>OW119929.1:20519674-21728603 GCA_933210815.1 Meta bourneti
ATTTAACCCAAAACTCAGAAAATACTTTTTTGCACTATGGCTCTAATAATTTGATCACCCACTGTAAAATGAAATTCCTTGAATCCATTAACAGTTGATTCTATAAAACAATTTCTTCATTAGCCTGGTAGCCAGGTGTGGTTAGTGCTCTATCCCTCAGTTTGACAGGCTGTGGGTTTGAATCCTCGTCATAGCACGGAAGTTCTTAGTGGTTCGGAATCCACTTTAAGCCAGTCTAATTAGCCTTAGCGTAGCACTTCTTTCATGAAAACTAGACTTAGTTAGATAACTTATATTATATTTAAGGAAATTACCTTTTGGATCATTGTGGGTTAATAGTTGGATGTCATTATCCCTCGCAAAAGCAGTCAATTCAGGCGGCATAACGCAACAAGATTCCAAATTTACCTGATTGACACTAGGTTTCACCTGTTAAAATAAAAATTCACAATTCAGGAATGTGGAGAAACAAATAAATTTGTATTCTTGTAGTTGTTCTCTATTTAAGCACATAAAATGAACGAAAAAGGCATTAATAAAATGTTTTTGATAAATTGAAAGTTTGACACTCAACATAGTACCATACTTGCCATGTGTCTAGCATAAAACACATCACATGAAAAAATAATCTGCCTGCATGAATAATTATTGATTTTAAATTTAGTTTTTCTTTATACTTTCCATCCATTTACAAAAAAGACAAAAATAATGTTTGGCTTTTACACGAAACAAAATAATTCACTACCACAGTTTGAACGAGTTTAAAGTAGTTTGCTACCTACATAATCCATGGTATGGAATGATCCTACCGAAAATATTGCTTTGATTACAAACACTTTTTGACTTTATTATTTGTATTAAAATCACTGAAATATAAATGTTATTACTACTTGCACATGCTGCATTTATGGCTATAAAAATTTAATAAAATTATAAAATAAAAATAAGGAGAGAAGTTTAGAATTTACTGCTATTATTTCCCTGAAAAATGAGTCCTTTGGCAATGAGCAAACAATTCACAGGTTCAAATAAATACAAATTTATTCTCATTTTCAGGGCTACTACAACTAAACTTGTAAAATAGTAGAATTTGTAGCATAAATTTTTTAAAATAGCAGCAAAAGTCTCCTCTTAACCCTATTTTAGTAGCAATTTTAGTTGCTCAGATACAAAACGATTCGGCTAAAGTATAAAATGCGCTAATTAAGTATAAAACAAACGTTGAAGATCTCACCCAGAAATTTTAATTAAAAAACTAAAATTGCATATTTTCTTTTTCATGACAATCTAGTAACCACGAGTTCTGATATTTTTCTTTCATGGTTGCCATGGCTTGGCGAGAGCTTCTAAATTCGAGTCCCTACGAACATTTTCTCTACAGAAAAATCCAAAAAATATTCTTTCTGTTTGCAGAAAGTTTAACGAAAAGGGACAAAATTTTGTTGACATTTGGTGAATTTTAAAAAAATCAAAAGTTTTGAAAAGTTGACAAAATTCTGAAAATAGCAGTTTTTGAGACAATTTTGCTAAAAAGGACACTCCTAGTCACCAAGGTTGAAAAATAGTAGCAAAAAGTTGCCTTTTAGTTGACTGACAGCCCTGATATACTGGTAATGAGATCAGTACAAGAAAAAGTTCAAAACCACATAAAACAAGTTGGTTTTACTTGTCCTTCCTAATAATTTCTCCAAGTTCGCATCACTACCTCTAACAATTTGGAAATAACTATTACAATGACCCATTTATATTGACAGACAATTTCAAGAAAATGCTATGAGATTAAGTAGTTCATTTAAATTTTAAAAATTCCCTAAAAATATCCCAGAAATTAATTTTAAAATTTATTTTTACCTCTAAATAATTTGGAAAAATATTTTTACATACCTTACCTGTGTCCACTTATAAAGTTCAGCAAGTTCTGGTGTATCCAGATCACTGATCCCAATTGTTGCCACTGTTGCATCATGAATGAAGGTCTCCAGTTCTTTCCACAGGGGCTTGATTCGATCCAAGCTAAATTTCTCATCTTCTGACAGTGATGGCAATGCCAATATCAAGGAATCAATAACTTGAACATCTAAACTACTCATAGCTATTATGGAAAAATAAGAGAAATTTAGAAAACATGTTTTAAAATAACATTAAAATGTATACTAGCAGGAACAGGTATTAGTTTTTACTGAACAAAATTTATTTTCATTGAAGTACATGTATGACTTGTAATGTGACAAATAACTGCATATTTTTTTAGCTCATTTTTAATACTTTTGTAAATTTAAAATTTGTGCATATCAGTTATCAGCCACACTTCATACATGATCCAGTAAAGTTATTTTGAATCCGAAAACTAATATAAAAGCTAAGTAGTTTTCTATGTGCTTTAATTTTTATGAGAAATGGGCAGCACTTCTTTAGTCATATTCCTTAAATACCAAAAAGCAGTGATGTATGACTTCATGAGTACTGCAGGTCAGATTGTGAAGAAACAGGGTAACATGAATTAGTTTAAAAAGGGTTGGTAGTTGAATTAACGTTGCACTGGAGCAACACAACAGGCTACTGGCGACGGTCCGGGATAAATGCCAAAGGAAAAGATCCAAGAACCATCTCGTAATTTTGAACCATAGTCAGATGGCGAAGTCAACACCTAAGCTGGCACTCCACTCTCCAAACTTCCACACCATGCCAACATGAGGACATTTGAGGCCATGATAGATTTAATGTGCACCAGCCCCTACGTATATGATGGACTTCGGTTGGATCTAGTTTAGAACTCGAAGCCCTCCGGTTGTTAATCAACTACTCTCCCAACTGGGCTATCACTTCCCTACTTTAAAAAGGGGAAGGTGCTGGGGAAGGATGAAATCGACATTAATAATCCTTTTTATGGGAATCATTTATTAATCATCACTGTGATATGTTATACTTTTTCATAAACAAGACTTGTAGTCAGGAGTTACTCCTGCTGTAGAAATCATCGAGATATCCCCAAATGCTTTTTTAAGTTGGCCTGCTATTTACATTTTGAATCTTAATTGAAAAAGTTTGCTCACATGTTTCCAAAATTATGAAGTATTTTCTGAGCAGTCGTTATTTAAATTTAAACTTGTCCTTTTTCTATCTTATATAGAACTCAATTAAGCAGATTTCTTTAAATTTTGACTTGTATGTTGTTGAACAACGAAGATCAATTATCTCCGATTGGATGTCAGTGGTCTGAGAAACACTAGTCCTTCTAAGAAAAGAAACTAGACTTTTTCCCATACATGTCTTAAAATTTAACTAATACCTAGACCAGGTAGGAGTTTGCAGGATGGATCTGGTTTGTGGGCCTGTGTTGTGCACTCATGCTTTAAAGGGCAACAAAAAAATGTTTAGTCTTTAAATCTGTCATTTCGTTAAAAGAAATTTAACTTGCCAGATGCATTCAATTGACATTATTAGATCCATAAGCCATGAACTTCATAAATCATGGAGAAAATTAAAAGCCTATCTTATTAGATATTTCAAGTATTTTAAAAGAATTTCCTCCTGGAGACCATCTTTTGGTCACATTAAGTAAATACAAGTTAAAAAACATGCATCTGGCATGTTCAAACATTTCAATATTATCTAGGTTACAATTAATTAGATCAGTCAGGATTCATAACAAAAATGAAATAGCTTGTTAAAAAATTATTACATACCCTGAAAAATTGCTGATTTCAAATCTTCAGTACTGTAGCTTCCAAGGAAAATTTTAACTAAAAGTTAAAAACTCATTCATTAGAATTTTTATGCATCCAATGATAAAAACATGAACATGATTTATGATAAAAACATACCAGATATTTTCAAATCCAGGCGATCAGCTTTGTCTACTTTCATATGGTTAGGGTTGATGCAAAAAACAGAATTTGAGACCTAAAGAAATATTTCATGAGATTAAAATAATTAAAAGGCAATTATTTCAGATATAAAAAATAACTTATTTTACTTATAAAATAAATATTTCTGAAATACAGAAGAACTTGTCAAAGCTGAAAAGTGGAAACGGAGTTTGCAAAATTTTTCTAAAATGAAATTTTTTTGAACTATTTCTTCCTAGTCCAATTTATTTTGGACAACATATTTGATTTTGGCTTCCATAAAAAAATGTTCACATTCTAATATTTGATATATTTTAAATCAATATTTCTATTAAAAAAAATTGAAGTTTTCCCAGAAATGGTAGTAAGTGAAAAAATCTTACACTTGTCTCTTGAAATGTTTTCATCCAAGATTGAAAAGTAGTACAAGCGCTATCAAATACCTAGAACAAAACAAATTATACAAACAAGTATTCAACAAATTATTAAAACATGTATTAACAATAATTGACGCTTTCTGTGGCTATTAAATACTTGCAAAAGCCACTCATGAACCACTTACCGCTTTGAATGGAAAAAAATTAATTGCAGAAACATCGTCTTCAAAATGTGTAGCTAATTTTGTTCGAATATCATAAAACCTTAATTTTGCTCGAATTACTATTATACTAAATGTAAGAATAATTTTTATGTACACATGGGGAATTATTTATAGACGGTTTTACTATCGCATTTTTGGTTACAGCCACGGTTGAACAAATTAAACGATTATTTCAGCATTTGTCGCATACTATAATTTAATAAAAATTTGAGACTTAAAATACCATACATTTACACAATACGACTTGGAAACAGCCAAGAAAATATACAAAACATCACCAGAAATTGAGATTGTATAAAATCTCTTAAGACACAAAGAAATGACAAACCTCTTCCGTTGGCGATTGCATAGCTTTCTTCTTAAGTTCTTTAGAAGTGATTAAATTTCCGGTGTATATAGTAATACCGTTTACATTTTCAGGCAACATTCTAGAAGGCTATGGTAAACGTTAAACTTCTAAATTTTCCTGAGACAAAATACTGAACTGAAGCTACTGAAGTTTAGAATAGAACTAGGATAAGCGGAAAAATTTATTTACGTCGTCACAATAAATCCCCTTTTACTTTTAAAAGATTTCCAGTTCAGCTTTCGAGTCTCGAGTTTAAGGAAAACTGCAATTAATAAACAACAAAAACATGCGCAATTAAACATTTGTAATGAAAGTTACAGTGAATAAAGACTAGAGCACTTCACAGAAAAAATATTTAATTTTCGCAACTCATTACAAATTTTATGTCAGTCTTTGAGAAAATTTATGGTACCAGAACATTTTGATTTCGGATAAAAAACATGCAAACATATATTTGAGTTTTCTTTGACGAGTCCTAAAAAGCTCTCTTAATACCACTTGGCAACTGGCTAGTCTCGAGAATTTTTTTTGGTTTCGATTTGTTGTCGTTGTCGCTGCTGTGTTTGCGAATCAAAACATTACCTTGGCAGAATTCTACTAGATGACAGCGGAGTGAGGATAGACTCAAGTTTTGATTCGTGATATACTAAACCTCCAAATCAAGGGGAAATTATGATCTAGTGACATAATATAGCGTGACTAAATATTTTAACTTATTTTGAAAACATTACTGTGGCTGATTTCAGACAGATATTTTTTGCAACTGACGAAGCCTTCGAATCGCTCGAGTTCTTTTGTAGTGTTAAGGATTTTACGTTACCCTGCCTTTATGATAAAATTTTCTTTGTTATCAATACTATTCGGAGATCGAAGCAGTTCTCGCTCAGTTTTACAAATTTCAAGCTGACATGGGTTTTTGTCTGCAGCTGAAGCTATTGCTGTGGAAAAATTTCACTCTGAAGAAACGCAAACCTGTACGTATTTTTAGTTAATGTTTTTTTTCAGAATTTTGTTTTTCCAATAATTGTACCTAATTCTACATATAAACTGGTATTCAGCATTTATTCTGCTAGAATCAAACAGAATATTGTAGTTTAATAAATTTTTAACCATCGAGAAAAACAGTTTGCACTACATATTTGTATTTCATCTGTTTAATAACGTAAAAAAATATTTTTTTTCTATTTCATATTAAAATTACATTACTTAGTATGTTGCTTGAATATAAGAAAAAGCTTATTTTGTTTCAGAACAGTAAATATATTTTGAATAAATAATAGAATACATGCTGTGAAAAGTAAATTTTCAAGAACTGAGCTGCATTTGTTTCCTGTATATTTTTTAGTTGGTACTAAACAGATTTGCTATGTAAAACTTGAATTTGAAATAAATTTCTACCTACATACCATTTATTTCAACAGATACTTAGGTTAAACTCATGGAAAATATTGTATTTGCCCATTAATGTCTTGATACCTAAAATTACCTTAGTTTCCAAGAGGGGTAGCATTATCTATCTTATGTTAGCACAGCTTGGCCAAATATGGCCCTAGTGCCATAATACCCAAACCAACCAAGAGGGGTAACTGCATAATAAACAATGATTTGATCATTCAACATATGCTTAAATTTGTGCTTGGAAAAATATTTTTAACAATCCTTATAACCGCATTCAAATATTTTATTTGTAATTAAAAGTTATATATTTGAAATATCTTAAAATGTACCTAGAAATTAGAAGTAAAGCTTTGAAAGGGAACGTTGCTATTTAACCTCTATATTAATGCTTTTTAAAGTTAAGAAAATAAACTTAAAAATTTTAAAATATTTTATTGATTTTTCTTTTTGAATTTTTATCTAAAGGGTTACTGCACATTTTATCCAATAACGGTCACATTTCAATGGCAATAAATGCATAATCTTAAGAAACATAGAATTAAGATGTGTAAGTTTTTTTTCAGAAATTTTTCTATCAAATCTGTATTTGAAATTTATCAAAATTATCGTTGTAAATAAGAATTTATTAAAGTGTATTTGTATTTTATTGAAAAGAAGCATAAAATTTCTCATTGAAAAGTATAAGTAGATAGGAAGAAAATAAAAGTTTTAGAATTTCCTTGATCATAGCACATAAAATTACTAAATATATTTTTAACTCAACCAAGAAAATTGATATTTTCTCATGTAAAAAACTGTTCTGATTCTAAAATTCTAATATTTAATTTGTTTTCTTCGTAGATTGTGCTGATTTTTGAGTTATTCATTCCTTTGGTGCTCTTCTTCATTCTGTTAGGAATTAGAAAGAAACAACCTGCCTATCCCGTGAAATCATGTAAGGACAGTTGTTATGTATAAATTATTTATATGTATCTAATCAGTGTATATAAGTAAAATTTCAACTCTAGAACTCGTCCATTGAAATACAAAACAGCTCTTTTCATATAACTTGTTTTTATAATTACTTCAAAGATTTTGATTCAAGTTGAAATGTCTCATGGTTCTGACAGCAGTCTGAAACCAGTTGTCATCAGTTTTTAAAATGTAATTTATAAGGCTTTAGGCCACTATTTGGTATTTGACACTTAACAGTATTTAAAAATTCAATATAAGTCAGTCTGACTGCTGCATTGAGCAAATAAGTACAAGGAATGCCTTTTGTTTGTCTTGTTATGTATTAATGTAGATGCTAGTGGACAAATGCCCTTAGGTGTAGTGAACAAAAATACGAGATTCATATACAAATAATACAAGTAGGAAGTCTAGAACCCGATCTCTGGCATCTCATTTATTTCTTATTTTAATTTAAGTATAGTTTTATAAATAGTGTAATAAAATGTTTTCATATTGCTTACAAAACTATTGAGACTCACTTATGGCTTTGTCATACAATATGTGTACTGTAATACAGTTAAGATAATTAATCTTTAATTAACATGCAATTTCAGAAATGTAAGTATTCTGTTTCAATAACATCACTTCGACTTCCTATTAAATTATTTTGGATATGCCTCTGTATGGTAACAAGATGAAGTTCGGAGATTTTTAATGAATTCATTTCCTCATGCATCAAAATTATTAGATGTACTAAAAAGAATGACTTCTACCAAGCTTGGAAAATGAAATCAAATTTGTCAAAGGTTTGAAGTGCACAGTGAAGAAAATTTTGTTTTTAGATGTTGGTTACTATGCAATTTTAAGATATAAAAAACATTCAGTTTCACTTGGAAAATCAAAAATTGTTAACTGAGCCAACATTTTACTATGTATAGCAGAATAAATAATATGCAGGTCTTATAAATGTTTAAAATTCAGCTATTTGTACCCAAACATAGGAACCTATTTCTGAGAAGTTGGGTTTATTTATAATTTTATGCTACATAAGTCAAAATCTGAAGTCTACTTTCTTATTAGCTCGGTTCTCAGCATACCCTCTACCTTCAGCTGGTGTGATAGCTGTTATGCAAGCTTTCTGCGACAACGGTGTTATTGATAATGATGGATTTGCACATTTCCGAAACAGCACGTAAGTTATTTACTCTCCTTACAGTTGGGGTAAAGGCATGTAATGTACACCTGATATTAAAAGATTGCCAAAAGTAGGGGAATGTGTTTTTTGAATCAATCAAATCATGACAAAATTAACTAAGATTCATTTTTTATCTTATGCCAGATATCACCTTTTTTACCATAAGCCTCTGTCTGACAGTCCAATAGTCTAGAAACTGAAATAAAATGTAATTCAGCAGTATTATTCACTGCACTGTCAGTAAGATCAGGTCAGGTATTTAGGTGGGCTTCTTGCAGCATGGCCAAATATGGTCCTTGTGCCATAAAACCCAACCAAACATCCTAGGATGTCTACAGAAGAAACTACTGGAATATGTCTTGAAATTTTCTATGGATATAGTATTTCAATCAATCCCAATTTTTCAAGTTTCCTGTAAAAATTTTTTCACAACATGAAAATGTTTTTAAAATACATTTTAGAATATGGATAATGCACACAATATGGAATATGTTGTCAGATGACTTATTATTTTGAAACTCATTGTTATTCAACTTTTGATTCAATATTTTAGAAAACAGCTATTCTTAAATACTCGTTTCTTTTTCAATTTCAGAGTTACTGAATTCCTTTCAAAATTGAACAATATTTCACAGAAGAATAACTTTTTCCAACCCGACTTTACTCCCAGTGATATGGATGAAATTCCTCTCATATATAAATCTATTATAGAAGATCCAGTTGCAGTCCATGACAGTTTTTCACGGGCAGCAGGTAATTAATCATTCATTATATCAGTTTTTATATAATTTAGAGACTAAATTTTAATTATTTAAAGCAATTAAGAATTTAATCTTTGGAACCATGAGAGTGAGGTTTTTGTCTCATGGATTTCAATCATAAAATTTTATTGCTACAACTTTAAATCTAATTATTTTATGTTTCTCTCCATCCTTTCTTTTCACAATTACTTAACATTGCCTGTCTTATGTTTGGAGCAGCTTCGCCAAATTGGCCCTTGTGCCTTATAACCCAAAACCATCCAAGCAACCAACCAACCCCTTGGAAAGGTTGTATAGACTTGAACTGATGATACCCTTTAAAGAGGGAGTTTGTAATTTCTTATAAAGGAATCAGCACTGTTTAACATTTGTTTTCAGTGTATTAGAAATAAGCATTGAGTGCTTGTCACTTCCTAGTTTATTTAATAAACACTCCTGAATAAAATCAACAGCTTAAATAGAAATAATTAATATTTACAAAAGAAAAATATTCATTATTGCACCCTTAATTATGAAATTCGAGTGAAAGCAGATAAATTTTTTGGTGTCCTCTTTGCCCAAACATTGTATCCCAGAAATATCCTTTGGAATGGGGAAAATTAAGACAAAGAACTTAGACTGTAGAAGACAAAATTGTTCATCTGGTGACAACGATGCAGGAAAATTGAAATTTATTTAATTATTCTGATTAATAAAATTTATTAAATTTAAAATTAAATAATATCCTCTTATTGAAGTATTAAGTACTATGGATTTCTATCATAAAATAGAATTTAAATAAAAGAATAAATGCAGCAAGGCCCAAGAATAATTTTAATTGTTTTAATCTTTCAAACATTTGCCTTGCTATATTTTCTCAACTATCATATTAATGTTTAACATAAATCAATACTATCTAGAAACTGCACTGTGATTTGCATTTCTCATATCCAAGTTTAAAGGAGAACAAATTAATTAAAATTATAAAATAGGATGTAAATAAAAGAAATCTGATTTTATTTTTAAAAAATCATGATTGTTTCACACCCTGGTTTTGCATTTTTATTAATCCTTAATTTAACCCTATAGGGTGGTGGGAAGCCTAAAAAGTCTTCAGTTTGTCTAATTTCATTCTAATATTCATATTTGTATGTAATTTTATTAAAACATTAAAATTTTTTAGAGACTCTTTGTTTTTGTTACACATGCTTCCCATGTTCTGTTTAATCATTAAAACTGCTAAGCCACAATTTTTTAAATGTCAATGGGAATTTAATGTATGATATTAAGTTGATTTGATTTGGTGAAGTGTGAAAGATTTTTCTGATAAGTTAAATGAGGTGGCAGTAGTGTTTCTGCTGCTGAACTTCCTGTATGTATTCCAAATTTGACATCACTAGGCTTATTTTTCAAATACGATTTCAGCACATTGTCAATAAAAATTCTAAAGCATGAATTACAAATTGATATATGACAGTTGATTGGTCAACATCAATTCGATTAAACACCATACATAGCCAAAAAGGCAATAAATTACATTTTAACGTGACCCTGATATGTATCGTGCGAGAGCATTTTGGAAGCAGAAGTAAAATATTTGCATTCCATCTGGTTTTGCTTACACTGAAAATCCCTCATATTACAGCACCAATTAAAATTTAGATAATCAGTTCAAGTCTTGGTTTTACAATCCCAGATGATTATGAAATTTTATGTTCTACCTATTATGATACATTAAATCTATTGTGATATATTGAATATATTGTGATATAATATTGAATATATTGTGATATAATATTGAATATATTTCGATATAATATTGAATATATTGATATAATGTTGAATAAATTTTAATTCTTATATTCTTATATTTTCTTATATTCTTATATTTAATAATGTTGAATAAATTTTAATTCCCATTCAGTCTTGTACAAACTTTTTCTTTGTGAAATAAGGAAAACAGCAGTTCATAAAAAAATTAGCACTTAAGTTTGAAGTGCAATCTTAGTCTAAAAATAATTGAGTTTATAATGTGTATTTTTATACAAAGTACAGAGATGATTTTTTTTCTAATAGTGTGATGAGGAATTTAGAAGTTAAAGTGCTTTGAATCTAGTTTATCTATTATTTCTAATATTTAGCACTAGACTTGTAAAAAAAGTCTTAACTTCTTGAATATCTTACATCTTTTGTTTGATATTAATATTGTTCACAATTTTTAACTATTCTTTTCTCTCTCATTTAGACTTGCAAATTGGTGATTTAATTTATAATAGAAGTGATTTTATTGATGTATTGACTGCCAATTTTTCACTGCCAAAGAAGGATTTGGAAACCTTCCTTAATTCTTCTGTAGATGCTGAAAAGGCAATATTTTAATTTATTCTTTACTGTACTCATCCACTTACTTTTTGCTACCAACGTTTAACAGTATGTTTTTTCTTTTAGATTTTAATTTGCACCTTTTAGACTGATCTGTTTTGTATTATTTGTGTCATTAATTTTGAATTTAAAAACTAGTAATTTCCTGAAAATCTTGTTATCTTCTCAGAGATGCCAACTATTGTGGAATTTCTTTTATTTTTTTAGATTGATTGAGAAATATAATGGAAAATTGTGTAGTTATGATGTTAACTACTTAAAAATGTTATCCGTTACGTTAGAGTAATCTGAAAATTCCATATTATATCCCCACAACAATGTGTGGTTCTTTTTCATCTATCATTATCATTCAGCAGTGGTTTAGCAACAAAAAATTGAAGTTCTGCCAAGCCCTTAATTAACTAGGATTTTACCAAAATTTGGATAAAAAAAGGGGGAATAATCAATAGATAGAACTGACTTCAGTGTATTCAACTGGAAAATGTATGCTAAAGCTGTAATAATTGTAACACACAACATTTTCATTCACAATTTTTATGCAAATGAGTATTTTCCCATAACCCAATATATTGAATCAGCAGAATTTCACCTTAGTTTTATTGCTTATGAATTCATGAATTTGGAAATAGTTTATCCCATTCTTTTAGATGACTCATTTTTGCAATCAAGGTAGCCAGTCAGGCAACTTTTCGCCATTTTTATGTCATTGAAAATATTTGTATGCAATATTACATCTAGAGGATGTAGCTATTTTCAGAGATTCTCTGCATTCGAAATGTATTTCTTATTAAGAATTATTTAAATAGAAATTATATTGATGTTTCTGTTTGTTAAGAAACCATCTCAGTGAAACCTCTTGCTTTAAAAATGTTTGGTAGTGAATTGAGTATTACGAGATGAGATTAATTCATTAAAGCAGCCAAGATAGTAAAACTAAAATTCTGTATATTGTTCGCAGTTACTATGTGTCTAATCTTGATTAAAATGTCATATTTATAAAAATGGGTTTTAACCCTCTAAGTGATTTTGATGAGAGATCTCGTCCATCGATTGCCGATTTTTTTAATAATGATGCAATCAAGATCTGGTTTTCTTCTAAATATGAGATACCTCATTGAGAAAACCACCAGGAAGGTTAAAAGTGACATATCGTCTGCTTGGAACAGAAACTCATTAACTGACATTTTTTCAGACTAAATGCCCATATTCATTATCATGAGAAATACATAGCAATATGTAATCTGTTTATAAGGGATATAATACTTTCATAATGTTTATAGCTTTTATTTGTGACTTATAAATTAATAGTTCGTCTTTTTTAGTTCATACAGTAGAACATTATTTTTTGTCAGTTATTGACTTATTATATGACTGAAAACACGTAATAACCCCTATAACATTCCAGAAAATTGTTATTTAAAATCCCAAAATATCAAATTGGAGGTTGGCATCTCTAAATTCTAGTGCAAAATTAACTTGTTAATAATTTGTTGGATGATCTTAAAAACAGCTGAAATTAACTGACAAAGTTAAGTTTTGTTTTGTCTCCATCTTCAAAAGAATACTTAATTTTATTCTATTCATTTTAATGCAGACTGACTAATTTTATATTCACTTATTAACAATAAGTCATTTGTGTACTTATGTGAGCTTTTTCAGAATTTAACTGTAGCTTTTGACAAAGTTGAATTTATACATCAATAGACTCAATCTGGATTCTCTCAATCTTTTACGGAATCTATTAAATGTATAGAATGTTTTGAAAACAAGTGATTTTAGATTTTGTCTAGCATGAACTAGTCCAAGAGAGGAATTAGTAACAATAATAATACACTCAGTTTTTCATACTCACTTTTGCCCATTAAATATTTCTATTTGTGGTTAATCTCTCATTAAGTACTTGATATTTTAACCTATTGAAATTTAAAGGTTCGCCACATTTTAAGGGTGGTGTAATAATTTCCTCCCACCACTGTACATGAAATAGTAGTAAAATTTATCTTAAAATTTAAATCAGATAATATCAACATTATTTCAAAGATTATATTATAAATTCTGAAGAAAGAAAATATAGAACTAATGTTCTTTTATGAACGAAAACACTTGAGTGTAACAAAACAGTCACTTCAAATAATGGAAACTTCAAAATAGCTTATAAAGATTATAAACCTGGAAAGCCACAACAGTAAAGTGACTTATTTCTGTCCTGATGAGGTGGTTATTTTGCTCCACCAAAATGGACATAGACAATTTTTTCACGGGCTTTATTTAATTATATTTTCAAGTTTTACATTTTTACTACCAATTTCACTAAGAGTTCACCTGTTTATCTTTGAAAAACACTAATTAATTTTTAAAAATCGACCAAATTTATTTTTAAATAAAATCTTTTGTTTTCAATAGCTATTTTCCATTAAGTTTGTTTGATCTATTTTATTACCAAAATTATTTTTAAATAAAATCTTTTGTTTTCAATAGCTATTTTCCAATGTAGTTTGTTTGATCTATTTTGTTATTGAAACATTCTAGTTTTCATGTTATTGTTTTTGAGATTCTATACAATATCATTAATTTTTTTTATCTTGTAGCTGTATGTTTTAGTTTTTGGAAAGCTGCCACAACAAAGTACAGACAGCAATGAAATAATTCCTGTCACCTATTCTTCAAACACTCTACAAGAGATGGAGTCTGATCCCTTGGTTATTGTGGCTGATACCCTAGCATCAGGTGCTATTGATGATATGTCTTTGCAACACCTGTACGACCTGCTAGCATATCTTGAGAAACATAAAATGAAGTTCAAAGTAGTGTGGAGTGTTGTTGAGAGAATGTTTGATTTCCGCTCGAATGTCAGCTTTACGGATGATGACATAAATGCAATTGCTCAAGAGTTAAAGGTAGGTCATAATATTCTGAATTGAAGCAAAATATGAAAAATAGATTTTAATTTACATTTTTGGCATTTTTTACAATTCTGCTTATGCATCCTTTCTCAAAATTCGAATATACGGTTAGCCCTTGGTATACCATGCTTCTTAGGGACAAGAAAAAGAATGATCTATCAAAGGGAGCTATGTAGCCAGGAACGATAAAAGTTTTTTTTTAAGGCACAAATTATACATTAAAAGTTGCATGTTTTTTATTTAAAATTATGTAAACTACAAGTTAAAGCCAAAATTAATGGTTATACTTTTTAAAAAATACTAAGTAGTGTAGAATATTTTTTAAAACAGAAAGTCCTTTCGATCCATACAGCGCAGCGGTAGTCCAGTTGGAAGATTAGCAACAGTAGGGTTGGGAGTTTGAAACTCGATCCAATCAAAGACCAGCAGGGGGGCTGGTGCATGTTAAATCTGCTATGGCCTCAAATGTCCTCATGTTGACATGGTGTGGAAGTTTGGATAGTAGGGTGCCAGTTCAGGTGTTGACCTCATCATCCGATTGTAGTTAAAAATGATGAGGTGTCCTTGATCTTTCCCTTTGGGATGGATCCTGGACCTTCGCCAATAGCCCGTTGTGTTGCTCCAGCACGATGTTATTTCAACTACCTACTTTCCCATACATACACAAATCTTTTTTACTTTTTCTTTTTACCAATGCTTGCCCAATTTGACCTCGTTAGAAGTGTTTTTAGTCATCATGGCACTGCAAGGGCAGAATTCTGAACCACTTGACATTACCCTGGTGCATCACGGTGTGGATTCACTTTGCACCTCACATACACTACACATTCATTAGATGGACAAACATCCATGCCTTACCCGGATTCGAACCAGGAACTTTTCAATCTAGAAGCCACCCTTATTGGTCGGCTAATTCTCTTTACTAATTCAGTTTAAAAAAACTGCTTGAAATAAGTGACCTTTTGAATTCCCACTTCTAAAGAGATTGAGATTTCACCTGCTGTTCGCAAATTGAAAATTTATCGGAATACATGCAAGAAAAGCAATATAGCTGAATGTGCATTAGAAAGGGAGGTTACTATATCATGTTTAGAGTTCAACTACAGTGTTTAAAATATTAGCTACATAAAAAACATTACTTGTAGACCACCCAAAATAAACATGCAATATTCCACATTTTAACAACATTATCTTTTTAAAATAAATCATTAGCACAATGCTGAATTGAAACATTTAGAGATAAAAACTGATAATTTTTCTTAATCAGGTGCTGTGATTTATTTCGTTGATAGATGCTGCTGTGTCACTATTGACAACTAATCAGTATAATCTACTGAAAGAATAAATTGATGACATGAAACATGAACAATATCATCTAGTTCAATGACCGAAGCTAGTAGGGAGATGGAATTTAAAATAGGATTTATTGTTAAAATCTCCAAATATATCTAGAACTACAAACAAATTTATAAATCATATATCGGCAAATATACTCAAAATATATCTACTACCTGCCATTATATTAGCATAAATTGTCGTAAAAACCAAGATCAATCAATAATACTTGTCCAAAGTCAGGTGTCATCAAAAATCAAGAGCATAATATTTATTGGTTAGCTAAATATTGAAGTTTTTTAAAACTGGGTCTTTGAAACCCAACGTAGCATTCACAAAAGTTTCTTCACCTGTGCAATCACAGGTTAATATTGTGATCTATGTTAAATGCAGCTTTAAAATATGAAAAATAGTCTCATGGCCTCAACCCTCCTGGTGGTTGTCTCAACTACGTGTCTTGTCATTTGCAAAACGAACCAGATATTGATGGACGAGATATCTCATTATTAGAAGAAAACATGATCACTATTATTAGAAGAAAGCTGACCAGATCTCGATCCCGTCATCATAAAAAACCGGCAATATCTTGATGAAGAAAAATCTTGTCATTAGTAAAATTGGTCAGATCTTGATGTATGAGGTATTTCATCGAAATCACTTAGAGGGTTAAAAAAGCCCCTAATATTTCTTTTGGTTTGAAGAGTTGGAACCCTGTTTAAAAAATGTGTGCTAATTTTTGTATTTTGACTTTGCTGTGCCACCTGTAATAAAACTCCTTTTATTTGTGTAAAGAGAGAAAGAAAATCTTGAGCTAGCTGTTTTTAATTGTGATTCTTTTTCTCTATCTAGAATATTATTTTGTCTCCATCTGGGATCCGAGAGTTAATGTGCAAAGAAAATGGACTGCTTTCAGTTTTGAAATATGATAATGTTACTATTTCCAATTCGACTGTAAGTTATTCGCTTGTATGTCATTCTCTTTTTAAGTTCATTTATTGTTTCTGAAAGCGTGATTGTGCTAGACATAAAAATTTATGTTTTTTCCCCATCTAGGTAGAATTACAGTCCACTTTTTGTTCTTTGAATAATTCTGCTATGAATTCCTTGTCCGATGAATTGAATCGATACTTGGATGTTGAAAAACTAAAGGAAATAGTATGTTGCCATCTTGTGTATATAAAATTATTTTAAATGTTTTACCTGTTTAGGACACAAATTGTGTTTACTTAATTGAGTTTTTATTTTTGTGATTCTTTTCAACCAAAAATTGAAATGTTTAGTATTCTTTTTTGTAAGTAATAAAATTTTATTATAGGTGCTTTTATGTTAAATTGAATTGTGAAAATTAAATGTAATATTTTTCCAGTTGCATTTAGATGAGTGGAACATAACCTTGGCTCAACAAAGACTCAAGAAGTTATCTGATGATGTAAGCTCCACTCTTTACCTCAAAATAGCACTGTGAATCCAGTTGTTATTGTTATATAAAGAACATGATAATTGGAAGTAATGTGCACATAAAATATGTAAAAAAATTAAGGATAAAGTAAGTTAACCCTCCAAACGGCACGCCCAAGTGCAGTTCAGAAGAGTTTCTGTGTGTTGGTCAGCAGACCCAAAATATTTTGAGGAGCAAGACGTTCCTGGGGTCAGGGTGATATGTCAACATTTAGGGCCTGCCACTTGCCATGTGGCAATTTGCCTGAGCTGTATTCAAATTGAATTTTCTGAGCTGCATTCGGGCATGCCGCTTGGAGGGTTAAGCTTTAAATAGAATAATGTAAAGTGTGTAAAAAGAATAGCTTTTAATTCACTGAATGTCACAAGATTTCCAAGTAGTGTAGCATTACTTTTATCTCACAAGGGGCCACAGTTAGCCCGTTCGGAAGAGTAGTGGATTAGCAACCGGAGGGTTGCGAATTCGAAACTCGTTCCAATGAAAGACTTGTGTATGTGGGGACTGATACAAGTTAAGTCTCATGGCCTCCAATGTCCTCATGTTGGCATTATGTAGAGAGTGGGGTGCCAGCTCTGGTGTTGACCTTGTCATCAGACTGTGGTTCAAGATCACGATGTGTTGTCCTTGAATTTCCCTTTGGGATTAATCAGACCGTTGCCAATAGTCCATTGTGTTGCTTCAGTGAGACACTAATTCAACTACCTACCGTTTACCTCACAACTAAAACAATAACTAAATAACCACATCTATTGATCAAAAGAATCCTAGGAAAGATTCTATTGCTCAAGGAAGTCAGAACAGGTTACAAGTCATGTTGATAGCTCTGCAGGGTGTAGAACAGTTATATGTATTAACCCCCTCAGAGAGGGTTAATATTTTCAAGGACTAAAAGTCTAATACATATATATTGGGTTAAAGTAATCTGGCAGCTTATGGGAGAATGTAGAATATAATATACCATTTGAAATAGAACATCACTCTTGAAACAAAAGATTATTACCAATTCAGGGTAAGGAGATACATGGAGTATTGACCATAAGGTATCGAATCTGGGAGAAACAAGGCCCATTACCTGTGACGCTTACACTAGGGAATTGAAACCCCATACTTTTGGTGGGAACTAAACATTCCTTAAATAAAAAAAATGGGGTTGGGGTGATTGGTTAGGAGATTATGCATTATTGCATTAAATAGGCTTAGGGGCACATTTACACATTGCAAAAATTAAGAAATAGCTGTTATTTAAGTAGGTTATGAGTAATGGGAGGGGAGGAATGATGTTTAAGATTTGTTTGGCATTATATATACTGTTTTGTTTATTTGTTGCAGTTAATAAAATTCAATGAATTTGAGGTGGCACTTAAGCAGCTGAGTGAAATAGCATCATCATTACCACAAGATGCCTGCCAATCATTAAATGATACAGTGTTTGTCAACAATGCATCTTCAGAACTTTCAGCTGATGGGAAACAAGAAATCATTATTGACCCTCCTAAAAAGGTACATGTGCTTTTTCAAGTAGGCTTTTATGTTGTAAAACTGGTTGTATCGGTTTTTGCTTTATAAGGGTTTAATTTTTTCAGGCTGCTAGGCCAAATCCACAATACGGCCTACTCCGAATTTGGTTGGGAATGCAAAGCACTATTTGTGGAAGAGAAGGTGATTTTCCTACCAGTTTACCTGATGATGGGGAAGAAATAGATTTAGGTATAACTTCAATTTTTGTTCCTCTGTACTTGCTTTTAAAAATGTGTTTATTTTAATAACAATTGTGTTTGTATAGCCACACCGATTTTGCATTAATTGGGGTCGCTGTGGCACACTGCACTAACAACCTGCGAGTTGTAGGCAGTGCATGTTCAATCTCCCACTGTGTGTATTTCTCTCTTCTGTATCAGTAAAACTTTCCTTGTGTGCATATCCATTCACTTGACATTGTTTGGTGCATTTTGTCCATAAAACCCAACCAACAAATCTACCTTATAATCTTTCCGCCTTTCATTTATTTCTAAATTATTAGTTTCTGATAGCAATGCAAAATATTGTTTTGTAAAATAGTTCACTCAATCTAAAAAGGTAACTATATAATATGATTATTCTGAAGTGTAGTGTATTTTCCTGGAATGCCCAAAATTTCCAAGGGAAACATTTAATATTGTTATTGAAGGTTATTAACTTTAGTTTTTGTAAGTATATAGTCTAGCTCTTGCTAATTGGCATTTGAGTCATGTGGTTTTGAACTAGTCTATTTGTTCATTTATATAGAATACAGGTTAAATGCAGACAATGCATTCCCACAGTTGGCATGTTTGATGCAGAGTCAGCTCATGTTATTGTTTAGAACACCAGAAGTAGGAGCAATAATTACCAGTTATGACAAATAATCAGCTATTGCAATGGACATACAGGCTTTTTCACGTGATAGCCCTTTCCTGATGCAAGTGGGGCATGGTAACACGGTTGGAAGAGTAACATATTAGCAACTGGAAGGTTGCAACTTCTAAACTCGATCCAACCAAAGACTGCAGTGTATGTGGGGACTGGTACATGTTAAATCTCTCATGGTCTCAAATGTCCTCTCGTTGGGGCGGTATGGAAGTTTGGTGAGTGGGGTGTCAGCTCAGGTGTTCTTCTGACCATGGTTCAAAATGACGAGGTACTGTCCTCGGATCTTTCCTTTCTGGATTGATCCTGGATCTTTGCCATTAGCCCATTGTGTTGCTCCAGTGTTACGTTAATTCAACTACCTACCTGATGCAAGCTTTCTAATAAGGAACATCCCAAAAAGTTTTCTGCCTGCACTCCAAAATCACACTATAGTACTTTTAAAATGTATTAATATGTTTATAATGTTAATGCTATAAACAGAATGTGATAACTTCAAATATGTAAAGTCACAAAATATATAAGATGTAAGATTTGCTAAAAGTACATCATTATATTCTACTTACATTTGCAGTTAATTTTTTTTCTGTTTCGTAGATAAATTAGGAATGTCTAAATACCAGCAAGAACAGATTGGTATTTTGGTTCATGTCTTGTACAGTAACCCCAGAGTGCTGTATGCTCCTAACAATACGGCTGCAGATGAAATCATTACAAAGGTGTGTATTTTTTATCAAATTGACAGACCTGTGCATAGCATCTGTACTAAGTTTTTAAATGTCTTATCTATTGATGGCAGTGTCATTACTCACATACCTTATTTAAATTAATTTTTAATAAGCATCTGTAATCACATTACCTTAAAATAGGATATTAAATTAGTCAAAAATGTTGATTGTCAAAAATTGAATTTCAAATTCTTAATCATGTTGATTCTTATTTTCAATACAGTGCATGGCAAAAAATGCACGCCTCAGTCATGTTACCACAATTAACTTGTCCACTTCAGTTGCATCCCATTCACTTGTTGGAGTCAATTCAGTATTTTGTGACATCTAAACCTATTTTAGCATTTGCTGATATTTTCTTTTCTGTTCAAGTTTTTATCTCCCTGATTTCTCATTGCCTTATGTCATCTGAATGCTGAAAAATTTCATTAAAGTAGCGAGTGCATACATGTAGTATATATTACTACATACTATGCAGTATAGCTTGAATCATTCATGGACCTGAGGCACCCGAGTGACCTTTTCTTTTCCCATGGGGTTTGCTGTCTTTAGTAAACCCCATGTGGTTTTACTAAACTACTACCCATGTGGGATTTACTACTCCATGGGTTTTTTTGGGGTGCCTTTAGTAAACCCCAAACAGGGTTGTGCTCTTGGGATACCCATGTTACCTTCTGCTATCATCCCACTACTCTGTTCACCAATTCCTCTTTCTTCCCCTTTCATGACATTGTTTACTTGATGTTGTCTTGTGTTTGGTGTGCAGCTTGGCCAAACATGGCCCTTGCATCATAAAACCCTAAACCAACCAACCATAGCTTGAGTCAAGCATATTCAAACAAAGGCAAAATTCATGTATGAATCCCGTAGTGGTTGATCTTATTTTATTTATATCCATTTATTTCCATTCGCCAACATACAAATAATGTTGATTTCTGTGCCATATGTTAGTGAAATATATATAGATGTTTTAACAATTGAATTTTCCTTCATTAAAAGTTGCAATATAGTCTAACAAATTGCTTTACCTCTTGCTAGTCAGTTCAAAATCTTTATAGGAAATATTTATTTCAAGTATTTCATTATCTTATTTTCACATTACAGGCTAATGAGACATTTGAGCTGCTGGATACAGTGACACAATATGCCCAGAAAATGTTAAACATATCAGAAGAAATCAGAATCTTCCTAGCTGAAAACAGTACTGATCATTCATTATCAGTTTTAAAACAGGTAATATGTCATCCCTTTCCATAATCATACCTATCTCTGTATCAATTGCTTAAAGGATTTTTGTTTAAGATTAAAGTTCCTATTAAATGTATCTACCATTTATTTCAGATTCACAGAAACTTCCAGAAGTATCCATTATTCCTACAGCTCTTTCACAGCCTGCCTCTCGAGGAATTCGCAGCTAATTCAGTGATCATCGAGAAAGAAGTTTTCCTGCAACAGTTAGACTCCATTGACAATGCAGCTTGCAGTTGGATCTCTTTGATGTCCGGACTTAGTCTCAATATGTTCCAGGGCTTCAGAACTGAAGACGACTTGCTGGATTATTTCAAGCATGAAGCGTACTTTGACAATGTGACTGTGCTTGCGAGTAGGTTTCTTTGTAAAACATAGTGTTAAACCACACTAAAGTGAATGCAGATATCTAAGCTTTTAAAATAACAACTTATGTGTTAAACATGAATAATAGGGTAGGGACATCACAAATTACGTGTTACTGAGCTTCTTCGAAAAGGGAAAAAATTAAGAATAATTTTCTTGTAAGTAAACTGTAGGTATAGGTATGGCATTTATTGCATTATATTTGCTTAACATGGTTGAATATGATGAGTATAAATGAAAGGGTGTGTATAAATATATAGGCTCCCCAGAAAACAGGAGGTTAATATTTAGCAGGTCATGATCGAGAATCACATAGACGCTTTAATTCAAATGATGAATATTTATTAAAGATTAACAGTGTTTATTGCCTTCTATGGGATTGTCAGATTCAGGGAACTCGGACATAAGTCTCGTCCATTGGCTAGCTCCCTCTGAATGCCAGGTGAAGCCCTCTTGGGGTGTAGGAGAAACTTGTGGTCACAAAAGTAAGGCCACAGGCAAGTCGTACGAATTTATCAATGAAGTGATTTAACGTATGGTGGTTTCTGTTTGGGTGAAGTTAGGATATTTATGAAGTTTAAAAGTGCGTTTATTACATATACAGGGTCTCCTCGACTTACGACCGAGTTCTGTTCAGACTGACATGTCTTAAGTCGGATTTATATTTTTCAACACTATTTTCATTCAAACGGGTTATAAAAATAGTACATAAAACACAAAAATTCAATCTATGTATGTATAATTATTGTACATAATGTGAAAAATGCATAATATGTACTCTATTATATCTTTTTGTCCCTACCAATGTAGTTATCTTTATTTACTAATTTTGTTTAATTTTTTTGGGCGTAAGTGCAGATAGATGGTCATAGGTCGTAAGCCGAGAAGGTGTAAATATTAAAACTCATTAGTGCTTAAAATTCGACATAAAGTTTGCAATCAGTAACTGTAAAAAGTATAACCTCCATAAAATAAAATTATATTTTTTAAATAATTCTTTTTGTTCTTAGGTGTTATTTTCAACATGGAAGAAGATGGTTCAATGCCTAATCACATGACGTAC
The DNA here is from genome assembly GCA_933210815.1 of Meta bourneti. Lineage (NCBI taxonomy): Eukaryota > Metazoa > Arthropoda > Arachnida > Araneae > Tetragnathidae > Meta > Meta bourneti. The sequence goes on from OW119929.1 coordinate 20,542,608, forward strand.
AAAATCAGGCAGAACGCGTCCTTTACGACAACTACTAATCTTGTACGTAGTAGGTTCTGGTTTCCTGGTCCCAGAAACTGGGGATACGGGTATTACCAGTTTGGCTTTGTCTGGATTCAGGTACCAATTTTCACATGCCATTTTGTTATTCTAGTGCGTTTTATATGCTTTCATAGACAACATCAGATTAATGATTGTTTATTCATTGTCAAACACTGTAAAGCATATGATTTATGTTTATGAACATTGTAAAATTACTTTCAACTTTTACAACTCTTGAATTGTTAAAAGTTGCAACAACTTTACTACTCTTTAGGGCTATGGTTTTGGTGTCCCAAAAAATGTTAGAAAATGCCCAATTGAAAAATACATTTATGACCAGAAAAGTGCCCTATAACAACGAAAATTACCTAAAATGAAATTTAAATTGCAGTTTTTGCAAACATAAGAGGTTGAAGAAATAACAATCAAATAAAAAATCACACACATCAAAATATTCACAAATACAGTTTAAGGTGTAGTTTCTTTACGAAATTGAAAGTCTTTGTCACAATGAAAAATAGGCCTTGTAAAAGAAAAAAATACAAGTGCAATTTGGATTTCTTACAGTTCTTGCATCGAATTGAAAGCTTTTATTTCATTAACGAAAACACTTAGTTGAATTTTAGTTTGCTACAGTTTGTACTTCATTAGTCTAGAATTATGTACTGATTTTCGAAAGAATGATTTTCTATGGTGTACCAACAAAGTTTCAAACACTGAAAAGCTCCTTTTCAATTCTATCAAACCACAGGAGCTCACTTTAAATAAACTTCATCACTGAAAAATGGGTTTTAGGGTAATTCACAAAAAAATCCCTTTTTCTAAAAACATCGAAATATTCTAAATAATGACATCTGTTTCCAGCAGATCATAATCTCATTTTCTACAATAGAATTCTATATGTAGTTCTTTCAATTTCTGGCCACTTAATTTCACTTTTCAGATCATGATGACATATTACTCAGTTTTTTCATTTTCTATTCAATAATTTATTTATCTTTTAAATAAATAAGTCATTCTTATGTTCTCTCATAACATGGGAGTATAATTAGTTCATTTGAGTATTGTCACCCAATCTTCCTTTGCCTTTTATATGATTCAGTGTTACCAAACATAAGAAATCTACCTCTTTTCAAAGTTCTGCTTCTAAAATATATGTGATTTGATATGGTTTTATGCCATATAATGCGAAATAAAATCCTATTTAGTTTTCAGAAGGTATGGAATAAGGCAAATTGTTTCAGTTGATTTTTAACCCTCTGAGTGTTTTAATGAGATATCTCATCCAAGATCTGGTCAATTTTTCTAAGGATGAAAAATCTTGTCTTGACAAAACTGCCCTGTTACACCAAGGGAAAATGAAGATACATGTAGGAAAAACAAATTGTTCCTTACCCAGAACTGGTGACAGTTTGTAACAGGTTTTTGCACCAGGGGCTGACTACTACAGTGCAGTTTTCGATGTGAAGATAAACCACCAGAAGGGTTAATAATTACATCGATGACTAAGAGCAGAAACTTGTTAACTGAATTTTTATACTGTACATTTGTTTAAAGACTACCTATTATTTTCTGGGTCAAAAAATAAAAACTAAGCATTTTGATAATGTTAATATCTCTTGAGCATATTGCAATATGACTATTTCTCATCATCATGAAAATAAGCATTTAGTGTCTCCAAAAAAATGTCAGTTGATAAGTTTCTGGTCTAAGCTGGCAATATAGTTGTAAAAAATTTTATTTAGTTATACATAAATATAAAAAATGTTAGTTATATTTTTCATAATTCCAACTTTAACTTTTGTAAATATCCTGACAGGATGTTCTGGAGCGAGCAATGATCAGTATTTATGCTGGCAGGGATGTTACTGAACCTGGAAGTTACATTCATCAATTCCCTTATCCATGCTATATACAAGATCAGTAAGTATTCTGATGTGTTAAATCTGTTTCACTAAAAGAGTTTGTTATTTTTATTCAGTCTTGGTGAAAACCTGGATAAACCCTCTGAGTGTGATGATAGCACATATTAAATTTGCTGTAGTGGAAAAACCTACCAGAAGAGCTGACATTTTGCAGTCATAAGAAATCCTTTTGACTTTATTTTTATTAAAATATATGAAGGTTGCTGTTCTCATATTTTTATTGAATATTAATTTCATAATTAATATTGTATGTTAAAATTTAACTTAGAAACGAAACATGTAAATGTTTCTTCGTAAATGTTGTAATTTTAATAGTAACATAATTAAAATTTTCATCTTAACCTCATATTTCATTTAGTAATTAGGGATGCCAGCATATGATTAGATGTTTCCTAATTATGTACATTTTAAAATTTTTCAATAATTTATATTAACTTTTTTTTTATAAATAAGGCACTTTCTTCACTGTTTAAATTCTGCTTTTGAGAATTGTTCTCAATATTTAATCTTATACTAAAATTTCAATATTCATCCATTACTGTAAGAACTTTTCAAGCAGGTAGTGTGCATGTTTTCCTAGCAATAGGTAGGATTTTTGAATCATGCATATACGTATTTTAATTTTAAATAGCTACATCTTTGAGACATAGCATTGCATACCAATATTTTTAATTATGAAGAAACAGTGGAAGATTGCCTAGACATTCACTTTAACCTTTAAAAAAGAATGTTTATCAAAAGAATAGAATTAAGTTCAAAAATTCATAAAATTTCTATACAGTGGTCCCTCCATAATCCGGCACTTCGCCAATCCAGCCCCTCCAGTAGTCCGGCGTTTTGAGAAGGGCTGAGTGATATCTTGGTGTTAAAACGACTTCAAGAAAAAGTGTCATTTCAAGCAAAAAACAAAAGAAAATTGACACTTTTTTAGACCTGATAACGTAAACCTAACGCAGGCCTAGTTATTGTTATGTAAACTACAGAAAAATCCAATATCTTGTTTCGTAATTTTTTTACAACACTAATGTCCATTTCAATGTTTGTATTTTGTAATATTTTGTGCAATAAACATAGGTTTTTCTATTAAAATGCGTTTTTTCAAATGAACCTCCCCTAATCCGGCATTTTCGTTAATACGGCAGTCCTTTGGTCTGATATCTGAGGGATTACTGCATTTAAAAGTAACAAACTAAGGTAACATTTTTATTTATTGGTATGCTGATAATTGTTATGAAATATATCAGCTGAAAAATATACTTATTTGCATGAAGGATTCAAAAAGTTAAAAAATCTCACTAAAAGCAAAGTTATCTGTTGATATTTTTTCAGTAATAATTCCACTATTTGTTATAATATATATTGTTGGAAAACTTGTCTACAGCAGCAAACATTTTCCAGGTTTTTGTTTATGATAGAGCATGTTATGCCTCTCTGCTTGGCTATATCATGGGTCTATTCTGTTGCTATGCTTGTGCAGAATATTGTATATGAAAAAGAACAAAGATTGAAGGAGGTGAGCCATTTTATTCCTGTTATGTTTTTGTTTAACGTTTTTAAAACAAAAATTCTTTGTTTTGATCTTGATGTATATCATCTGGCCATTTAAATGATTTTATTGAATGTTAGGTTATGAAAACTATGGGTTTGAATAGTGCTGTCCATTGGTTAGCCTGGTTCATTACAAGCTTTCTTCAAATGTCTATCACAGCTGCTTTCTTGACTGTTATCCTGAAGTATGGTTTGGTTCTGACTTACAGCAACCCCCTCCTCATATTTCTTATGCTAGAAATTTTTGTGGTTGCCAATATTGCATTTTCGTAAGTACTTTTTTGAAGCTTTTCTTTTATAGTGTTCGCATTACAAAAACAAGTGATGAATTGCTGTGAATGAAACTATTTGTAGGTTGTGTATTATGTTTGTGTTGTGTAGGTGCTGCAAGACCTGTAGATTCAATTTTACTTTAGACCTTTACTCATGAGTTATTGTAAAATGATATTTGGTTCTAACTCTTTAATAGGGTAATGAATTTGAAGTAGCTATTTTATTGATTTATCATGTCTAACTTTCTGTTTTTCTATCTATTATTGTTATTTTTAGTACAAATTTGATTTTTTGTAATTTGGCCCCTATTTTAAAGAAATAATTTTAAAAAATTTCAAGACTCTTTCTAGCTATTATCAAAAAAGTTTTATCGATCAACTTTACTATTTTCTACTAATAATAATCTCAAAGCTTTTTATAACCGTGTTATTTTTCAATTTTTTTTGTCTAATTTCTTTCTTACACTTTATTTCTTCTCTATATGGCTTTTGTAATTTTAAAATGTTCTAATGTTATAGTTTATTGACATTATTTCATAAATATTTGTGAGAGTATATGGTTTTATAAGACAAGCTAAATGACAAATGAGATCAGATCAATAAATTAAGAGAAATTAATTGAAGAGATTTTCTTAACAAATATGAAAAATAAAATAGCAATATTCTCATGGAATAATCCATTGCAGCACATAATTTATATGTGAATAAAAACAGTGTAATGCATACGATACATATATTTTCAACTTTATTTCTAGGTTCCTTGTCAGTGTTCTTTATTCCAAAGCTAAATTAGCAGCTGCCTGTGCTGGTATAATATATTTTTTGACTTATGTACCTTATATGTACATTGCTGTTCGTGAAGAAGCTGCCCATGATCACATTCCTGTGTGGCTAAAAAGTCTTGCTGTAAGTTTTGTTTCCTGTACGTAAGATGCATTTTTTTATTGAAAAGCAATGTGTCTTGGACTTAGGAAATGTAAATTGTTTTCTGATATAAATCTTTGACTAATATGTTGTATACAAATGTCTAAAAATTAAGGATAATACTGCATTTGTATCGAGCAAAGTCATCTGATCTCAATCCAATAGAGAATGCTTGGGATGCTCTTGAATGTCTGCAACCTGCACACTACCACCAAGGTTTCCTTGCCACAGGAACTCGCTGACAGCCTTGTAGGAAGCATGTCTTCATGCTGTGAGACCTGCAGTAGGGTCAGTGGCCAGCTCATTCCTTATTAGGTTGCTTTTAATAGAACAAAAAATATCCTTTTCAAAATAACTAAAACCTACAATGTGATCATCAGAGTATTTTCTTTTTCATTTCTTTAGTTCACAGTTCTACCATGAGGCATGTGAATGTTCTTATTATATTACACATTGCTTGGGGAATATTCATTTGTCATTTTAGATACATTGCAGGTGCTTAGTATAGGTTTAATTTCTAAATATATTATCCTTAATTTTTTGACATATGTATATTTTTTTATGAAAAATACATAACTTGTTCTTTTTCTCAAAATGATAGTATACCTCATTCAATGCTTGGAAAACTAAAGCCTTGCCTTTTACTCCCTAATTTAGAATGATCTAGCTGGATTGTAGTTCCCACCTAAAAAATATTTTTCTTCTGTTACATCATTCTTTATTTTCAAACAAACTAATTTGTTTTAAATGTAGAAAATAATATTATGACTTTTTCTAATGATATATGTCATGTACAAAACCTTTCTCTTTTTATTCAGCTTAAATTCTTTAGTATTTTTTGCCTTCTATCTCCTCTTTCTCATACTCCATTTCAACCCTCTCATTTGAATATTACTGTCTCAGCGATAACAGTCAGTTAGTTCTCCATCCCCAATTAAAGTCTGATTGTGATATCTAATCCATAACACAAATACTGTCCCAGAATCTCTTCAATAACAATGTAATATGTATCAATATAATAATTTCAATGACTTTCAACAAATGGAAGTGAAGAGTGTAACTCTAAATTATTTATTTAAAACATAAACAAAAACTTAAAAATTAAATTAAACAGATACATCCAATTGGTGCTATGGTTTTGACACTGGTAGCTAAGTATTGTCTGCTTACCACAAGAACTGCTCCCATCGAAAAGTCTGCTTGTCTTTTGCCATAGAAACGAATCTTATTCCATTTTCTCTAGGGGATGCTTAAAGAAATGCATTTCAATTTGTCTCATTCATGCATTGGTGATGAAAAATTAGAACATATTTTGTATGATTTTTATTAACTACAGAGATACTGGTAAACTACCTCTTTCCTTTACCAAATTTGCCCAAAGTAAAAAGCTACGAAAATCACCCCTACTCAAAATGTACAATCCCTGTTTCTATAGCGATTGCGACTACCCAGACTTAGTGGCAAGATCAATTTTCATGGTAGACAGTAGCTATAGCATTAAAAGCAAAAGAAGAAGTTTTTAGTCGATTACCCTATTTTCTACATCCCCAGATAAAAGTTCCTACGATATAACAGACACTTTGCATCTTTCTCACTTGAATTTTTTTATGTGCTTTTAAATTTGTCAGAATTAGGGATCTTAGATTCAATATTTCCTCCTTCAGTCTCTGTTGTCTACAACTGCCTTTGGTCTTGGTGCTAAGTATTTTGCATTTTATGAAGAAGTTGGTGTGGGAGTACAGTGGTCCAACATTGCCATTTCACCAGTTGAAGATGACGAGTATAGCCTTCTTAGCGTTGCAATTATGATGATCACGGATGCTCTGGTGTACTCTATATTAGTTTGGTATATAGAGAATGTCCATCCAGGTAAGAATGGATTGATTTTACAACAACCATTCAAATTTGTTTTTGTAGATTGCTGTAAATTCTGAAACACATGTCCTCAGATCTTTCCTTCCAGAATTGATCCTGAACTGTCGCCAATAGCTCGTGTTATTCCAGTGCAATGTAAATTCAACTACCAAATGCTGAAATGACCCAGGTGTAGGGAAGTCAGCTCTGATTAAAACTTGATGCTATAAAGAACTAAAACATTTATTAACATTGTAGGCTACAGATGGGTACAGAGCAATGGGAAAAAAGAGCTGTAAATTTTTGGGGTTCATAAAAATGATGGAAGAGCTATTTCTTTGGCACGACTCATTTATAAAACAACACATAATGCTACACACGAAGAATAATACAATACGACACACAAAGCAAAAACACATGATGCTACATTCTTGACAAGTTCAACACTCATCGTTGATGGCTCAAGCAATAGACTTGAGTCAAATTCGTTGATGACTCAAGTCTATTTTCATGATTTTTCACACTGGAAGTACTACCAGTACTCATTATTTTCCCATGTAGAGGAATCATCCTATGAGTCATGCGGGAAGGAATATCCGAACTTCACAAGAGCAGAGTTTAGATCATCACCCTGAGAATTAGATTTTGTATCCATTGTACACAATTATGGGCCACAGACAATTGAATTCTGTTATGCCTTACATATAGGGTGTTTTGAAAATAATGACCAAATTCTAAAGGGTGGTAAAGGAGCACAAAATAAACATTTTTGGTCAAATAATGTGTCCAGAAGTGCTGCGTTTAGGTGGTAGACAGTTCTGTTTAGGTCAGTGTATAATATTGTTTATGCGGCGTAAGGCGGCATCATTCCCCTCTCAGATTTTCTACGGCATGCATTGTTACACTAATTCGTAGCTTGCAGATATGCATCTGATGTAGGGGACTGAATGAAAAAGGACGAGGTGCTCAAATGTTGTCCAGTGGTCAGAATGTTCATTCTGGGTTCAAAGGTTCCTGGTTCGAAACCAGGATAGGGCATGGATGTCTGTCCATCTATAAATGTCCTCTATAAATGTTTATTTTCGGCCCCTCCACCACCCTTTACAATTAGGCCTGATATTTTTGAAACACCCTGTATATAGTTGAAGAATAGTGGCGGGTCCAATCATGACAAGAATCATCACAATGCATGTGTAGTTTTCACTGCTAATCATATACTTCTTTGGGTTAAATAACCAGACTGACTGTTTGTATTGGTTAAATAGTCAGTATTATTCTGGGTAATTTGAAGAAAGTTATATTTTGATTTAGCACTATGTATGTCAAACTGAAAAATCCCTCAAAAAAGGATAGGAATGGGAGCACTTCGGTTGTCAATTATCTGTATCATTACTCATTTGGACTTTAAAATTAACTTGTTTTGTGGTTATGTTTTTATCACCTTTTATTTGGTTTCAGTGTGGTATAACCTTTTTTTACTATAGGCTCATATGGTCTACCAAAACCCTGGTATTTTCCTTTCACAAAATCCTACTGGTTTGGCAGCCCAAGAGATGTTGAGTGCAATTGTCTTAATAATTGCTGGCGCTTTGTGCAGAATCACAAGTGGGGACTGTCAATTATTGAAGATGACCAAGCATGTGCAATGACAAGTAGAACAAGTTAGTATTTTTTCACAGGTATCCAAATGATATGTATTTGCTATTTCTTAAGCTAACCTGATTTTTTTCGTTATCTCTCATACTCAAGCAATGTTGTTGATATCCCTGTAAATAAAATTAAGTTGATGAGTTTTATTTTTTGCAATGATTATGACTATACATGAATAAGCACCAATATGTGCCTATCCATTTAAGTCTATGGAAGTGCATTTCCTGATGCTGAATTATTATTCAAACATTTTGAAAAATTGAACTAAGTTTTAATAGGAACAGATATAGCAGTTAATAGCTCTTCCCATGCTGGTACTCTTTGTTCAACTAATAATATTAATACTATATTGTATTTATTCTCTAAAGTTAAATTTTCTAAATATATTGCGTTACCTAAATTTATCTTCCGTTTATAGTAGAATGGATCTGTTTTATCTACTAATTTCTGCAATTCTATTCAAGTACCTAACCTGTAACTAATAGTTATTTCTTTATTCAGTTTTAAGTGATTGACATTCAAATTCAGTTCTGCTAATCAATTACAACTAATGCTATAAAAAGGTTGTGTTTTTAGCTGATTCTGAATACTTTGAACCAGATCCTACTAACTTGCCATTAGGAGTCTGCATTGAAAATTTAGTTAAGGTATTGAAAAATTATTTATTACAAAACATTAATGCAATTTTTTGTATAATTATTTGAATTTGATTTTTGTCATTTATATATTAATTAGTAAAAAATATTTTTTCTGGTTATGATTATAAATTTAATGTATTTTAAATATGCATGTAATCAAAGCATTCACAGATGTGTCCCTGTGTATCACTTATTTTATTAGTATTTAATTATTTTTTATTGATTGTTGTGTTGGTACGAGGTTGTGTAGCATACTGTAGATTGATAACAATAACAATTTATTAACAAGAATATGCAGGTTAACAATGCACAATTTTGAGATGGGCCATTGTACATTGAGAGCAAGGGAAGGCAAAGTGCAGAGTGTGCTGCATCTTTCTTAGATCCTTTGACATTGAATAATATCTTTAATAGCAAATTATTACTTCTATATAGAATTAAATTCAGAGTCTAGTTATTTAGTTGTTATAATGTGCATTAATTTTAACTTGTAGATAATTTTAATATTTTGAATGCATCTATGGGTTCTGATTTATGCAATGAAGACAAAGATTATTTTAAATTGTACAATTTATTACAAATTATGTATTTTAAACTATACAATATGAAATGAGATGATAGGGTTTTATGTTTTCATATCAACTCTTACATATGAAAAAAAAATTAAGATTAAATTTTTTCAATTTTGTCTGTTTATAGGCTTACAAATCAGGAAACAAAGTTGCCGTTAACAGACTAAGTTTAAATTTATATGAGGACCAAATTACATCATTTCTTGGTCACAATGGAGCTGGCAAAACAACGACAATGTAAGTTTATTATTCTGCTCATAATTAGTAAATACTGCTACTGTACTGCTACTGCTTGTGGTATTTTACTCAAAGAATAAAATCTTGGCATTTATAATCTGAAAAATAATTGGTTCCATATTATCTATGTATCAATTCTTTTTTTGTACTTTGTGCATCACAAAGTAATTATATTCTGCCCATGTATTTGTAATATTTTTCAAAGTAGTTTTTTGTAGTTTTTTCAAAATAATTAAGGAAATTTGCGTTTGGTTGAAATCTATATTTTTATATTTGCTTTTTCCATTAAACTAATCTCAATTATCCCCAAACTTCTCAATTTGTTGTCAATGTTTTATGTAGTTCCAGTTAACAGTTTTTCCAATAAAAGTCACTGGTAAAAAATTTAACAGTACTATGTAATAAATTGTTAAGGTATTTTATTTTAAAATTTTGTTAGATTGCTATCTTTAAGAATCAATCTACAAATTTTAGTAATAACGGAATTTCTCGAATGGATATTTTTCTTTTACAAAATTCCAATTCTATAAAAAATATTTGTATTTTCTAAATCATTGTTTCTTTATTAATTCAATATTCTTCTTTTATAAGTATTTGTTATTTAACTTTAGGTCAATTTTAACTGGACTGTTTCCACCTTCCTCGGGTTTCGCAACAATCTATGGACTTGATATACGAACTGATATGGATACAATTCGGCAAAGCATGGGAATGTGCCCTCAGCACAATGTGCTATTTGAAGAGTATGTTGCTCTTGTCTGTTATTTTTCTTTGTTAAAACATAAATCACTTTCAATAAATTATGATACCAGTTCCAAAAAATATAGGTTATTTAAAAATGTTTCCGGGATTTATTGCTAAAGCTTTCAAACATATAGCTTTGATTTCTCACTTAATGGTTCAAGTGAGTGATATGAAATAAAAATAATGACTTCCTTATTTCTTTCTTTTCATGAATCATTTTAACTAAATTGACCTGCAATTTAAGCATTTGAGTGAATGAAACAATGAAAATACTTAACGATGTTTAGTGATTTTATTAATTGAAGCAATAGCAATTTATTTGAGCTTTAACCTAATAAGATCCATTTTGTGAATTCAAAGTATAATCTTGTAAGATTAATTTAACTGCAAGTATTTAGAATTTGAATTTTCAAGTTAAATTTAATCCCTTAAATTGTAATTGATTACAGACTGACAGTGGAAGAGCACATATGGTTCTATGCAAGTCTCAAAGGCACAGAAGAAAGCAATTTAGCTGAGGAAATGGATAAGTAAGTATTTTTTCTCCATTTTTAAAAGCTTGCTATACAATTTATTATTCTTCAAAAGCAATTGGTAATAAATCTTCATAAATGATGTGTAGATTGAACTATATATAAAATTTAAAAGGATTAGAAATTTTATCTTGAGATTAGTGTTTATTTTTGTAAATATATATTTTTCATTGTAATACTTTTGTCAAAATGTGTATTGTTTTGAAAGATAATTTGAATAGCAAAAAGAGAGAGAGGCAATAAGTATTAACTTATCTGATTTGCTAATATGCAATTATAATGAAGCAAAAACTTCCTTATGATTCTCTTTCTGAAAAGTCCCTCTAAAATATGTTTTAGTAATTCTACTTAAAATCCATATAATGTTTGGTTCAACTTTTCATTTCCTTTAGAAAGAACAGATTCAACAAAAAATGATAAATAATTCTATACATATCATTTGATATTTGCGAATAAGAGGAGTAATGTAAAAAATTCACAGGCAAAACAAAATCTAGCACTACAATAGAACAGATGCCATATCTGAGACATACAAGTGTTGCCAACTTGTATTTTTTTATTTTTTCTAAACAAACCACTGCAGATATTGATATACAGTATCAAGTAATGCAATTATACAAATTACTGTTATCCATGGGGGATATTGATGTACGATTATAGGTTAATAATAATTTATGATTGACCAATATATTTATTTTATTAAAAATGGACAAATTGTCATTTTTATTAAAACAATAGTACAGCAAGGAAATATGAGATAACTGGTTCGGTCCCATTCAAGATGTTACATATGGTCTGCCTACTTATGATACACAGTTAGGTCCCAAATGGCTCTTCTGGAATAAGGATCCACACCAGCAGTGGGTTCATCCAAAGGTGGTGTGATGCAAATGTTTATGAGTAGATTTTTTTATGAAAAATAATACTCAGTATTTTAATGTAGTATGCTTGTATCTCCATTAATGTGCTTGAAATGTATTCTTAGAATGATCCAAGATTTGAATCTTCCCTTGAAACGACACAGTAAAGTCAAGGTGTTATCAGGAGGTATGAAAAGGAAGCTGTCCGTTGCTATAGCTTTTGTCGGAGGATCCAGGGTCGTGATTTTGGATGAACCCACTGCTGGTGTGGATCCTTATTCCAGAAGAGCCATTTGGGACCTCATTTTGAAATATAAAACAGGTGAGGAGGTTCAACGTCACAATTTTTCTGGTTTAAAAGAAGTTACCCTCTATCAACTTGCTCAGTCTGTTTGCTGCTGGGTCATTTACCCTTCTAGGTTGCTTGTCCAGCAGCTTGATTAGTTGTGGCAAAATGCATTGCCTTCCAGTGCTTTTTGTCAATAAGTTTTAAAAAATGATCAATTCTATATACTTTTATTAATAAAGTTATTTACATGGGGCATAGATGTACAGTAAAATTTTAAATATCAGAAGTAATTGGGAGACAGGTTTCTATAAAACTGATTTATTCGCATAATCAGACGTTAGAAGGTTATGTACATGTATAAATGTTTGCAAAATTATGTAAAATGATAGTTGTGGCAAAATTCATTGCTTTCCAATGCTTTTTATCAATGAGTTTTAAAAAAGGATCATTTCTATATAATTTTATTAATAGTTAAGTTATTTATATTTAAAGGAGGCATATATTTATAATGGAACATTGAATATCGGAATTGGGCAACAAGTGTTCATAAAACTGATTTGTTCGCATAATCGGTCATTAGAAATTTATGTACATGTATAAAATTAAAAAAATGTTTTTTATGTTTATGAATACACATATTTTATTACACACATACTACACATATGTTCTGCAAATTGAAAAAGATTTCTTGTTATAAAGCACCTATCCATTTACTTGCCTCTAAATCCATAGATTTTCTTTAAAAAGTTTAATTGAATCACATCACTTTCATCCTGGGTTTAAAATCGTAGCAGGACTTTGTCTAAACAGATCAATGCTTCGAAATGAGGTGGAATATCTGAATTATATTCATCTGCTGCAGACTCATCTTTCAGATGTGCAAGTTTCTGTAAGCACAGACATAATTTCATCTTCCTCTGTTGCTCCGCGCATCTCCAATCACTGCTGTTCGATAACCAGTCTTTCCAATAATCAGTGTTGAGGACAATCAATGCTATTGCAAATATTCACACAAAGTAGGCATTTCACCCAATCAAAATCTAGAATCAAAGTGAACAGAGGTAGTGAGGGCATGGAAGTTGGGAGCAAAACTCACTTGATGTCACCACAGTCATACAAGTAATTTCCATAATATCCTCAAAGTGAAATTATTTATCTTAGAAAGTTATATATATATAATTCCACAAAAAAAATTTATGGTTGTTTCCAGATGATAAATATTACTGAAAAAATGGTGATTAAAAGTATGATTCCTTTTCAGATAATTGTGTTTTAAAATATTTTACTTCATTCTGAGAGTTATATTTTAAATCACTTTAAACTAAAGGGATGCTTTACTCATGTTAAGATAAAATGATGACTTTAAACTAAAGGGATGCTCTACTTGCGTTGAGATAAAGTGATCACTTTAAAATGAAAGGAATTAAGCTAAATATATCTTGCATATCAAATATCACTTAATCAACTTGCACATCTTATGTGGAATCACAGTATATTTTTCATAGTAACACGAGGGTCCAGAATAACTTGGACGGGAAAGGGTGCAGGTTAGCAATAGCGGACCTACTTTACCATGATTAAAACATCATTTGTGATAAGTAACATGATTTATGTGTTATAGGCAGAACTATTTTACTATCTACTCATCACATGGACGAAGCAGATATTCTGGGTGATCGCATTGCTATAATCTCCAATGGACAGTTGCGGTGTTGCGGTACACCACTATTTTTGAAGAACAATCTTGGAGATGGGTATCACTTGTACATTGTGAAGAATCAAGAGGAAGGCAACCTTACAAAAGGTACTATTTTGTTTTTGAGGTTAAAGGGTCAAATGAGAAACTTATTTTTTCAAAAAGGAAAGAAATGTTTAAAAAATTTCAAAAAGTTATGATTTTGAAAAATTTAAATAAAACCTCTTTTAGTTAGTGCAATTCAAAACAACCACAATTATTCAGAAGAGATTATTTAATGTTTTTCATTGTGTATTTTTGCACACAATAATTCCAATTTTATTCATATCAGTTCAGAAAGATTTCTATTGGGATGTTTAATATTTTCTACACTTATTGTGTCTTTAAGGAGAAACATGTTTTGAATGACTATGCTATGTATGATGACTTCGAAGGTAATGCATAGTATGTACATGAAATAGTATTTTGTTTGACTTTAAAATATATAATGGTTAAATAAATTGTTAGTTTGAATATTTCAAATTTTTACAGTGATCCAAACTGCGAAAAATATAGTTTACCTCTACATTAGATTTATATTACATAACTGATGAGAAAGAAAATTTGTTTGAGATACAAAAATTTAATCCCTTGTTATGCATTCTTTGGTATATTTTAGTCTGAAATGGCACACACTAAAAATGTAAATGACAGTATAAATATGCTTGAAATAGAAGATATTCAAAGTTTCCAAAATCCTTTAAAAATCTCTATACTGCAATGTCATGTTTTTATTTAAATGCCTAATGTAAATTTCAAATAATATGGCGACTATTTTCCAAATCCAATCTGAATAAGCGAGGTTTTGTTATTTTCAGAAAGCACTGTGACATCATTCATCTTGAAGCATGTGCGTTCTGCTTACCTTGCATCTGAGAGCAAACGTGAACTGCACTACATCTTACCTATCAGTGAGTTGCGAAAAGGAAGTTTCGAGAAGTTGTTCAATGCTTTGGAATCGAGCATGCCTAGTTTAGGTATCTCCAGTTATGGGATTAAAAATACCACTTTAGAAGAAGTTTTCTTGAAAATAGCTGAAAAAGCACAAAATGAAGGTAGGTTCCTGATACACTTTTAAAGTTTTTAATTGCTTAGCATACTTGCCTATCTACTATTTTATATTTCATGTTTGTATTATGAATTGATCACTTTGGAATTATTTTGGGCCGTCTTGGCTCAGTGGGTATGCCCATTGCGCTAGCAACCTCCGAGTTGTAGGCGGCGCATATTCGATTCCTGACAGGTGCATTCTTCCCTGGGTGTATTTCTCTCTTCTGTGTCAGTAAAGCTTTCACTGTGTGTGTCCGTTACTTGATATTGTATATCCTGTGTCAATTACTCGATATTGTATTGTGTCTGGCACATCATGGCCAAATATAGCCCTTCTGCCATAAACCCCCCCCCCCCCCAAAAAAAACCAACTTTGGAATTATTTTCATAATTTGGAATGAGAGATAATCAAGGAAATAATCCTCATATTATCAATATTAAAGAAGTGTGAAGAATTTTAGAAGTACCTTATTTGCATTTTTTTTTCAATTACATAAGATACCTGTTTTTTCAGTAATTTGTAGTTTTATTTATGGATGTATGGTGTATTTAGAAACATGTTTCATGGGATTTTTGGTTTAAAATAATGTAAAAATTATTCCAATACACAGCAATTAAATTTTTTTTAATGTTTTTCTGTCGATATTGTATGTAATACAAAGTGTTCAATTTAAAATTATTTTATTGTTATGATTGATTTTTCATATGAGATCATTTACTGAAAAGATTGCAATGCTAAATTCTTTAGTTTTTTTAGTTTTAGTAGCATTTTAAAAATCAATAATAATTGAAGAATATTTGGTTCTATCCATTTTTCAGTTTTTTTTTTATCAGATTTGATTTTTTTCGTCATAAAACTGTTTTGTTAATATAAATCAATTTTCAGAAAATTTTTAAACCTTAACTACTTCACCTTTATTTAAATCAATGTAATATTTTGTTTTTAGTTATATTTTCATATTGTTTATTTGATTAACAGTATTTGAAAATAATAGTTTTATATTAAAATTGTATTCAATTTAAAATATTTCCTGAAACCTATCTCTGACTTCATTCTGTATTTTAATATAAATATAGTTTTAAGTCTGATTCTTTTAAGTATAGAAGCAAAAGGTTTTTTTATTTAATGTAATTATCAGGCCCAGATTTTGTTGACATTTCAAGTTTTTGTTTGCACTTCGTACACAATGCCATATTTATAGAAATCTCCTCATTCTAGATGTGTAGTTTTTAGGTCATTTTTGGCATTTTTAATTTTTAGATTTTTGATGCATTATTGAGATTTTTTGGCCATTAAAAATTATTTTCAAGTTTTTAACATTCACTATGTTTTGATTTTATTCACCTTGTCTCACGAAAAAATGTTCAAGTAAACAAGAATTGATTAGTGTCAATTGCACCTGTAATACACCATATATATCCTATGAAAGATTACCTGTTTGGTGGTCACTTCTGGTTAGTTAATGAATTCCCTATTTGAACACTTTTGCAGCACTACTTTGAAGTAATCTGTGAGGCTCTCTAATTTTTTATTCTGTTGTCAAGTTATATAACTATGTTTCATATACATATTGTCAGCCAATAGCAAAAACTGATTAACTTTTTATCATAGACGGGTGAATCCATTCAAATCCAGGAAGGCTGTTCGCCTCACCATCTTCAAATCGAATATTTTGCATACAGGTACATTTTGGGCCACCTTGAATCAACATATTTTTTATAATCTCAAAAAAAAATTCTTCAAGATACAGGGCTGTGAAAGTGACGTCACAAATTAAAATTTATTTTTCTTTGCTTACATCACCTAGTTAAAAATCACATATCTCCTAAAGTATTTAAGATAATGCAATTTTTTTTCAAAACAATTGTAAGCTTTTAGAGCTACTATTGGTAATAATTTCATTAGTGGTATGCAAATAGTATTGGAAATATGAATTTTTCAATTTGATCAATTTTAAATTAATTTTTCTCAAAAAAAGCCATGTTTTAAAAATCTGATTATTTTTTTCTAAGTTCCTATATAAATATGCTATCAGAGTGTGTGAGCACTTTTTACAGTTTTTAAATAGTTAAGCTTAAATAAATTATTTTGTGTAATAACCCTGATCGGAAAACCCGATGTGATCAGAAAGTAATGAAATTCCGTCAAATTCTCTTTCAAAGTATGAAAAATCCCTAAGCGCATGTCAAATTCTCTCAGAGGATGAAAAGATTTTCGAAAACTCACTTTTTGTAGAATAGAAATAATCAACACTCCTAGAAACCTCTGAATAGCATATCGTGTAACTTTATTTTATAATTTGATGCAGAGGTGCTATATTATTACAAAGGGAAAATTTTAATGCAAACAAAGCTCTGAAGCAATATGCAGTGCAAACATTTCCCCGTAAATAATTAGAAGTAGAGTTTGGCTGATTTCTTTTTTAATATTATCAACAGTAGAATTATAGGATAATCAAAAATCTTAGTTCCATACACTTTATTGATATATGTATAGAATTAATGAATCATGTTAAAATATCGCATCGAAAAAGCTGAAAACCCATTGAGCTGCTGGCTGGGGAGATTCGAGCATTTACTAGTGGAGGAATACTGTTGGCCTCGCTCGTTGAGCGTGTTAACGGTTGAAATTTCGATGATTTCCTACATTGAAAGCTCTTAAAAATTAGTCTTTGAGACACTGCATTAGCTATATAGGGTACTAAGTATAAAAATTTACTTATTTAAATACAAAAGTATAAAAAATTTTAAAGATGACGTTTTTTTTATTAAATTCAGGCAAGTTCCTTTCCAAATTGTTAAAAAAACTAATCTAATTTTAAAAGATTTTTTATTTATTACGAAAAGTACATTTAAGCATCACTAGCAAAAACAAAATAAGTTTATCTCTAATAGTTTAAGCGTAGTGAAATTTTAAGTGCTACGCGACATTCTTGAAAAGTAAAATTGAATATTTTTGACCGCCTTTTAAAGGGTCTTATTTTCATGAAAAAAATTATTTTGCAAAAAATATACATGGCATAGTTTAACATACACTCCTGGCCACCATATACTAAATTTTTTTTAAATATTAAAGCTGGTGAGGCAAACATTTTATTTTTTATTGCCTGAATTTGAATGGTTTCACTCAGATGCCAAATGCTTATTTTCATGATAAATCTACTCTCATATTGTGATGGTTTTAAAAAATATATAAATATTAAAATGCCTATAATTTTTATTTTGTTACCTAAAAACTAATACTTAGTCTTTAAACAGCTATACAGTAAAAAATTTTATTGTCAATGAATAAGTTTCTGCTTTTAGCTGACAATGTATGTAAAAACATGCATTGTGCATGCATAAGTGTCAAAATATTTTTATTTTCAGACAATGTACATTGTAATGGAAAATATTTTAAGAATTGGAAACATGTCAATTTAACTTTTAGGTCATTTTGGTACAGTTTTAGGTCAATAAAATCCAGGCACTGGTTATTAATGTTGTACTTATTCATACTTTTAAAATGAAAAGGAACAATAACATGCATCTCTAAAATATGTTACCTTCCTTTTTATTGAATGAAAAGCACATTTGTGTGTAATTTTTCTGTCATTTGTATTTTGTTATATATGAAATAAAATTTATGCTCTTAGATATACCTACATTCAGCGATAACTGCCAGAAACAAGAAAATACTGGTGGATTTTATGATCCAGCCCCTTCGTGTCCTGAAGAGAGTGCAGTGGCAGACAAATTACATGACATTAGCTTAGTCGAGTTGTCATCCAATTGTAACACAACTAAAGATAAAGATGCTGCTTTGAATAGCTCATCTCTTAATCGCAAAAAGTCTGCCGACGATGGGAAAGCAGACTATTATCAGTTGCCTCCTAATAATGTAAATAAGGATCAAGATGGTATGAAATCGATCATGACTTAGCATGCCGTGAATGCATTTTAGAGTTCCCGAGTAGCTCTTATCAAAGTAGAATGCTTGGAGGGTTTTTCTTCTTACCAGGTTATTATGCATGGCTGGTTAGCTCTTGCTTTTTAATGGCTTGTGTACTGTTCTACTGCCTGAGTCCCGACCATCTCTAGTATACTTTCACTTATGAAAACTTTTTTATCGAGTTCCATAGAATTCTGTAGAAATACATTTCTGTAGAATTCTATAGAGATTTCTATTGAGAAAAACGAAATTTCGTTTCTATAGAAAAAATTCTATAGAGAAAACGGGCTCTGGTTCTATAGAAATGCATTTCTATATATAACTAAAAAAATTTCTATAGACTACATTGTATAGAAATTTTTCGTAAGGGTTCCCTAATTTAGGAAATTCAGTGGAAAAAAAGGGTGACTAGCTTCGTGATTAAATCAAAGTGATAGTTGACTTTTTTTGCAAATGATACAGGCAATGTGATTTGCACACTTTGTTGGATGAGCAACAGAAACTGATATTGTCATTCTTTTGTGTCTTATTCGCAAAATGTAATTATTTTGTGCAAAATTGTCTTTTTTGCATTTCTAAAAGGTTTGTTACATAGGGTTACCATGCATCCAGGTTTGATAGGCGTGTCCTGGGATCCCAGTCAGTTGGTTGCTTTGTCCCAGTCAGAATAAAAACTTAGAGAACCTTTAAGAAGTTATATAAGTTATTGCTTCCTACAATGCAAGAGAATTTGCATGTATTTTGATTGTAACACTGACCTTTTAAATGTAGTGCTAAATTTAATTTTCCCTGTCTATCCAAACTGTTTCAAAAGGCCTTAGAAACAGGGGAAAGTACTGATGTTAGTTTGATTGAACAACAATATTGTTCCGAGATTAAAATTATCTGCAAAGAAAAGGAATGAAGCTAATGTTAGGTTTGCAGTGAATTGTTTGAAGTGGTAATTGCCAAAGCATTTTGGTCTTCAAGCAGTTATATACATAGAAAACTGAGAACTTCAATCGAAACAGAATTTTGGTTTGTCGCTCTCTGGTCATCTTTTTTACATGAGGATAAATTAGACTGGGATATGCTGCTTTCTGAACCACAATAAACATCCATGTCCAGTTCTGGATAAACTAAACTGCCACTATATAAAAGTGTCTTGGTTTCAGCAAAAAATATGGTTAGCCTAATCAAAATGTCCCTGTTTGAAAGAAAAATAATATAAGCCTACTGAAAAACGTCCCTGTGTGAAATAAAAATATGTTAAGCCAATTTAAAAATATCTGAAAGAAAAACAATATGGCAAGCCTCTTAAAAATATCCCTGTTTGAAAGAAAAATAATATGGTAACCCTATTATTGGATGTTGTACCAACTGTCATAAAAAATGATGGGTTATAATATACAATATACTTATCAAAAAAGGGAAAGAAAAAAATATCGAAATATGAAACTAAAACCTGAATTGTTTTGGAACAATATCACAATTCCAAATGCATTTTTCACCCTACTATCCCTTCAATGTTTTGAATAAGATGCTGGAGCTAATTGTGTCTGAGGCAGTCGAACAGTACATTAGTAATCTCTTTTGACTTTCCAGAATAATTTTACAAAAGCATGAAACTGTTCTATTGGAAATGCTTTCTCCTTCATGTTTAGTGTTCCAAATACATTTGTATTTCTTAAAATCATTTATAAATGAACATTAGTGCCTAAGCTGGAAAACTCAACATCTTAATGAATTTTATGTAACATCTTCAAGACTATATAAAGAACTTTGAGCTTTGATAAAAACTTCCTATTGTGCATGCATGCAGTATTTTCCATGGTTCGATGTTCCATTATGCTCTTATATTATACTTATACTAATACTTTTGCCTGGTGACCAGTTTTCTGCTGTATTATATCCATTTACTTTCTAGTGAGACAGGATTCTTTTCCTTGTATGCTGTATGATATAATATAGTTATTTATGCATGCTCATTCAAATTCAAACATTGTAACATTTTCTTGTAAATTGAATTGTCATTGAAGCAGAGTGTTGCATGTGGAAATAAATGTGGTTTATTATGTATAACACCATAATCAGATGTGACTTTGAATTAATGATCAAACTGTTTCCATAAGATGTTAATTCCCTTTTGAATGGAACAGTAATAAAAAATGTGAATCGAAGATTCTTTTTTCCTAAATGTAAAGAAATATATCTGAAATTGGAAACATTTAAAATTATTTTTATATCCCTTAAAGCTATATAAAATATTTCTTCTAGTAGAGAGAGAGAGAGATAACTTTATAACATATGTGAAATTGAAAAATCGACATTTAATAGAACAAAAAAAGTGAAATTATTATCCCATATTTTCAACTTGAATTAATTTTGTTTTAATACAAATAGAATAAACAATGAATTGGTTCATTTATCAACTTGCATTTCACTAACGCATTTAATAATTGAATGGGATAATTTAATTTATAGATGCTAAAAAACAAATATGCAATGTATTAAGCACATAGTATGTAATATACTTAAATAGTTTTACATTTCTTAGGATATTTGTTTTATTGTTTATGGAAGAAAAACAGTCAGGTTTTTTAAAAAGTAAATTGAGTGTATTTTTAAACTACTAAACTAAAATTTTGAATTTCAAATTTACAGAAGGCCCAGACCAGTCATTTTTAGGTCTAGATGGCGCTGGAAGCTACAAAGTGGAAGGGAATATGCTCCTTATTCAACAGTTTACTACCATACTCCTGAAAAGATTCTACTGCACGAAACGCAACTGGAAAGGACTTTTTTCTCAAATTTTGTTACCTGCGTTCTTTGTGAGCATAGCCATGTCTGTGGCATTGACTGCTCCAAAAGTGGAAGACCTTCCTCCATTGGTTCTCAGTACTTCTCAGTATTACAACTACACACAACCACAAGGAAATGTTATACCATACTCCAGGAATAGATTGGATATTGATGGAAGCAGTGACCGGTAAAATAACATGTTTGAGATTCTTTGATTTAGAATGTAACATGTTGCAAAAGAACAAAAGTTATTTAATCTGTTAATTTAATTAATTATTACAATGTAGCAATAAGTTTCTGATATGAATTATATTCTGTAGCTACTGTATACTATATTTCTACTCATACCATTCACATTACTAACATAATATTAATGGTATATTTTCATATTTTAAATATTTGTATAAATACATGTACATGCTTTATATTCTCTGGCCTGACTCCTGACATGGCTTATTTGTTTCAAATAGCTATTACTGAAACATCATTACCAGTTCTCTTAACCGGTAACTGGTAAAAACTTCTATTTTTAAAATAAATGTAGCTTTTTGGCATTATGTTTTTAAACTCTTACTTAAGTGATCATTTCATACAACAACAATTGTGGCAAAAACCAAGAACATAGGATGTAATGCTGGTAAAGAAATCTATCCAAACAGCAATTTTTACCATGAGGTCTAAGGTAACATCTCAGTTAAGAAAAGCTATATCTGCAAAAAGCAATTTTTTTATTGTTTTCATGATTTATGATAATATTGCTACTGTTCCAGAATTAATCTTTTTGTTAAATAGTTATTTTATTTTTGTGGTTTGTCCATATAGTTTCAGAAAAGTTCTCGATTGAATGTCAACATAAAAAATTTTATCATGGTGATACTCCTGTATGCAGTGCACAAAATACCTTGAGATTATTTTGCACTATCCTTACACATTTTAAACTTTTTCATTGAATGTTGCAGTACAAAACATGCCCAATTTAAATTTGGAAAAAATTTAACTAATAAGCAGTATTGGGAATTTCCATCAGTAATTTATCGCTGTTGAGAATCTAAAAAATTTCTAAACTCTAATGACAACCCATGCAGTATATTTGAATGATAAAAAGCTAGTTCAAAATAGAATTATTAGAATTTAATTTCTTTTCAAATGCTTTGCCTTTTTACAGATGGTCTCAAGATGCTAATTCCGATAAAGTATTTGCTACACTGTACATGCCGTCTGGAGTCGGTGCTACCTGTGTTTTCAAATCCCCTTTCAACAACAGCTTTGACGAAAAGATGAACTTTTCTGCTCGGAACTATGATCTGCTTTCTGCATTTTTCGAGCCATCATGCGAGAGTGTTTTTGTGCCTGGCCTTCCATTGGACAACTTTGTACCTCCACCTCCAACAAACAGTCCTCAGATATCGAATCTTTTTTCGAATTTCACTACCATACGGACCACAGGTTTGACTCTTGTGTATTTTAACATTATGTTGGCATTAAATTGAAATTTTTATAAATGTATGTTGTATTAAAGTATAGCAGGTCGTGGGCCATTATGAACATGAATTATGAACTGCTGACCCTCAGGTTAGACTTCCAAGCAGCATGGAAGACAGTGACAGAAGAGTGCGAAAAAAGAAGCAGGAGTGGAGGATGGTGAACAATCGGCAAATTTAGGGTTGTTTCACAGGCTTCTGAGAGAAATTAAATGGCATTGAATTAATAAGTCTGTACCTGGGATCTTGATCAAGGAATAAATAGCAAATATAGAGTATATTAAGTGTTTAGGGATTTTACCACTTGCATACAAAACAACATTCATTGTTTTATGAAAAGTTATCTAATGTTATTGCATTTCCATTATATGATAATAAACACAAACAGAATGTATAAAGTAGATTGTGGACACCAAAAGCCAATAGTCATCAAAATCCCATTAGTATCTGATGAAAGTTTGAAATTTAAGTAAAAATCTGGGGTTTTTTTTAATCTTCTATCATGCTTTCAATATTGCATCATTTGTGCTGGTATTGGAAACCACCTTTCCCAAATTAAGTAACATCACATCCTCGGTATAAAAGTACCACAACTTGAGATACTCGAGTTTTTGTGGTTTTGCTCCGGTGATGTGATATTATCTAGTTTAAGGCCAATTTTGATGTTTAGGATGATTATATGAACTTCCCTTCTTAAGACTGTCCCCAGCAAAATTTCTGAAACCAAAATTACAAAAATGATAAGGCTGCAGTGAATAATCGTCTTGCACTTACTGTGCTTTTCTACTGTTTCAAACTTTTAGAATGCTTTTTACTTGTGGTACTCTTGCACAAAGTTTGTGATACACATTCTAGTAGGAAAGTAGAAAATAAGTCAAAGATAAATCAAATTTATCCTTTATCAGTTTTACCTAAAGAAAAGACTGGAAACTCTTGAATTTAAAATTTAATTCTGCACATTGCAATTTTCATTTTAATATTGTAGTTTGAAATAAAATATATAATTTACTGATTCAAGGTGGGGCAATGTGCAGCTTTCCCAGGCATCAATGTCTACAGGGGCAACATATCCGAAATATTTATTGCAAAGTTGTGTGTTTTTCTTTTTGGGGGAAATGCTTCATAATTTTTAGCACAATTTTGTCCTTATTACATAGGTGTTTGTGAATGAATACTTTCATGGTCTCCGTCCTTAGAATACAACGTTTCAAAGTCAGTCATTCTTTTTGTGTAGCCCCCTGGAATCATGACTATTCAGAAAAGTGACGAAGCAGTAAAGTTATTTTCTCAAACGTTGACAGAGCACAAACAAGACAGGGACGCTGTTGCTTTGATCTGGAAACCCTAACAGGAGCCATTAACAAAACCTGGTTTTATCCATTGTCAATAATTAAATGCAATCAAAAATTAATATTGAGAACGATCATTTATTAATACAATTTATTTTGTACTTAATGGTTTACCTTATCTTGATTATTTAAATAATTTTACTTTATCTTCATTTTAAGTATGGTTAAATAGATTTTGGTTTGTGTGTGTGTGTGGTCAGAGGGCAGCATTAACTGCCTTTGCCCAAAGTCGTAAAAAGTTGAGCTTTTTCTCAGTACTAATTGTATTTTTATCATATTACCTGTTGCCTAAATAATATACGTACGTAGTTCATTCAAATACCTTTACAGAATCCCCATCAAAGTACTATCCCAGCTGTCATTGTTCCGATGACAAGACAGGTTATGTGTGTAATGATTACTACACGGATCCACCTTCCTTCAAAGTTGTCACCAGTGACATCTTGCTCGATATCAGTGGACAGAATGAGCATGAGTACTTTTTGTATACAACAGGATTGTACAGATTGAGAAGGTAAACTATGCTAATAATATGAAATAGTGTTCCCATTGTTTAGTTAGAGGAATAATTGTGAACTGTAGTTCAGATATTTTGACTTAAGTTAAATTAAAAATCTAATGGATCTAAAAACAATATATTTGTTTAATGGGACACGTTACCTTTCGAGCACTTATTTTTGTTTTTATATTTACAACAAAATGTTTTGGTGTACAATGGTACCTTGAGATAGGAGTGCCCTAATATACGAGTTTTTTGAGATACGAGCCATCTCTAGGTTGATTTTTTGCCTTGAGTTACGAGCCAGAATTTGAGATACGAGCCGGTGACATCACAACCACCACTCCACTTAGATTCCTGAGTCTTGCATTTCGTTCAGTTAACTTGTTTCCTTACCTGATGACAGTTAAAATCTGTCACAAAAATAAATCAATTTCTTAATTTGGTTTGACATTTATTGTCAACTGCCACCGGGAGACCCGGGTCCCTTTCTTGTTTTTTTTTTTCCATTTTTTTTTTCCTCCGACCAGATGCGTGAATTCTGAAAACGGAAAAACTGAGTGTATGTACAGTTATTTAGCTAATTTTTTTCGTATGACCATGAGTCCAAAGAAGGTGAGTGTAAAGAACTGGTGAGAAAAGGGAAAAGGTAATATCTATAGAATTAAAGAGTGAGATAATAGACAAACATATGAGCAAGTACAATCGCACTACTTCAATGATATGTACTATTCTGAAGCAGAAGGACTCGATAAAGGCTATAACTCCAGCTAAGGCTATAACTCCAACTACAATATTTGTTCATTATAAATACATTATTATAAAAAAATTGGAGTGTTTTTTGGAGGGCTGGTACGAATTAATCTCATTTCAATTAATTTCAATGGGGAAAATTGATTTGAGATATGAGCATTTTGACTTACGAGTTTGGTCATGGAATGAATTAAACTCGTATCTCAAGGTACCACTCTACTTTATTTCAATGCACATGAAATAAACATTTCATGAGAAAAATATAATTTTCACATGAACAATAATTTAAAAATTCAATTTTTTTAGATACTTTTCAGGACTTTATTTATTCCTTGAAGACATCCCCACATTTTTGCATATGAGTTTGCATGTGCAATACTGTTATTTTTTTTACAATTTTTCCTCGCGCCATTAAAAACAGGAGGAATGGGTTGCAATTGACTATCAAGTTTTAAAAAATTTAACTATTCATTCAAACGTTATCGCATGCAAAAAGTTGTCAAATGCATCATAAACACTGTTCTTTTAATTAGAAAAAACAGCATTCACATTTTTAATACATGGTAGTGATAAAAACCACAAAGCTGAGAAAAAGCATTTTTAAATTTAAAAGTTGATTTTGCTCACAACTTCGATGATAAAACTAATAACTCTTCTAAGTCATGAAGATACAGCTATGAAATATTGAATATATATATTCTGTTGTAGTCATTTTTAGTGTAGTGTGTCCCCTTAAAATCATTACAGTGGTCAACCTTTAATGAAATTTAATTTCATGTGGTCATGCATATTGCAATAAGATTTTAATATAATATTTTTTATTTACATGTATGTCCCTCAAATATAATAAAAAATTGTTGAAATTTGCTATTTTTAAAGTATGTTATCTAACTTTTTTGCAATTGTTTGATTTTGTTCGTTTTAGGTATGGTGCTTTTTCGTTTGGATTGGTCAGGGATTATGTCCCTCGAAATTTTGGACAGAATGCACCTCCTTTATTCAGAAAAATTGCTGTTCGGAATGTTGCAAAGGTATTTATTATAAATTCATAAATTTATTTTTTAAATTAAAGCATGTTTCTCGTGTTTTTCACACATTGCCATCATCCTTTCAGGTGTGGTACAATAACAAAGGCTATCATAGTATGCCCACATATGTCAACAGCATGAACAATGCAATTTTAAGAGCAAATATTCCAAAATCCAAAGGTTATCCATCAGCATATGGTGAGTGCAATTTATTTTAAAACCCCAAAATAGAATGTCATTTTCAAATTTTGTATTTTGCTTTCTGTATGTACAATTTCTTACTTTAGTACCATTTATAAGCAACGTTTTTATTCTTTAATCATAATTTCTTAAACGTTTTATATTTGAACCAACAATTGAAAACAGTTAGAATTTGGTTAATTATTTGTTGTGTTTTGGTATAAAAATATGACAATAATTAAAATAGAAAAATGTGTTCCTGAAATACATCTAGTTTATGTAAATTTTGAATTAAAATGTTGCACAATGTTTTACTTTAAAATAATTCTTTTTGTAATCAGTTGAATATATGGCTAGTTTACTTTGTTTCGCAGGAATAACAGTTATCAATCATCCAATGACAGATACATCATATTTACTGTCAAAAGACCAAATGTAAGTTGGTTCCTTTTATTTGTTAATAAGTGTATACTGTTTTTGCTTTGATGTTAGTATATTTTATAATTAAAATTAGGGGTGTGTAACGAAAATCTATATTGAAAACTTTATGTAACACTCCTGCTGCTTTTAAAAGTAGAACTTAACTCTAAAAAGTAGATTTTTGAAGTGATAAGTGTTCTTTTTTAATATGTTCTGCTTTGATCATTTAAGTTTCCAAATGAGCTACTTTAAATAGTAAACTTCATGTTTGTTTACAAATTTAACTTCATACTATGATAGTATAAAAGTATATTTACCAGTGTGTGAGTATTAGACTATAGAATAAAATTTGACTTCCAAGTTTTTCTTCAAACACTTTTTATGGGTTGAAGTTAAAAGCATGTATGAAATATACTATTATTTGAATTAGTTTGATTAAATTATTTTATATTCAATTTAGGGGACATGGTAGCTTGGTTAGAAGAGTAGCGAATTAACAACTGGAGGGTTGCGAGTTCAAAACTCAATCCAACCAAAGATCGTCATGTACGTGGGGGTTGGTGCGCATTAAATTTATCATAGCCTCAAATTCCTCACATTGCTGCAGAAATTGGATAGTGGGGTTTCGTCTGACCATGGTTCAAAATGATGAGGTATTGTCCTCAGTTCTTTCCCTTCGGGATTGATCCCGGACTGTTGCCAATGGCCTGTTTTGTTGCACCATTCAACTACCTACTTATGTTCAATTTTACTTATTGTTTGTTGTATTCATTCTAAAAACTGTTCTATCCATGTTTGTGTAAAGCAAATACTTTGGAAGTTTACCATTAGCTTTCATATTGTAATGTATTTTCTCTTTCAATTATAGATTACAAGGTACTGATGTCCTCATTGCAATATTCATCATCGTTGCTATGTCGTTTGTGCCTGCTAGTTTTGTACTGTTCCTAGTGTATGAACGATATACCAAGGCAAAACATTTACAGTTCGTTTCAGGTGTTGATGCTGTGATATATTGGGTGGCAAATTATTTCTGGGATATGGTATGGACACATGTGTTACATCTGAAATTTAATAATTTTTAAGTTTCCATTAACCTGTAAATTTTCGTTTGTACTGCTCTTGTGGTTTTAATTAATTGTATTATAATTTAATTTTATGAATACTAATTTACTGACAAACTGAAATAATAAGTTGGATGCTTGAGCATTTTTCTTCTCACGAATGACTTTAATTTAATTTACAATACTAATTACAATAGATATTATAAATGAATTTTTTTGTTTTATTCAGGTTCATAAATTAATAAACATTATTTTTAACAAATTAACGTCCTGGTTTTTTTTATATTCCAGTGCAGCTATGTTGTTCCTGCCACTTGCTGTGTTCTTATACTTCTTATTTTTGATATTCCTGCATATACATCTCATAAAAACTTCCCTGCAGTTGTTTCTTTGTTTTTAATATATGGGTATGTATGTTGACTATTTGCTATGTATCAACCTTTAAGATATGTTTATTAATATTTTTTAATTTTCGTTTACTCACATGTGTTAAAGTTTTTGCTTTAACTTTACAGATAAGTGAAAAAGGTATGAAGTTTGTTGATTGATTACCTTTAAAATTGTGTTCAACTTTAATCAGAACTACCCACTAGGGATCTATTAATTTATGGTGTTGGATGATTAATAAAACATGGATGATTGATATGCATAATTTCTAAAGTATTGATATACAATCATTTATATATTTTCCAGTTGGTCCATCACACCTGTTATGTATCCAGTTTCATTTTTATTTAAAGAACCTAGCACAGCTTACATTTTCCTCATTGTCATCAATTTATTTGTTGGAATAACTTGTGTCGTCACTTCATTTTTATTAGAGGTCTTCTCATATGATGCAGTAAGTGATTTTTTTTACGAATCATTTTAACTATTCTGAAATCTTTATTAAACTATTAATCTTAAAATACTTCAAAAGTTAACTTAAGGAACAATGGATTGGAAATGATATCCATGATTACTAACAAAAGTTTGCAACGGATAGAGATATCCAACTTTACAAACCTTTAAAGTCCAGTTTTAAAATCTTGCTCACTTTTAAGATTTGATGAAACAAAAAAAAAAATACTTTAAATATAGAATCTAAAAATTATATTTTAATGATTTTTAAATTATTGTTTAGTCATGAGAATTAATATCTTGCAAAGCTATTAGGATACAATTTTATGCATTTATAAATACATAAGAACAATAATTTTGGAATTGATTTATTAGTAACAATTTGCTTTGCTCTTAATAATGGAATGTAATTTAAATTATAGAATAATTACAAAGATGCTTTCCTATATCAAATATTGTGGGAATGTGTTTTAAAAAGTTTTTCTGTCTGCATTAAATGTATAATATGTAAAAACGTCAGAAATATATATTAGTTATATTTAGCAGTGCATTTTATAATTACAGTATTTAGGAGAAATTCACAAGGTCCTGAAGACAACATTTCTTCTCTTCCCTAATTATTGTTTGGGCAGAGGACTTATGGACATTGCTTTTAATGAATATCAGAACTTTTTTCTTTTTAAAACAGGTATGTAGCATTAAAAAAGTTTTGTTATGACTCAATTTTTGCTTGCTTTTATTGTATTGTATTTCCTAATCATTGAAGATAAAAATCTTATAATGCATTACATAATTGCATTTAATTGTCTGAATTCGTATGGTCTCATTTGAACTGTGGCATTATCCCTTTCACACGCAACTGAGTCCTTATTTAATCATAACATTATGTTCAATTTGCAACAAACCACACCTGTAACATGTAAATCAATAATTTTTTGTTTAGGAAATCCTTCCATTTTTAAAAAATGTACATTATACACATGTTATTTAAATAAACAAAGTTAAAGTAAAGACATTACTAGGGCTCAGATTTTGATCCCTTAAACATTAATTTTGTATACAGTTCCCTGATATCAAAATGTCAATTAGCAAAATTTATGCCTCTTAATGGAGATGAAAACTATTACTTGGTAGATTCTAATGAAGAATTTTGAGATTCAATAAAATTTTAAATATTAATGTAATTAATTATATTATAATTGAAGTATTTCAGAGAATTTTTCATCAAAATCAGTGGTGTAACATCTTTCTCTAATTAAGGGAAGCTTGAATTTACTAATTGACAATTAATTAGAGGGCCATATGCAAATGTAATTTTTAGATAATTAAAATCTTGGAGCCTTGTTACTAATATCTTATATCCTTCCTGAGGGCTAACTTTAATAAAGAATACTTTTTAAGAAGAAAAGGAGATAATTGACAAGTTTTTATATATAACTTCAAGAGCTATATGTAAAAATTTATACTGGGGAATATATTGGAGATAATTGCTGATTGTGTAGGTAGATTTTCTCTTGGTACATTTGATGTCTGATTTTTAATGAGTATCTAGTTTCATTTAAAATCGATTTAATTGTTAGGCAATTGTTTTAAAACCAATATCTTTTGACAATTAAAACATTGTATAAGTTAATAGTAATAATGTATATATGATTATGCTGAACTTTTTTCTTTGGAACAAAATGTTTCTTACTCATAAAACCAAAACATACTTTTGAATTAAATGGAAGTTTTAATTATACTAATAAAATAATGCACAAAAGTATTTTCTGCATTTATAAATTTCTTTTTGACTTTGTTCAGGTCAGTATGATAAGATGAAGTCACCTTTCGCCTGGGATTTAGTTACCAGGAATCTAATAGCTATGGCATTATCTGGCTTGGCCTTTTTCTTCCTTACTCTGCTTTGTGAATTCAACTTCCTCCGAAAACCAAAGTGAGTGACTACATTTATACTGCAACTCCTACTATCTTTATTTTTTTTTTATAATTGTTCTATAATAGAAAATAATTTAAACGTTTTAAAAATCATCAAAATCTATTGTTTTTAGATTTTATTTGTTTTGCCTGAAATCAGGCTTGAATGCTTTTTATGCATATATAAACCTTTCTTTCAAAGGATTCGTCGTGGCTCAGTAGGTTTACCCACTGCACTAACAGCTGGAAGTTGTAGGCAGCACAGATTCGATTCCTTACTGGGTGTATTTCTAGCTTCTGTATCAGTAAAACTTTCTTTTGTGTGTATGTTCGTTACTTGATGTTCTGTCTTGTATTTGGTGCAGCATGGCCAAATGTAGATCTTGTGTCATAAAACCC
Organism: Meta bourneti; assembly: GCA_933210815.1. Lineage (NCBI taxonomy): Eukaryota > Metazoa > Arthropoda > Arachnida > Araneae > Tetragnathidae > Meta > Meta bourneti. The sequence goes on from OW119929.1 coordinate 20,574,123, forward strand.
AATCAAACAACCAACCTTTCCATGTGTGATAAAACATCTCAATGACCATTCCTGATCAATTATTCCTCAACCTCATGACTGTCTTTTTATAATGTACAATTTATGTCCTATGCACAAGACACTAATTTTTCCTCTGTTAAATTTTTACCAGTTTAGTAGCCTCCCTTGGGAGTCGACCAATTTCTTACCTGCACTAGTAACACTACTAGGATTTTTTCAGAGGAAAGCAGATAATTATTAGGGTTGATTAGTCTTTGTGGCACAACGGCCATATTTGGCCAAGCTACGCTATGCAACATCAAATAAATAGACATGCTCACACAAGGAAAGTTTTACTGTCACTGGAAAGAGAAAAAACCATTGGAGAAATTGAACCTGTGAACTTTTAACGGGAACTAATCGAACTTTTATTTGAGTATCCATAGAAACTTGGGAAGAGATTGTAAGTTGAGTGTCCCATGTCACATTTGTGTCCTATTGTACCTGCCACAGTTTGAGGAAGTAGTTGCTAGTGAGCCTCTTGAAGAGCTGTTGTGCTCTTAGGCGTCTTTATCTCCACGTCATTTGGCAAAAGAGATCCTCATTTTTCATACTCCTTGTGCCCAAAACAAAGCTGACTTCTTGTGAAGGTCCTGGATTTTTTCGATGAAGGGATTCCTGGGCATTGGAATTTGGAGAACTCCTAAAACAACTTGATTAAGAAGACTTGCTGCTTATTCTATACATAGGTGTAGCAATTGTTGGTAGATGTGTATTTAGAAATGAAGTAAACTGGTTGAATTTTTCTATCTTCCTACACTTTATTTGTCTTTTAGAAATACTAAGGTACCTGTCTACAAAATGGATATTGAAGATGACGATGTTGCACTGGAGCGAAAAAGAGTTTTAACTGGTCGGGCGAACTCGGATATTCTTCATTTGATCGATCTCACAAAGGTAATGAATAAATGTAATTGTGTAAGTCTTCAAATTAGTATATGAAAATGTATTAGAATTTTTTATTTTCTCAACACTAATCTGTCAAACATACAATGAAACCCTTTTGAGATGAAAACTGATTAAATTCAATGGTCACGTTCCAAAATGCTCAATGTTTGAGATACTGATGTAAAGGCCTGTAGGGTGGTTGATCATTCCATTAGTGCTCTTCTGATGCAGTAGTATTTAGCCATATCCGCATGAAGGGAGTATTCAAGAAGGATATTGATGGTCAGGTAAAAAAATAAACTCAAATCTTTTGGTTACAACAAAACAAGGAATTGATTTTAGAAGAAGGTACTCAGGCTGTGCATGTTTGCCAAGTAAAAGTCTAAATCCACATCCAAGGTGAGCGGTTTGAGCATTTTTTGAGCTGAGATCGAATGCATTTATCATGGTGCAACTGGGCGCATATCAGATTAAAACCACTCTTTGGTTTTAATTGAACAATTTTATCAAACTCCACAAAAACTTATTTTATTGTTTTTACTAGTACAGAATTCCATAGCATAGTTAAAGTGAAAATTAGATAAATAAAAACATGCACATGAAAAGTTATTCGCAATAAATGTCAAAAAAAAAATTAAATATCAATTGCACACTTGAACATGTGCACTCCAACAAAGGATATTCAAATATTTTTCAGAATACTCGCTTTACTCAATTTCGCCTTAAAAGACCCACCATGCCTATGAAACAAAACTTTTTACACAGAAACTGGATACCAGTATTATATTTCTTCTACTTGGCATCAGTAGTAGATTCTTCACTTATTGACTTTTATGGCAAATTGCTAATTTAAAAAGGTTGTAATTTCCCCAAGATTTTACAAATACCAATATTTTTATTTCTTGTTGAATGAATCATTTACTTTTTTACTAGATATTATATATGCATTTATAGTTGGCAACCTAACTTCAAAAGAAAATTGTGAGGTAGGACAAGTGTCTAAATGCAATGAGTTAATCTAAATCTCTCACAACCTTGAAACAATTTTTGCTTTAGATATTTCAGTTTTAAGCTGTAACGCAAATGAAAAATGCACTGCTCAAAACATTTTCTGTAGATTATCTAAACAATCAGAAATTATAAAATAGAATAATTTTGTAATTCTCTATTGCGCAACACTATCTAAGTAAATAAATCTAAATAATATTTTCGATAAAGTAGTACTTTTTCATTATCCCCTTTAGCATTCAGTGATATGTTAGTATATTCTATAATTTTAACTAGTTTAACTCTCATATTAGAAAATTTTGGTATTTCTCTCCTCTCTTGGTTATTATATTTTTGCTAACTTTTATAGTTTTCACATTAGTGAAGGAAGTCTGGTGTACACTTTTTTGGGACACAGATTTTTATCGAAGGACCCAGTATTGCAACGAAACGATATATCTATTCTACATCAAAATATACGCATAGAGTGAGACAAACCAAACTAATCAATAGTTTTAACATTCAATTATCAATTAAATAAAACATGCATTTGATTAATGTCTAAAAATGGTTTGAGTTCCCTTTTGGCTGCTCTCCTAAACGCAAGTAGTTGTTGACGACGTAGGTTTGATTCCTCCCTGGGTGTATTTTCTCTTCTGTGTCAGTAAAACTTTCCTTATGTGTGTATGTCCATTACTTGATGTTATCTATTTTGTGTTCACTGCAGCATGACCAAATATGACCCTTGTGCCATAAAATCCAACCAACCTAAATGCAAATAGTTTTGCTATTTCAGACAATAATTTCTGTTTTGTTAGAACTTCAGATGTTTAAATATCATTTTGCAAAAAAAATTTGCAAAATATATTTGCAAAGAATATTGACTGCAACTCTTATTGCAGTCAATATTCGTATATGTTTGTTCATGTTTAAACTACGTAATTATCAGTTCACTGTTACCGATTATTTCGTTTTCAGATTTACAATTCAAAGAATACGAAGAGAAAGTTAATAGCTGTGAACAAGTTATGCTTGGGAGTGCCTGAAGGAGAGGTAAAAGCAGTTTTTAAACATTTAATTTTTAGAATATCCATTATAACTTTTAAATTTGGAAATTTTCCTTGCAGTGTTTGGGTTTGCTTGGAGTCAATGGAGCTGGAAAATCAACTACTTTTAAGATGCTTACAGGTGACACCAATGTTACAGCTGGTGATGCATTTTTAAACGGGTTCAGGTAATTTTAATGTATGTAACTGAAATTTGATATTTATGACTATACATAGGGATAAACGACAATAATTATGGTTTCTCTCTCCACAGTATAAGAAAAGACCTTCATAAAGTACAACAGTACATTGGGTACTGTCCTCAGTTTGATGCACTCTATGATGAACTCACTGCCAGGGAACATTTAATTCTTTATTCCAGATTTAGGGGAATTCCCTTAAAAGATGAAGAAAAGGTGAGCTCTCTTTAATATGGCTTTGAAATATTTATATTGTTGCTTGAAAAAGCATTTCTAAACTTGTATTCTATGTATAATAACTTTTTGTTTTCAGTGAGTATTTTCTTAATACTCAATAATAAGTGGTATCTACGAAAATCATTTGGAATTCTGTTTAGTAAGCTAGTTTTGGTATTTAAGGCTGGGCTATCACGGACTAATTTTTACTATTACTTTTCAATCTTGGCGATTAGAGGTATCTTTTAAAGCAAAATGGTCCCAAAAGCACCTACTTGGAAAAATTTTGGCGACTTTGAAAATTCTCCAAAGGTCAATAAAAATAGTCTTCCGATTTTTCTTTTCAGAAAGTTTTACAAGATATGCCAATTTCTACGCTTTGGTGCTAAGCTGTGGCAACCATGAAAGAAAATCATCGGAATCTGGTTGCTAGATTGTCACAAAAACATCACGAGAAATTTTTTTCGCGTGTATCGAAATAGAGTTATCTCAAAAATATAGAGTTTTTTATTTTAAGATTTTAATTACTTTGTGAGATCTTCAACATGTTTAATACTTATTTGCCACATTTTGTGTTTTAGCCTATTCAGTTTATATCCGACCAGCTAAAATGGCTACTAAAGTAGTATTTAAGATAAAACGTTTTTGCCTCTATTTTTTAAATTTATGTAACTATTTCGTAAGTGCTTTATCTGGTAACCCTGTAGATATTTTCAAATGTGTTGCAGCTCTTAAGGGATCTACAGCCTTATACTGTGGGAACTGTAATGTTTGAACTGCTGTGTTCCTCAAGATGATAGTAGGTGTTCGTTGGTATGGAATCAAGAAAAAAAAATCAAATCTTTTGTTAAGTACTTTTCATAAAAAAAACTTTTTTGTAATATTCTTGGTTTATGTCATTGGTTGAGAGATCTGTACGAAGCAAGGCAGATGTCTCAGTCATGTATTTAAAAATTTAGGAGGATTTGAGCTGGCAGTTGGATGATACATTTTGATTTTAGTAAGACAAAAAATAATAATCGGAATTATAGGGGAAAATAGTCGGGTCCTGTTTTTATATTTTGGGAAACAGTAGATCTGGAGTATTATATGTTGTGTAAAACTGTCAGGTCTTATATTTTATATGCTTCTGAAGGAAAGTATATTCTGATTTATGCTTATTATTCTGTTTCGCTTTTTGTTCACGATCATCAGTTTCCATTTTTACAATTTTTAATTGTTAAGTTAATACAATTAATTAAAATTTAGTAATTATATTAACTTAACAATTAAAAATTAGTTTACATTTATTTTTATTCAAATGTAGCTTCTGCAAGACAAAGGAGCCTCTAAGATTTTCCTTAAGATAAAAGGAGACATGGACCAAAAGTATTTTCTCTTGATACAGGGAAATAATCCATGAGATACCAATAAAATCTTGACTTATTAAAAGGAGTGAAATTGACACATGTTTTCATTGAGTTTTTCTATCCACAGGTGGTTGAGTGGGCTCTGATGAAGTTGGATTTAGTGAACTATGCTGATCGCGTAACTGCCACCTATAGCGGTGGTAATAAAAGAAAACTGTCTACTGCAATAGCTCTTTTGGGGGCCCCATCAGTCATTTTCCTGGTAGGATGAAAATTATGTTTTCCATTATTCAGAAACTGAAAAGATCATGTTATATACTGTCACAATTTATAGCATTGATGTACTTTAGCATCTGAACAAACTGTTGTGTTTTTAATGGGATTTTCATAAAGGAAATCCCATTAAAGCACAAAATTTAAAATCTAAAACCATTAAAGCAAAATCAAAACTTCAAAATCCATGTGATGTTGCTTGGAAAATAAAATATCTGTTTATGTTGTCAGAATTACAATTCATTTTGATATTTTGAAATTCTATCAGACTGTTGAACAAGTTACACCAAAGTATATGCAAATCTTATTGTTTATTTATGTCATTGATTTTAAGTGTTCATATTAATATCTTTATTATTGCCATTGCTTAATGCTGTCTGGAATTTTCTCATCGATTTACTTTTAAACAAGAGAATAGTCAAATCTCTTCCAAACTTAATATTATGGAAAGTATTAATTTCTACCTTTTCTGACACACTAGAGAATGGTGTAAGGGCTTCCTAGTCTTTACACATGACATGGAAGCTTAATTAAAAAGCAAGTACTGGCAATTGTGTTCAAAGCTTACATATTTAAAAGAGTTTTCCTTGTGTTTATTTTAGTCCTAATGATTTTTTTGTTCCGTCAAAATAGCTACAGATCAATTTTATCATGTGTTTATATCATCTTTATTAGTGATGTTTCGAAGCTTTTATGAATTTTGACTATCAGTGTAGCTAAGATTCGTTTATCTTTTACTCAAATTGTACATAAATATTTTTCCTTATAGGATGAGCCTACAACGGGAATGGATCCTTATACAAGACGTTTTCTTTGGAATCTAATTATTGAACTGGTGAAAAGTGGTCGCTCTGTTGTGCTGACTTCACATAGGTATTCAAATTTTATTTTATATGTACTATTTAATAGTTACTCTGGGAACAAGATTTCTCATGCTTTATAACCAGAGTTGGAAATTTGGAAAAAGTCGGGAATCTTTGACACTGAAACATTTATCTTTCAGTTGCCAAATAATTTTATTTCGGTGCAATTTCAAAAATATTTTTTCACATGGATATGATAAACATGATATGTAAAGACAAAGGCTTACAGTGACATTTACTTATTGGGGACCTTTTTCTCAAGGGCATTTCGTCTGCTTAGAGCAGAAACTCATTAACTGACAAAAATAATTTTTTACTGTTCAGCTGTTTAGTTTTCAGGATAATAAAAAATATGAACGTTTTGATAATATTATACATCTTTAAAACAGTTTATGATGTGACTATGTATTTTTCATCATGAAAATAAGCATTTAGTGTCACAGGGAAAATGCCAGTTAATGAGTTTCTGCTCTCAGCCAACAATTTGTTTGGTTTCGGTTTTGTCTTTTCTGTCATTTTTTAATTTGAGTAAAATTTTGTGATTATACTTTCAAATTGCAACATTCAGAACCAGGATCGAAGTGAAAATATTCAATAGTAACTCATTCTGGGAACTGTTCTGTCTGGAACACTGTTTACTGCTATCCTAGTTGTGGTAACGAATTTATATTCTCCGCTTTTGGAAGGGATTTTCAGGGTATTTTTTTTTATTTTAGGTGTGATGTTATAGCTTCATAAAAGTGAAAATATTCGGAGTAGTTAGGTGACAAAATATGATAGAAAATATGTTCAAAATAGAAGACTCCATTTGAATTCTATATATAGTGTGGCTCAGCGAGAAGGCAGTCAATCTTGGACCAGTTGATTTCTGAATAGCTTATAGCGCGTTAAGAGAAGGCTGCCTTATGCAGAAAATGTAAATGGCGATGGCCATGGATGTTTTCCCTCTGCCAACTCATTATCGATGCATTGCTTTTGCCACCTAATGATAAACTTAACACTACAATTCGTGCTAAAGATTCCAATTGTGAAGGTATCTGTTTACTTTACTACCTGTCCCGTAAGTTGACTAATAGACTCATTCAAAACCATGTGACTCAACCGACTTCTAATGGGAGCCATATTATAGTTAAGATATGTTAAGTACTATTTTGGTTTCATAAATTTCAATCCAACATTTGCCTAGTATGCTTAGCTATTAACAGGGAATCCTTAGAAAATCATCTTTTCAGTTATATTTGTTAAGGACTATCTTGGAACTATCCTCTTTTCTTATTTATTTCATAATGCTAATATTTTGCAGAGCATGTTATAATTATATATTTTTAGTACTTAAGAATTATATATCTATATTAAAGGGTGTTCTATAGTTCCATTAAACGTATTTATATATATTTCACTAACGTATGTGGCACAGAAATCTACATTGTTTATTGTCAAATGGCAACAATGTAAAATCAATTGCTTTCTTTCTGCAATTGATCCTTTTACCAATTTTTCTGTTTGGTTTAAACATACTTGATATGAACTATGGAGTTGCGTTAATTTTGCTAAACCTGCATGGAAGAGTTCCACTCTAATGAAATTCATCAGCATCTGATTACAAAAGTAATGAGAAATCTGGAAGATAGAAATCAATCCTGGAAAGAAAATGTGAACAAGCATGAAAATAGGTTTAGACTCTAAAAAATACCGAATCACCTTTGAACAAGTGAAGGGAAGAGAATTAGACATTCAGAAGTTAATTATGGTACCATGACAGATGCGAACTTCATTTGATTGTATAATGCATTTTATTAAAAATAAGAATTAACACCAGTAAAAAGTACACAAAATGCAGTTATATATTTTAGACGTATTTGATTTCATTTGGAGGTATAAAAACGGATGATATATGTTTATTATAAATGAATTTAAATAAAGTATGAAATATATGAGTCACAACACTTTGTCATCAAAAGATGTATGCAATTAGAGAAGTTTTTCAGATGTTATTCTTGGGTATGTTAGTTACAATATCTTCTAGTTGTTAAATAAATATAATAATTTCAATATTTGAATTTTAGTATGGAAGAATGTGAAGCTCTATGCTCTAGGCTAGCCATAATGGTCAATGGCCATTTCAAATGCTTAGGAAGCATACAACATTTGAAAAACAGGTTTGGAGAAGGCTATTATATAACAGTCAGGACAGAAGTAGGTGAGCTCGAAACTATACAAAGGTGGTTCCGGAAAACATTCACAGACGCAAAGCTGAAGGTTGGTGGTTTCAGTAATTTAAATGTTTACATTTCAATTCAGTCTTAAATTATGCAGTTAATCTTCATCTCCTTTTATTAGATTTTAATCTATGCTTCTCAAAAAGTAACTATACCAACAAAAATTTCCAACAGGAACAACACTACAATTTGCTGCAATTTGAGCTTAAGTCAGGTTGCATATCCCTAGCTTATGTATTCTCTATGATGGAATCTGCTCTTCACAGTCTCCCAATTGAAGAATACTCTGTCTGCCAGAATACTTTAGATAATGTAAGAATGAATTTACTTTTATGTTTGTAATTGGAATTTCCTGTTGATGCATTCTTTGTGTTGTGCATTGTAAAATTACTTTTTCACTGTTTTTTTAATGAAAAAAGAAACTTGTTTGGTCCCTGAATTTGTTAACATGTTTAATGTTTCTAATTTTCATGTTTACTTACATTCATAATTCACTTGTATCCATGATATTTTTATACAATTTTTCTAAATTGGTTACTTGTTACGACAACCAAATACTGTAATAATATTCAAAACAACACTAAAAAGGAATATATGGCATGCACTTTAAAAGTATTTATTTTGAATTTACTTTTTTATTTTTAAAAGTATAAAGCAGTGACTTTTTCTAAATTAAGTACATTTTTTGGATCTTTTAATATTGAGAATTTAATGTATAATTTTTTAAAATTACGCTTAATGCAATTTTCAGTGTAAGAAATGGTTGTAATTTCTGTGGCCCCTTTTAACTTTGGATCTCCTAAAATAAAATATCGGTTTTTCTACTGATATTGTATATAAGATTAGTGTTTTATTTTCATAATCAAAAGAAAATCTGTTTCTGCAATCTTATACATTAATATTGTTGCACTCCCTTTGATTCATTTAGGTTTTCATAAACTTTGTAAAACAGCAATCAGATGGGATTCGAGATCCTTCCATGAATCCTCAAGTGTTTTCTGTTATGTCTGACATAGAAGAAATATTAGACGATTCCCATGAAGTTGCAACTAACTTATCAAGATCACAAGTAAGTGGAAATTTTTCATTGTTATGACTGATATTATTTCCTAGATGCACGATATTACAATTCTGTTTCATACGTTTATATGTAGAAATCATGGATGTTATAAGATATGCATGTAAGGAACGCCAATAGTTTATATTTATGTTATAAGTTGTTTATTTGTTCACTTTTTAGTATAAATATATCGAGAAATAGTTTGATAAATTTTTATCACTAATGTTATAAAATTCTAAGATGCATGTGTAAAAAGTGACATTTTTAGTGATAAATATATGAGAATAGTTTAAAAATTTTTCACAAGTTATAAAATTCTGAGGTGCATGTGAAAAAGACGATAGAAACTATATTTATGTTACTATTATCTCTAATTCTATTTTATGAAAAAGTATATAAATAGTTTTATAAATTTTATTTTACACTAGAGCATTGATTCTTCCAAATACTTGGAGAAACATTGTGCACACAATATGTGTTTAATTTATATTTATTTATGATAAAATATTCATTGTGGTTCAAATAATTCAATGGTTTTCAATTTTTTGAAAACTAGCTGTCATCTATATCCAATCATTCCAGCCTAATTGAGTGTTATTGACACCAGTTATATTGTCAAATTATTTTGCAAAAAAAGCATTCAAATCATTTTAAAACAATTTGGAAGCAGTATATATTATCACCAATTAGATTAAGTACCTAGAAGTTGAAGAAAAGTTATTCAATTTTGAAGAGTACTGCTGTAGTACTTTGGATACTTGAATGAAAAGCATTTTGTTCTGTATTTATATAGAATGCTATACTTGCAATATGATTTCTTTATATTGTTCATGTCTGTCCATATTTATTATCAAACATATTGCTAATGAAATCTCACCATCCTTATATCTTTTTTTTATTGAATGCTTGTGAATTCAGAAAAACACATCCTTTCTCAGTAATTAGGATTCTGACTCTTTATGTTTGATAATTTTTTATCCTAACTGTATCCCAGGACTCTAGTCAATGAATGTACATGTTGAATGAGTAGAAATAGATGAAACCAATTTCGTTTTTTAGGCATGTGGTATTACCTGTTCTGGGGTCGAACCCGTCGTTTCTTGTTGGGGACAAGGCACTGCCCTTTGAATTTGGTCTATTTTTCATCGTTATTTTCGTGGCAAGTAAAACATGGTTATACAGTAGTGCTCATGCTCAGTGTTTTGCATGCTATGCATGGGAAAGTAGTTGTCAGTGAGAGATTTAGCTGCACAATAGAATGAATAGTTTGCAACTAATAATTGAAATGCACTGTTTATGGAATATTAGTGAGAATAATTTTATTGGATCATTTTAAATTCATTTATTTAGAATGTTTGGAACTATTTCAATTCACAATCTTGTTTCTTGACACTTATACTTTTAGATAGGAAAGAGCTTTATTTTTGCTGGATATGTATTTTGAAGAAATGTCCATGTCTTAAAAATGCAATGTTTCTCGTAAATGTAAAATGTATTGTTTTGTACAAATCACGCATTTAAGAGAAAGTTGTTTTAAAATGACTATGCGAAAATCTTGAAAATATTTTTTAAATATAAAAAATAACGAATGTTAATGGTCGAGAAACGATCAAGACCTTTTGAGTGGCATCCTACCAGTGGGGTTATTGCAATCATAGCTTAAGGTGCGCTATAGAAAATAGCTTAAAATCTATGTAACTGTTAATTTTTATTACAAATTCAATAACATTACATTGTATGCCATTATGCACATATGCACTACTGTTACATAAAATTAGGCATACCAATATTCCACTTCCCTAACAGAAGTTAAGCCTATTCAAACAATATCACATTTTTGAAAGCTACTTTAATAACTTGAAGTTGTCATTGAATCGAACATAATGAAACATATGCATAATGACTAAAATTGGATGCATTAAAAAAATTTCTATACTATTTTAATCAAATTGCTGTGTGAAATCAATAAGACAATTGCAAAATGTAGTTTAAACCGACTGCATCTCGAAAAATTTGTAGTATAAATGCGATGTTTGATATTTCTCTGAAGTTGGTTGTCTTTTCGATGCCTCAGCCATCCATGAACGTTTTGTTGAGGGAAATGTGGTTGCAGGTCATTACCCACTTCATGTGATTTGTCCATGCTCCCCTATACATGATGTGCAAAAAGTATTAAGCTAATCCTAGATTGCAAAAAAGAGTGCCTATATGTATGTTACGTATCTTATTTGTTTTAGAAAGTTAAACGAATCTATAATTTCGAAGACAACTAAAATTCAATAAACAAGTAAATATGTTTTAATTGTAATTATTTCATAATTAATTTTCTACTCCCATATTCCGTACTATTGAAAGAAGTATTTTTTATGGTAGCAAAATTTATTTAAAACCATGGAAAAATATGATTTATTTAACCCATCTTAAACTGGAGTATTATATATGAAATTATTTTCTGCATTTTGTTAACCTTAAAGTAGTGCAATTAAAATATTTTTATGTAGCTAAACAAATAACATTAAAAATCAACTCATTTAATTAAATATATAAAAGGAAACTTCCAAAGTAAAATCTTAAATTGACTTTCAAGGACGAATTGCACAGTATGTGTTATTATAAGCCTTTACCTCATTCACAGATATATGCATGTGTTTGCCTATATATGCATGCTGCTATGGCCAACAGCTTTCTCCAAATCACCTTCTAATATCATGTAACATCAATGCTTAAATATAATTTGATTATACAATAGATAATTTTCTTTTTATGGTTTCTGGACTAAAGTTTTTTAAATATGAAGTACAAATTAACGACTCACATAAATATAAGTAATTCAACCCTATGAAAAGTAGTCCAACTCTAGGAAATTAGCATTCGAGTCAGTTTTGAAAAAAGTTAAAAGTTTGTTAAAGTTAGAGGCAGGTTGTCCCAATTTCTGTTCACCAGAATGATGTTTTAGTCTTATAAAAAAAAGATGCAAAGTCGCCCAAATCCTATCTCTAGTAATTAGTATATTTAAATAATCAACTCTAGTGCAGGTATAAAACTGGCATGATAGTACCCATCACATAACAGAAACTAGGCACTTCTGCCCATGGCCATTAAACTTTGCTTAAAAACTCGAAAGATACATGAAAATACCCTATCAAAAGCACTTCAATCAGCCTAATTTTTCGTGAAATGAGAGATTGAACACCTGGAAATCTTGGATATCATTAGTACTTGTGTCCATGTTGAGTATATGGACAATAAATCCATATGTCCTCCCAACTAATAGTGAATTAGTGAGTTTACCCACTGAGCTAGCAACTTGCAAGTTGTAGATGGTGCTGGTTTAAATTCCTGTATCTTACCCTGGAGTATTTCTCTTTTCTGTGTTAGTAAAACTTTTCCTGTGTGTCCATTACTTGACATCTGTTTGACGCTTGGCCAAATATGGCCCTTGCACTATAAAAGCCAACCACCCTCCCAATTGGGGAGTGTGTGATGAGAAAGGGATGTAGATAAATAACCCCTGTGAGCCATGATCTGAATTGGGTATTTGCATGTGTGTCACTCTAAATTTTTTGGTGAGTCAGGTGGTACATTATAAAAAGATGTACAACAGCTAGACAAAGGCTATTTGCATCAAGCCTCTGAACCCGTAGATAAAAGTCAGACAACTCATAAGCGTTTTCCTTAGTGTAAAAAGTACCTGAATGATCTTTTCTTCTCCCATGGGGTTTACTGTTTTTAGTAAAATGGGAGTCACTCTCAGAATCCCAAGAGATCTTTTTCTGCTTTCATCCCACTACTCTGTTCTTTAATCCATCTTTTTCATTCACAATACTTTTTATCTGACGTTGTCATGTGTTTGGTGCAGCTTGCAGACCCTTGTGCCATAAAACTCCAAAATTACCAACCATAGTGGAAACACCTATCTTTTTATTATTTTTTATTTTAATTATAATTGACCCACTGAATAGTGATGCTTTAAATTATATGCTATAAAATAAAACCTTAGTTGTATTTTTTTTGCCACTACCACTCTTGAATTATCCTAACCAGAAAATAAATAAATATAAAAGGTTTTCAAAAGCATAAAACCAAGTCTTAATATTTTGAAGACATACTTTAACACAGTGGTTCTTAACCTGGGGTGTGTGGACCCCTGGGATTGCGAGAAAGCATTTCCAAGGGTGCGAGAGAAGTTTCGATGGACGTCAGCGATTTAATAAAAGACGGTCTTATTGAAATATGAGCCAATGGAATTTGAAAAACTGGACTTAGAACAATTCTGGTGTACACAATTAGAACCTTATTCACAGCTGGCAAAAGCAGCACTGCAGACAATTTTACCATTTGCCACCACCTACCTGTGTGAAATGGAATTTTCATCATTTTTTGCACATAAAAACAAAAGCCAGAAAACGCTTAAATGCAAGTGATGACTTATGCGTGGCTCTTTAAAAAAGAAGCTTCACTTCAAAAATATTATGAATAAACAACAATGTAGCCATTAAAAATTGAGATGTTGTTTTGTATGTAACTATGTGTTTATTTTTCAATAAATAAATTATCTTGCAATAGATTTAATTTCCTAAATAAAGAAACACATTTTACAAAGGGGTACAAGAACTTATTTTTAGATTCAAGGAGGTGCCGATCACTGGAAAGGTTAAGAACCACTGCTTTAACAGATTGAAGCCTAACATCTTAAATTTTCTTTTAATATGTTTATTCCACATAAAATTGAATTTTCATAAATGTGTTTTCTGGTACTTCCAGAGCCGTCTTGCCTTCATCACGGACGCAGACTGCTAGTGTGCAGCCGATGGAATCAACTCGACGCAGTAGTGGAATCAGTTGCAATGTAATGAACTCTTGCTTTGTTATTCAGAAGTTACGAAGAAATGTGATGTGTGGATAATGCGAAATTCCTATATTTTTGTTCCTATACTGCCTTCTGCATTTATGTCGCTGCGTAACAGCATTTTCTTTCTTGGCGGGGAGGGGAGTTCTTCCGAATTCTTCTCTTGTTCATTACTTATCTCAAGGCTCTTGTTCATTTTTTTTTAGCAGATTTTATGTCGTCGATGAGAGTTTTATCCATGAGTTGTTTTAGCTTAGCTTGTTGAATAGGTGCTCTGTAACATTTCTGTGCTCTCTGTTTTTTTTAAATCAGGATGGAACAACTTCAGTTAGTGAGAAATTTCATTGATTCCATTCGAAGTGGGGTAATAAACTGTATTACTCTTGCATATTTTTTAACCACCTGTATATACTTAACCCTCCTGGTGTCTTGTCGTTAGCAAAAAACTCTCTAAACTGACCAGATCTTGATGTCGTCATCATCAAGAAATCACCAATATCTCGATGACGCGATATTTCGGCATTTGCGAAATTGATCAAATCGAGATGGATGAGGTATCTTGTTAAAGCTACTTGGAGGGTTAAGATGTAGAAATTATCCTTCTCAATTATATTTTCTGTCTTTTCGAATTTTCTAATAAATAGCATAGAAGCAGATTTTACCAACACCCCCTGTACTCAAGAATATTTCGATTTAGACTTTAAAAACTTGATTTTGCATAGTTTGTAATTTTTTATTATAAAAGATTAATGGGGTTTATATGTATGTGGAGAAATTAAGAAATAAATGTAAGAGGCTTGTGTGGTATAATCGTGCATTCAGTTGTGCTATAAACCTATCGAAAATTTAACCAAAACAACAGGTTTTTATTCTGGTTCAGAATAACACTGACTCGAATATTTCAGATATGTCTGATTCGTTATTGAAGACGCCTTTTTATGACAATACAGTACTGAATAGCGTGTTATATTAAACTGACAGACAAGCTTTCCCTCCATTTTTAAATGTAAAATAACATTTTTAGAATTTTAACTACTTTGTCTGTGTTTGTGTGTGTATTTTGCTGTGTCTGTGCCTCTGATTATTTTCACTATTTTGAAAATTGTACTACATTTAAGTGCAAAAGATGGGAGACAGGAGATAAATGTGTAGCATAATAGCTGTGACCCTGAAGTATTATGAATATTTCAGTTGTATATTTTTTTATCTTTGGATCTCTCAAAGTGGCATATCGAAGTTTGTATAATTCATTTCTATTATGTGCAATATGTTCTTCCTTAGTGGGTGAAGTGATAGCTCTTTGAAATAGCCTTAATAATGTACAAATCAAAGTTTCTATGAACAAGATATATTTTTCATTTGTTTATACAAATATGGCTTAATCGAACTTAATGAAAAATATATTTGTTATGAATACACAAAAGCTTGTATTGCTCTTTATATTCAAATTCCAGTTTATTCACTTTTATTAAAAGAATTAAGAAATATTTCCTCTCAGGTATTATAAATATCTTTCAATCTTATTTTTACTTTAATTTAGATTAGTATTTGCTCTATTTTCTTAAACTTCCGTAACTCAGTTGGGAATAAAATCCAAGTGTAGTTGCAAAAGAAGCTTGATTAAAATTAGGAATCTGTATAAAGTAGAAAATAATTACCTAATAGAACTTCTCAGAAGCTTTCTCTCTTACTAAGAGCCATATTTTCTTGTTTATTTTTCCACAAGGGCAAAATTTGTGCAATATGTAGTCTTTCAATCGTCTAGCATTTTATTTGAAAATCATGCTTCATTTTCCTACACAGTTCACTGTAAATTTATTTTGAAGGGGTCAGATCGATTACTTTGAAATATTTCTAGATTGATAGAAAATATTTGTGCGGCATGCAATCAAATATATTGAATTAAATACATAGTACAGTCATGGATCTAGAAATAATAGTATCTGGTTGCAAATCTTATTACATCAGTATTAGAGTGATCTGTGCAAAAAATACTCTTGTCTGGCACACTGAAATATCATTCATACTTTACTTACCTCATCAATATATGAGTATAAGTATTGTTTAATTTATCCATGTGTTTTAAGGGTAAACAAACTGAATAAAATACACATGGTTCAGTATTGTCTTTTTATAAACCTAAAAAGGTTTCATAAATTTTCTGTTGTACTGACTTTGGCAAGACTAGAATTATTCTGTGATCTGCCTTCTTACTCTTATTATGTGTGTACATAGCTTTCAAAATTATTGAAGATTATGCTTACAATTGTAAATTTTACAAACATGAGATCAACTTTCCAGGCTGTTTGACTTACACTAAAATATAGGCCCTATAAACTGTATTCCATGTCTAAATAGAGTGTTTGAGTTAGTCGAATATCGTAATGTCTTGATTATTACTTTTTAAAAATGTTTTGATAATGATACAAATGTAGGCTTTTCTTTCCTAAATTCTGTGATAGAGACTTAAATTGTTGAGATGTTTGAAGTTGATGTATAAAGTATTACGACGTTTTTTGAACTGTGACTCTGGAAAAGTCTTATGAAATGAATTCAGTATTAAATCATTTTCAATATTGCTAAATATTTTGTTTCCTAAAAATAAATTTAATATTAATTCCAGTGTATGTAATCAAAAATTTGTGTTTATCAGCTGAAAAAGTCATTAATTAAAACCAGCATCTTTTATTCGCCATTCATAAATATAGCTTTTAGATTTTTTAAGTCTTAGTCTTAAAATTACTTAAAGAGCCAACAGAATTTTAAAAAGGTCATTCTAAAAATCATTTCTCTAAACGATGTGATTTGGTACAAGTGTGCACTATTGGCTGTTTATGAATTTTGATTTAAGTGTTATGTAAGAATTTGCCATGTATTTTCTTGTTACCATACATAAAAAGTGCTTTTTTGGCTTTCATATTGAAATTTACTATGAATGAAATGTTCAAATGATACACATCATAATTTTATGCGGAAAAATATTTAGGAAAGAGTGGCTAGCAGGACTTGAAACAAAATTTTAGATTAGATGTATTGATGAGTTATCAAGTTACTTTTAATTTATGTGCTTTTCTTCCTAAAATTTCATGTCATGATTCTATATTTTAAAGACATTTTCTTAGAAAACTTTTTAATCTGCTTTCTTAATGTTCGCTTAATGAATTTATGTGATAGTTCTGGATAAAAGCAAAGTGTATCAAAGTCGTTTGTACATAAAGTGGTAATATAATGGACTTCCTAAGACAATGTACCTTCAGGAAATTTTCAGAACAAGCCTTTTGATTCTGCTGATTTTTCCTTCAGAGATATGGTTTAGCTTTTTTATTTCTTTAAGCCTATTCATTTCATTGGGTGACTAAGCTAGCCTACAAGTTTTAGTAATTACTAGTAACATCATATCACAGAATTATAAGTAATTTCTTTGTTAATGTAAACTAGGACTAGAGGTGTGTCCTTAAGTGTTCATAATAAAGGTTTTCTTGATGTATTTCTTGTTAAATGAGAATCAAAATTGTTACTTTCCTATCCTTCGTGGTTCTTGAAAAATTCCACGTGCTTGGCTGTAAGATTGACAAGCATTCAAAAACGGTTCTAAATCAAAATTTTTAAAATGTATCTTTAAAACGATGTATAAACACTGATATGGGTGATGAAGTGTTAATTTATATTCATTACATTATTTCAGTAGTGCTATAATGGTTTAACACCAGCTCAAACTCTGTCTCAAAGTATTAGAATGTAGTAAATATATATGTAAATGTTCAAGTTTCCTAATTAAAATTACTTTTATAAAAAATATATCTAGTCTTTTTTTATATCTAGTTACCCCTCAATGCAATGCTCTGTAGGTATCATCACAAACAGTGTTCTAGTTATTTGGTTTTATGGATTCATGAGACATTCCACGTGTTTTTGATACTTATTCTTCTGTGATTCTCTTTTTACTTTGTTATTGTGTGCTTTTATGTGTGCAAAATCTTATTTGCTTTATGTTCCAGGCCAGATTACTGTGTGATACATTTTTTTTTTGCTTTTTATCAAACAGTTAGAAACAATAAACTGTTAACCATTTATCATACAGTAACTTTTCATCAAGTAAATGAAAAATGTACCACAGATGATTAATTTTTTTGTTAACTTAATGCAAATGATTTGGGGTCTACTCTTAACTTTGATCTCTTAGACTCATTTGTACATTCTTAAAGAAGATTTGCAATATCTACGTACTTAATTAGTTTATTCAGGGAGAATATTATCATTGACAACAAAGCATGACTATTTTACTAGGTGTATTTGTACATTTTAATGTCAATATATATTTATAGTTTTTACTCTAGATTTTGCTCTGTTAATAGCTCTGGTTATTTTAATTCTTTCAATATACAATTCATACATTCTTGTTTTGTTATTTGGATTTCATTTGCTTAAATGTGATAAGAATTGTTTGAAGCATTAGCAATATTTATTGTATTCCAGTTAAAAACAATAAACTGTTTTTCTGTTTATTTTGAATTCCTCTTTTCACCTGTATTGTATTTTATTTCTTGAAATTGGACGCTCGCCTTTTTGTACAACTATAATCATTTGAAAAGACAGAATCAAAATAAGTACCTCATTTCTATCAGACACTAGTTGACAGTCATGCGAGTCTCACACTCCTTGCATCCTATAAATGGCTATGTTTGCACATGCAAATTTTTATGCACGTATTCCCATTGGCAAAGCGTTATTTTTTGGATTGCCATGGCCAATAAAATTGAATTCCAGAATACACTGGAATTCGTTAACTTTATGTCTGAGATTGAAGACTAATTGTTAAAAGAACAATACATCTTTGTGCTGAATAATTTTAATTTGTTATGAAGTATTTCGGTCATACTTAATAAAATCAAAAGTTACTTTCATTAGGCTGCTGATATATTGACTGCCAACTATGAGTTTATCTCGCACTTAACTATCTGTCCTGTAACACCAACTACTAGTTAAGCCTTGTGCAACAATTTAACTGCATTTAATTTAAGTCATATGCAACCAGTTTCGAAAATCCACTTGTGTCCATAAATTAAGGGTCAGTTATAGTTTTAGAGAAAAACAATTCTGAAAGGAGAATGATGATAAATCTAATAATTAAAAATACAGGCAGACCAATTTGCATATTTTAAAATTCCCAAGTTTAAAATTTTTTACATATTTGCTAGTAAGCATATTGAAATACTAAAACATTGAGAATCATCATTTAATTGATCACTTCACATGGAACATTCAGAACTTAGACTGAATTTCACAACAAAATAGATCAGTTTGATTTGTGGTACAAATTCATGCAAAAGTTTCGTTACAGTGGAATTAAATGAAATTTTAAAACATACTATTGTAATTCAATAACGTTAAAACTATTTTACTTAATATTGAATTTATTTCTGAAATGTTTTTTTAAGTTGAGAAGAAAAAAAAGATTTTTTTTTATCGTTTTCAGCAAATATTTAAGTTCGGTTTCACCAATTTATTTGAAATGAAAAAGCAGTTTTTCTTGTAATGTTCCATTAAATTTAATTCATCTTAATTGGTTGATACCTGAGAAACAAAACCAAAGTTTTTCCTAGTAAATATGCCGATATTTTTCATTTATATGAATACTTGTTCTTTTCCATATTCCTACGTCCTCTTAAATTGTATCCTGCTTGAAATTTATACATTTACCATCTATTAGTGATCTTTTTCCCATACTCAGTGGTGAACTATTCACATCTCTTTAAATTTCCTTCTGTGATAGGTTTCATAGGTTGCATTTCATTCCATTCAACAAGTTAAAAAATTATAGACTGATTACACAATTGGTTTTGGTAATTAGTTAATGTGTACCACACATTCTATAAAATTGTAAGTCAAATGCAGTGATCTAAAACTAATGTAGATCTTTAGCTCAGCGAGTATATTATATGATACCAACATTCGAATAAACTTATAAGTGAATATATTATGTCGAAAATATATGTAGAAACGGACACATTGAACACAGAATAAATACCAAAATCCATGTTGAGTTGATAACAAATTTTTTATTTTGGATCGAAATGGGTACAATTCCATGAAGTGTGAAACCATGCGGCCTGCCAAATAAAACAGGCCTCTTAAACGACCTTCGAGTAGCTTTGAATCTGGATCTGATGAAGCGGCTCAACTACTGAAATGATGAGAGTTTTATATTGTAAGATATAAAGTCATTCATTTGAAAAGCAACTTTGAGTTAAAGAACTATTTACTAAAGGATTACAAGACTAATTGTCGATTAAAAGACGTCAGAAGTTCCTTACCATCATGCTCTGTCCTGATCTTGCCCAACGCCCTCCCTGGATATTTCTTGACTCCTGACTCAAGACTCCTTGTCCATGCAATAGCCCGTTGTGTTGCTCCAGTGTGACGTAAATTAAAATACCTACCTACCTTGTCCATGCACGAAAAGAAGCAATTCTTTGAAGACTGATAACTTACGGCCACCTCAATACAACAAAGGCCTCAAAGTATCAACGAATGTAGTCTGGAGCTTTCCATTCTGATCTTGAGATGCAGCTCAACTTCTAAAATGAAGAGATTTTTATATATCATTGTAAGATAATCTTATATCATTCTTAATCTTTTATGTATCATTACTTAATCTTTTATATCATTGTAAGATAATCGCACTTATTAATTTGAGTTAAAAGTTTTTTGTAAAGGGTTAGAAGACTTATTAGATTAAAGAGAGCCAGAAGATCCGTACCATTCTGCTCTTTCCAGATCTCCGTTCCCATCGCCCTCCCCCTTTTCCACTCTTCCATGCTGAAAAGGAATCAATTCTTAATTCCTGGATTATCAATTTACACTGCAAATAAACTTTTCAGTTATTCCATTCAAATAAAGCATGAAAGGGTCACTTACTATCTGATGACCGACAAGGAGTCGGACATTTCCAACAGAGATGGAGGAGGTCCCGCTAAATAGGAGTATCTCCCACAGCCATTCAGGAGGCGGGGCTCACACCATGTGCCATAAGCATGTGATGGCACATTCCTTTTTGGGTCCTGCAGGCTTTATCGCATTGCTCGCAATTAGTCATCCTCCTGCAACAAACGAAGCGCGTTCGAAACTTTTAAAATCGAAATGGATATGAAAACTCAACAGTTTTTAATACAACATTGATATTGTGACTGACATGACATACTTTCAAAATACACCTTTTTTTGCAATTAGAAGTGAAAACGCTGGAGATAGTATTTCTTTCTAATAGTTGAAATACACTCATGGTGAGTCCAAAAGTTAAGCATAATTCTTAAAATGCGAGAAAATTGAAATATGGATACAATGGTATGGTTCAAAATCACTTGTGGAGAATCGTGGGACGAAGGTAAAACATTGCATATGTAAAAAACAGTTCAGTCGACATGCGCAAAGCACCGGCACACGTCGGAACGAGTACACAACGGCCTCGAGCGGCATGGTCAGTTTAGACAGAAATTTCGCAATTGATGTGGTACGGAGCGTTCTTAACAATCAATAAGCACGAAAGATGCCAACTGGACATGTTTGTGAAGATACGAATTATTGGAATGCTGGAATCCGGTCTGACAGCCGCCACAGGATTCAAAATTTCGAGACAAACTGTTTACAGGAGACTCATACGTTGGTCTCTGCCAGACGACCAGCAGTTTGCATCCCCCTGACGTCTGCACAGAAACGCGCGCGTTTACAGTGGAGTTTGGAACATCGGCAGTGGAGGACAACAGTGGGGCAATGTCATGTTCAGTGACGAGTTCCAGATTTAATCTGCAAACTGATTCTCGTTGTACTACAATCTGGAGAGAACGTGGAACGCGTTTTCACGCGGGAAACATCACGGAAAGACATCGTTTTCCTTCAGGGGGAGTCGGTCTGAGCAGGCATCATGCTGGAAGGCCGCACAGACCTCCACATCTTTGACCGGGGGGGGGGGGCTGTTACTGATCAAAGATACAGAGACGAAGTCCTTGAGCCTACCGTTCGCCTGTTTCGAGGTGTTGTCGGTCCTGGTTTCATAGTCATGGATGATAAGCGCCTCCTCACTTTGCAGCCCTGGTCGACGCTTTCCTTCAAAGTGAAGATATATACCATATGCAGTGACCTGCCAACTCTCCTGATCTCATTCCTATAGAGCATGTGTGGGATATGCTCGGGGGACATTTGCAGCCCTGCGCCACCCATCAAGCTCCGTTTCAGAATTGAAAACTGCTCTCCGTGAGGCTTGGAACTCTTGGAGCACACAACTCATCCATACCCTCATCGAAAGTATGGGAAATCGTTGAGTAGCATGCGTGGCTACCAGAGGTTCCCACGCACAATATTAAACTTCAGCATCACATTGTTTTAATCATTCTGTTTCACTAAAGGTGACACTCGTATTGTAAATCTTTTGCTTTCAACCCTTTTCTTTGGATTATAAAAGTCATTATCCTTGTTTTGCATTATTTTCTTTTAGGTGAAAAATTTGCATTATTTTCTTCAAAGGTGAAAACATTACATTTCACAGGTGAGCTATTTACGTATATTTTACATTTGTTTTTTTGTGTTTTTCAATATTTGCTAGTATGATAAAAATAGATATTCTAATTTTGGAATTAATAAATACAACCTGCTGGCATTTTTCGTTCTAATTAAAAGATTTCATACATTTGCAATCAATATATATCTAAAATAATATTTAAAATAAAATAACTGGTGTTCGAGTGTGTTTGCTATTATAATTTGTACATCTGTAAGGGCTTAAAATATTAAAAATAATGTATCGAACTTTAAAAACTTGTGCGAAATCGTTCTCTGTCTTGGCGATGATTTTTTGACGCCAACTAGGAGTACTATATTGTTTCGTATCTTATACGAAAAAATGTTATGAATTGATAACATGAATTTAAGTACATCATTTAGATTGTTATTTCTTGCTGAATAAAATTGTTTTGTATCCACCCATCTGTGTAATTATATAAAAGTAATAATTAAAATAAAACATAACATTTGAAACTTTTAAGAATTAAATATTAAATAAAATCGATTTGTTAAAAATAGGATTAAAACATTTCATAAACCATATTATAAATGTGAACCACATTATGCGCTTTAGGGAATCTTTTATGTTCATGTTTTAAAGTATGTGTAAAATCTTTCGTTATAAGATTGCATTTGACAAAAGAGCTTTTCTTTTAAATAATTTTCCTTGAACCTATAACTTTCTACGGGAAAGCCAGAAAACAAATTGCCGTTCTCTTATGTGAAAAACAAAACAGTGCTTGAATGGAAATTGAAATACTGTCTACCTGTTTTGACGTATTTTTATTCTTGTTAATGAGCATGCAATATAGAAAATTGGAAAAGCAAACAATTAGAGAACGAAATGAAACTTCTTTTGTATTAATTCCAAATAATCTGCGTAGCTGGAAAATTCCTTTTCTAAAAACATCTGTTTGATATCCTGATTTTTTTGCTTCGTATTTAAATAAACCTAACATTAACATTTAATTATTTTCCACTTTTAAGTCAGTTTTATCTTTTTTCCTTATTTTTTTTTAATCTTGAGATGAATCAAACTGAATTAGATTGTTTCTAACAATATTTGTGAGGATCTCGATGTTTATATTGTTCTTTGATTCGATAAAAAAGCGTGGTGATAAAAACACATTCCCAGCGAAATGAAATCCTTCACTCTATTGTTTTCTACCTGAAAAGGAGACACTTTTTGATTTTTTCTCTCTAAATAGAGTATTTTAACGAATTAAGTATATTCGTGAAAATTTATGTACACAAAACATGCTCCTCAATTGAGCGAAACATTTATCTTCCACAATTTTTTAAGTTGAAAAACTAATTTTTAAAAGCGTTAAATCTGTGAGATAACTAAAACTTTTAAGGTTCCGTTCCTTAAAACAATAAAAATAATTTTGTATTATGATTTTTAGAACTATAAATAAAACAATTTATATTTACTTTTAATAAGAACTTGTAAAGATGTGTACCTGCTAAAAATTCATTTATTCAGTTCTTATGTATTTAAAGTTATTATTTTGTTCCATTTATTAGTTTTCCCAAAGATGAAGAAAGAAGATGGCTCGTAAATTATATGTTTCTATGAGTTTTATTCAGTGAATTTAAAATGTGATGAATGTGACAATAAATTTTATAAGTTTACTGTTTCTTATTTATCATTCGTATTTATAAAATATTGATTTCACACACACAATAATTAATGCAAATTTAATATTAAGAATCCAGCACAGAACTTTTGCAAACACTTAAAATTATAAAATTTGTTAAGAGTTATTTACTTGATCACTTTGATAAATTTAAAATCCATATATAGACACATAGGTGTAACTAATTTAGTTTTTGAACCAAAAATCTAAAATTGGGTAAAATAGCTAACAACTTTAAGCACATGGTTTAAAAAAGTTTTGTAAACTCCATCTTGTAAACATTATACATATAACTTTTCACGGTAATACTTCTATGCGTAATTGTCCTAAAAGACATTTGCGTTTACAAAACATAAGCAATTATGAATTCATAATATAAATGAAAGCTTTCAGTGGTGACCCAGACGTGATTTGAGCACACAACCTTATCTGTTTTCACTATTTTATGCAGCAGTAAAATATTTTTTGAGGCAGTCATTTCTTAACTTGTGGGTTTATTTTTTCATTTATTCCAACTTGTGTTAACCTCATTAAATTTAAAAAGGAAGTTTGAATTATTTTCTGCTATTAATTCTTTAAGGTAATTTTCACAACAGCTAATACAGTTGTTAAAGAAAAATATATAATATATCGAAATAAAGAAGGTCAGGTTTAGGACAGCTTATATTACACAAAATTTTAATCAGTTACGATATACTTGTGAGCATACCCTAACCCTTTTAATATTTTCTCTTAATATACAATTGCAAAAGGTAACAAACAGTCCAGCGATAAATCAAACCAACACTACAGGACCGATCTCGACTGCGGGTCTGGTAAACCTGTGCGGAGAACCGTATCTGGACTGCAAGCTGGTTAAGCCGATTTGGAAGACAGGGTATGATAACAAATATTTGGATGATTGTATCTGGATTACGGGCTAGGTAAAACTGTCCTGAGGGCCGTATCTGAACAGCGGGCAGGTCCAGTATCTGGTCTGCTGTCCTAATAAGCATATTTGGTGGACTATATATGGACTGTGGGCCGGGTAAACCTGTCCGGAGACCGTATCTGAACTGCGGTCCTGATAAAAATTTGGAGGGCCATATCTGGTCTGCGAGCCTGGTAAACATATCCAATGGGGCTTATTCGGCTTGAGGGCCGGTTAAACCTGTCCAGAGGGCCGTATCTAAAATCCGGGCATGCAATCAATCTATTCACTACAACGTATTTTTCTTACACGTACGGATTTTTGTTGTATACGTGCTAGTTAAACTTGATCCCAATGTGAACTTAAGCACATTAAGCACAATGTGAATGTTTGCACATTCGCATCGCCTAACAATGTTAAAACGTAACTCAAATTCAAGAACTATTCAGTATTATACACATTCGCATCGCTAACTTTTTATAAGTAAATGTTATGTCGCCAAGAGAAGCGATAAAAAATCAAAACAATCAACCAAGTTGAATTTTCGAGTCATGTAACTACTAGCGACATCTTGCTCCCACTTTTTGAAGTTCAATACGATGTTCAGTCTACTTATATTTCACGTCTATGGTTTGATCCTGGACAATCGCCAATAGCTCCTTATATTGCATCAGTCGTTTATTAAAATGCCTACCTACCTACCAGTACGATGTTAAAGAGTAAATTTACTCTGTGGTTAAATACTTTCCTGCATAAATAAAATGAAGTGAAGCCAAGCTATTAAACGCATGCGCAGTGAGTTAGTGCTTCAGAACAAGACTGTGGCTAGAGTAAAGTTCTAACTGCTTTTAGATTCACAATTCTATCCAAAATTTTATTATTTATTTACAATTATTAACGAGGGTAAAGCATGAATCGTAAGATTCACAGAAACTAATTTATCATGAGTCGATATCATAACATTGCAGCCTTTTCTCCAATAGGAGATCATTTAGCGTATTCCAGTCCGGATGGCTGTTTAAAAATTTGGGAAACTGCTACAAGTATTCTGAAACAAGAATACACGCCAAGTTCCCATTTGTCGGCAACGTGTTCAACTCTTTCTTGGGGACCTTCGCAACAGAATCCGGTAAATATGAATATCTCTTCACCTTATTTTTTATAGCATATGCTTGTCATATTCTTTACATTAAAAAAGCCTCAAACACGTGGTTAAAAGCAATGGTAGTTGATACGTTCTGATTTATTTCTCTTTAATCGTCTATTTAATTTAAATATATACCAGAACTATGAAGAATCCAAACAAGGCTGTGACGAATAGCATAGTCTAGTAATTTCTAATATTTTGTGAAAATATTTTTATTTTACAACATTTAGCTTTGAAGCTTGTAATTATGAAATGATAATAGATGCAATTTTGTTTCTTTCCTTCAGACCTGCTAAAAAATCATTCTAAACTTGGATTCTGATAGTGATATTTAAAGTACCCTCAACAAAAAAGATAGGCTTAAAAACCATTTACTAATATCATGAAATAGAGTTATTTACGACAAGTTATGTGTAAAACAGTTAATCGAATATAGCCTTTCGTTTTACCTATTTTGATCAATTAATAAAATTGTTCCATCGATGATAAATATATTCCTAGTTATATTAGATTGTGAATTTTTAACTTGCATAAATCTACACTGCTGTTTGTGAAAATTGCAACGCCATGAAGGAATCATGCAAATTGAACTAAACTTGCAGGAAATGCAAAACAGGTTAGGATATGCAAATGATTAGAATTACAAAGTGATCATGCATGTGTGGACCGAGAAACACCTTCTAAACTTCTAAGTGAGCCGTGTATAAAAAGCACTTTAAAGGTACATTAAAATGTGTGTATCGTCATTTGACTGCTGTAAATGATTGATTAGAAGTCAATATGCCTCGCCAAAAACGCAGAGTGCCATACGAGCAACTAACAGAGTGAACGAGGCCGCATGATCGGCCTCCGTGAGGGTGGACTTTCGTATCGTGAAATTGCCACTCGCACGGGGCGTAATGCCACAACAGTGATGCATGTGTAGAATGGATGGATCGTGGAGAACCGAACAAGTCGAAACCCCGGCACGCAATATGATGTCGCCACGGGACGACAGACACCTCATCCGCATGGCGGTGACAGACCATACTGCGTCCTCTCGTGCATTGGCACAACATTGGAGCATGTCATTGTCTGCCCCCATGGTTCGTAGACTTCTACTGCACCATGGGCTACGTGCAAGGATTCCCTTGATGCTGAACTACCGACGCATCCGGCTACAATGGACTCACCAATACATCCAATAGGGTGCCAATTGGCAACAAGTTGTCTTCTCAGATGAGTTCCGCTACAATCTGGACTATAACGATGGACGCGTACTCATCAGACTCTACAGAGGTGAACTCCTTCTCCCGGAGTGTCTTATTCAGCATCGCACTGGATGAACGCCTGGCGTTATGGTCTGGGGCGCTATTGGATATCATGGGCGATCCCGCCTACTCCAAATTGCGTGGATCCTGAACAGCAGGCGCTACATCAGGGAAGTTGTGGACCCCGAGGTACTACCTCCCCTGCAACGCATTCCCGGAGCTGTATTTCAGCAAGACAATGCCTGTCCACATGTTGCTCGGAATGTACAAGCCTTCAGTGCACGACAGGTTCCTCTTCCATGGCCTCCATGTTCCCCGGATATGTCGATATGTCACCCATTGAGCATGTCTGGGATTACATCGGACGGCGACTCGCTCGTCGAGCAGAGAGTATGTCTGAACTTTGGCATCAGATAGAGACCATCTGGAATGCCATTCCTCAGCATGACATTCAGAATCTATGATTCGATGCAACGACGTGTATAGGCTCTCATCGCTGCGCCTGGCAGCTGCACAAGATATTGATTTTGGGCATTATTTTTGTTTTATTGCTCTGTAAATTGGATTGTTTATTTAAACCACTATAAGTAATACGTGGAATAAATTTAATTTATTTCTGATGATTCTTTCATAGCGTTGCAATTTTCACAAACAGTAATGTATATTAATGAAAATGCAAAAACAGGAAACTAAAACCTATCTATTCACAGTTGAATACATAGCAAACTTCTGCAATGCATAGTTACATTTATTTTGAAAAACTTTATTAGACTTTAAATTTGATCAATAAGTTTGAAAATCTTGACACGTTTTATGTGGAAGGTACATCACACTGCCTTGGTCTTTTAAGCCTCACACTTTCAGGGCTGCTCACTTATTGCCACTATTTTTCGACCTTGGCGATTAGGGGTATCTTTTTAAGCAAAGTCTACGAGGGTCACCAAAGGTCTATCAGTTTAAAATATCCCTCTTTTTAAACATAGCGGATGGTAGAAATATTTTTCTTTGGTAAGAAATTTTTCAAGGGATGCCGATTTCGAAGTTGTGGCAAGCATGAAAGAAAAACATTAAAATCTGTGGTTGCTAAATTGTCTGAAGACCTCATTGAGAAAATTTAGTTTTATAATTTTAAAATTTAAATTTCTTGGCAAGAAGTTCAACATCTGTTTCATATCTGTTTAATTAGCATATTCTGTGTTTCAACCGATTCATTTTGTATCTGAGCAACTAAAATAGGGTTAAGAGGAGCCTTTTTTTAATTTTAATTTTTTTGTTACTAATGCTACTATTTCACAAGTGCTTTGACTGGCAGCCCTGCACTCTTGACTGAGAACACAACAGACTTGTGTGCCTCCATGATTTCTGTACAGAAATAGAATACACATGTTGGGTTTTCTGATCTTATGTCACCTCAATGAGTAGCTAGCCTTAGATTTTTTTGCTGGAGCTGCTTTTTACTGAAAATTCTCTTTTAAAGTGATCGGTACTATTGTGGCTCAGTGGGTATGCCCACTGCACTAACAACTTTCGAGTTGTAGGTGGTGCAGGTTTAATTCCTGTTAGGTGTATTCCTCTCTGGGTGTATTTCTCTCTTCTGTGTCAGTAAACTTTCATTGTGTGTGTCTATTGTTTTATATTGCATGTCGTGTCTGGCGCAGCATGGCCAAACATGGCTCTTGTGCCATAAAATTCCAAAACCAACCAACCTTTAAAGTGATCTTCGCAATAAACTAGTTCCAAGAATTCCATATTATTAAACAACATGAACTAATCAACATTTAGATAATTATTTCCATTTGAGCTTATATATTTGCTTTCGATATTGAAGAATGTGATAACAAATTTAGAATAAGTTATCAATCCAATGAAAAAATATATTTATCAAAATTCATTATATGGTGGCCTAACCCGTGAAAACCCAAAAATGCCAAAATAATTATTTTTGGCACCTACAGTACTCTTGGCATTTATAGATTTTAACCCTCCACAAATCATATTGTGGATAAATAAAAATATATAAAAAATGATGCCAAGAAAATCACATTTATATCCATTGGGTATGTTGGGTTAGGCCACAGCCTCATGTTCTGTCATTTGAGTATTATTCCTTGTTGACATTTAAATGTTCTTTATGTTTCATCTGATGAATATTTTTTCTGCAGAATGCGCCGAAAAAGTCAAAGAAGCTTAAAAGTAATGCACTTACTTCAATTGAGAATCTTCAATTCATTGCTATGGGAACTATGACTGGTGATGTTCTTCTGTACAGCTTTAGAAATGCTGAACTTTATTCCTGTCTTGTAAGTATCTGAGAGAATTCTATCATTGGATCTTGCTATTGTCTACTTCATAAAATTTCCAGTGACTGATCAATTTTACGAAATGACCTTATATTTCTACTTAACTTTCCATGAGCTAAACAAAATTATTTTGAATGCAGCTTTGAAACAAACTTTTTAGTGGCAATGTTTTTGGCATATTTTTCAGCATGCATTTTATGTTGCCAAGAATTTCTTAGAAAAAACGCTGTTTTAGGCTTAGTGGAAAATAATTAAAAATTTAATGAAAATAATTTTAAAAACTTTAATGCAATTTTTTTTACTTATTCTGAAGTGTTATAGAAGTTTGTCAAAGAAAAATAATTTATTAGTTTTAAATATAATGGAACCTGGTTATATGATATGAATGTTACCAAAGATCACATTAATTCTTGCAAACTAGAGAACTTTGGGCATGATAAAATCAAAAAAGATAATGATTTACAATAATTAATGAGATTCAAATAATTGTAAGGTTGCCATAATCCTAATAAAGCAGGGTTGACTTTGCTTACCACAACTCACTATACAAAAAACACCAAAAGCATTGCCACCAAAAAGTCTTTATTAAAGCTGCATCTTATTTGGTAATAGAAAGGAAACTTTTCCACTCATCTGACAATATACAGAGTTTAAAAATAATATGACTTAAAGGTCCATGAATGTAAAAAGTTATGACAAAGAATTACAGGAGTTTCCAGAATTTTTCCCATCAATGGTATTTTAGTTATAATGAGTAAACTATTGAGAAGTTTGCTGATTCAATTGATTTCTGAATAACTTTTCCAGGTGTATCTTGTGTCACCCACTCAATCTCTTGATTCAAATTAGTATAGTAACCTCTTACATTGTGTGTTGATATATCATACATTGGGCTGTATTGCACTTTCCCCTTGATGGTTTTCTGATTTGAAGAAAGTAGAGGAACAGGGACTAGTATGTTCCCCTTTGAAATTTAAATGGATCAACCTGCAAAATTTAAAACTATTTTCAAAGTATGCAAGTTGTATGTATGATTATGCATCTAATAGATTTTAATTTTGTCATTATTTTCAAAGGGGTTGCCATGGCACTGGGTTTCCCACTATGCCAGCAACCTCTGAGTTGTAGGCAGTGCTCTTTCAAAACCTGTCAGGTGCTTTTCTTCCTGGGTGTATTTCTATCTTCTGTGTCAGTAAAATGTTCTTTGTATATCCATTTACTCGATGTTTGGCACAGCTTGGCCAAATATGGCTTTGTGCCATAAAGCTTTTATCTCCCTTCTCAGTACATGCTATTTTTGTTCCCTTAGAAATTTTAGCTGTTGGTTTTAAATTAGGATTTTCCTTGTTACGAATTGGGGCCGCCATGGCTGAGTGGGTTTGTCAACTGTACTAGCAACCTGTAAGTTGTAGATGATGCAGGTTTAATTCCTTCACGGATGTATTTCTCTCTTCTGTGTCCGTAAAACTTTCAATGTGTGTGTTTGTTCATTACTTGACATTGTCTGTTTTATGTTTGGCATAGCTTGGCCAAATATGGTTCTTGCAACATGGGACTCAATGCAACCAACCTGGTTTCTAATTAATCTTCATACTAGACAGTTTTGTTGCCTAACTAGTATAGTGCTCTCAGTGCTTGTCTGCAACCCAGTAAGTCAAGTTCAAATCCCAGTGTTGGTGATTATCCTTGTTAGGAGTAGCGGTGGTTCACCTATTGGGTGCCCCTTCAGAAATAGCCATCAATTCACCCCCTGTAGTACCGAAGGCCTGAGAGGTGAGTGGTCGGGCTTGGGGGAAAATACTAGACAATTAATATACATGGGGTTCCTGGAAAGCCATATGGAATATTGCTTGAAGCTTGCTATTTTCAATAATTATTGCTGACTAACTCAATGCTTTTCCTTGTTGCAAGTAAATTCACTGAACAGAAATTGTTGCAATTCATTTAGTTATATTACACAGATTATATTATATATTCATTTAGTAGATAGCACACATAGTCTTATAATGACGAATTTGGTAAAATCCTAGTTGGTGTGGTACCTCTTGGCATGATTTCAATTTTTCGTAGCTAAATGGTAATGGTTAGCATTGCTGATGTCGCCAAAGTGGTGAACTATAGTAACTGCACCATATATCAGGATTTAACTGACAAATTTAGTCCCCACTGGACTATTTTTCCCAAATTCTCTAATCTATTCCATCCTTTCAGGAGTTTTGGTGTACCTAATTTATGTTTAAGAAATTGATTTGCTTTTGCACTTTTTTTGCAAGATTCTTATGACAATTCAATGGCTCAACTGTTTTTACTCATTTATTTAGACTAATGGACACACCAATGTTGTAAATGACCTGTGCTGGTGTGCATCTACAAAATCCTTGTATACTTGCTCAAATGATCAGCATATTATCATCTGGGACGTCATCTCAGGAAAGATAAGAACGTAAGTATTGCAGCACATTTTTATAAATAATTTGTACATTCTTTTAAAATGATGCGAAACCCCCTTAAATGCCTGCAGTTTCCTAAAAATGCAATTTTTTAGAGGTCCCTGCTTGGTAAATGAGTGGTTAGTACTGTGGCCTAGGGGTCAATAGGCTCTAATACTAGTAGCTAGATATTTGTAGCAGTTCAGCATCAACCACTTCATCAAGTCCTGGTCTAATATCCCTCATAGCAATGAAATGATCTTAGAGCAACAAGCCAAATAAAGTTTCTCAGAAGGTTCATTAACAAGATGTTTTAAGGATTAACCAGAATTCTGAATTGCTAGTATGGCATCATTCCAATAGTCCCGATCATTTTGATCATTGATGCAGAATCTGCCACAGTCGATTGAAAGGTGACTTTTGTTACTATTTTTCAACCTTGGCGACTAGGGGTATCTCTTTAAGCAAAATCGTCTCAAAAACTTGAATTAAAATTTTGGCAATTTATCAAAAATTCTGTGATTTTTTTTTTAAAATTCACCATAGGTCAATGAAAATTTGGTCCCTTTTATTAAACTAATAGTGGACGGGAAAAATATTCTTCTCAATTTTCTTTCGGGAGAAAATTTTCCCAGGGAACCCAATTTCGAAGCTTTGGTACCAAGGAGGGGAACCATGAAAGAAAACATCGGAATCCTGTTAGATTGTTATGAAAACCTTTTTTAGAGAATATTTAAATTTCGTGAGATCTTCAACATCTCATACTTAATTAGCACATTCTGTGTTTTAGCCGATTCATTTTGCCTTTGAGCAACTAAAATTGGGTTTAAGAGACTATTTTTGCTACTATTTTTTAAAAATATGCTACTATTTTGCAAGTGCTTCAGCTGTGGTAACCCTGCTGATAATTCTCAATACAGCTGAAATTTTGGTATTGATGGAATTTTTAGCTTAAAGCATTAAAACAAATTCATTTATTGTCTCAGTTTTTTCTTTCAATTTCTGGTTTATTTTGTGCCTTAGACAATAATGATAAAGGAAAATGGAAATTAGTATTGGATCTAATAGGTCGCTCTCTTATGGTGACAAACCACTGAGTTGCAGATTTGATTTTGTTGCTATATTTAAACTATTTTCTACTGTGCATATTTCTTTTCTGTCTAGCTACTTTTGTATCCACAAAGTAACTTTCATAAATGAAGATAATTCAATTGCTTACAACGATCTTTCTGAAATATATTTTTGAAGAATGATGCTCATATTTTCAACTTTGAAAATATTTTTTAAAGTTACAGGCTAATTTTTGTACTTATAAAAGCTGAATTGCCAATTTTCTTCTTAAAATTTTAATTTTTAAAAATAATTGCAGTTTTTATGTTTGATTTTTTTTTCTCCCAAATTAATATTAGTACCTGTTAAAAAGCCACAAATATTTTTAAAAAGTATTAAATGCTATGATTCAAGCCAATCAATTAAGCAAGGTTAAAGTGCATGATTTTACGTGTATTATTACAATATATTCTAATACAATATATTCAATCCATTGATCTTAATAGATCAATGTGGTATTTTTCTTTTCTTGTGTTTTGTTTCTTTTTAAGTGTTTGTGTTCCAAATGTCTTTAATTGAACTAATTGTTCATTTCTTTTCAAAGCAAGTGGAAAGCAGATAAAGTTGCGATTAATTCCATTTGTGTTATTGATGAAAATAATATCCTATCAGCCAGTAGTTCCATTTCATGGTGGGATATAAAACAGAAGAGTGTAATTAAGGTAAGTTCTTACATTAACAGATTGTCCTCTATAATAAGACTTTTTTTCCTTCTTTTCTGTTATCAACATGTCCAGAGTTGCTTATATTTAGTAATAATTGTGCATTTTTAGAGCTTCAGTGGCCATGCTACTGAAATATTTCAATTGCTGCGTATCAAAGTAGACGATTCTACAAACAGTTACTTCATATCTGCTGCTGTTGGAGACAGAGTCGTAAGTGCATGGTAAGTGTTTCCTTTTGATTTAAACATGTTGTTAATGCAATTTAAACAAGTTATCAGAATAAACTATTTGGTACTTAACGGTTATCTTCTGTCACATTTTCTTGGCAACAGAAGAGACATCCTCGGCGACATTTGCGACAAAAAATGAACTCCAAACCAGAGAAAATTTTCAATACATTTTGCCACAAAAACTTCAGACATTGCATGTTGTAAGTAAAAAGAAAATATGAAAAAAATTTCATAAAGCTCTTATTTCCGGTGGGAAAAATACAATCCTACTGCGTAACCATAATTGCATCAAAAGGATTTTCTTGCAAGGTTTTTTGCCAGATAAACTGCTAAATATGTATCTAAGTTGTGTCTAGTACACATCAAAAGTTAAAACAAGTGAAGCCATGGAAGAAGAGCGGAAAGCATAAGTGAATACAAATGGTGCCAAGGATGTCTCTTGTCCCCAAGAAAATGTGATAGGAGATAACAAAAGTCCCAACTATTTATTTTGATAATCGTGATTAATTGCAAATTGCACTTTAACCGCAAATTTCAAATTTTCTTTAAATCATTTTAATCAATTGTTACCAGTTAAAGTATTTTGATTTTGTAGGCAACTGAATGAAAATAACACCAAGAGAAGTGTCGCATCATTTGTTTCATCTGGGGAACCTGGAAATATAGATGTAATGGTTGAGGAAAATGAGGTAATTTACATGTGGTATTTTAATTGTAGCAGAATGTAGAATGCTAAAAGCTTTATTAAAGAGATGTATAGTTGCTTAAGTGTACACTGTATTTCAGTAAATTTTAATCAAAAATTTGTTTCCTAATTTAGAGTGCAATCCAGTAAATTATGTACAGTGTTTAGTGTGAAATCATAATATACACATATTTGCAGCATCTGTGTTCAGCCTGGTAGCTGAGTGGTTGGCCCTCTGGCCATTGATTCTACAGGTTTGAATTCTGGGCTGTGCAGTCCTCTGGGACACATCTCCTTTAGGTGTGTACAGGCTTCACAAACCCGAAGTACCCTAGTGATCTATTCTTTCCCCATGGCCTTTACTGTCATTGATAAACACTGGAGTCGTACTCCCAGGACACCAAGTGATCTTTTCTTTCTTTCCCCTACCCCCTCATCCTCAGGGGCACATCTTTAAGTGTGTACAGGCTTCACACACCGAAGGTACTCTAGTGATCTTTTCTTCTCCCATGGGGTTTACTGTTTTTAGTAAACATGAGAGTCTCACTCTCAGGATACCCAATGAATTTGTTTCTGCTTTCATCCCACTACCACCAATTTCTGAATAGATCGTAATAAAATTTATTCAATTGCTGATAGTTTGGCCCATCTAGACCAAATCTGGCCCTTGCACCATAAAATTTCAATCAATCAGGGACGCATCTCCTTTAGGTGTGTACGGGCTTCACAGACCCACGGTACATGAGTGATCTTTTCTTTTCACTAAAGGGGCTTACTGTCTTTAGTAAACAATCCCTGGGATACCCATGTAATCTTTTTCTGCTTTCATCATACTTGTCTATTCCCCAATCCCTCTTTTTTTCCATTCATAGTATATTTTACTTGACGTTGTCTTGTGTGTGGCACAGCTTGGCCAAATATGGTCCCTTGTGCCATAAAACCCCAAAACAACCTCCTACACCCTCTTTTCCTCCTTTCATGGGTATTGTTTGCTTCTGTCTGCCTTGCGTTTGGTGCAGCTTGGCCAAATATGACCCTAAGTCACAATGTACGATGAGAACGGCTGTCAACTACTGTTTATCCATGTGACCCTACAGTAATAAAGTTTTTTCATGTATGAATGTTCTCTGCATATCTATATAAATGACATGCTCTCAGAGTTTTCATTGCGATGAAAATGCTCATATCGGGGTTTTCCTCCAATATGGATATACCTCATTGATGTTTGTTCGTTATTATAAGTTTCTAGACATTCTAGGAAATTTGCTATAATATTTTTAAAGTGTTAGAAATAATTTAACATTTTACTTGAATTTGTATGTTAAACTAATCTTCTAGTATAACGCACACTATACTACCAATTCTGACATATAGATGGCGCCACTAAACGTGACCAATCTATCGTCGTGCTGATATGCTATTACGCAGGCAGAGAGAGCTTGGACCTTAAATGTAGCGGACGCCTCGTCTGCTTTTTTGCCCAAATTGTATCTAAATGTTTAATTGTTTGTGTTTATGTTTTTACCGTCCTTTGTAACTGTGTTCTCTTATAATTAAATATATATAAAACTTTACCCCGAGATTGTTTGATGATTACTTTGGTTTTTACCCCAGTAATTACAGGAGGACAGTTATAAATTGGCCCCCCAACGTTTGGCCCGAAATAAAATATCCCAGCTCTCTCTCGCATTTCCACAGGATTTGGTAGGTCTCTGAAGTGTTTGTCATCCCGACAACAAGAATAAAAATTCGCAACCTGCTAATGTCTTTACAGATAAGTGTATTTCTCTTATTGTGATTGTAATTTTGAATCTTGTTTTGGCCACCCTGGTGAAACAGAAAGCACAGAATGTTTAACATTGTGTATGACAAATTTTACAATAAGAATACATATTATATTATATATATATATTTAAATTTCGTTTTGATTTTGATTTTTGTTTGAATCTATCTTACTGTAAATTCTGTTTTGTTTTAAATACTTAAATTTAGAATTGATTTCGGTTTAGAATCCTTTAATTCTAATTTGGTTTTTTGTTTGAATTCTTTAATTCTAACTTGGTTCTGGTTTTAAATTTAATTTTGGTTTAAATTTAGGCTTGATTTGAATTTTGATTTTGATTTTGTTTAAAATTCTGGTTTTGAACTTCATTTAGAATTTAGTTGATTCGTCGCTATTATTGTTTCGATTTTGTAAGAATTCTATTGTTACAGGATTGGCATGGTACTGTGTTCAAAACTTAATTGATTAAATTGTGTAAACCTTTCATTGTTGAATAATTTAAAAGAAAATTTTTAAATTTTAAGAATATTTAGTAACTTTTAATTTTGTTTTGTTTAAAAGAGAAAGTAGGCATATTGTTTTGTATTCACACCCTGTGTACTGTTTATGTTCTACCGATCTTGTGTTACTAATATTTTATGTCAGCTTACACAATTTATACACCAGTTAAATAAGACATTGTTTAGGACTGTTACATCCAATTAGGACAGTTTTCTTTTCTCGTCCACAAAATTTCGTTGGAACTCCTTCTCCCCAATACCCCCCTCAGGCAACAATGGCTTTCCTCGCGCGTGGAAAGAAAGAGGATCTGAGAATCCTGGCTCAAGATTTTGGCGTCGATGTCGCTTCTGACATAAGGATTGTCGAATTGAAGAATCTCATCGTCAAATCTGATCAGTATGATGAAGACTTTGCTAAAGAAAGATTGGCTACTATCATTGAGGATAGAAAAGCTGAAGAAGCCGATAGGGAACGACAAGCAGCCCTTGACCGTACTGAAAAAGAAAAAGAAGCAGAACGAGTCCTAAGAAAAAAACAAATGGACCTGGATCGCGCTGAAAAAGAAGCAGAACGAGTCCTAAGAGAAAAACAGATGGACCTGGATCAGGCTGAAAAAGAAAAGAAAAGAGAACAGGATCAACGCTTCGAATTGGAAAAGTTGAGACTACAGTTAGAAGCTCAGAAAATTTCTGCAGACTCCGAAGCCCATGCTTCCGAAGGTGATATTGACTTACCCAAGTTCGAGTTAAAAAAGCTGATTCCCTACTTCAACCCCAAGCAGGATGATATGGGATTATTCTTAAATCTCTTTGAGAGACAGTTGAAGTTCCTGAAGATTCCAGAGGCCAAATGGGTCGCCTACTTGATCGGTGTCCTACCAGCCGATGTGGCTAAGTTGATCGCAAGGGAGCCTGAAGAGAAGGCTCAGGAGTATTCCCACGTAAAGGATGTCCTGCTGAAGCGGTTCAAGCTAACCAGCGAACGCTTCCGACAACTTTTCAGCCAGCATCGAAAAACTCCTGAGAGTACCTGGCGCGACTTCTACTTTGAAATCCGCAGTTACCTGGAAGGATGGCTAGAAGAGCTGAATGTCACCAACTTTGACCAGCTAAAGGACCTGATGTTGGCTGACCAACTGAAAAGGAAAGCCCCACCAGAAGCCCGTGAACATTTCCTGGATGACTGGCATGCATGGAATTCCCCTGGAGAACTGGCTGACAAACTGGATGCGTATGACAACCAACGCTCCACCTCTAGAAAAGATTCGGCTTTCAAGAAAAGAAATTTTGAAAGGCATAAAGAAGACGCAACCCGTCTTAACCCACCTAAAAAGACTTTTCCTTTCCATGGAAATAGAACGGACGGATCAAATCCTGACCCTCCACTCGAAGTTAAACCTGGTGTAGCATGTTTTGGCTGTGGAAAACCCGGGTACATCAAAGCAAAATGCCCAAATTGCTCGCCGCCAAAGAAGGTCTCCACCAATCACCTGAAAGCCTTTGCTTCAATTACCAAGGGATCACCAATAACCCTATTGGACGCAACTATTTGCGGAGTTTATGGAAGAGTGTGCGCTGACACAGGCTCTACACATTCCATAGCTGGAGCATATCTCTACTCCCTGTTTAAGGAAAACAACTTACCTTTTCAGAAGACGGAGTTGACGTTGCACCTAGCAAATGGATCCCAGACTCTGGAGAAATGTCTCACCACCCAGGTTCCAGTATACCTGGAAGACCGCAAGATTATGACCAACTTCATTATCCTGCCGGATGCAACCAACAACCGTACCTTACTAGGAACAGATTTCCTAGAGACCGCTAGAGTGGTACTGGACTTAGCCAACAAAAACTGGTTTTTTCATGACAAGCCCAAAGAAAAGTACCCCTTCGGTGAAGAATTACCTCTGACTCCCGTTCAGGGCAAAGAACAGATAGAATCCAACATCTGTCAACTGAGAGAGGAAGAAGGAGAAAACTTGGATCCTCACCAAAGAAAAGATCTCAATGATCTAATTGCCAAATTTGACACTGTCTTCAAGCTAGGGGGAGGGACAACACCCTTGATCGAACATCACATCAATACCGGAGACCACCCACCTGTGGCTGTTCCTCCATATAGGATGTCCCCAACTAAGAAGGAGTTATTGAAGAAAGAACTTGATGACTTGCTACAGAAGAACATCATAGAGGAGTGTGAATCCGCCTATGGAGCTCCTGTGGTCCTGATTCCCAAACCTAATGGAGATGTGAGGCTGTGTATCGACTACCGGAAGCTGAATGCCATCACAGTTCCCGATGTCTACCCTTTGCCCCGCATGGATGACCTCCTGCAGGATGCGAAGCATACAGCCTACATGTCCACCATCGACTTGAAAGCAGGATACCACCAAGTAAATGTTTACCCACCTGACAAAGACAAAACTGCTTTCGTGTGTCCCTTTGGAACTTATAGATTCAACAAAATGCCTTTCGGACTAAGAAATGCACCTGCAACCTTTCAGAGATTAATGGATGTATTCAGAAGAGATTTGCCAGTCCTGGCCTATCTGGATGATATCATAGTTTTATCCCCAAGTTTCGACCAACATTTAAAGGACTTAGAAGCAGTTTTTACCAAATTAATTAAATTCAACCTTTGTGCCAATCGCGATAAATGTACATTTTCCTGTTCAAAGGTCAAATATCTTGGTCTATGGATCACTCCTAAAGGAATTGAAGCAGACCCGGAAAAAGTTTCATCTATCCAAAATATTCCCCCGCCAAAGAATATCAAGCAACTGCAGTCATTTCTACAAACCTGTTCTTGGTACAGAAAGTTCGTCCCGAACTTCTCCGAACTGTCAAGACCCTTAAGTAACCTAACCAAGAAAAACACACCTTGGACATGGACATCTGAACATCAAAAAGCTTTCAGCACCCTAAAGAAATGCTTAGTGACACCACCAATACTAAAGCAAGCGGATTTTACTCAACCCTTTACGATAAGGACTGATGCTAGTAACTATGCCTTAGGAGCGGTACTTTTGCAAGGTGCAGGTCAAGATGAACGCCCCGTCGAATATGCCAGCCGACTACTCCAAAGTGCGGAACGCAATTATTCCACCACCGAGCGCGAAGCCTTAGCCGTGGTGTGGGCCCTCATCAAATTTAGAGGATACGTGGATGGACAAGAAGTCATCATAGCATCTGACCACCAGCCCCTGAAGTGGCTGATGAGCCTGAAGTCCCCGTCCGGAAGACTAGCCCGGTGGGCCCTACAGTTACAAGCATTCAATTTGAAAATTGAGTATATCCCTGGAAAGGCCAATGTAGTGGCCGACATGCTGTCGCGCCCTACTTGCCTACATGAAGAGGATACGTGCGAAGCCTGCACTGTCTCTGTGATGTTGCCTTCCAGAAGCTCAAAAGAATTGAGGGAAGAACAACTTAAAGATAACGACATCAAGAAGATCATAGACACTTTTGAATCTGAAGAGAAAAATGAAAATTTTGCAAATTGGACTGCAAGAGGCTACCTGATGAATCAAGGTGTGCTATACCGTTATGCCCCTGATGTGGAAGCTGAAGACGCACAGCTCGTTGTTCCGGTTCAAGAAAGGGAAAATGTTCTCAAGGAGCACCATGATGCACCGGCTGCCGGACACTACGGAGCCGAGGGAACATTCCATAGAATAGCCTCCCGTTATTATTGGACCGGCATGAGAAAGCATATCACCGAATATACCAAGAATTGCCCAGAGTGCAATAGGTATAAAGCCTCAAACCAGAAACCAGCTGGTTTACTACAGACTCCTGTGCAGTCGCGAAGATTTGAAGTCCTATCCATGGACCTATTTGGACCGTTGCCCGAGAGCAAAGATGGGAAGAAGTGGATCTTCATCCTTGAAGATGTGGCAACCCGATGGGTCGAACTGTTCGCATTGCCCAATGCTAC
The DNA here is from genome assembly GCA_933210815.1 of Meta bourneti. NCBI lineage: Eukaryota > Metazoa > Arthropoda > Arachnida > Araneae > Tetragnathidae > Meta > Meta bourneti. The sequence continues at coordinate 20,615,254 of OW119929.1, forward strand.
AGCGGCTGAATGTGCTAAAGTCCTGTTGGAAGAAGTACTAATGCGGTATGGTTTACCCCGAAAGATAATCAGTGACAACGGACCACAATTCGTTTCTTTTGTGATCCAACAACTGTGTTCCCTGTTAGAGATAGACCAATCACTAACACCAGTATACCACCCTGAAGCTAACCCAATGGAACGGAAAAATCGGGATTTGAAGCCTAGACTAGCAATCCTAGTCAAAGATCAACATACAACCTGGCCTGAACATCTGCCACATATCCGGTTCGCAATGAATTCAGCAAAGTGTGACTCGACAGGACACACTGCTGCCTATCTAACTTTCGGACGAGAGCTCAGAACTACTGATGATGTCACCCATGACTTAAGAACCGTCCTTGAAAGTGATAATTTCGTCCCTGAATTTATGCCCTACCTCAAACGTTTTGCAAAAATAGCCAAACAAGTGAAAGAGAGGTTAGAGCAGAAACAAGACAAACACAAAAAATATGCAGACAAGAAAAGATCACCTGCCCCACACTATGCACCAGGCGATCACGTCTACATTGATCTCCATCCCATTAGCAGCACCGCTAAGGGAAAAACAGCAAAGTTCGTACCAAAGAGAGATGGACCATATGTCATCGTGACGCAAAAGTCACCCACCTCTTACGTGATAGCAAGCCCTGATGAGCCGACAGTGCCCTTGGGCATATATCACACATCAGCTGTGAAACCGTGCAACCAAAGACAATCCACAAACCCAGTGCACCCTCTAAGGAAACGGGGTCGTCCGAGGCATAAACCACCAGACTCAACTGCAGGTTCCTCATCGGGACGTCTTCGAAACCTGAGGGGGAGTATATAACGCACACTATACTACCAATTCTGACATATAGATGGCGCCACTAAACGTGACCAATCTATCGTCGTGCTGATATGCTATTACGCAGGCAGAGAGAGCTTGGACCTTAAATGTAGCGGACGCCTCGTCTGCTTTTTTGCCCAAATTGTATCTAAATGTTTAATTGTTTGTGTTTATGTTTTTACCGTCCTTTGTAACTGTGTTCTCTTATAATTAAATATATATAAAACTTTACCCCGAGATTGTTTGATGATTACTTTGGTTTTTACCCCAGTAATTACAGGAGGACAGTTATACAAGTACTTTTTAACTTATTTGACTTAGTTTATCTAAAACTCAAACATGACAAGTAATCTTCTAATCAATTAAAATTTTCTCTCAGCCCTTTAGGATGTCAATTGTTACAAAAGATGGCACATTTCATCTTTTTGAACATTTCTTAAATGGGTAAGTCAGTTTTGTGTAACTACTTTTTGTTCTGATTAAGAGGCAGTTACTTTCTTGAATTGTTTTAAGTATGAAGACGATAAGAGTCAGCTTGTAATTTTCAGGGATCAATTTAACTATCATAACTGACAGTGATTTCTGTTGTAAAGGTTATTACAAAATTAGTTTGATATTTGAAAGATTTTTAAAACAAATTTCAAGTTCACTTTTTTATTATTCATGACATAGGATTCCGATTATGCCATGAAAATAACTCTTATGAACGAAAATAACTCTCATGCTTAAAAAATTCAAAATTTAGTTAATTTTAGATATTGAAATGTATAGAAAGGTATTTCAAGAGCACATCAAACTTGAAACTAGAAATGCCAAAATTAACAATAACATTCAATAGAAAATGCTAAATTGAAAGCTTATTCTGGTTACAATTTTTATTTTCTAACTGTTCAATCATGTGATTTATTGTTTAAGATTTCAGCTTGAATTGTATTATGACATGAAAATAGATTTCAGATTTCATACAGATTTGTGTACTAAGTCTCCTTTGGTTCTCATGTGACTAGTTCCTTTTCGTAAGTGATTTTTGGGAATCACGCATAATCAATCCAGTGTTACAATCAACATGAATGAAACATTTTCTGATTCTAAAATTTGTATGTTTCTTTGTCATGTGAATGATTATTCTTATGCATGTATTATTTTTTTGTTGGATTTTATATTTGGATCACACATGAATCACTTTCAATATGAAAGTTTTTATTAGACTTGCAAATTTCACAAGTTATAGTTTAATTATTTCCTTCTGAATTGCTCCTCCAAAGCAACTTAGGTACTATATTATTTACTCATTGATTTTTCACTAAACAGTTTTAAAATTTGTGATCAATGTTACTTATTATTTTTGCTTGAGCTATAAAATCTGATATCATTTGCTCATTTTCATTCTCAATCAATTGCTCATTTTCATTTTACAGGAAAAGTAAAAAACCTCTGCAGCCAAAATTTAATATTCAGATTGCCTCCATAGCAAAGGACCCATCTGCTAAGGCGCAATCTGTTCCTATTCTTGCAGCAAGTATGTTAGGAGGGTTTGACTCATGCATTCTGATGTATGGAAGTTTTTTGAAACCTGTTTTTGAAAGAATGGTAAGTATTTATTATGTATGAAACGGTGGTTAATTATTAAACAGTATTAACATATTTATCCAATTTAGTTTTTAAAATGTGGATTTAATATAAATTAGAGAGATATAAAAAATAATTTTATATCTTTATTGTATATTCATCCTGTCACTATTTTTTTTATATTTTTCCAATTGTAAAATTTGAATTAATGCATTTAATAATCGTAACTATTGTGTACCTTGCATAAAAATCACTCTTACTCTTGTTGTGGGTCCGTCATGGCTCAGTGGGTATGCCCACTGCAATAGCAACCTTCGAGTTGTAGCCAGTGCAGGTTTGATACCTGTCAGGTGCATTCCTCTCTGGGTGTATTTCTCTCTTCTGTGTTAGTAACACTTTCATTGTGTGTGTCTGGTGCAGCATGGCCAAATATGGCCCTTGCGCCATGAAACCCTGAAACCAGCCAACCTTCTCTTGTTGCTTTTTAGGTTTTAGTTTAGATATGTTAAAGCTTTTTCGACGAACACATCTCATTTCGAAACACTAAATCTCAATGATAAATTAGAAACAATGCATGCCTCATTGTTGAACAATTTGCTAAGATAGTTTTTTACATTTTGATATTCTAATCTATTATCCATAGCTAAGAAATTAGGATAATCAGAATTGGACTAACAGATTAACGACCAGAGGGTCGTGAGTTCAAAACTCGGTCCAACCAAAGACCGTTGTGATTAAATCTGTCTTGGCCTCAAATGTCTTTTTGTTGGCATGGTATGAAAGTTTGGAGTGTGGGGTGCTAGCTCAGGTGTTGACCTTGTCATATTACTGGTTCAAAATGACAAGGTGTCTTCCTCACATCTTTCACCTTCGGATTAGAGCCCTGACTGTGTCGCCAATATCCCATTGTGTTGCCCCTATGCGATGTTGATTAACTACCTATAAACACTGTTGGGCATATTGTGACTTATTAGTATTTTTAACAATGGATTCATTATTTTTAAACAACTGTAAGCTTGAAAGTATACCATATCCATGTATGTTTGCAAAAGTAATGTTTCAACACCTTTAATCAATTGTAATTTAAAAAATGATTCAAGGCATTCAAAATTTATTACAATTTTATTCTGCCAACTGAATTCTGCTAAAAAATATTTTAAAGAGCAAGGAATAAGTGTAATACTTAGAAAAGTCAACAAAAAATGTATGCAAGTGTATAATTTTAAACTGAAAATTCTCTCACTGTTCCAATTTATTTTTCTTAATAATCTTTGTTATGCTTATTAAGTTATAAAATGCATTTTTAATTTTTAGATAATTCTAATTTAACAGTTGTTTTATTTCTTATAGAACCTTTCAGAAGTTTCAAAAAATATGATATTAGTCAGAGATTTGTCCTTTTCATCTCCTATTTCAATAGAGGAATCTATTACCTGGGTAACTCTTTTATTAATCCTTTAATTATAATTTTTGTATGACATTTTTTCTTTATTACAAAGACATTATGCTCCATCAGTGTAAATGCATTATTTATTCTAACTTTGTAATGATGTATCATTTGTTAAAACAAATTCATTAGCTAGCTTATTAAGATATTATCTATGACGTTTTTATATTCTTTCTCTTTAAAGCATGAAACCTTAAGGAATGACTGAAAATGAGAATGCAATTGTACTTGTTGCAAGATTTAACTTTATATTTGAATTCCACAGATAAAACAGCCAGAAAAGCCAAGTGATGTGAAAATGCTTGCACCAGGCCATATGACAGATGTAACTCTCTCAGAAAGCACATTGAAAAAGCGCAAGCAAAAGGATGTTGATACAAAAGAGGTAAATATTTATACAAAAGTGGAAATGCACAGACCATCTGTGCTGAAGGGTCTATTGCTTGTATCTATTCGTGGTTGTAGTTAAGCTCATACCATTTCTTATTAAATTAGTTTTGGATTTAGTTTAAAAAAGCAATGGCAAATCAATTATTTATGACTTTTTATTGTTTTGTTTTTGTTAATAACAATTCTATCTGGAGGCAATACCCACATTAAAACGACTAATCACAATTGAATTCCTAGTTGCAAATCTTATGATAAAAGACAAATCATGCATGAAGCCAAAATCATAGTAAAATAAGCATTGAAGGAAAAAATTTAATCTATACATATAATCAGTTGAGTGCTACCCATATACTAATCATCTAAGCATGTATAAAGGATTAAAATATGTATTTATTTTGCATTTCATATTTCCTAATAAAATGAAATTGATCAAAAAATAGAAAACAGCATTTGGTGTTTGTAAATCATGGTTAATTCATGTTTTTTATGATATGACAAAATGTGCACAACTCAGTAATGTTTTTATAATTATACACTCATGTCCAAAAGTTAAACATAATTCGTAAAATGTGAAAAAGCTGGAATAAATATGGATACAATGGTTCTAAATCACTTGTCAAGAATCATGGGATGAAGGTGAAACATTGTGCAACTGGGATCAGCCCTGACAGCCGCCACAGGTGTCATAGTTTCGAGACAAACTGTTTACAGGAGACTCGGATACGCTGGTCTCGGCAGTGGAGTTGACAACAGTGGGGCAATGTCATGTTCAGTGACGAGTCCAGATTTAGTCTGCAAACTGATTCTCGTTGTACCACGTTCTGGAGAGAACGTGGAATGCGTTTTCACCCGGGAAACATCACAGAAAGACATCGTTTTCCTTCAGGGGGAGTCTTGGCAGGCATGCTGCACATCCCTCCACGTCTTTTACACTGGGTCTGTTACCAGTCAAAGATACAGAGACGAAGTCCTTGAGCCTACCGTTCGCCTGTTTCGAGGTGCTGTCGGTCCTGGTTCCATATTCATGGATGATAACTCGTCTCCTCACCTTTGCAGCCCTGATCAATGTCTTCCTTCAGAGAAGATATCCACCACATGCAATGGCCTGCCAACTCTCCTGATCCGAATCCTATAGAGCATGTGTGGGATATGCTCGGGGACATTTGCAGCCCTGCGCCACCCACCAATTTCCATTCTGGAACTAAAAACTGCTCTCCGTGAGGCTTGGAACTCTTTGAGCACAGAACTTATCCATACTCTCATCGAAAGTATGGGAAATCATTGCAGCATGCGTTGCTACCAGAGGTTCCCACGCACAGTATTAAACTTCAGCATCACATTGTTTTAATCATTCTGTTTCACTAAAGTTGACACTCATATTGTGAACATTTTCCTTTCAACCCTTTTCTTTGGATAATGAAAGTCGTTATTATCCCTGTTTTGCATTGTTTTCTTCTATAACCCTATTACACACGTATACCGTGTTTCCTTCCATTCCGATGTAGATTTTCTGAAATAGTCACAAACAGCAATTATGCTTAACTTTTGGACATGAGTGTACTTCTGAATGCCCACCTAACCGCATCATATTTACTGGTTCGAAGACAATTCATTGTTTCTCAACATCTTGGAAAATTCAGTGAATTTTGGGTTGTGAATTCTCTGTTCTGCATCAATCTACTTTTTTATAGTTACCCTTCTTTCACTGGGGCCTTCGAGGCTCAGTGGGTATCACTGACCACAGATTGCTAGCACAGTGGGCACTGAGCCCACTGTGCAAGTTGTAAATGGAGCTGGTCCAATTCCTCCCTGTGTGTATTCCTCTCTTCTGAGTCTTAACATGACTGTTGTGTACATGGGGGCGGGTGCACATATTTGTCGTGGCCTCCATTGTCTTTGCATTGGCGTAGTGTGGAAGTTTTGAGAGTGGGGTGCCAGCTTAGGTTTTGTTCTCGTGATTTGACTGGTTCAAAATGATGAGGTGTCCTTGGGATCCTTCACTTCGGGACTGATCCTGGACCATTTCCAGCAACCCATTCTGTTCTGGTGCAATGTTAATTCAACTATCTGCCTCTTTTCTGTGTCGGTGAAACTTTCCTTGTGTGTGTATGTCTATTACTTGATATTGTATGGCACAGCATGGCCAAATATGGCCCTGGCACTACAAGAACCAACACCCCTATTCTGTATCATTTTCCAAATTAAAAATAATTTATCTTTGTTGACAGAAACATCTATAAAAAGTCACTGTCACTTTTTCTATCATTTTCAGATCCCAATGGAAGAACTTTTAAAAGCACTGGATCTTAGTAAAATCCCAAAGAACTTGTCCTTGGAAGAGCCTGCCATTAAAACTGATAGCATGGTACATCTTTTACTGCAAGGATTGCAAAGTAAAGACAATGACATATTAAATGTAAGTTAATGCTTTTTCTGTCAAGACTTTGTCTTTATTGGGATAAATGTTTTACTTCTAAATTTCAAGATTTGTTCTCGTTTTCTAAAAGTTCTTACATCTATTTCAGACTGTATTGCAAAGAGGAGATGATGCTCTAATCCGCAATACTTTAGAACGACTCCCATTGCAATCCATATTGTTGCTGCTAAGAGAACTGTATAAAAGGCTGAATAAGCAAGAACCAAGGTAAATGCCAAGAGTGATATACAGTCAAACCTAGTTAAGACGAATTTCACGGGATCGTAAAAAAGTTTATATTAACTGTAGTTTGTGTTATTTGAATTAAAAAAAGCATTGCTTCAACAATAAAATATTAATGTATTTAAAATACTTACTGTACAATTATTGGTTCACAGATAAATTGTATTCTTCATGACAAATATTTTATGCTGATTCTTGATTACAGATATTTCCTGATTATGCAATTTTTGAAATTTGAGTTTTGTTCTCATGGCATTCTGTATGAAAATCTTTGATGCAGTCTACGCTTTTTAATTGAGTAGATGAGTTTTCACTGCCATACAAAAAGCAGTGAACAATTTCTAAGCCAGTAGTAGCTTCTTTTAAAGAAGGCACCTAATTGGAAATTATTGCTAACCAAATTCTTAAACGAATGAGTTAACATTATTTGAACATACATTTTTTCGTGATTGGAATTTAGTTTGTATCATCAGTAATTCATATTAAGCGAGTTTGTCTTAATGAGGTTTGACTGTATTTTAATTCAGAAATAATTTGTTATAAAGGTTCATAAATTTTATAAAGTGAATCGTAAAGGCTTTTCCTAAGTATACAGAAATGGGAAAGATACATTTTTAATCTATAAACTGGTAAATAAAGAGGTTCTTTTCCATTCTGTGTGATGCTCAAAAATCCATGTTAATACTCTTTTTCAGGCATCATCCTGCTCTCAAGTGGTTGAATGGATTGCTTGCACTTCATCTGCCATATTTAATGTCAGTAAGTACTAATTTATTTCTTCCTGAAGAAAATGTGTGGAAGTTGTAATGTAATTAGCCTATCATGAGGCTTTTTAATGTGTCTAATGCATTAAAGCAGCAGTTTTCCAACTGCTCCAGCTCTCAAGGTAGGCGTAGGGTCTCAATAGCCCCAATTGGAAGAGTAGCTGATTAGCAACTGAAGAGTTGTGAGTTTGGAACTTGATCCTACCAAAGATTCATGTATGTGGGGACTGGTGCACTTGAAATCTGTTGTGACCTCAAATGTCCTCAATTTGGCATGGTGTGGATGTTTGGAGAGTGGGGTGCCAGCTCAGGTGCTAACCTTGTCATTTGACTGGTTCGGGCCGCGGTGGCCCAGTTGGAAGAGTAACGAACTAGCAACCGAAGGGTTGCGAGTTCGAATCCAGCCAAACACCGTCGTGTACAAAGGGGGCTGGTGCACGTTAAATCTGTCGTGGCCTCAAATGTCCTCACGTTGGCGTGGTGTGGAAGTTTGGAGAGTGGGGTGCCAGCTCAGGTGTTGCCTCGTCATCTGACCGTGGTTCAAAATTACGTGGTGTTGTCCTCGGATCTTTCCCTTTGGGATTGATCCCGGACCGTCACCAATAGCCCATTGTGTTGCTCCAGTGTGACGTTAATTGAAATACCCAACCCATTTGACTGGTTCGAAATGACTAGGTAGTGTCCGCGGTTCTTTCCCTTTGAGTTTGATCCTGGACCATCGCCAATAGCCCATTGTGTTGCTCCAGTGAGACATTTATTCAACTACCTACCTCCCCATCAGCAGCTTCCATTATGTAAGAGAGCCGCAACCTTACTTCAAGGAAGCTGCTGATGTTTGACTGCTCTTTGATAACCTGTGTTTCATGAGAGGACATTAGGTGTTTTGTGATATAAATTAAAGAAACAATCAAACCCTTAGCTGATGAGAACAATTTATGAAAAACCTGTAATATTACTTACGCTATTTTTGTGTAAATACTTTGATTTCTGTAAAAATGAAGAATTTGACCTATTTGCATTTGTTAGAAGTGCGACCATAAACTCATACTTAGAGATTTTCTCTTACAAAAATGTATTTTATAATTATTTGATCACTATAAGTTGACTTGTGCATATTTTTCAGGTCAAAGATATTGAGGAATATTTAGGTCCTATAAGTCAATTAATAGAAGCAAGAGTTGAAAACTTTTGTAAAATGTCTCAACTGAGAGGATGCTTGAAAATTGTGCTGTCACAGGTAAACATTACTTTTCATATTATTTAAATTTGAAAAATTAGTTTCAATTATGTGACACAGTTTATCATTTCCTTAGGACTGTTTGGTTGTGATAACATTGGAAAAGTTTCATGTTATCAATCGTAGCAATGAAATTGCCATTTGTACTTTTTATGGATATTTTTGTGAATCAAGTACTTGATATGTTTCAATGCATCAAAATTAAATGACTAACCCAGTATGAAGTACACAATTTTTTGAGAACTAAAGTGAATTGATAGTAATTAATTTGTTATAAAAATAAAAGTCCAAGTCTTACAGGAAAAATAAAAGATTTTCAAAATTATGTTTATTTGAAGGACACCAGGCAACATAGTTATAGTTTAAGGCTAGTTCAGGCTAGCAATTTTTATAGTGCCCTCAGGAACACATCTCCTTTGGGTGAGTACAGGCTTCACGGCCCAAGGTACTCTAGTGATCTTTACTTTTCCCATGGGGTGTACTATCGTAAGTAAACACGGGTGTCACGCGATCCATCTCTTTCTGCTTTCATCCTATTCTATTCCCAATTTCTCCTTTTCCCCTTTCGTGACATTTTTTGACAAGTTGTCTGTCTTGTGTTTGGTGCAACTTGGCCAAATATATCCCTTGTGCCATAAAACCCCAAAGCAACCAACCAAAATTATAGTGGTTTATCTGCTATTCAAGGGTTATGTTATATAAAGCTTTTGTATTACGTATTCCTTCACACAATCAGAAATTCTTCCCATTCTCTAGAATATTTTGTTTTTAATTTTCCATTAAGGCATTTTAATTCTGTGTCTTATCACTCCATTTATAATACACCTTTTAGACACATTGCATTTTTAGCTGAAGTTTGTTTGGTAGAGGAAAACTAGATATTTTACTTAGAATACTAGCATATGGTCCCTGTACTGGTTCAGTGTGACTTGTGGAAGGAATATAAAAATAAGAAAGTATTTTATTCTCCATTTCAAATGTCATGCTTAAAACAACATGTTGCCTCAACATGTTTGTAAAACTTTGACTCTAGTTTCTGAAACAAATTGATGGTCTAATTTCTCTTTAATACTTATAATTTCCCACTTAGATCTATTTATAGCTTACTCGTTTCACAGCATCAAACAAACCTTACATTGTCAATGGTTGACATCAAGGTAAATTAAAATCTTAATTCATTATCTCAATGCTCTTAAAATTATATAAATGTAACATGAAACCAGCAGGTGTGTGTACTTATACATTTCTTTGTTTGCCCCTTTGAGAAAGTTTGCGTATTTATGCTTTAAATTTAGCCAACAGGGGCAAAATAAAATACTTTATGTTTAAATTTAGCCGCTAAAGCTGAAAGCTATTTAGTTGGCAGATCAGGAGTCAACATAGTGCTTAATTTTCGAAAATTGTACAAACCTAATACCTAACTATCCAAAAAAAGAAATCAAGATTGGAGACTTGTACTTGAGTTTTAAATGTAGTGGTTTTTCAAATACTCTGAACTGTTTGAAATGCTTTCAAATGTATTTTAAATTCTGCATACTTGAATATTCATTGCTCTGAGGATTGATGTTTATGAAAATGAATTTTGTCTATAGAAATTTTAAAGCATTTTGAAAACTTGTGGGATAGAAATTTTTCAAAAATTTTATTAAAATTTTATAAAACTTAATTTGAGTAATTGATTTTTTTCTGTTCTGTGATAGGCTACAGCTCATTCCTCTACTGGTGTTGCAGATTGGCCTTCAGAGCCTTTGGTTGAATATGTATCAGGTAATATTCCTTTTCCGATATATTTTAATTCAAGCTATTGGAGTTTTATACAATCTTTGATGTGAAATATAATGTATGCATTGAACACTCTTATTCCAATTTAAGTTTCCTGACATCATCAAAAAGACGATTCAGTGTAAATAAAATAGCAATGACTGTTATTAGTCATTGTTATTTTATTTACACTGAAATCCTTTTTACTATGTTAAACTCATTTCATGTTATTGAAATGTTATTAATCAAAACAGATTGTTTAATCAATATATGTAAAATTAATAAATCACCAGTCATTTGCCATCAAACTTGTTAGAAATTTTATTAATTTTTTACAACTGTTTTGAGTGTAACATATTCAAGACACTTAAAGGGTGTGAAATCCAAGCAATAGAAAGGATAATTTTAAAGGGTTTTTGAAATGTTGAAAATGGCATTTTCCCTTTTGAAGATTTCCAAGCAGAAATTTGTGGTCTTCTCTCTTAAGCTTTGTCAGATCTTGTGTTCTCATTATCTGATCTTTGAATGTTAATCTATCACTAAATAAAGATATTTTCAATTGCACATGTAGTGATGAAACCACTAAATAAAATTAACACTCAATCCATCATTAAAGATTTAAAAATGTAAATAAAAACTAACTAGATTCTGCTCAGTCGTGATAAGAAAGCAGCTATTCTTAAATTAGCAATTTCAAATTTCAAAGAATTTGTTTTCGTCTACTATAAATATACAATCAAAAATTTTTCACTATTAAAACACTGAATTAGAACCGAGAGAATCAAGATCTTTAAATTGAGCTGCAAAATTCAGATGGTTTTGACAAACATTTTTTAAACATCTTGGCTTTAACCTATTAACTCCAAATCTGTATACATGAAGACAGGTTAATGTATAATATTTATTTTGCAGAATCATCTGATGATAGTAGTGATGACGAAATAGAAGTTTCAGAAAATAGTTCTGATGATGAGGTATGTAGTTTATACACAATTCTTTACTAACTACTTTTATAGAGAAATAAATATTTCATGAAAAGACATTTCTATCAAACAAAATAATATAAGATGCAATCAGAAAATGGGCCTTAATCTTTTTTCGGCTATTGAAAACTTATTTACAAATACTCGTATCTTAATTGTTATGTGCTACTTTGATCTCTTGTATGTTTATTTTCATTTTTACATGAAAAATCCAGTACGTGGTATACTTTTGATGTATTGCTTCACTGAGGGGACCTACATAAGATTAAAAACAAAAAATTGCTCCAATCTGTTTTTGATTGTAAAGCCCTACGGAAGAGCTGAGGATTAGCAACTGGAGGGTTGCAAGTTCGATTGTTTCGAACTTGCAACCCTCCAGTTCAGCCAAAAGACCATCCTGTATGTGGGAGCTGGTATGTGTTAAATCTGTTATGGCCTCAAACTCCCTCATGTTGGTGTCAGGGTATGCTGATTTAAATCAGGCTGATTTAAAAATCATGATTTAAATTAAGTGATTTTTATTAAAAAAATCATTGATTTAAATCAAAATTTTAAATTTCGTTTTCCTTTCTGTTATGTATAATAATATTGAGAATGAAATAATGAATGATCATCCCAAAATTATATTGAAAATCATCTTCCCTTTGAAGACACTAAATAACGGTATTTGCTGATTGGGATCATAAATACCAGAAAAGTGTTTTCATCTTGGTTGAGGTCCGGGTATGCCGATTTAAATCAGCCAATTGACCAATAGGTGTCGCTTACAAGCCTGCTCATCAGTGTTGGTTTTGTTTTAAACATTCCATGTGATTATAAATTGCACATGGCCAATTTTAAACCATTCACCATGCGATGAGTGAAGATGCTCGAGATATATTCACTCAAATTATTAAAATTGTGGTAACTTGCTTTCTTTTTAAAGACGTTCTAGTTATTTATTTGATATTGCAGTCTGTTAATAAAAAAAATAAAGACACCTACAAAGAAAATATTTTCTTCAGTATCACAAAGCATTCCAATTTTGCACATAAATCTATTGGCAAGTTTAATAGTCTCATTTTGTTTTGTGTTATATATTGGTTAATTTTTATTTCAATTTATTGGGAAGTTTTATGCATTGATCCCTTAGAATTCTTTACAATGCTAGAATAACTATTCAATATTTATGGAATTGAAATTTGGAATGTAAAAGTCAATTCACTCATCTGATAATTGAGTGAGTATGTTGAGAAAAGAATATGGTTTGAAGCAGAAAGCTATTGGAAATGATAAATTTTTTACTGCAAGCTCAAAATTCCACTGAATTGGCAAATTCTGGGGGATGCTATTACACTTGTTCTATGCTGTTCATAGAGAAAAGCTTCATTTTTTGTTTTATATATAACCTTTTTTGAGTGCTTCAAGTATACCTATGAAATACTTGTGAATTCTCAAAGAATTCGAAAAATAGACATTTCATTTCAAATTTATGTATTTTCATTTCTCATTTTTTACTGAACTTACAAAAAATAACAATTTTTTCACCAATAAGTTATTTTTGCAAGCGAAAATGAGAACTAGGAATTTTTTGAAGAATACAAGTTTCTCTTATTTTATTTTCTATTGGTGAAATAATGTTTTCTCAAAAGCAAGTCTTGAACCAATTATTTTTATCAAAATAATTGAAGTAATTCAAAACATTTTATTCATATATGATAAATATCTATTGCAAAAAAAATCTGAAATTTGTATGATTGAAAAAAATTAATATGGTGTACATGGGGATCAGGCAACCTTATTTACCTGGTCCAAAAAATTCATGTCACTGGTTATGGGTTAAACTCCAAGTAATCTAAACTGCTTGAGAACCAGATGGAAAAACATTGCTTATCTTGGCATTTGGATCTATTTACTCTATCATGTGATTTACTTTGCTAATTCCTATGCCGCATTTTACTCTTTCAAAAATTTACCCGGCTATATTTCTTAAAACATTAATGTTTTACATAAAAATATTAATGTTTAAATAATCAAAACTATCTAGAAACTACACTGTAATTTGCATGTCTCATGTCCAATAAATTTAAACTTGTACAGCAAGGAATTAATTAAAATCATAAAAAACTGATTTAAATAAAAAGTCTGATTTAAATCAAATAAATCCAATGTTTTTGATTTAAAAAAAAATCATGATTTTTTCATATCCTGGTTGATATGGAGAGTGGGGTGCCAGCTCAGATGTTGACCTCTTCATCTGACCTTGGTTCAAATTTACATCGTGTTGTCCTTGCATCTTTTCCCTTAGGGACTGATCCTGGACTATCGCCAATAGCCTGTTTTGTTGCTCCAGTGCAACATTAATTCAACTACCCTACCCAACTGCCCTCTTAACACTACTCATAAAACAATTTTATTAAAATATTTGGTCTACTTATATTTTCTGGAATGGGGCAAATAAAAAACTAACACATCAGCCTAAATTACCCAGTATGGCTCCAAACTAAGCATTTTGTGTCAAAATTTAGCTGCTATGTTGGAAACACTTTTAATGAGGTGTACTTATTTGCATTTTGTAAAAATTGCACTCAGATTAGGGTGAACAGTAAATTTCCCTTTTAAAAGCTGGCTCTCTGATCGAACAGATTCCCAAAACACATGTTGCTTTTTCAGTATTAGAATGGCATTCCCGATTAAAATCATTTTTCAAATTTAAAATGCAAAACATTTTCTTGTAATATGAAAGTAAGTCAATAGTCTGCAATGCAATTGTGTTTCGGGGGTGCAAGTCACATAACTGTTGCCCAAATTTGAAGTTAATAGGTCAGTTCTAGTATCACTGATGTAATGTTAACCATGGTCATTTTGTTTTTGTGGTTTGCATCAGGGCTGAAATCCAAGACTTTCAGCATAATAGTGTTCAGGAAACAGTATAAGTAACCAGATGTTGAGACAACTCTTTTCCGTTGCTAAGGAACTGTGTGCTTGCTTTTTTTAAAGAATTTTTTATCAGCAGCAAGCTGAATAATTTTCCCTTGGAATTTTTTTGTTATGCAAGCTTGGAGGGGGGTTCTTTTCAGAACTTGCTATGCCATTATATTCATAATCTTTTGCAGTCTGCAATTTTATAGTTTTTGTTATGATTGTTTGTTTTTAATTTAAACTTTTTTTGGAGTTTAACATATCAGAATTCTGGATGTCATTTTCATGCTTTTTTGTTGCTGCTATAGCCTGGTACTTTGAAAGTTCTTGAGGAAGCACCAATAAATTTGTTTAGAAAGATTGACTACAGTATTTTTGAATTGGTTAAAACTTTTGAAGACATGAATTGCTGACTTGTGATGTCATAAGTCTTTCTTCTGTACCATCGAATATTTTTTAGTTCCTTTTAATTTATTCTAAATAGGAGGTAACACACCAGACCCTGTGGCTCAATGGGTTTATCCACTATGCTAGCTACCTGTGAGTTGTAGGAGGCACAGGTTCGGTTCCTATCAGGTTTAACTCCCTATTTCTCTTGTTATTAAAACTTTCATTTTGTGTGTTTGTCCATTATTTGTTGTTGTCTGTCTTGTTTGGTGCAGCTTGGCCGAATATGGCCCTTGCACCATAAAACTCAATGCAACCAACCAACTGACTACAATAGCAATTTATAGTTTACGAGACATAGTTCTGTTACAGAGAAACCATTGTTGAAGTGGCAAATTATTCATCACAGACCAAAAACTGAAAGAAGCGATATATGAATTGCTCTGTTCATCCCCAACCCCTTTTTTAGGGCATAAAAAGTTTGTTATAATAGAAGTGCTTTGAAAAGCAAGGGCATCATGTTGAAAAATTATTTGTTGTAGGTTGTCTATTTTATTCTTATCTCATTTTTACATGGGTAGAACGTGTCTCCTATTGATCCTAAGATCTGGGAGCCATCTCTGTAGCAGTCCGACTTAACTATCCATTCAAGACATACAATATCAAGTAATAGACACACATGCAATTAAAGTTTTTTTACTGACACAGAAGAGATACACCCAGGGAGAAATGCACCTGACAGAAATCGAACCTGCGCTGCCTACAACTCGAACCCACTGAGCCACAATGGCCCCGTCTGTTTTTATTGAATATATTGAAAGTTTCTCGCTGTATTTCAGATAGTTATTGACTCATTAAGTACAAAAAATGATACCTAAGCATAAGAAACTTGTCTTCATTTAGAATAAAAATGGTTTCTAAATTTTGTGTTTTGTTATAGGATGAGAACATTCTTCCTCACAATGAAAGTGAAGCGAGTGAATCAGAAAGTGAAATGGAAGAAGGAACATAAGAACTCTAATTTTAAATGCATTGTAATATATTCATTATTAATGAATTTTACTGTAATTAAAGATATGTTTTTGTTTTGATTCTGTCTATTTGTGACTTGTTTGCAGGCTAAATGTAATTTAAGCTAGATATTTTGAAGTTTGGATTCTTGAAGCTCCTCGTTACCAATCCAAGGAATTGCAGTCATTTTTAAGAGGACCATTTTATTGAAAAACAAGCTAGCTAAAAATGGTTGTCTTCTACCCCAGCCCTCTCCCTTACCTCCGTGCATGCAGGTTTGTAGAGCGAAAGATAAATAAGTGTCTGCGACCATCAAAATCTTTAGGCTACAGGCAAAACATGGAGCAAGCTTTTGTTTGACCCTATTCCACCTAATTCGCCATGACATTGCTATGGCAAATTTTCGAATTTTAACTGGACACGATTTTTTAAGAGGACGCTTACACAGCATTGGTGTGCATGCTTCTCCTGACTGCCCCTTGTGCTTGACGGGGAGCTTTATGGATTTTAGTCATCTTTTATCATGCACTTTTTATCTGACTATCACACATTAGTTGACAAACTTTTTAGCCGGGCTAATTTGTACTGGGCTGCCCATAGGAAATTATGGTTCCTGGACTATAACTAATATAAATTCAACCACTACATTATTCATTGGCCAATTTTACCACTTAGTTTAAGTATGCTCGAGAGCTATGGAGCTATATAATTTTGCTAAATCAACATGGAAGATCTTTAATGAATTTGCTTTGCAGTCTGATTACAGAAGTCAATGAGAAATCTGGAAGATAGAAATCAGTACAGAAAGGAAAATGTGAATTAACAGGAAAATGTAGATGTCAAAAAATATTGAATCACTCTTGAACAAGTGAGTGGGATGCAATTGTAGTGGACGTTTGAAAGCCAATTGTAACATGACTAAGGTGTGGACATATTTGCAGCACACTTTATTTTAAGTAAGAATTATGAAATACTGCGACATATTTGATTAATTTTATTTCATTTGTAGGTATGCATATCGATGCTTACGTTCATTATAAATGGATTTAAATGAGGTATTAGGTGTGAGTAATGATGCTACTCATCATCAGGTGAAAAATTAAACCTCAAATATAAAGGATAAATGTTACTCATAAGAGGAAATAATAATGATCTTTTTTAACAATAGTAAAGATAATTGCTTATATCAATTTCGTAATTCTTCATATGGAACAATTTGTCATAGGTATTGGAAGTCTTCATATTCATTCGTCAAATTTCGGAATTCTTTATATGGAAAAATTTGTCAAATTTCGGACATCATATAGAACAATTTGTCAGAATTCATTAAGAGCGATTGTCAGTAGCTTAGTGTAACTTTGGTAACGGGTTGCCGAGATGGAATTGGGGAAGTAAAAAAATAAAGTCTAGCTTTTCGCAACCTTATTAGTCATTCGCCTTGTGTCTTTTCTACAAAGACAATACAAATTATCTTCAGTCGTAAGTTAAGGCGAATTGCGTTCAATCTTGGCAACTCTGGATGCCCCAAATGCATAAAAACTCGAGCCAGTCTTACAAAGGTAGAGAGAATGATAGCCCATGAGCAAGGACCTACTGCGCGTAATACCTTGACATGCTAACTTCAACTAGAAACAAAAGTCTGCCGAATGTACCATTAACGAATTACGGTAAGACCGACAGTAAATAGCACGTAGCTATTTACTCTGGTAAAATCATTTGAAGCTGAAATGATCGGGCGTAAGCATTCCCTGGTAGGTTTTTAAGGTGAAAACCCTAACTTCTCGATCAAATTTATTTTTCAAAAATCGGATTTTACTTTTTGTCACCGAATGTTTTCCGAATTTTAATTTTTTTTTATCAGGATTCCAGGCTTCATGGTATTCATGTATATTTCGGAATTTTTAACAATTTTTAATTTCGGTATTGTTTATAGATATTTCAATTGTTTATTAGATTTTGGAAAAGTTCACTCATGAGAAGTGGCGATTTTATTCCCTGAACGGCCGTGTAGTGATTTGATTAACACTCCTGGTGGTGATCAAGGTGTCTCGTCATTAACAAACCTGACGAGATATCACGTCATTAGAAAAACTTACCAGATCTTAATCCCGTCATAAAAAAATCGGCAATATCCTAATTACAAGATATCTCGTCATTAGCAAAATTGGTCAGATCTTTATTAACGAGACCCTAAAGACCATCTGGACGGTAAAAAGACCACCCAGATAGATGTTTTTGGGATTTACAGCCGGCGGTCAATGGTGTTGATCTCTGATGCCGAGTCTGCTATCGACGTAACAGCCTCAAGCTGATAAGGCCATTTGTTTTGTTGAGTACTGCAAAAACAATATAATGTAAACTTTGGCATAAAAGCGAGTGATCCAAAACTAGAGCAGCGTGTTTCCATCAAATTTTGTGTGAAAATCTTCAAAATAGCTACTGAAACGAAAGAGGTTGAAAGTGGCATATGGTGGGATGGTATCTTTGAGTAGTACAAGAGATTTAAAGATGGGCGAGAAGATTTAAACGACATCCTTAGAAGTGGGCAGCCGGAGCCGCGATATCCCAATTGTAAAAGCATCGAATTAGCAACCGGAGGGTTGCGAGTTCGAAACTCGGTACAACCAATTACCGTCGTGTATAGGGGCTGGTGCAGGGCAAATCTGTCGTGGCCTCAACTGTCCCCGCGTTAGCGTGGTGTGGAAGTTTGGAGTGCCAGCTAAGGTGTTGACCTCGTCTTGGTTTTCAAAATTACGAGGCCTTGGTTTTCAAAATTACCTGACCTTATTCTGACCTTGGTTTTCAAAATTACGAGGCGTCCTTGGATCTCTCCCTTCGGGACAGATCCCGGGCCCTCGCCAATAGCCCGTTGTGTTGCTCCAGTGAGACGTTAATTAACTACCTATCTATCTAGAAGTGGGCAGCCAAAAGCAGAAATGACAGACTAGTTTTGGTGTTTGTGACCTAGAAACTAGTTTTGAAGTAACTATTCCAAGACGAATAGAAACTATTGAAGATAAAAGATGCCAACGTTTCAATGAAATATTAAAATTTTCAATTCTTTTACAATCCCAATAAATGAGAAATGGAACGATTTCGAAAATTGGCTAAAAGCAATGAATAAGTATTAGTTGGCTGAAGGAGAAAATATCAAAACACGATTTTTAAAGAAGCAATCGCTAAATTAAATAAGGATAATTTTTGGCTTTTTATACGATCGGTAGATGCGTCCCTGATAATGGGTGGCGCAATCTGGTGCTTCCAGTACGACACCTAAACAAAACTCTCGAACATGCAGTGGAAATCTCCGTCAGGCCAAAAAAGCATACATGTCACGCTCTCAGTTCAAGACCATGCTGGCGTGTTTCATTAGGGGGCAGTTCTCGAACAGGAACAAACGGTCAACGAGCAATATTTTATTAAAGGTGCAAAAAGGATTACGAGATTCTGTTCGGAGGAAAAGACCTCAATTGTGACCTTACAAGTGGATCATCCATCAGTACAATATGCCAAATCAGAACGCTCATCGTGAGTTTCTGGCCAAAATAAAATAGATTAACGAATCAGGCCGCCCTGCTTATTTACACCACTTTGCCCCCTGTGATTTCTGGCTGTTCCCAAAATTAAATACCGCTCTAAAAGGACGAAGTTTTTTTATATCCAGTATAATGTGATAAAGGTTGTTTTGGAGTTTTATGGAACAAGGGCCATATTTGGCCATGCTGGGCGACACAAGACATACACTATCAAGTAATAGACAGACACAATGAAAGTTTTTACTGACACAGAAGAGAGGAATGCACCTGACAGGAGCCGAACCCTGGACAGTCTACAGTTCGAAGGTTGTTAACGCAGTGGGCATACCCTCTGAGCCACGGCGGCTCCCTAATGTGATAAAGGACTCGAGAGTATTCCGGAAAAAGAATTCAACGCCTGTAACAAGAAATGGTAAAGCCGTCTAAACCATTGTATAGGAGCGCACCTATGGAGCGGGCTATTGGGACTCCCAGATCGTATAATATATACAATCCTTCCCAGATCGTATAAAAAGCAAAAAGCATCCTTATTTAATTCAGTGATTGCTTCTTTAAATCGCGTATAAAGGTGTTTCGATATTTTCTCCTCGACTAAATATTTATTCATTGCATTTAGCCCATTTACAAAAAGTTTTCCATATCTCATTTATTGGGGGTTGGATAAAATAATTGAAGACCCCTGCAGATTGATATCCTGGATGCACAAGGGGACTACTTCAAAGGCAACAGCATCCAATATTTACAATTTCGAATGTCTATGTTGGAAGAGTA
The DNA here is from genome assembly GCA_933210815.1 of Meta bourneti. Taxonomy (NCBI): domain Eukaryota; kingdom Metazoa; phylum Arthropoda; class Arachnida; order Araneae; family Tetragnathidae; genus Meta; species Meta bourneti. The sequence continues at coordinate 20,635,520 of OW119929.1, forward strand.
ACAGATTAGCAACCGAGGGTTGCAAGTTCGAACCTAATCAAAGACCGTCGTGCGCAAAGGGGGCTGGTGCACGTTAAATCTGTCGTGGGCTCAAATGTCCTCACGTTGGCGTGGTGTGGAAGTTTGGAGAGGGTGCCAGCTCAGGTGTTGCCTCGTCATCTGACCGTGGTTCAAAATTACATGGCGTTGTCCTCGGTAGGTCGTCGCTCTTGAGCAACACAACGGGCTATTGGGTCGGGGATCAACCCCCAAAGGGAAAGATAAGATGACAACACAACGTAATTTTGAATCACGGTCAGATGACGAGGCAGCACCTGAGCTGGCACCCCACTCTCCAAACTTCCACACCACGCCAACACCAACTTTCCGGAGTGGAGACGAAAAATAAATTACTTTCAATGCGATACTGTGAAGTAAGGATTTACGAACTACTCTATTTTTATAATCAAAGATTTTATTTCAATTATTTAAGCCTTCGGAAACACCTTTTCGGTTTCCCCATTCTACCATTTTTTTATAATGTTCTTCAAAATCACCTTACACGCTCTGTTTCCAACATCATAATCAGCTAAACTTAAATGTTCAATGAGAAAATAAATGAATTTAAAATAAAAGTAATATTACATAATTGTATTTTTTCCTTGTAAATGGTTTGATAAAATTGCAGCTATAGCTCAGGTAATATCTAACCCTTCTGACACGTTCGAATAATTTTATCTCAAGTATTTTCGAAGACAAAGGTACAGCTATCCAAATGCAAAAGGTAGCGTTCAAATTTTATCTTGAATATCGCAATCTTTTTAATTAAAGTTTTGTATGGTATGTGGCAACAGTAAAAAAACATGAATCTTTTCTTTCAAAATACTATGCAAACTAATTGATTCTGTTTTTTTCAAAAAATCTTATTCAACCAAACAAATTAAGAAAAATAACTTTCCTTACCGTTCTTATCACAAAATCCAGCAGAGCTTTATAGAAAGAAATAGTCGATACCAACAATGTAAGTTTTTGACAAATAGCTCTTCATTTATCTTTGTGTGAAACTGAAAAAATTGGAGTCATCTCTTAGAGCTTATGCAACCATTTAGTTTGATTTCCAAGTGATACTTAAGTAAAAGATTCAAATTTTTAGGTGACTTTCTCTTATTAACCCTCCAAAGTGATTTCGACGAGATAACTCGTCCATCAATATCTGACTAATTTTGCTAATGACGAAATATCTCGTTATCACAATAATGCCGATTTTTTTATGTTAACGAGATCAAGATCGGATGAGTTTTTTAAGGAAGAGATATCTGATCCAGCAAGATCTGGTCAGTTTTGCTAATGACGAGATACCTCGTGGAGACAAGTACCAGGAAAGTAACAGTATAGTTCCATTTCTTTTACATTGCACAACGACGTTTCAAAACCAAAGGACATTTAATAATGTAATCAGGTCATAAATCAATATATTTAAAGCAAACCAAAAATACTAACATAAAACACTACTAAAGAAATTTTCTCTGTCAAAATGAAACGCTTTACAAAAACTATTGAATGACATTGAAATAGCATTCGACTCAATTGAGTGTGAGTTGTTGATAAATACTTCAGTAACACTTTCATGTGTTTCTAAATGTCCTCACGTTAGCGTGGTGTGGAAGTTTGGAGAGTGGGGTGCTAGCTCAGGTCATCTGTCCGTGATTCAAAATTACGAGGCATTGTCCTTGATCTTTCCCTTCGGGATTGATCCCGGAACCGTCGCCAATAACCCATTGTGTTGCTCCAATGCGACGTTGTAATTCAACTATCTCATCTCTTTCCACAACAAAACAGGTTCCGAAAATCGGAGAGCAAAGTAAAATCCCTGAAGAAAAAGGATGCGGCCAAGAAAGAGGGTTCCAAGAGAAAATCGAGGAAGTCGGCAGGGCAGAAACCGGCGTTCCCAGTGGACGAGATCTACACCATGCTGATGAAGGGGCGAGGGCGGGTATCGGTGGCGCCCCAGGTGCCCCTCTACCTGTCGGCGGTGTACGAGTACATCACGGTGGAAATCCTGGAGAAAGCCGGAAACCATGCCATAAGCCGGAGGAGCAACTCCATCGATGCAAGGGACATCATAGCGGCCATCCAGATGGACCCGGAACTTAACAAGGTTCTGGGCGAGCCTATAAAGCATGCGGTTAAGGCCTAACCTGTTCAGACCCAGTCTGATCGATTCACTTTGTGTGTTTCTTTGCAAGTTTCTTTTTCTGGATTATTTCTATTTCTTATCAGCCTGTCTTTCAAAATAAATGCCAAGATTGTTCGAGACTACACATTTGTATACACGCAGTTCTCAGTCCCTTCCCTTGGGGACGCGATATCCCGGTTGGAAGAGTAACAGATTAGCAATCGGAGGTTTGCGAGTCCGAATCCAATCAAAGACCGTCGTGTACAAAAGGAGGCTGGCGCACGATAAACCTGTCGAGGCATCAAATGTCCTCACGTTGGCGTGGTGTGGAAGTTTGGAGAGTGGGGTGCCAGCTCAGGTGTGACCTCGTCATCTGATCGTGGTTCAAAATTACCTGGTGTTGTCCTTGGATCTTTTCCTTCGGGGATTGATCCCGGACCGTCATCTATAGCCCGTTGTGCCCGTTCGACGTTAATTAAAATATACCAAATACCAGACCCTCCCCTGGAGCATGTCAAATGTGTCGGGGCCTCAAATGTCCTCACATTGGCGTGGAAGTTTGGCCGTGGTTCAAAATGACGAGGTGTTGTCCTCGGACTTTTCCAATCGGGATGGATTCAGAACTGTCACCAATAGCCCGTTGTTACTCCAAAATCATGCTAATTCAGTTACCTATCTACCATATTTCGTATGCTCCAGGGGGCCGCGGTAGCCCAGTAGGGGATTGGTTGGTTTGGGGGTTTTATGGCGCAAGGGCCATATTTGGCCTTTCAGCCCTGTTGGGGTAGAGTAACGGATTAGCAACCGGAGGATCGCGAGTTCGAAACTCGATCCAACCTAGACCCTCGTATACGCAGGGGCTGGTGCACCTTCAATCGGTCTTGGCTTCAAATGTTCTCACGTTGGTGTGGTGTCGAAGTTTAGAGAGTGGAGTCCCAGCTCAGGTGTTGACCTCGTCATCGGACAGAGGCTCAAAATGTCGAGGCGACGTTAATCCTCTACTCTCCCAACCGGGCGACGGCGGCCCCAACAAGTAAATGGACATATTCAACAAAGTTTTTACTAATACAGAAGAGAGAAATGCAACAAGGGTAGTTGCAGGAATTAAACCTGCGCTGCCTACAGCCCGCAGTGGCTGCACCATCAGGAAATTAGTTTTTATCTCTTCGTATGGAAACAATTTTGTCATTAGCTTTCGGTTTGTTGTCACCTTCCTTTTTCGCTACATGGACCTTGGACATAAGATTGATTGGTTGATATTAGGTTTTATGGCGCAAGGAGCCATGTTTTGCCCTGCTGCACAGACAATAACGAGTAATTCTAAAAAGAGAGGATGGAGAGAAGAAAGATAGCTCGGGTTTCCTGCGGTCGCGATCCCCATGTTTACTAGAGGCAGTAAACCCCAAAGGAAAAGAATAGATCACAATGGTACCTCGGGTTCATGAAGCCCGTACTCATCTAAAGACGTGTCCCTTACTTCTTTACTCCGACTTGCTGAAGTTGCTATGGATGTAAGGAAAGCCCCGAGAAAAATTTGGCAGAGGTCTCGACCAGTTACTCGCGATAATCACTTCTCACGAGGTTGTGAAAACGAAAATCAGACATAGCTCGCCTACCTCAGGCTGGCAATTTTCTATGTTCATGTGACCGGAGGTAGATGCCCTTCAGGTCAACTTTACATGGAGCTTAATTGGTCTTATACTGGGGACGGATTATCTCTATTTGTTTGTCCTACCATTTATAGCCTGGCTCGGGATTAAGCTTGCAGGCCTTTGTGTGAAATTTCCACATAGGCATCCAGTCTTATTTCAGGGACCTTCATATTTCGACTTACGTGAACTTACACGCCTTGTCATGATTCTGATGCCTGAACCATTCTCCGAACCCTTGAAGGTGGGCTAGTTGTTTCCCATACAAATTTACCCAAGCGGCTTTTCACTCAGGGACACTTCAACCCAGTGACATTACGCATCACTCGATCTCTAAATGAATCGACGTCCTCCTCGGTGGGTAGGTATATTAATTAATGTCGCACTGGTGCAACACAACGGGCTATTGACGACGGTCCGGGATCTCCAAGGGACAACACCACGTATTTTTGAACCACGGTTAAATGACGAGGTCACACTTGAGCTGGCATCCCACTCTCCAAACTTCCACACCAAGCCAGCTTGAGGACATTTGAGGCTACGACAGATTTAACGTACACTAATCCCTTTGTACACGACGGTCTTTGGTTGGATTAAAACTCGCAACCTCCGGTTGCTAATCCTTTACTCATCCAATCGGTCTACCGCGGCTCCAGTCCTTCTCGGAGGTGCGTCGTAAGCCTAGTCTAGCATATAGGGGAGTATAATGCATTGGTGTGTTCAGTGGTTCAGTAATCAGTCAGTTCTATTAACGATAACAAATTTATTTTAAATTTAACAAGTTCAGAGATTGGAGCTATTATGAGGTGCTCTGACTTACTTGCATTCAATTTCTGCGTTTGCCTACCAACGTTTGGCTGCCAACAACTTCTTACCATTTGGCGCGCTTAGCACCGGTGGGGAGGAATAGGGTGGAGAAAGAACATTTTTGTTGTTCCCTTCTACACAATACCTCATGATGCGAATTAGACTTACATTTTTTGCAGCTTATCCTAGATTTACAAGAAATGCTCATGATATTTTTCAAAACAAAGAAAACACCTACCTTCAAACTTTAATCTCTCGAATTTTTCTACAGCACTAGTTTTTTAACAATTAATTGATTCACGAAACCCGGAACAAAATAGACATTTATCTTTTATTTGCATATTTAAAGCTGCCGCGGTTGGGGTATATCTAGGTTTGTAATTATTCTTTCGATAGTTTGGAAATGGTTGCCGATTGGTCTCAAAAGTTTTAGCATTACCATTTGAACTTTCCGTGATTCCCCTGGATTCTACTTCATTTTTTATGAAATTTATTATTTCAGTAATTTCACAAGTTTTACTTTTATCTTTTACGATGGAAATTCAAAACCAAATCTTGGGGCAATAACTTAAGAGTGATAGGATTTAACAAATGTCCGTACGAACCTTCAGTTACATTAAGTGAACGTAGGTTTCTAATATTTACTTCAATTTCATCATACAACTTACGTAACCCTTTAACATTATGAGGTTTTCACTGATTCTAAATTCAATAATTTTGACATGTAAGAATTAATAATAACGTCAGTTTTACCGTATTTATCTTTCAAAAGTTGCATGCACGAATCATAATTTTTCTCATTTAATTCGAACCCAGCAACAACACTATAAGCAGGTCCTACCAATGTTTTGATGTATTGAAACTTTTCAATCTTAGAAAGTGAATCATTCTCACCAACGGCATTATTAAAACAATTTAAGGAACTTCAAACATTTGATAGAATCACCATTAAATTTCGATATTTCTAACTTTGGCAATTTCAATGCAGTCCTTGTTTCTGAGACAAAGGAGGAATTATTTACCGAAACAGTTTCTGATGAATTTTGTGTTCTCATCAACTCTTTAATTTTGGATTTTACTTTTACTTTAGTTTATCTTCATACTCTTCGGACGATTTAATCTCTCTTCTGAACCTTTCAGGATCATCTATCAAATCTTCAATGTCCGAATCGTTAACTCTAAATTTTGCTCTTTAGTTTCTAAAAGTTCAATTAAAGCATCTAACCCTTCGTTAAGAACTTTATTGACTTTTATTTAAGACTTTTATTTTAAGACTTTTATTGACCAACTTCGTAACTGCACTTCGGACGTTACAGCGCTTCTAAATCAATTTATTTACCTTATCCATTTTGAATAAGAGTTCTATTTCAGTACAAATTTTCTAACAAATTAAAATCCTTACCTTTGTACTCCAACAGGTAAATGAATATCTCACCAAATTTAACTCAAAGCAGGATCTCATTCTCGCGTTCTCCAAATATGGATAATCCAAACAGTTCGAAAAGCATCAAGCACGAATCTTCATACACAATCACAATCAAGACCTTCCAATTTTCAATTATTTCCGGCCGATGCACTAATGCATTGGTGTGTTCAGTAATCAGTCAGTTCTTTTAACAATAACAAATGTATTTTAAATTTAACAAGTTAGAGATTGGAGCTATTATGAGTGCTCTGACCTACTTGCATTCAGTTTCTGCGTTTGCCTACCAACTTCTTACCAACGTTTGGCTGCCAACAACTTCTTACCATTTGGCGCGGTTAGCGCCGTCTGGGGTATTTCACAGGGAGAGAAGATATGCCCCTGAGGACATCAGATTGGCTTTTGCTCTTGTACGGGTCGAGTTTGTTAAGGCTTCACAAGAGCTCTTGGTACCCGACAGGCCAGTCAGTAGAACCGTCACCGATTGTGTCATGCAAGGCAAGAATGGATTATCTCCAAGTTTGGCATTTAAGATGAATGGTTTCTAACATGCTGCGTATGTGAAAATTTGACACTTTGCACTCGAAAAAATGCCCGATTCCGAAAACTGCTGATTGAATATGTTCTAGCTATTTTTTTGGCATCTGGAGGTTCCGATGCTTGAAGAGTGGGCTCCGGTGCGAAGTTAAGACCTTGGGGAAATCCATCCATAGAAAGGTGGTTAGCACGTCAGGGGAAGAGGAAAACGCAAATACATGTATGCCAATCACTTGGTGATTATTTGTTAGCCCAAACACGAATCGCTGATTAATTAGTGCGGATTCCAGAAGGCAGTTGAGTCACGTGGCTTTGAATGAATCTATTAGTTAAATTAGGGTACTGGTGGCAACGTAAACAAAGCGCTTCCATAACTGGCGTCTTTTGCGTAGATTCTGGTTAAGTTAATCGCTTTGGTTGATTGTTTTCAGGTTTTATGGCGAAAGGCCATATCTGGAAAACCTGTGCCAAACACAAGACACAAAAACGGACGGGGCTGTGTTGGGACACGACCGCTAGGTTTAAGGAGTAGAATACGTCAGAGCGGCCATATGACGAATAAGAGCGAAAATTAGTACAACACATGAAAAAGAATTTAATTTCTGTTGATGGTTGTGACTCAATACCGGCCCCCATGGGTTGAACTCCATCACTCGATAATGAAACGTTTATGTCATCAGATATGATATTTGCGTCGAAGTTAACGGTGGAAGTACTTGTTGCACTCGTATCAGGCATTTGTGCATTTTGACGGCGCAACACTTCAAGTTTCAAGCACTCCCGCTGACTTTCACCAAGACATTTCGGTCTTCCTGGATTGCCCATATCTCGATCTCTCTTCCTGGACTTTTTCTACAATTCTTCCGGTGTTTAGTACGCATATATTTGGACATTTTGAAATTTTTGTGAAATTTCCATACTTCGAAGTCCGATATCTACAGAAGTATTAAATATTTTGCTTTTTTTCCATTATTATTTATAAAGCGTAAAGAAACGAAACAAATGACACCTCAAACGTCGTACTTGGACAAAGGCCGGAGCTAGATTAAATTAATGTGTACGGAAGCACTCCTTTTCGTGACAACTTTGCGCTGTGACTGCACCAGCCGATGACGTCAGCTCAAGGTCAATCAGTATCTAACACCATGCTTGTTTAATGCTTTATTGAATACACTACTGTTCTGCATCTATCATTGATAGTTTCCGTGACACTCACGAATTAAGCGCGGCACCCCGGTTTCGAAGTGTAAAACGTATTCTACGTCAAAATGAGAGGAAAAAGCAAGAGTAGAAATTGAAGATCACTCGTGTACCTCGGGGGTTGTGATGCGCAAGGGCCATGTTTCGCCAAGCTGCACCAAACAACGTCAAGTAAAAAATGTCGAAGGTGTGATAACGAGTTGGTAGAGGGCGAAACATCCACGATTGAAATTCATGCTTTCGCGTACAGCAACCTTCCCCTAACGCGCTTTCACACCTATTTGAAAATTGACTGACTCAAGGTCGACTGCCTTCCACCTAGCCAGTGCCGGATTCCATACGAAGCCTGCATCCAGATGACCATACTTATAGATACTGTTTGTGCAGCACGGCACAATACTCGAGATTTCTGGTTGGTTTTTTGGTGCAAGAGGCCATAATTGGCCAACCACAAGATAGACCATGTTAAGTAATTGGTGAAAAAAAAACGGATGGAGAAGTAGAGAGAAAGATCATTTGGGTATCCAGGCAGTCGACCCCAATGGAAAAGAATAGATCACTAGGATCATGACGTGTTAGGGTTCGTGAGGTCCTATACTGATGCTGCTCTATGTACTGTGTGCTGCAATCGCAATTAATGTGTCAAAGTGAAACAGAAACGATTTTATTTTTATACATATACACAAAAAGTTCCTAAAGGTGTTTTTATACCATTAGACAGCCATACCATAAATAAAAAAAAAACTCTTGGTCGATAGTCCTTCCACAGTAAAATCAATGTGCTTTAAGTGAAACACGGGGACAGAGATGACATCTATGTAAAGAGACAGGGTGACGAACTCAACAGTGGTTGGTACACACAGGAGGAAAAGGTTCATTCGCCCAGGCAGACCGTTCGCACGATGACCTCCGAGACGCTGTAGGGGTCGCAGTTGGAAGAGGGTCGCCGGTCCTCCAGGTAACCCTTGCCCTCCTCCGCCACTTGGCGGGGAATGCGGATGCTGGCGCCGCGGTTGGCGACGCCGGCGCTGAAGTCGTGGATGCTGGAGGTCTCGTGGAAGCCCGTCAGGCGGCGTTCGTTGTCCTTGCCCTGCTTCGGGTCGTAGGCCTGTATGTGGCGCTCGTGGTGCTTGGAGAGGCGCTCGATGGCCTTTTCGATCTCCCTGGAAGAGAAACGGAGCGACGTCACACAAAAGAGTGTGGAATGCACAAGAATTCAGATCTAAGTCTTACGCCAGCAGTCGTGGCCATAGAGGAAATGTAAAAGTAGAGGGAGCTATGGTAATCTTCTCAAGTGCTCAGGTTGGCTAGGGTTTTTATGGCGCAACATGGGGTTTTGGAGGGGGTGTGTGGCGCATGACCCATGTTTGGCCATAAAAGACTAGACATAGACAGACAATATCAAGTAATTTACATACACACACAAAGAAATTTTTAATGACAGAAGAAAATATACACACAGGGGGCAATCGCACCTGCGCTGCCTACAACTCGTGGATTGCAAGAGCAGTGGGAATACCCACTAAGCATGACGGTTCCTTATGTGCCCAGGATCATGCGACCAAAACAAGTAGTAACGTGACCCATAGACTACTTTCGTCTGACGAGTTGAAACGAAGTCATTATGATTGGTCCAAACGAGCCGATAAGATGCCATATCGACCAACCAAGCTAATTTTTCAACAGCAATGCTGTCTACATATATTTCGCGCCTAAGGTCGGGGCGTAATTTCAACTTCTGTTGCTAAACTAATGCCAGACGGTACATGTTTCGAACAGTACTAATCTAGTAGTACTACAGACAAATGTCTTTCATAATGATGGTCAGAAAAAAATCAATATAAAACACAGCTGACAAAGACGTCAATTGGGCGACCGTATCGTATACTAAAATTTAATCAAAATCTGGTTGTATTTTATGGTGCAAGGGGCCATATTTAGCCACACACAGCGTCAAGTAAACAATGTCGTGATGGGGAAAAAAGAGGTATTGAGGAATAGAATAGTGTGATGAGAGCAGAAAAAGATCTCGGGTATTTCGGGAGCGCAACTCCCGCGTTTACTAAAGATAGTAAACAGTAAAACGATCACTGGAGTACCTCGGTTTCGTTTACGGTACGGACCCATACACACCTAAAGATGTTCCCCAGAGGGCACACACAAGGAAAGGTTTACTGACAGAAGAGAAATACATCCGGTTATGAACTAAATCGCCGTTTTAACGTTTGGCGTTGATTTCTAGACACTAAATGATTCGTACGGAACAATTAGAGCCAGACTTGACTGTCATTTTCCTTGTATGTGTATGCCGTTTGCAACAAACGTGGAGGGTTATGCTTCGGTTGAATAAAAACGAAACTCAAAATCGTTTTAACCTTCCAAGTGGTTTCGACGAGATATCTCGTCCATCTTCTGACTAATTCTTCTAATGACGAGATATCTTGTCTTTAAGATATTGCCGATTTTTCTATCATGACGAGATCAAGATCTGGTCAATGACGAGATATCTCGTCCATCAAGATCTGCTAATGATGAGATACCTCGTCGAGACAACCACCAGGAGGGTTAACAGAAAACCCCTCGTACTCACTTGAGGCCATTGTCCTCCCTCATCCCCTTCGTACTGAAGTTGGTGTGTGCACCTGCCCCGTTCCAGTCCCCTGGTATGGGCTTAGGGTCGAAGGTGACCACGACGCCGAAGTCCTCGGCCACTCGCTGCAGGATGAAGCGGGCCATCCACAGGTCATCCCCGATGGCCACCCCCTCGCTGGGCCCCACTTGGAACTCCCACTGTGCCGGCATCACCTCGGCGTTGGTGCCGCAGATGGGGATCCCGGCGTACAGGCAGGCCCGGTAGTGGGCCTCCACGATGTCCCGACCGTACACCTTGTCGGCACCCACGCCACAGTAGTAGGGACCTGGAAAGACATCAATGTTTACTCTACGCCTCCCCAGTAGTAGGGACCTGAAAAGACAATAATGCTTAGTATACCCCACAGTAGTAGGGACCTGGAATAACAAGGCGCAGTCCAACAGTCAGTGACGGCCCTAGAACATTTTCTAGGTGGTGCGAGATCTCCTATTTGCGCCCCCACATCATAAATTTCAGAGCACCTTCTATGCAGTCGGTTAACCGATTAATTAAGCGACATATAGGCTACATTTTGTTTATTAGCAGGAATTACGATAAGTGTTTTGGTTAAAAAAACCCCTTTATTCGATAAGTAGATTTTTATTAACACAACAGATCTCAATTACATAAAAAAGTTCAACATACTATATGGGCACCTTCCTCGATTTAGCACTGGCAAAATTTCTGTATTAGGTCGGAATAATTCATACTTTGTGCGATATCGTTTTCGATGGATATAATTACAAGATCCGAAAGCCTTTCCTGACACATAGTCGAACGTAAATAAGTTTTCATAAGTTTTAATTTACTAAAACTTCGTTCACCTTTACTCAGTGACAGGTATAGTTAGCAAAACTCGAAGTGCTGTTCACACGTTTGGGAAAATATCCTGCCAGCTATTGTTTTATAAGTTGAAGTACTTGTAGCGGCTCCGCTGATTCAAAATCTTTTAATAATGGATCCAAGCTTTGCAGTTCTTCAGTCAACTCAAAACCAGATACGCCACATTTTTCACCATCGGTTAAAATGCTTTGTAAATCTGCACAATATTTTATCATTTGGGGCTTTTCAGGAATTGTTTTGATGTTATATAAAAATGACCAAGTATCATTGAATTTTGACAATTGTTCAAATCGAGTGACCAGTGTATTGTCAATTGTACCGATCATAGGATAAAATACATTAATTTTAAACAGTTCTTAAGGATCTGTTGGGGTCTCATCTATGATCTCGTGCTCGAATAACTTTTCTTCGAGATCGAACTGATTTAAAAACAGGTTCTATAGCAGCCTGAGAAGCTATTTCTTTAGCTTTTATTACAGCAGATGAATAAGTCCTGTACTCTTACACGCACTTCTTTAGGAATTGAGATGTTTTTGGTAAATCCATAGTTTCAGACTGCATAGCCTTACTTACGATGTTAACTTGAAACAATATGTCATACCAAGTTACCATGGTATGCATGAATTGATATTGTTCCATGTGCTGCATTAGAGACAAGGCCTCTGATATTGCAACTGAGTCAATCGTTTCTTCGAGAAGTTCCAAAAGGGCATTACGAACTGAAGAGTAGTGATAGCAAACTGCAGCAAGGCTAGAAACTCTGCTCTCCCAACGGATTTCGCAAACTTTTTTCAGCGACAGGCCATCTACGTGCTTGGATATTATTTCCCATCACTTCGTTGATCCAGAGAATAGAAGTCTTTGGAGAAATCCAAATAAGGAAACCGATTTAACTGATGTTTTGGCGGCATCTGCTACGACCAAATTCAAGCTATGATGGCCACACGGATTAAAAAATGATCGAAGATATTGGTCCAGAATTCTTTTTTGCACACCCTTGTTTATTCCCACCATATTTGCGCCATTGTCGTACCTTTTGCCTCGACAATCGTTCATGTCCAAATCAAACTGTCGCACAATTTCATCAAGGAAGAGGCCAGTGAGTCTTTCCTTCGCCCGATGAATCACTTACCGGTTTGTAGGCAATAAAATAGTATACAATAAAATCCACGCCGCACGTGAAGCAACAGTCGATTGTCTCGCGATTTGTTCGTTCCATCGAAAGCACGACTCGCTTGCAGAAGATTAGTAAGTCGATATTGTTACTCTACCATAAACTAAAACTTTAGACTTATGTATAAAGTGATTTTCATATTTCACTTATATCAAGTCTATCGTACGCTTTCCCTGCGAGAAATATTTGGACATGCGACATCTGGTGTCAGAGACGTAACTAGGCTAGTTTCCACCCGGGGCAAGAACTCGCCTTGGCGCCCCCCACCGACCAACCGAACCAAAACCCTCCCCGACAACACCCTGATATCGCCCCACCACACAATAATTCCACTTGTCCAGAAATTTTTTTATTCAACTTAGATGGTAAATGCTTGATTTCAAAGGTAAATAGATTAATTTGCAGTAATTTCATTTTTAGTACAAGATAAAATACCTAATTAATTCTAAGATATTTCATTGACAAATAATCTAAGAGTAGCATGTTTGGTATATTCTTTCACACTGTGTAACTTCAACTTTTATAATCGCTTGCAAATGAAATGAAAAGGTTTTATCAAATGATATTGGGATATTTGTAGGCTGCATCAAAATCAACAGACTTGCTTTAGAATAGGATATTTAATTTTGATAAATACAGAGGCTGTTCGGACATTTTTTGAATGATTTTGATGAGTTGTAAAAAAATTGTATGCTACGAAATAGTTTTATTTTCGCAGCCAGTTAAATAGTTAAAGTATAATTTATCGTCTGATAACTCAGAGTTTTGTTTACTTTCAAAATGGCGCTTTTAAATAAGCAATATATGGAAGGCTGTTTCCTCTCTTTCCGAAGAGAATTATGTTTATTCAATTATTCAAAAACACTGTAAAAGTCATGGTTTTTCGATATCTAAAGGTACGATAAGTAATATTATTAATGAGAAAGGAAAAAACGCGTAAAAGTGGGAAAATACTTCCCAAATACGTATCCAAAAAAGAAAAGAATTTCTGAGAATATTTGTAAGGCGAAATCTTTAATTTTAAAAGAGGATCCGCCAAGTCAAAGGACTATTACAAAGTCATTAAAATGTTCAGTTTCAACTGTAAATAAAATAATTAACAGTGATTTGAATCTTAAAAAGGTAAAAAGAGGGGAAAAATGTAAAAATCAAGTCCCACATATTATCAAGACCATATTTTATCCCCAATATTCAAAAAAGAAATACCATATCTTTACCCACAGTGCCAACGATCAGTAGAACTTAATCAGTATAACGGAAGCAGCCACATATCTAAATCCACTATTAAATTCTTGGAAAAAATGGAACAAGAAACTGGTATCAAGTCAATAACCCTTTACTGATATGCCTGCTAAATCTCCAGATGTCTCACCCATGGACTTTTGGACTTTTAAAAAGAGCATTATCGAAACGTCGACTGAAAACCATTCAAGGATTTTGGAAAACTAAAACAAGAATTAGGAGTAACAGATTTTACTCAAGTTATTATCTTGTGTGTGTGTGTGTGAGAGTATTATACTTAGACATTTTACACAATCTCTTATTCTATTGATAAAATGTGAAAAATTTAATCTAAACACAGAAAGCTTGCACTAAAACTTAACTTTATGGGCTTTTTCGGCTGCAAACATTTTTACAATGTCCTCAAAAGATAGCTTTGAAGATAACTTGTGCTCTATTGATATGATGCTTAGGTTGGTTAGTCATTGTTGTCCTGTCAAGTTTCTGAGGTAATTTTTTTATGATCTTTAGTTTGCTGAAACTCCTTTCATTTGAGGCGACTGAGACTGGTATTGTGAGGAAAATTCTCAACGCTGTCGTTATATTGGTGGAATCGTCTTCAAGTCCGTTCTTGTATATTAACGTCAGACCTGATGGTGTAGCTATTTTCATATTAGGACTTAAATCCAAGGCATGATACTTAAAACTCTCCACTTCTATCGCCAGCTAGTTCTTGTCTAAGTCTTCTTTATATGTGGTAGCTAACTCAAGTGCCTGGTTCTTCAATTCCCTTCTCCATTCATTATTTCAAACCAAGCTCCATTGAGGAAACCAAATAAACTATTCATGTTTTGAATGACTTGAAACCTTTGCCTTCAGAATCCGATCTATTATTTGTATAATCAATAATCTGAACTTTTTTCTTCTGAGAATTCATAGCTTTCAACTTCGCTCTTCTCATCAAACATCCGCTTCTTCCTCCTCCATACTTCTTTAAAATGAGGATCCCCTAGGTTAAGCTTTCCTGCTATTTCTTCACACATTCTGCATTTAACTCCTTTTATAGTTTTTGGTTTTGTACTCTACTAATAAGTTTTTCCTCTTCAATTTTTATCATACGCAAATATCTATAGTAAAAAATACTCGGCCAATTTAGCGCCCCCCAAATCGGGCGCCCGGAGCACATGCCCCCCCCCCCTAGTTACGTCTGTGCCTGGTGGTAAAAAACTAAAATAAATCACATATTCACCTAAGTAGTTTAGTAATGTTTACTATTGATGTTTATATATATATATATATATATATATAAATTACACCAACTGAATGCACAAACTGCTAGTTTTCTCCGTGTAGTATTTGATTTCGGCGCCCCCCCCAAAGGCAGTTCCCGGTGCGGTCACACTGCTCGCACCGCCCCAGGGCCGCCGCTGCCAACAGTAAATTTAACAGTACATTGACAATCAACGCACTGTTAAATTTAGGCATGTGCATCAATTCGAATGAATCCACTATCTATATCAATATCCATGGAACCGATGAAAGACGGGAGAACCTTTCAATGAATCCCGTTGCTCATTGGTTATTCGATCTATCCCGATACGGATAGCGGATTGACGTACAAGCGTGAACCTGAGACGCGTCTGGCTCCTTTGGATGAATCCAAAACCATGCTATCCTATTTTATGTTTCTGAAATTTTACTTGCATAGTTCAAAACTTTACACAACTTATACTTTCCGAGATATAGTAATTTCAACTTAATTTAAATATTATACTTTAATATGTAAATTTTCGTTTCGTTATTTAAAAGTAACTGCATTTGCCTTCATCGATAACTTAACATTAAGCTGGGCAGTTGAATTTACGTCGCACTAGAGCATTACAATGGGCTATTGACGACGGTCCAGGATCCACCCCGAGGGGAAATCCGAGGACAACACCTCGCCATTTTGAATCACGGACAGATGACTGGATAAACACTCGAGCTGTCATCCCACTCTCCAAACTTCCACGCCACGTCAAAGTGAGAATATTTGAAGTCACGATACATTTATCATGCACCAGCCACCCACGTACACGACAGTCTTTTGGATCGAGTTTCGAACTCGTAACCGCCCGATATGAAAATCGGTACGCATGCGTCATTCAGTGTCACAGGACTGATGTACTATGTGTGGCTTGCGTAACAGCAAATTTGATACACCACTGTAAGCGCAACTATCTAAATAACAGCCGATCTATTTCTACTGACTAGGCCGTTCTAGCTTACCTTGGGGTCCAGGAAATCCGTTCTTGGGCCACCCAAAGGGATGCTTATCACAGTCTAAAAGGGTGTATTCCTGTTCGATGCCGAACCAAGGCTTTTGATCTTTGGCTTTCTTCATAACTTCCACGCACGTGCTTCGCTTGTTGGACTCCGTCGCCTTCTTGTTGTACTTGTAGGTCTCGCAGAGCACCAGTTTGTTGTTGCCACCGCGGAAGGGGTCGTTATACAACGCCACCGGATGCAGGTAGATGTCGGAGTTGGAACCTTCTGCCTGGTAGGAACTGGAGCCGTCGAAATTCCATACCGGCAGATCTAAGGAACATTGTAGGTTAGAAGCATACAAAGGGAAGACATGGTATACAAGTTCAGCATAAAAGTCAAAATACTCTCTATTCAGTATGTACGCAGACGACACAGATGTCCTCGTCCAATACCAAAAACTAAACCCACTCATGAATATGATTACAAAACACATACACTCTATCGAAGAGTGGCTCATTCGATGGAGAATAAAACTAAATGTTGATAAAACAGTAGCCATGATTTTTGGCTCCAAATCCACATCCACTCGTAAAATCTAAGTCTACGGTCAAAACATTGAATGGGAGTCACACACAAAATACCTAGGAGTCATCCTAGATAAATGACTCAATTGGGCACAACCACATACAATCAATACAAAACAAATACAACAAAGCCAGAGCCACTCGTTTCCCACTCATAGCACGTAGCTCCACACTCTCAACACAAAACACATTACTCATATACCTTTACTACCTTCGCCCAGTTCTAACTTATGCAGCTCCCATTTGGGGTACCGCAGCCAAGAAAAGTCTGAAAATAGAAACCCTTCAAAATTCTACCCTAAGAACCATCGTGAATGCTCGATGGTTCTACAGAAATAAAGATATTCTCTCCTCAACTAGAATCATATCCATACGAAAATTCATAGCATACCTATCCACCAAATTCTATCAATCTCTTAACAATCACAGCAACCGCACTATTGCCAAAATTGCAATCCATGATCCCCTTCCTCAAAACAGATCTAGGCCAAGAGCGTCTATGTTAATTGGAAATTAATTGTAATTCCAAGCATTCATTCCTTATCATCCCATATTCTAAATTTTCTCACCTGCTTAAATCACTCACCGTCTTAACCTAATCCCTGCACTTTCATTGACTGTACGAAATAGACATCCATAACATTATATATAGGCTCCTCTGCTTAGAGGCTTCACTTGTCTATCAAGAACGCCGATCCAGTGGAAGCTCCCGATCTCTTAACTTCCAAGCTCCATCCCAAACTCATTTTTCCACCTCTAATTACCTTTCGGTAAACATTGTAACCTGACAGCACCAATTATCAAGCCACTCACCTATCGCATTGGAGATAAAGGCCCCTTCGGGTTCGTTTTGGGTTGGTTGGATTGGTTTTATGGCGCAAGGGCCATACCTGTCCAAGCTGCGTCAAACACAAGACAGACAACGTCAAGTAATACTGGGTTAATAGTCATCCAGGGATAAAATTAGTGGTACAGCAAAATTCAGCTTCTTTCTGGTGGCCAATGCTTATACTCCAGGAAGAAGCACAGTACAGCAAGCAACAGCCCAGTGGTATTAACCCTCCAATCCTCCACGCGATATCTCGTTCATCAAGATCTGACCAATTTAGTTAATGATATCTCGTCATCAAGATATTGTAAGATCTGATGTTTTGATGATGACGATATGAAGATCTGGTCAGTTTTTTCTCTTGGACGGGACATCTCGTCCATCAGGCTATGTTCAGTTTTGCTGATGACGAAATACCTCGTTGGACAACCACGAGGAGGGTTAAATACCACCTGCTGTGTCTCCGAGAGATAAGAAGTCGTTTGGGTAAATTTGTTTGGCCCAACCTAGCCCAGGACTAGAAAAATGGTTCAGGCATCAAAATCAAGACGAGGCGGGTAGGTTCGCGTCAGTGAAAAAAACTTGTGACTGTCACCCAAATAAGACATAGATGCCTAGGTAGTGTTGAACTTGAAGCCCTGCAAGCTTAAACCCTAGCCAGGCTATAAAATGGAACGACAAATAGATGTATCCATCCTCCGATTTTAAGAACACCAATTAGGGTTTATGTAAGGTTGACCTGAAGGGCACCTGCCTCCGGTCACACAAGATCACAAGTGAGGAAGCCTTGCCAATCTCCATGGTCGGGAGGCGATTTTCGAAGTTTTCACACCCTGTGGAAAACAGATTCCCGTGCGTATTCGTCGAGACCTCAGCCGAAACTCCTCTGGGGCCTTTCCTATATCCGTAAAGACTTCAGCTAGTCGGGGAGGTTGGTTTTGGGTTTTATGGCGCAAGTGCCACATTTGGCCAAGCTGCGCCAAACACAAGAAAATGTCAAATAATTGTGAAAAGAAATAGAGAAAGATCGCTTGGGCATCCTGGGGTCGCGACCCTCCATGTTTGAGACCAGAGGCAGAAAACCCCTTGAGAAAAGAATAGATCACTAGGGTACTGTGACATCTTAGCGCCTAAGAGTCTAGGATGGCCGGCTGCAGACCCGGAAGTTTCCTGTTAAAAAGTCCTTCAATACTGCGCTTGCGCATGTGAGGAGAATGAGAAACAGTTAGCTCACGGACTCCGTCTAGTTGAGACGTCTTCGTAGCAATTCGTAAATTTTAATATGAAAATAAGCATTTTTGTTTCGCGCGTCCATTGTAAACCCATTGTTTTGTCTGTGTTAAAATAAATGTTATTTTTTAATGTCCAACAAAAGTTCGGATTAATTCGTCACAGACTAGAGTTTTGGTGTCAGAAGTGGGATGGAAGCAAGAAAGCAGGAAATGCAGGTAGGCCCACCCTTGTATTAAATTAAATTTACTAAGGTTCTGGCTTACCAGAATTAGTGAGGCAAAGAGCCTAAATAGTTTTGGTTAAAAAAACAAACAAAAAGAAATGACTACATATCCAATTTTATTTTGTGGTTATTTAAATTTTGTCTTTATGAAAGTTAATAGAAGTTGATGATAAAGTGAATTTGCATGTTCTACTAAGTAGATATTATCACGTTGATAAAGTCACGGCCAAAAAGTGCCAAATCGAAAGTGAACGAAAATTTAAATTTCGTTTTGATTTTACTGAAATTTTGTGTTTTGTGCATTTAATGATTTGAAAAGGATCAGATAATTTGAATTACATATGGTAATTACTCATTAGTAAAAGAAAAATAATATTTAATTGCAACTATATACACTGCTGGCCACCGTAAATGCAACACCCTGAAGGAAGCATGCAAATAATATGAAATTTACAACATGCATTAGCGGAGGTGAGATATGCAAATGATTAGAATTTCAGCGCAGACGCACATCACGCGCGCCTGTGGCGCCACTTCAAAGCGCTATTTAAGGCTTGGAGATTTCGACGATTTCAAGTACTGCAATTGTGTTTTTCTTGTGGTTTTTTCAAAAAAACGATCAATTATGCCTCGTAGAAAACAGCGATCATCTTTTGATCAAGTATCCGAGTTCGACAGAGGAAGGATAATGGCCTACCAAGATTGTGGATTATCTTTCAGGGAAATCGGTAGTCGTGTTGGACGAAACCAAACAACTGTAATGCGGATATGTGATCGTTGGATGCAGGAGGGTACGACGGACCGACGTGTTCGATCGCATCCACCTCAGTGCACCACTTCACGTGATGACAGGCATATTGTGCGTATGGCAGTGACGGATCGCTCAGCCACATCACGAACCATAGCACAGCACATTCAGTCTGTACCGCATCATCCAGTGTCTGCGCGTACCATTCGACGCCGTTTACAGCAGAGTGGTCTGTCCGCAAGACGTCCATTGCTTCGTCTACCCTTGACGCAGAACCACAGACGTTTCCGCCGCCAATGGTGCGATGAAAGAAGGATGTGGACGGCAGAATGGAATGAAATTGTCTTTACTGACGAGTCACGCTTCTGTCTGCAACACCACGATGGTCGGATTCGAGTCTGGAGACACCGTGGAGAGAGGATGCTGAACAGCTGCGTTATGCACCGCCACACTGGTCCTGCACCGGGTATTATGGCATGGGGCGGTATTGGATATCACTCTCGCACTCCTCTAGTACGCATTGCCGGTACTTTAAACAGCCAGCGCTACATCTCCGAGGTGTTGGAGCCAGTTGTCCTTCCTTACCTTCAGGGCTTGCCCACAGCCATATTTCAACAGGATAATGCGCGACCACACGTGGCACGCATTGTCCAAGGGTTCTTCGTCAATCGCCAGATTGAATTGCTTCCCTGGCCAGCTCGCTCTCCGGATCTTTCGCCGATAGAAAACATGTGGTCCATGGTTGCTCAACGATTGACCCAGAATACATCCCCAGCTGCCACACCAGATCAACTTTGGCAACGTTGATCTGGTGCTTGGTCTGCTGTACCCCAAGAACACATCCAAAGTCTCTTTGAATCAATGCCGAGGCGTGTGGCAGCGGTGATCTCCAACAATGGCGGCTACTCTGGCTACTGATTTTGGCAGGAACCACACTTCACAGAAGTCTATAAATTTAATCATTTGATACTTGGTCAACATGTTATCTACAAAATAAATTTTGTTGTGATATCTCTTGTCTTTCTTGGTGTTGCAATTTGGGTGGCCAGCAGTGTATATTGCATCTTGTGTATTGTATATGCTACGATATAGTTTAAGATTCTGTTATTATATTTGAGAATTGTGTTTGATATTAAATCTTATCTAGTATTTGAAGCATATTTGGCATTGAATATATTTTGTGAATCATATAGTTATTAGAAAATATTGGTAACTATATTTATGATAACAAAATTGGATTGTTTACTAATAAGTTATTCGTCGATCATGGCTTTTCTTTCTCGTGGGAGAAAAGAAGACCTCCTCGAACTCGCAGATGAACTTTGTGAAAAAGTATCGCATAATTGTAAACTGGTTGAGATAAGGAAAATAATCCTAAACAGTGAAAACTATGAAGAAGAGGAAGTTAAAATTTCTTTAACTCGTATTATGGAAGATAGGATAAAGAGAGAGAAAGAAGCAAAAGAAAAAGAAGAAATTGCCAGACAAGAAGCAAAAGAAAAGGAAGAAATTGCCAGACAGGAAGCAAAAGAAGAATTTGCCAAAGAGAAAGAAAGGAAAGAACGTAATATTCGAATGGAAGAAATAGCTTTAGAGAATAAAAAGCTAGAAATGCAAGCTGCAAGTGAGCTAGGACTATCTAATAGAGAACGGATGCCAAATCATAAAATTGAGCTCATCAAAATTACCCCGAAATTTGAGGAAAAGAAAGATGAAATGGGTCTATATTTAATAAATTTTGAAAGAAGAGCTGAGATGGCAGGTGTGCCTAAAGAAGATTGGGTGCCGTATTTACTAGGCGTATTGCCTTCGGAAATTTCGAGCATGATGGCTAGAGAATCGCCTGAAGATGCAAAGAATTACGATTATGTGAAAGATATTATTCTTCAGAGGTATAAAATGAGTTCTGAGAAATTGAAGCAGATGTTTTACCGTCATCAAAAAGTCCCGGATAAAACATGGAGGAGTTACGCTCATGAACTTACAAGCTACTATGATGAATGGGTTTCTGATTTGGAAATCAAAACTTTTAAAGAACTCAGAGACTTGCATATCACTGAGCAGATTAAAAGACGAGTGCCGTCTGAAGTAAAAGAACATTTTCTGGAGGAGTGGATGGACTTAAATTCTCCGCTAGAATTAGCTAAAAAAATAGATCAATTTGAAAGCTTGAAGGAGAGTCTTACACCCAGAAATACTAAAGGTTCCCAGAATACAGAGGGTATCAAGAAAACACACGTTGGTTTTCATAAGTTTGAGGGAGAAAACAAACCCTTTGGGAAAACAGAAGTAAACAGAGAAGATTACAAAGAGAAAAATTTTGAACAAAGAAAGCAACTTCGATGCTATGAATGCAATTCCTATGATCATCTTAGACCTCAATGTCCTAAGTTGAAGAAAACTGAAATCATAGCTGCTAACGAAATTATGGGAAAGGGAATAATAGATTTGATGTCTCCCTACATTAGTGTCGGAACTGTAAATGGATCTCAGATTTCTATCTTACGAGACACAGGATCCAGCATAGATCTAATTCCTAGGAAGTTTGTTAAGCCACACATGTATACGGGTGAACATGTATGGGTAGCATCTCCTTTAGCGGATAACCCTATTTGCTTGCCTATAGCGGAAGTAAATTTAGTGTGTGAGTTGGGTCATGTTATAACCAAAGCTGCTGTCAAGGATAACTTCCTAGATAAAGAACGCTACTTACTAAGCAACAAGACCATTGTACTTATAGAAGATATGAAAAAAGACAAAGACTCTGAAATTGAAGTAAAAGACTCTGCAACGCCCAAGTGCCAAAGTTCTCCATATTTAAATGAAACATCGAAAAACGACTGCCCTTGTAACAGTAACCGCTTTAGTTCTAGCAGTGTTACTCCTAAAGAGACTGGAATCGTTGAAAATTTGTTACATTCATATGGTTTTATACAATGTTGCGAAAGACAAGCAATATATTTTTTTCACTACAGTCAATTTTCTGGAAATATTGATAATTTAAAACGTGGTGATGCAGTTGAATTTAAAATTACTCATAATCGTCGTACTGGAAAACAAATTGCTAGTTCTGTTTGTAAAATAATGTGTAAAGAGACAGTTTCTGGATTTGAAACCACTGAAAAAAAGGAAAATACTGAAGGTAAAGTTGCTTATGAAAATCGTGGTGAACGGCCCTATTCTGCTGAAAATGTTGATTGTAATGTAGATTTTCATCCTCCTAAAAAGATCACTTTTAGTATTCCTATTGACAAAAATACAAGAAACTTTAGACCTTGTAAAATGCGTTCGGAACAGCCCTTACCTGTGAGATACCGTGGTGTTATCTGTGCTCTTAAAGGAACATTTGGTTTTATTAAAAGGGGTGATGTAAAGGATATGTTTTTCCACTCTAGTGAATGCAAAGTGTTCAAAAATCTTAATCTTGGCGATGATGTTGAATTTGGAATACAGACTCGTAACAACAAGGAAGTTGCTGTAAGTGTAACTAAATTGCCCTTAGGGACAGTGATATTTGAGGACGTTGAAACTGAAAGTTTGGTTGGTGAAATAACTGAATGCTTAGACAAATCTAAAAGTCGTTTGAAGAAAGCATAAAAGTTAGAGATGAAGTTGAATTTACTGTGATCCAGGAATACGAGGTAGTCCATAGAAAAGGAAAACAGCATATAACACTGACAATTTAAGTCGTACGCCTCACGTACAAAACTAAATTACTATTGTTTGTATTTGTGATATCTTGCATATATAAAAATATTTTATTCCTAGTGTACATTGATACATTTACATTGCAAAAAGTGTTAAATTTGAATTGAAAATCTAAATATTTTGAAATTGAATTTCTTCTTTGATGATTATTACTGAGTAAAAATTTTGATTATACTTTGTTAAAATTATATGTTTTTTTTTTAATTTAGAGTAGGCGGTACAGCCAGGATCTTAAGGGTGTATGGTCTACTTGCATATTGCTTTGGGCATGAGTTGTTGCCTTCGCAAAAATTCTGTTGCTGCTGTTTTGTATCTTTTTTGCAGGTGTCTGTCTCTGCAGAAAAAGAATCTTGAGGAGGGAGGAAATAGACTGTGACATCTCAGCGCCTAAGAGTCTAGGATGGCCGGCTGCAGACCCGGAAGTTTCCTGTTAAAAAGTCCTTCAATACTGCGCTTGCGCATGTGAGGAGAATGAGAAACAGTTAGCTCACGGACTCCGTCTAGTTGAGACGTCTTCGTAGCAATTCGTAAATTTTAATATGAAAATAAGCATTTTTGTTTCGCGCGTCCATTGTAAACCCATTGTTTTGTCTGTGTTAAAATAAATGTTATTTTTTAATGTCCAACAAAAGTTCGGATTAATTCGTCACAGTACCTAGGGTTTATGAATTCCGTATACGCCTAATGAAGTTGCTTATTCTAGGGGCTTATTCAAAGGAAGTAGAGAGGCATGTTCAGGTTGGATGGTAGGTAATGGTATATCCATGGCGCAAGGTTCAAAGCCGAATTGCACCAATAGCATGACAATTTTTCCGTGTTAGTCAAGAAGGCATTATCTCCAAGATTGGCCATTAAGGTTGTCAAGAAGTTGAGCATTTAAACCTATGAGGAAAAGCACTGAGCCACCTCGAATGGTTTAAAAAACTATGAATAAAGATCTATCATTATTTTCAGCATAAAAGTTTGCACTTTGTTCACATCGCCCATTATACTCTTAGTAGCCTTATTACACCTAGAATAATTATATGCCTAGCTTTAACCATTTCAAGATTGGTTGTTTTTGGTTTTCATGGCGCAAGGGCCCTATTTGGCCAAGCTGAGCCAAACACAAGATAATGTCAAGTAATTGTGAAAAGAAAGGATGGAGAGAGGTAGAGAGAAATATCGCTTGGGCATCTTGGGGTCGCGACCCTCCATGTTTGAGACCAGAGGCAGTAAACCTCATGAGAAAAGAATAGATCACTAGGTTAACTTAGATTCGTGAAGCTCGTACACACCTAAAGAAAATCGGGTTCAGAGCGAAGTACTTGGTGCAGGGAGTGTGGGTACGGATGCAGATTGTACATGCAGTAAGACTCACCTTCCGCAGTTTTCGGTACAAAATCAAGTGTCCTCGTCTTGGCCCTGAGCTGCTCTCCGGTTCCGTCGATCCAGACGTACATACATTGAATCTTGTTCTCCGGCTGGGGTAGACTCAAGTACTTGAGAGTGGTCTGCTTGTTGAGAAGGCAGCTCGTGGACATGCAAGTGGTGCTAGACATTTCTCTCAACGTTACCTGCAAAAGTCAAGAAAGCAGTTACAGCCACGGCTGCGAAGTAACAAGCTAAGCAAAGCAGCTCCAGTACAAATGGTATATGCATTTCTGAATCAGAAGATAGATCAAGATCTCTATGGACGGTCCTGGACGAATGTTCGAAGAAATAGGTACAATTCAAAATAAACGTCAGAAATTGTCACGGATTTTTGCTTTACCCCCGAAGTTCCGATCACTCAGTCGCCAGCCAGGTCACACCTGAGCTGGCACCCCACTCTCCAAACTTCCACACCACGCCAACGTGAGGACGTATGAGGCCACGACAGATTTAACATGCACCAGCCCCCTTTGTACATTACGGTCTGGTTGGATTTGAAATTATAAATTATTACCAAGGTAGGTAATTACCTAACGTCGCACTGAAAAAACAAACATAACTGGCTATTGGCGGCGGTCCGGGATCCATTCTGATGAGAATGATCACCTTGGGAAACACCTCATTATGTCGAACCACGGTCAGATGACGGGGTCAGCACCTGAGCTGACCGTGGTTCGACATAATGAGGTGTTTCCCAAGGTGATCTTTCTCATCAGGATGGATCCCGGACCGCCGCCAATTGCCAGTTATGTTTGTTTTTTCAGTGCGACGTTAGGTAACTACCTAACTTCAACTACCAAACTTCAACACCATGCCCAACATGAGGACATGTGAGGCCGCGATAGATTTGAAGGTTGGTGTTTTTCTAGCGTTGAGACAAAATTTGGAGATATTGCCTTCTTAATAGCAAGACTTTTCCTTGTGTGTATATCCATTACTTTACGTTGTCTGTCTTGTGATGGGTGAAGCGTGGTCAAAAATTGCGCTTGCGCCATAAAACCCAAATCAACCAACTTGATAGCAAGACAGAACAGCCGTGGCTAACGAAAACAGACAGCACTAGACTGATACTAATGTATGTGTAAAGTAATCCAAAAATACTTAAAACAGAATAATTTAGTCATTTTTTGTTAGAGGGCTAATTAGATTTAAAAAAAATAGGTTGTGTCGGGGACACAAACTGTTGTTTTAATCTGAATACTCGGTGATGGATTATGGAATGAATGAAGCAGACAAAAAGTTTGAACGATTCAAGTGTAGTTTTATTTTAATATTAAAGGATAATTTTATTGATTAAAAGTCTGCAGCGTAGTTCGGTAGCTTTAGAATGACAACCAGTTACGCAATCTTCGCTGCACGCAATCCAAAGCTACATTGGCCCAAAGCTCTCCCAGCCGTAGAATTTCGACATATTGCGGACCCCCTCCCCGACCTCACTCGGTCCGAAGGTCATGTCAGGTGTGGACAACCTTTGTCTACACGACGGTATATCTATCTTCTGAATGTTTCTTCTAGTTCTGAAATCATAAGACAGAAAAGTTGCAACGCTTTTTTGTAACGCTCGACTTTTCATGCATGCCTCCAATATCGATTTTAAAGACGCATTCACGTAAAAAATGTAAAGATTGGAGAAATTAGAGCAACTACCTTTCCAACAAAGACTCTCGACTTTTAATTGCAAAAATCATTCATCTTAAAGTTGTGAAGCCAAAAATTCTCCTCGGAAGAAAACAACATTCGTTGATCTTTGAGCTTTAAATTCTTTTCTGTGACGGTGGAAATAAATGCTCATCTGACTCTAAAAATAGACCCATGTTGCTATTATTTTTTTACGCGCACTAAAATTGAAGGGAAAGTTATTTTGTGTGCTTTGGACAAAATAAACAGTTTTAGCTACGCTCGGCAGTCACTTTTTCAGGTCGCCTGGTTTACCGGCTAAAAATAACTTTCGTTGCGAAATTCGGATATTTTGATTTCAACTCATGACTGCTTGAAAACATGCCCTGTTTTATTGAGAAATGATTGCAAGACAAGTTACGTAAACTAAAGATTTTTTTCCCGTTACCTTCTTGATGCCTGGTCGATTTATTCCCTGCAACTCTTCTGTGTCCCAATTTCTTAAGACACTGTTTTGGGTTGGTTGATTTCGGGTTTTATGGTACAAGGTCATTTCGATATGCTGCGCCAAACACAAGATATACAACGTCAAGTAATGGACATACATACAAGGAAAGTTTTACTGACACAGAAGAGAGATATACACCCAGGGAGGAATAGAACTTACGCCGCCTACACCTCGCAGGTTGCTAGAGAAGCGGACGAACCGACTGAACCACGGCTCGGGGAAAGACGTGGGTTATAGTGGGGCTCCGATGTGAAGGCAGTCGACCTTGGGTCAGTCGATTTTTGAATAGGTGTAAAAGGTCGTTAGGAGCTAAACAAAAGCATGAATGGCGATCGACGAGGGTGGTTTTGCCACCGACAGCGTTACCTACGGCACCAAACGATGAGTCCAGGCTAAAGACGCCAGTTGCGAAAGCGCTTTGTTTATGTTCCAACCCCTCACCTTATTTAACATGTCCGAAACCTCGTGATTAAACTATCTTCTCACGGATACGTAAGTAATTGAATTTACGTCGCACTGGAGCAACATAACGGGCTGTTGGCGATGCTCCGGGATCCATCCAGAAGGGAAAGATCCGAGGATTAATCCGCGTAACTAACTAGGCTACCGCGGCCCCGCGGTACATTCGAGAATGCCCTCTGAGCATATTCATAAAATATTTTACTGACCAACGGTTTTCTTTCATTGCATTTATAATGCTGCGTATGATGAAAATGCGTGTATTTGCAAGAAAAGCACTGAGTACATAGAATACATATTTTTATTTCATGCGAGGCTGTTCATTCAACTTTTGTTCTGGGGCTCCGGTGTTGTTGGGTTGGAGGCTGCTAGAATAAATTATTTTGCGCTTCAATTTCGCTTTTGAAGCAGACCATAACATTGAAGGAAGTCCGGCTCCCGCGAGAAAGCAGGTTGCCCAGTTGGCAGAGTCGTGGATTCGCAACCGGAGGGATGCGAGTTCGAAACTCGATCCAACCAAAGACAATGAGGACTGATGCACGTTAAATCTGTCGTGACCTCAAATGTCCTCACGTTGGCGTGGAAGTTTGGCGAGTGAGATGCCAGCTCAGGTGTTGATCTCGTCACCTGGTCGTGGTTCAAAATGACGAGGTGTTGTCCTCGGAACTTTCGATCCGGGATGGATCCCAGATCGTCGGCAATAACCCATTGTGTTGCTCTAGTGCGAAGATCAAATTTAACCACCTACCTACCGAACGTTTGTGAAAAATATACCATTGATTTCTTCCTTCTGTTTTCTGGACAGCCATACGATTGCATGGGACAACATGAAAAGGAAGGATTAATTTTTAAACGTATCATTCGGAAGATGGAATGCATGAAGCGTTCATTTCGCACGCATAACATTTAAAACTTCTGTGACAAGGACATAATTGTTTCTTAATTATAGAACTTTCCTCCAAAGCAAACCACAAAACTTTATTTTGTCCCTATAGACATAAGCGCTCGCCCCTCCCCTATGATATTTCAGATACTTCCAGAACGAGTATTTTTCGCAGGACTGTAGAGAAGCATGTACGAATTGCGAAACGAAACATACCCCAAACCGAGTCTCCAAACATTCGTGTTTGCAAAGAAGCAGTCTCCACACGCCATTCTGGAGAAAAGGGTTAAAAAAGAAATGACCCTCTTTTCCCAGAGTTCCAAGTACTAATTTGAAACACGACAGTAATTTACGTGCGCTTGGAGCTCGTAAAAAAAATCCACTTCCAGCAGCGATTGGAGCAAGGAATGTTTCCAGAAAGTTCCTCTAAACGACCTTGCGGCTACGCAAAACACAAATTTAGCAAGTAAATACAAGGGATTAGAAGGCGTCAGCAACTTGTTTTTGTTTTTTGTAGTCACCCTCGGCGAATTTCGATAATTGGGTTTGCACAATACCGACATTCCTGGGAAAAAACCCGACGGAAATTGTCAATACCGGTATAAAGTTATAACTTTTTTCCTTATCAAGCTGTTTTTAGCATATTTCCGAAATGACATGTGACGGTGAAAGTTGTTGCTGCAGAATCTTTGTATTTTTATGAGGGATTTTCAGTGTCAACAAACCAGATGGTCAGCGAAGATTTTACTTCTGCTGTCCAAGTCCTCTTATATGACACAAATCTTGGTTACCTCCAAACGGTGTTTGTTGCCGTTTGGCGTTTTTTCTAATTGGAGTCGAATCAACTGTAAGATACCAATTCTCAATTTATTCTTTGAAATTTTTACGCACTGGAGCAACACAAAGGGGCGACAGTCCGGGATCGATCCCGAAAAGAAAAATCTGAGGACAATGTCTCGTAATTTTGAATCACGGTTAGATTACGAGGTCAACACCTGAGCTGGCACCCACTCTCCAAATTTGCACACCACGCCAACGTGAAGACGCGGCCACGATAGATTTAACATGCATCAGCCCCCACGTACATGACGGTCTTTGATTGGATCGCGTTTCGAACTCGCAACCCTCCGGTTGCTAATGCGCGACTCCGCCATCTAACTGGGCTATCACTGCCTGCTATGTCTCGGTAACGGTAATTCTCATTCATCTGGCAAAACCGACTAAACCTAATAGTTCATTTAAGGTTTTTCAGTTTGTTTCCATGCCAAGTTTTCGATGTTTTCAACGAATGACTCCGCTTTTGAGTGGTATTTCACGTAAACAGGATGTATTGGGTTCCAAGGAAATGAAAGCTTTTCAGGCGGTATTTATCAAGCACTGATTGCAATGAGTTGTGAAATAGGAAGACCGGTTGTTTGCAAAGTATTACTTTATTCAGAACAATGATTCATGCAAGACAGAATTCCATGGAAAAGGCTGCTAGAACGTGGTAGGAAAACCCCAAATCGTATAAAAGTAAAACTCTCTCACGTTCTTAAATCCTACTGTTCCAGGGCCTTTTCTTTGATTGGCTAAGATAGCCTTTTTAAATTTTTTGGACACGCCTCCTTTTTACCTGAACGTGCATCTTAGCGGCTTCAAGGAAAAATACTTGCATTTGAATAAATTACATTCGAATGGAATTAAATTGTGCTCCTTTTTGGTACCATCGAGCAAACATACGAATAACATTTAAATTTCTTCAATATAGAACATATAGGATGGATACAAATTACGAGACGAAAGAATGCTACGTCACCTCCCCTCAAACTACGAGAGTCGAGAAGTTCGCGCATGCGCAGATACTCCATACAAAAGTTAGCTTAGTACTTCACCTGACGAAGGTCTCCAGCAAGTATTTTAATGAAAAATAAAAGGAAAAATTATAAAATTTGCAAACAAGCAAATATTTAATTCCAAAAATTGAATTAAATTAGTGGAACTTTAATTTCTTAAGATTTGTATTTAAATT
This sequence comes from Meta bourneti, assembly GCA_933210815.1. NCBI lineage: Eukaryota > Metazoa > Arthropoda > Arachnida > Araneae > Tetragnathidae > Meta > Meta bourneti. The sequence goes on from OW119929.1 coordinate 20,665,624, forward strand.
TTCAAATTACATTTCAATGAATATACCTATTTGGGTGTCTTAAAATCAACGGAAAAGGTAGTATTCCTTCTTCATGAGTGCATCAAATCGGGGCACAAGTTTGGAAACTGCGATTCACATTTTCACAATATGCATTTAGTTTTAATGAGTCACTGCAGAAATTCTGCCTCAACCAAGATCTCCCAAATATTCAAAACTCGTACATATTTCTATATATATGGAACGAATTCTATATTGCGTGTAATTGAGCTGTTCCTTATTACGTACATGTGTGCTTCGACGGAAATTACATTTGTTTTAAGTAGAAAAAAAATTAAGTTTGCTGGTATTGAATATTCATAAACATGTTGCATAATAAATCACACAATAAAAATATTATAAAACTTATTTTCTCTTAATTTTATTTCATTTGGAGGTATGGAATGGGAATAACGATACTGCAATCAATAGATATAAACAATTGAGATACTTTAGCGCAGATGCTTGTGCGTTGGAAAAACTCACTAATTATGTAAAAAAAAAATAATTATAATGAAATCGCTTTGAGAGAGAGGCTATTCCTGCAGTGCATGTTGGGTAGTATTCTGTTGTTTACCAACAAGTCATTCTTCCTCCACTTTCAGCAAGGGCGCTGTCAGAAACAAGGACGCAACACAATCGAACTTTCTTTTTTATTGTCGCATTGTGACGTATTTTCTGTCGGAGATGAAGTAAAATGCCCTTCAATTCTTTTTTTTAGTTCTTTTCTCTAAAATTAAAAGATTTTTCTCATTTTGCTGTATCTTTGTTGCAATATCGTATTATTTCAAGAAAAAAAATAGTGAAAGCTTTAAATTCGTGCATTTATAAAACCATAATTTTTCAAACATTTTGGGGTCTAAAGCTCCCTCTGCTGGGTACTCACGCAGTATACATTCATTCTACAACCCGCAGTCTTCCTTGTTTGATTACCACCCAGTTTTGATCTCCCGATTAATAGATTCTTTCAAACAATCAATGTTGTTCGCCACCTTTCCCTCGCTCTTTTCGGAGCTATTCTCTCTTCCTGGCATCTTGATAGATTTCGTGATGCTTTCCCGAGAATGATTTTGTATAAATAAATGCATATTGCATTAAAATGGTCTCAACCAGAAAGGAATAAGATTTGTAACATTCTTTGAAACACCTAACATCATCTCGTGGATCACAAAGGTTATCAGAGAACAGCCGATACGCAGTTTGAAAACCTCTTAATTGTACAATGGTGGAAGCTCGAGTTGAAACTGAGAATTACGAAAAGACAAGTTCTCATCGATTATAAAATTTCGCAGAACATTCATCGAAGAACATCGCTTTCCAAAATAAAAGCAATTCTGTACAAGAACGATTTTAGTGCAAGCGAAACTGTGCAAAATATTTAGCCAGAATCCCCAGAACGTTCGTTCTTCGATATTTTTCCACCCTAGTAACGGAGCACTAGCTTTGATTTATCGATAACCCATGGCGACTGCGCAGAGTCGAGAAGTTGCCAGATCGCAGAAGCGGACCACATCCTTCCCCCTCGCTCTTTTCGGAGCTATTCTCTCTTCCTCGCATCTTGGCAGATTTCGTGATGCTTTCCAGAGAATAGGCATTAAAAATTCGCTTGTGAGAGACGGAGAGCATCAAAGCACGGGAGATGTCCCGCAGTGTTCAGGAAGTATAAATCATAAATTTTATACAATGCAAATGGGTCAAACTGCTATTTTTCGATGACAATAGTTTCAACATTTGCGATTTTGTAAGTGCGAAGTTTCATTAAATGTTAAAAACACTAATAGTAACTAATTAAAGTTATTATTGACTTAAAAAATTGGATAAACAGTTAATTTTAATGACTTCAACTTAAATACTTAATTTTAATGACTTATGTTTTTGTCAATTTTTTTAAAGGTTCGGTTTGATAAGTCGCTTTACGGTCATTTTTTGTTACACGAAGGCTAAATTAAGACCGGGAACTACTGCCAAAATGTTTATAAAATTTAAAAATAATTTATTAATTTTTAAATAAATCTTATTTTAAAAACACTCTTTAACATTTGGCGATAACTTTTATCGATAACTCCTAATATTTTCGATAACAGTTTTACGATGACATTGTTATTTTAACTATTAAAAAGTAACAATCCCTCTTGAAAAATTTCAAATTAGTACCAAAAATTGCTGAATGCAAAATATGTTTACAAAACAACTAAATAGAATCAAATTTATTGAAAGGTAATTTAAGTCATTGAAATTAACCCTTCAAATTCATAATTTTCTTAATTTTCAACTGGACTGAAGAAAGAGACTATTCCATGTTAGATATTGTACACCTGATTGTAAAAAGTGAATTTATGTAATGAAAGATAGCACGTTAAGAAACAAAAATATACTCTATTTGAAGTATTATCAACTCAAAACTCTTTTGAATAGTTCTGACGAATTCTTTCACATTCAAAACATTATCTTACAATAGTTAACTGATTTAAGTTAAAATTTCGAGATGAAGTATAAATTATAAATTTAAAACTGACGTTCTTTTAGACATTATAAAGGTCAGAGTATATAGCTAAGTGTATAAATGTGCGTAGCTATTCACTCTGTGATAAAGATTTTAATTCTTTCTTGAACTGAAATTAAGGGATTATTTTAATAGCAGTACTATTCAGTTTTGTGAAATTGCATTTAATCAGATTCGAGATTTCATTCCATTTTCATGAATCCACACAGAAGACAAAATATTAATCTCTGCCAACTAAGTTCCATTAATTTTCAAGTATTTTTACAACTGAATTTCTCTTTTTATTTAACTTTAAAACCCAATACCTCAAAATGGAGTTGCACCGCTTTTTACGCCTTCAAAATAAAAATATAATAGAGTAAAAATACTTTTACTTTTTCTTTGGGTGATACAATTATACTTCAGTAATGCTCCTCTAATCTGATTGTTGGCAAGGGCTTTAGGCTCTCCATGCGAACTCATCCGGTGAAAAATCGTTCTCCATTTTACGAAGTGGTAGGATTAATCGTAAAAAGAGTATTTTAGCGCCCGCAGGAACATAAATTGCAAGCGGAACCCAACAAAAATTGCCTGATCCTCTAACCCAGATTTCAAAACCAGGAAGAGAACATCAATGTAGATCAATCGAAACCGCGAAACGAAATCGAAAGGGGAAAAAGTTGACACTGAAATTGCTCTCCCAACGCGCAAAACGTCGATAATAGAAGCAATGGTGTCCTATTTATCGAATACCATAATGACCCTTTATAAGAATCGATCTCTCAACAGTATTGTACAAGGAAGATATTTTGATTTTATTCCATTTGCGAAAACACCTGAAGACAAATTTCCTTTGCCTTAGAATGGTTTTTAGATTTTCTTTAAAAAATTCGAATTTGAAAATTTTATTTTAATTATGCTGTATATTTTCTCTCTATTATTAGTAAAATAATAATTCCTTTTTTCGAAAGTACGTTGCTGAAAACTAAATAAAAAGTTTAAAAAAGATAAATAAATATAAATATTACTTACCATTCGGTAACTTCGAATGGATACATTACACACACTAAAGCGAATACTATTGCATTACTTTAGACTATCAATTCTGAAATAATTAAACCTCTAAATCATCGAAAGGAAATATAAATATAAAAGAGACCATAATAATTTATTAGTGGTGCACCTTTTATGTGTTATTCTGAATAACAAGTCCAAATAGGGCGAAATAAATTCTCGTTTTGTTTTAATGGTAAAACTAATAAATTTGTCAACTGCATATTTTAGCAGGCGATGCTAAAAATTCGAAATATTTTAAAGAATTCAAATTTCTCGTAACTGCAAAATCGTTCGGTAGTAACAAAAATCGTATATTTTTGTGTATTCTCATTCGTTTAGGCAACACTGAAACGATAAAAACAACCACAAATTAAAATTGCGACACAAATTTTCTTCTATTATTTATTATTCTGTTTAATGTATTTCTATTCGTTTATCAGTTTTGGCAACATTGAACGATTCAAACGATCACAAATAAAAGATGTGACGAAAATTCAAAATATTAAAAAAATTTCATTCGTTCATCCGTTATGACAACATTGAAATGACGAAAACGAATTAAAAATGTGACAAGACAAATTCTAGACATAAAAAATCTATTATTTATATTTTTCATTCGTTCATCCGTTTTAGCAACACTGGAATAATGAAAACGATACGGAATAAATAAAAAATAATTCTAGAGTAATTTTATTTCTAAGAGCCGACATTCGTCATTTTTGAAGAAAACGATTCGTAAAATGAAAATAAAAACAGGCTCACCTGATTCCGAGATTGAGAGGAGGTTTGTATTTGAAAGGTGACGGCGGCCTATCTTTAAACAAAGTAGAAGAAATAATGATGCAGGTAAAAGCTCTCTTATTCATAGAGTTCGTCGTTCACTGTACAGATGAGTATCGGAGACTACGGGTAGAAGTGGCAGAGACCGGCAGCTCTTTTAAGAAAGGGTGGCGCTCGATCACGTGATCGGAGAGCGGTTATTCGCTGCCGCGTAGAACCGCTGCGTGACTTCCATCTATCCTTCCCTGATGCTCTTCCGCTTCGATTTTTTGGCTGTTCGGACGACTCTGCGGAACAGATTCCGAGGAAAATTCGCCTGTTCCTAGGTGCGCAGAAATGCAGCTCTTCCGATTCTCGCAAGTTCTGCATAAACAAAGCGGGCCGCATGCAGCCCCAAAATTTTTTGCGACCCGCCCAGGTTCATAAAAAAGCCATGAAAAAATAATCTTATTACATTTCTCTAAATTTTATTTGAACTACTGTACCTAATTACCTACCATGACGGATCTTAAGACAGGGCTTTCCCTCTTCGAGCAAAAGGAAAATTAGTGCCTTTCCAAAGCTATTTTTCGTTCTTTGATTAAATTTCACATAGGATCGCAACTAATTAAACTTTGAAAGCACAGATGAAGAAATTTTCATGTGTTAGGTTAAGGTATCCCGAACCCAGTTTACAAACAATTTTTAGCAGCAAACATTATGCGATTGATTTTTAATGACACATGCTATTTGTGCCACATAGTGGACAAGTATAGATTATGGTTTTTCGATGTAGGTGAAACAAAGTAAGCAGCGCTACTTTAAAACTAAGGCTTCTCAAATGTTTTCAAGGACTTTCAGCAAATATTAAGGCTTTGTAAGGACCCTTAATAGCTAAACTGGTAAAATCAGAGCTTTTGAAGGTCCGTGCGAAAATTGTAAGACATGCAAAACCAAAAATAACAATCAAAGCTAAACAATTTTTATTTTCAAATTTATCATTGGTATGAATAAGCATGAAAGAAATATGAATTTGCTATAAATAATTATATTTTGAAGGCTATTTAATAAGAGTGATGTCCAGCAGGTTCATGTAAAATTATTGTTTTTCAAATGGAACAAGAAATTTGTAGGTGGTTACTTTTACCGCTATAAATTTTTGTTTTGTTCTAAATTTGTCAGGAGTTTGTGCTCTGCACATTTTACTCAAAATGACTTAAAATGAAAGTTACTGAAAAACCATACGATTCAGTGATTAAATCCTAATATTAGAAGTCGCAAAAAGCAGATATTTTAGATATTTTTTCGTAGACTTATTTTATATGAAGCTTTTTCTTTCAAGCTAAATGTTGGTGGCGGTAATGTTTTTGTGGTGGAAAGTAGCTGAATATACGCAGTAAAGGAACAGAACGGGCTATTGGCAAAGGTCCGGGATCAATCTCGAAGGGAAAGATTCGAGGCACCTCGTCATTTTGAACCACAAAAAAAGTTTTAAAAAATTTTCAGTGCTTTTAATTACAAATTATAGGTATAAGCAAAGCCTTTGCTACTAAAAATTCTTCGAATTGAGTTCTTCAAAAGACAATTCTTAATATGCTATTTTGCAGAAAATTTTTAAAAGTTCTTAAAAGGGTTTCAAACATCTACCAGATGCTATACTTTTATCGCTGAAATTGAGCTGGAGAGGGAAATCAGTAAAAGAAATACATATTTATTGAACCTAACACACAAAATACATATCTACTTCATCCCCCGTTGCCATCTAGAGCACAACTAAAAATATAACATTCTTATTCTCAATTTTACATAATTGACACAATTTGAAAACAATAAAAATGAAATACAAATGAAAGTAAACGATATGCCATCTACTGCAAACGATAGCTAATGTATCCATATCTTAAACAAAAATGAAAACGACAACCATAAGTCTGTTATAGAAATCCAAACTCTTTCTAGCTTTATTCGCGGGATTTCGTAACATTTAGTAAATTTGTAGCAAATTTCATTAGTGATTATGAAACAAATGAAAGATGTCTCTAATTCTAAATAGCAAAATGCAAGTGTCTGCATTATTCATCTAGAGGAGATATGGAAGGTATATTAAATATTTCCTTCTCTTCCATTAATTGCAGTAAATGAAATTAATTCAACCACATTCATGCATCTTTATAAAATGAACTCAAGAGAAATTTGTAAAGTTACTCTGATACATTACGCAAACTCGTATCTTTGATTCTTCCAGGAAGTGTTCAAGAAACAATTGAGTAGTTTACAAAAACCCGAACAGTTATGTTCTATGGACAATAATATCCGAAACCTCCGGGAATGCTACTCAATATGCACACAAAATTACATTCCCTTTATTGGTGAGTATTCGATCAATGGAAATGCAGCAGGTATGCAACTCAACTCCCGATTGCGTATCAGAAATCGCCTTCGTGTTCTAAATTAATTACAAATAAGATTGTTCGTAAAGTTATTTTTCTTGCGCTAGTTGTGTTCTAGATATTGTGATGTCTGTTGGTTTAAAAATGCTGTAAAGTCTAGTGAATTCTCCAGAAATAGATCTTGTATCAGAAGGATTTGTAACTTCTCGCCATTTCTATTTAATCCTCAACAGACGTATTTCTCAATTACGTCAATCGGCTTATTTCTATTCGGTAGTTTCCCATTGGTTTAAAGCTTGCATGAACTGAAAATATTACAAAGTTTATTTCAATAATCCTTTTTTCGTTTTCTAGAGAAACACTATTTCTTCTAGGGCAGAAATCCATGCCATTCTTCTCAACTGTTCTAGACAAAATTAACTGGAATATTATCGTATTCTCAATTCATATAGTAAGTAGTTTCCAATAACGCACAGAAATTTTTCGAAACATTAAATATTTCAAAATGATTCTTAGCTTTTAAACGCTTAAAATATTTCGACACAAATATCCACAAAATTATAATTTTGGTCACAAATGCAAATATTTAGAGTTATTTGTCAGGACGATTTCAATATTGTGCACTCATTTTATTTTGTTTTTAAATATATTATCTAAATAAACTCTCTGACGATGATATTGATTTTGAAGTCCTTTGGAATAACTTTTGCTAAATCGTAAATTAAACACTTAATTCCACTGCAGTTAATTCATTTTTAAATGTATCAATTCAAGTGTTTTATCTATCCATAGGATTATTCTTGAAGGACTTAAAGGCCATTGATGCTATGTTTCCTCTCAATATACAGATGATATGGAATGCCGGCAAGTGGTGATTGCTAATGTATTAAGCATCATCGCAAAGTGCCAGAAATTCAACTATGGTGAGTTTCATTGACAAATTTCCGAACACTGATTTTACAATTCGCCATTTCATCGTAACCTATTTTTCTAATAATTTTAAAGTATGAACGATGGTTTATAGAATGTTTAAATATACGCATTCGTAGATGCTTCATAGCGGAGCTGTGGTTTATCATATCCTCCAGATGTTGACCTCGTCATCTGACCGTAGTTCAAAATGGCGAGGGGTTGATTCCGGGCCGTCGACAATAGCAGGTATGTTGCTCCAGTGCGATGTAAATTCAACTACCTACCTTATATCCTCGAAAGGACGAAATTTGTTACGGTTTTGTACAACTTGAGCTGTGCCTATTTTTATGTGCTTCTATTTCTCACTCCTATTAATGACGTGTTCTTTTATTGATTTCCTTCCACCTGCAAAACTGAAGATACATTGCATCGAATTTCCTTTACGGATATTTTTGAAAACATCTCCGAAACGCAAACTATATGTAAGTTATCTTTTCCTGTTATAGGTATGAAAAATGTCTCTTCATGTTACTTTTGAGTGTTAGTTAATTTTTTATTTAAAGTTCAAGTTATCCGATCTAAATTTTTAATATTTGTTCATTCAGCAGGATATCCATGAAACAGGAGCTCGGAAATCTCTCTCCGAAACCACTAGTGAATTACTGATTGGTCGGTTGGTAATTAATTAGCGTTGCACAGGAGAGGCACAATGGGCTATTGGCGACGGTCCGGGATCAAACCAGAAGGGAAAGATCCGAGGACAACATCACGTAATTTTGAATCACGGTCAGATGACGAGGTCGCACCTGAACTGGCATCCCACTCTCCAAACTCCACACCAACCAACCATGTGAGGCCACGACAGATTTAACTTGCACCATCCCCCTTTGTACACGACGGTCTTTGGTTGGATTCGAACTCGCAGCCCTCCGGTTGCTAATCCGGTACGCTTCCAACCGAGTTACCGCGGCACAGTGAATTACTCAAGAAACACGAATGGTATCAGTTGTTCAAATAAGCATAAAAAAGTTCACTGAAGGTGTTCATAACGCAGTAAATATAATTTTTTGGTGATCCGAATGGGATACGTCAATAAATATCAGCACACGTTTATTTAATGGCCTAAGAAAACTACAATATGCTATATGATTTCATTAGTCCGATGATTGATAACCAATCTAAATGTAATTGTATATTTGTCAACTTGCCACACCGTGCATCCTCATACTCTGCCATTACCCATATTATGTTAGTTTAATGTATGAACTTAAAAAATAGGAAAGGTATCTACGAGTAAATTTGTTGGGACCGGGTCCTCGTCTTATAAAGATAATTTACGGGACCACGGACTCAAAGGTTGAAGGACTAAATGTCCTCACGTTGGCGTGGTGAGATAGTTTGGAGAGTGGGGTGCCAGCTCAGGTGTAGCCTCGTCTTCTGACCGAGATTCAAAATTATGAGGTGTTGTCCTCAGATCTTTCCCTTCGGGATTGACCGTCACCAATAGACCGTTATGTTGCACCAGTGTTACGTTAATTGAAATACCTACCTACCTCACAAAGAGAACCACTGGTGTGAACACGAATAATCAAATTAAGTTGACCTATAGCATAGTTATCTTGCCAGATGACATTTATTGACACTTACAGAAAACATTGTACGGAATGTTCATAGTACAAAACACAAAACATTGCACTTTGGAACTTTAATTAGAAGGATTAATTTGGAACGTAATTTTTACTTACACTATTGATTTCAATCTTCGAGTTTCTACACTAGCACTATAAAAAGATCTCATTTTGTTCGGCGGAAGCAGTTAATTTTATATTCATAGGAAGAAATTGGGCATAATGTGGATGATCGAAAAATATTGAATTATAATAGAAAGAGGTAATCTCTACTATTATAAAAGGAAGTGTTTGTGTGCGGTGTCCAGACGAATCTATAGAACTTACAGCCATAAAATTCGGCACACAGGTAGTCCTAAAAGTGACTGAATGTCCCTCGAAGCCCGAATTTTAAAATTTAATATAGAAAATTTTTTAATTAATGTTTCGTGATGCGCGTGTAGCCCCTCCTCCTCTATGACGTATCTGCGCAGACCGATCTGACAGATACTTATCGCGCATGCTATTTCCTTCACTAGAAGCACCCCCTACTTACATTGAAATGATGGTGTAGTGGGTGAAGCGAAGTGGGTAGCGGTTAGTGCTTTGGAGGGAGACCTGAGTTCGAACCCGGACGACGGATAATTTTTATTCTTCGCCTCTATATTTTTTAAAAATAGTCTAATCCTTCCAATTTTTTCTGTACTTACTTTTACTTATCCTTTTATTTTTGAATTCAACACAATTATTTTTAAAAATTTAATTGATTTTATGCAGCTTTTTCAATTCTGAAACTGGTTTCTCTGTATTGTCACAGTTTTGTCCTTCGTACCACCAATGAAAAGCAAACTGAAGCTCCACCCCCTACATGTTCGACTCCAAGTACCATGTTCCTACCATCAAGAAATTTTGTGCAACTCAGTTAACAAATTACATGAAATGAAGTAACAGTGTTTATTACTGTTTAATTTGGTTTTGATTTCGCTGACATTGTGATTCATTTAGGTTGTTTGTCGTAATCAGTGAGGTGACACAAGACTTTTTAAAAGTATAGCGTTATATTTAAAGATTGAATCACATTTTTGTTTCAGTAGTGGTTATTTCATGACTTACTTTTGAATTTGTATAATTTCTGCAATTTAATATCATTTTTATTTCAGGCAAATAACTACATTATTTTGGTTTAGCGTTATAGAGGTGACATAACAAGACTTTTTAAAAGTATAGCGTTATATTTAAAGATTGAATCACATTTTTATTTCAGTAGTGGTTATTTCATAATTCACTTTTGAATTTGTATAATTTCTGTATTTGTATAATACAAATCTATCGACACTACATGTGACACAGATGAGGCTGTGAACTACACAACAGAGTTTTTGAACACATTGGAGCCATCTGGAGTACCCTCGCACATATTACAGCTAGAAATTGGGGTACCGATTATGCTTCTCAGAAATCTGCATCCACCTCACTCTGCAATGGAACAAAACCTTTCAAGAAACGGATGCCGAATATTATTGAAGCCACCATCATGACTGGACATGCCGCAGGCGAAGACGTATTCATTCCTAGGATCCTAATCATCCCATCGGATCTCCCATTCCAATTTAAACGACTTAATTCCCTGTTCGTTTAAGTTTCGCAATAAGCATCAACAAGGCACAAGGACAATCGCTGAAAGTGGTAGACTCGATCTCATTAAACCGTGTTTCTCCCGCGGTCAACTGTATGTGGGTTGTTCAAGAGTTGGAAAAGCCGAGCATCTTTACATCCTAGCTCCAAATGGAAGAACATTCAACATAGTGTATCATGAAGCTCTCTAAGAATCAGTGAGGTGGAAGGAATGAGGCGATATGCCCGTGTCATGTCGGGTGGTGGGATTCTTTCTTGAAATTCTTGTTTTTTCTTTTTAATGTTTTCAGAATCAGTGATAGACACGAATGATGTCACAGGCAACACGGGTACTGCTAGTAAGACATAAAGCGAAGGACTCATTTCACAAGAGTCGCGCAGTTCAACATGAACGAGAGATAAAAGTATTGTTTTTGGTGGATGGTAATTTCGCCAAGCTTTTTGAAGGAGCTCTTATTAAATCGCGAATTCCGCGCTCTCGTAAACATTCACGACTGCGAGTTTATTTTTATTTTATTTAGACAAATATTTTCCCTTTGTTCTTCAGCATTATGTTTTTGCGAATGCAATCAAGATCCGGAAAGTGAAATAAAACATACAATGTTCTAGTAAAAATTAAAGCTTTTTAAAAAGATGTAAAGGACTTTCATCTAATATCAAGGTTTTACGAGGCCTTGAACATCTAAGAATTAGGCCCTTTTAAGGCTCGTGGGAACCCGTTTAAGGCAAGCGGGAGAGTCACAGGGGTTCCCTTAGTTTTTATAATATTTAAAACTATTCATTCTTCGTAACTCACGTCGGCGTGATGTGGAAGTTTAGAGCTCTTAGTTTAGAGTTTAGAGCTAAGTCACATCTGATCGTGGTTTGAAATTAGTGGTGTCCTCGGATCTTTCCCACCGGGATTGATCCCGGACCGTTGCCAATACCCGTTCCGTTGCGTTGCTCCAGTGCGACGGTAGTTCCAACTACCTATCTAAAAATCTGGAAATGGGCCTCTTCCTGTTGCAGCCCTTGTAGAAATACGACCCTGTAGCTGAGATAACCGCATTCGCATAATTTTCAGTAAGTTTCAACTAAATATTCAATTTTTAAATCCGCCATTTTCTATGGGCCGCAGTAGCTCGGTTGGTAGAGCCTCAGACTAGAGACAGGAGGATTGCGAGTTCGAAAGACCGCCACGTGCCAAGGGGCCAATCAAAGACCACCATGCACAAGGGGGCTGGTACCCGTTAAATCTGTCTAGGGCTAAAATGTCCTCACGTTGGCGTAGTGGGGAAATTTAGAGAGTGAGGTGCCAGCTCAGGTGTTGATATCGTCATCTGGTTCAAAATTACGAGGTGTTGTCCTCTGACCTTTCCCATCGAGTATGGATTTCAGACCGTCGCGAATTGCCCGTTGCTCCTAGTGCGACGTTAATTCAATACCTACCAACAAACCGCCGTTTCCTACACATCTGACGCACACTTCGATGCAACCAAAATGAGACTATTTCCTGTGTTCTAAACAGAAAGCTTAAAAATGTGTCAATAGATTATTCTAGATAATGATGGAAAAGGGTGACTTGGAATCTAATGAGAGCGACGGATGCGTCATCTCCTGGTGGTATGAGAACATCGCGTCACGCTTACTGCATTGACGCATTTTGCGGAGGATGGCTAAAGTTGAGGAATGCACAAGCACGATCGGAAGTGATAGAAAGGCATAATTCCAATTCTACTGAAATCGAACCCCTTTACCGCTTTGAAGTTACTCTGTAGCATGCTGCTTCAGTGTGTGGAAAGGCTTAGTTCGAATTAAGTGAAACTATATTGACAAGGAATGAAATGGTATGGCTCTGAGATGACCTTGTGCGAGCCCACTAGTTCTTGTGGAACAAACAGTAAGAACTAAGCTCTTCGCAGGAAAAGTGCTGCCAAATGTGAAGACGTGTACGGTGATAGTCATGGATTATTTTTGTTCGACAACTCGTAATTACCACCATTGTTTCCACCTTCGAGCGATGAACACAGACGTCTTGTTGAAGGATATTAATTATGGTTTAACCTATCACCTTATTTACAGAATAGACTCGTTCAAAATTACATGACTCAATTGTCAACTTACCAGAGAACTACCTTTTACGACTTGTTGATAACTACATTTTACGTTTTGTTGATAATTTCACGTCCTGTTGATAACTACATTTAATCCGTTTACATCTTGTTGATAACTACACTATACGTATTTTTAATAACTACATTATTCGTCTTGTTAAAAGACCTTGTTAATGGATTAATATATCACCTTATTTAAAGAATGGACACATTCAGAACCTCATGACTCAAATGCCAACTTACGGGATATCTATATTATAGACATAATGCGACCACCATGAGAAGAGACTTGGTCCAAGGTTTATGGGACCTATACTCCATTCTATAAACCTTGAGCAATGGTAACTTATTTACGTGCCCAGGATCATGTGACCCAAACTAGTAGTAAGGTGACCCTTAGACTTCTATCATCTAGCAGGTGGAAACGAACATTCATCATCTGATTGGCATAATTGTGCATCTGAAAAAATTACTTCGTTGGTCGATCCTACATCTTATCGCTTCGCTTGGCGATACAACATCTTCAATAATCTCAATAGTTCAGTCTACTTATATTTCATATCCATGACGGCGAGAAACTGAAAAAAATAGAATGTCGCCTTACCTCCGGCGAAGGGAAGAAGTCGAAGTATTTGCTGGTGGATGTGGGCGTGGGCGGTTTAGGCGGGGATATCCCCATGGCGACGCAGTCATCGATGAGACTAGAGGCGGGGAACTCGGACTTGAGCTCGACCACCTTCATGGCTCGGGCGGAGGAGTTCTCGGGGTACTGGCTGTTGAAGTGCTTGTGCATGGTGGTGAAGTGTCTGCGGAGATTGCTCTTCTTGCTGATGGCCACCGTGGCGTGGCAGATGAGGCAGGTGCACTTGCCGTTGGACATGGTGAACAGGAACTCCGTCTCCCACTCGTAGTGGAAGCGGTAGTTCTTTGGCTTCTTGCGCTTCACCTCCTCCACGAAGTTCATCAGCACTGCAACATCAGAAAAGAACACCGCATTAGTTCATAGGTTTCAGAATCCCTTAACCCTCCAAGTGGTTTCAACGAGACATCTTGTCCATCAAGATCTGATCAATTTTGCTAATGTGAGACATCTCGTTATCAAGGTTTTTTAATGACGAGATCAAGATCTGTCAATTTATTCTCCAGATCTTGATGGATATTTCGTCCATCAAGATCTGGTCAGTTTTGATAATGACGCGATATCTCCTCCATCAAGATCTGACTAATTTTTCTGATAATGACCAGATCTTGATGGATATCTCGTCCATCAAGATCTGGTCAGTTTTGATAATGACGCGATATCTTCTCCATCAAGATCTGACTAATTTTTCTGACTAGGTATCTCGTTCATCAAGATTTGTGGCCAATTTCGCTAATGACTAGGTATCTCGTTCATCAAGATCTGTTCTGTTTTGCTAATGACTAGATATCTCGTCAATCCAGATCTGACCAATTTCACAAGTAACGAGATATCTCGTCATTAACAAAATTGCTGTTTATTGGTGATGACGATATCAAGATCTGGTCATTTTTCTTCTAATAACGAGATATCTCACCCATTAACATCCGATTAGTTTTATAATAACGAGATATTTTGTTGAGACAACCACCAGGAGGGTTAATATTATGGCTGCTCTCAAACATTGGAGATCATAATTAAGGGGTTCTTTGGTGATGACGAGATCGATATCTGGTACTTTTTTTAATGACGGGATACTTACCCTTTAAGACATGATTAGTTTCAAATGACTTATTCCTCGTTGAGACAACCACCATTAAGGTTTTAGGGTTGATTTCAAACATCAGATTATAATTATAAATTCACAGGTAACATGTGTAACCAAATCCCTGACCAGACCGCTTAAGAATTCTCATGAAAGAGTGAATGACACTTCTGTGAGGTTGGTTCTCCGTACAGACGCTGAGGAATATTGGCTGGAAGGAACTATTAGATCCCCGAGGGAAGTAGGCGGGGGACCTTGGACCATCATCCAGGTGCTATGAAGGAGAAAGAAAAGGGGACACTCGAGGATTGAACATAGGGTCCTTCAAGGATTGAATATTGTAATTGCCGTTTTCTTGTAAATACCACATATTGATATTCGGAAATGATAAATAAATATTTTTTAAAAGTGCACACCGAGGAAGGTCATCTTTAGTGAGGTAAGTAGGTAGATAGATATTGAACACCGCGCTGGAGCAACACAACGGGCTATTGGCGACGGTCCAGGATCTATCCCGAAGGAAAAGATCCGAGGATAACACCTCGTCATTTTGAACCACGGCCAGATGACGAGATCAACACCTGAATTAGTGCCCCACTCTCCAAACTTCCACACCGTGATAACGTGAGGACATCGAAGCCCACGTCAGATTAAACGGCACCAGCCCCCCGCGCACTCGACGGTCTTTGGTTGGACCTAGTTTGGAACTCGTAACCCTCCGGTTGCTAATCCGTACCCTTCCACCGGGCTACCGCGGTCCTATCTTTAATGAGGAAGTGCAAAGAAAGGAAAGAACAGTGATAAGTAGTGCAGCCTGTAGGATCTACTTCCGGCTAACATTCCTCAGCGTAAGAATGTAGAAACTCGCATCTTCTGAAGTTGAAATAGCTCTCAAGTTCTTTAGAAGTCATTCGTAGTCGCACGGTCGCAGTATCAACTAAATTATATTTATTTTAACACAGCACGAAAACCATACGCTGCGTATACATATAATGCAACTAATAAATGATCAAACATGTCCAGATAAAACACAGCGATTTTTCAAATGCATTTAGTACAGTCGCAAAAAAATGTTTTCATTTGAAAATATGTGTAGGCATCAGGGCTTTTCAACTTCACGAATGTATTTCTGCCTTGATGTAAACAAAATACTAATAAACTTCCTGGAAACTTGCCGGCTTCAGTGAGAAAGACGATGACCTTGGAGAAGTCTATTTGTAGAAAGGAGGTAAGCTAGCTAGGGGAAGGACTGTCACGCAAAATCATGTATGGTAATCGTCGTAAGTGATTATCTGTTTCATAAACTCGCTATCGCTTCCAGCATCGAACGATAAATTGGTATCTAGAAACTACGCTAAAGATGCAATTATGAGCACACATTTTTATCGTTTAGCCTGCTCCTATTTTAAATACTCGTTCGAAACCCCCACCTGAATGAATTGCAAAGTAGAGAATTTTACCCTGCAAATGTTTCAATGAGATACCTTGTTCAATAAGGTCTGATCCATTTTGATAATGACGAGATATCTCGTCCATCAAAATCTGGTCCGTTTTGGTAATGACGAGATGCCTCGTCGAAACAACCACCAGGTGTATGGAAATGGAAATTGATTTTGCTCTCAACGATTCAACCCTTCTGTTGGTTGTCTCGACGAGGTATTTTGGATGAGGCTAAACTGACCAGACCTTGATGGACGAGGTATCTCGTCATTAGAAAAGACTGACCAGATCTTGATATCATAAAAAGTCGGCAATACCTTGATGACGAGATATCTCGTCATTAGCAAAATGGATCAGACCTTGTTGAACAAGGTATCTCATTGAAACCATTTGGAAAGAGGCAAAGATAGTGCGTAGATAGACAAAGTGTTTCTAAAACATGTTTTACAAAGAAAACTGAATAGACAAGCAAATTAGTTTTGCGTCAAAAACAGGAGTTAAAACAAAATTTATGAAATCTGCATCATCTCATGAAAATATTAGGCACATGTTCTAAACCAATGCTTATAGAACCCAACCCAATCGTAACGAGAAAGATATTACAAAATCGAAATAAGTAAAACGAGACTATATTCATAAGAAAGATGGTTTCATTTTAAACGTGCTGTATTACAGTTATTCGGAACTGTAATTGGACTGGGACTTGATTAAGTATCGATTTCTCGACAGCGCGATATTTCTAGGTTCAAAATCCTACGAGTACTCTAATGGTGACATGGGTTTCTCTTTCTCCTCACACGCTTTAGTGATCTGAACGGTTCTCTAATTTTCGATTTGCCATTCGTATAACATGCTTGACGCTTCATTTCCCAATTCCTGTCTGAATAGCGATATAACGGCCGTAGTGCACGTCATATCGCGAGTTCACTATCGTAACCACCACTTATTGATTCCATTGCGGTCTCTTTCTAAAATCTAAAAATGGAATATTCCAGATGAAATGTTACAGATGTAATGTTCTTGATGGATCACACAGGAATATGTACAAAACGAGTAACACAATAGCAAAAGATTTTTCTGCATTCCGAATAATAAAGTATTTATCATTCCATTAAAGTTGCAGTTATAGAATATACTATAAATCATAACAGATTTTATGACAAATCGACGTTAATGTAACGAAAAAGCTAAAAAGTTGATGTAACGAAATGCTTTTTTTCACCCAAATTTCAACGTTGAAGACAACGCTACTACTATACGACTTTATTACGAATACTCAACGTTGAATAAACCGTTGATTCTACATGGAATCAGCGAAAGCTAATCTACAATTTTTCTATGGTTAATTCACCAAATTCCTCAACGTTTCAGGGCATGATTCTGGAGATAGTAATTACTCGAAAGTTCCACAAACATTAAAAGATTTAAGAGACACATCGAGAAAACTTGATATGAGAGATTTCTTTGAGTAGAGAGAGCATAACAATGTATATGTACTTACTCCTGGAGGACCGAGAATCCGATTTGTCTGAAGTCAACCTGCTGCGCTTCGTAGGAGGAGACGTCCGCTCACTAAGGTCCCTGCAGAATTCATATCCATTCATTAGTGACCATGACAATCAACCAGCCATTCCACAAATTAGCATTAATAAATGCAATATAACGCAAAAATATAGGTGTCGAAATATACTGAAGAAACTAATAAGTGACTATTTGCATCATAATGTTTGGGTGAAAACATACTGTGTGTTTGCAGAAATCACAAAATAATCACATTATTGAAGTAATTCAGATTACTTGTTGAGTAGATAAACTGATTACAATTTGCTTAATTTTTTCACTTCACAATTTAGCAGTGTGTGAAGCTACATAGGCAAAAATAACTGCTTTTCTGCGGTGAGATATTAGGTAGGTAATGAATTTACGCCACACTAGAGCCATAGACGTGAAATGTAAGTAGACTGAGCATTGCTATTGAGGAGCTTCAAAAAGTGTGACCAACATGTCGACTAGCAGTCACGTGACTGCCCTGTGAAAACTTGAGTTGGCTGGCCGATTTGGTATCTTATCGCTTCGTTTGGCGATGTAACATCTTATGACAGGGTAGGTGTGTGAATCCGCATTTCTATAAAGTGATGACATAAGTGGTGAAATCGACAAGGTCTATTACTATCAGATGATTAATCAAGAGATGGGTGTCTTCTCCCGTCCCGTGGACCGCATGATGAATGTTAGGTTTCACCCAGAGGACGAAAGCAGTTACAACTAGTTTTGGTCACATGATACTAGGCACAAAAAGGTTACCATTACTCAATCTACTTTTATATTTCCTTTATGGTGTTGAGCAGATAAACTGATTATCATTTGCAGAACTTTGCATATATTTTCACTTCAAAATTTAGCAACGTGTCAAGCGATCTAGGCAGCTTCTTTACAAAGGGGTATTAAGTAGGTAGTTGAATTTACTAGCCTTGAAACAACACGAGGTATTGGTGAAGGTCCGGGATCAATCTTGAAGGGAAAGATCCGAGGACAAGGCCATGACAGATTTAATATGCATCAGCCCCCAAGTACCGTGATGGTCTTTGGTTGGATCGCGTTTCGAACTCGCAACCCTCCAGTTGCTGATCTACTACTCTTCCAACTGGGCTACAGCGGCCGGGGGATTGAGGAAGAGATACCCTGTTTCCATACCATTTTGTTACGTTGTCTGTTGAAGGGTCCTGAATTCGTATCAGGGGATTTAGAATGGAACTTTATGACACCTTGAACTATAACACCTAGAGTGTGCTGGTATGGTGCGGCAAAATGGAAAAAAGAAAGTTGTAAGAGTAGTAAAAAAGGAGAAAGAAAGCTGTAGCTGTTCATCGTGATGATTTTGAATGGTATGCGACTACCAGTATCTATATATAAAGCAGAGTTGGCGTCTGTCTGTATGTCATCTATACAAATCTACACAGTTTGACCAATCTACACCAAATTTGGTACACTTTTGCTTTAGAACCCTGTGGGTAACGTAGGCTACATATTAACCCCTTTCTATTTGTCGTAGGGGGCTAAAATCAATTCAAAATCCCCACAGGAATAACATTGAGTATTCTTGGGGGGGGGGGCTCTCACCCGGTCTGGCTGTGCAGATGGCGTCAGAGTTAACATCTACAGGAGTCGCCTCTCACAAGATGACCTTGGAATTTTTTTTTAGAATCTTAGAGTACGATGCAATCGCAGATGGGTCGGTTGCGCTGAAAATCACTCGGTATCATATCGTTTATGTGTTCTGTCTGTAAAATACGGGATGGAATTTTCAAGCATAAAGTGTAATTGCTTGAAACGTTGATCATGATATCGTATCAATATGATTTGTCAGCCTTTCATAATGATGGTGGAATTCCGAAATTCGCATTCCTAGTGCAAGGTGCTACAAATAAAAATATATTGATAAGAAAAAACACTGACTGCAATAATACGATACATGTAATTTTTTAAGAAAATGAACTTAAAGGGTCTGCACTTCACAATCACTCCAAAACTCAAAATCGACTTTTGTATATAGTCATCTCTATCAGTTTTTGTAGGTTTGTCTTACCTATAGAATGTGAAAAGAATCTAAGGTAAATTGTAGAAGCTATAAAAATCTGTTTTAAAAATTATTTTGCGCTCGCTTATTTTTTCTCTATATTTGCATTTTCTATGACAGAAAAGCGATTTTTTTGGATCACTTTCAATCGACGTTTAACCAATTAAACCCGAGCAACGCCGGGTAAATTCAACTAGTTACATATATAACAAAACATTAAGAGGTGTTGAGCACATAGAGTAAATATAAAAAAAGAGTGAGTAATCGTAACCATTACATGAGCCCATGATCCATGTGACCGAAACTAGTAGTAACGTGACCCCTTGACTTATTTCATTTCCGGGTGGAAACGAACATTCATCATATGATTGGTCCAAGGGTCGGTAGAAAACGCCCATCCATTGATTCATCGTCTGAATGGTTCACGCGACAGAGTATGGCGATTTCACCATTTTTATAGGAACTCTATAGAAATGCATTCACAAATGTACCTTGCAATGAGAAGTTATATCACCAAACGAGACAATTAGATGTCTTTTTAGCCAATCAAGTCAATTTTTCAGAGCAGTCACGTGACTGCTAGTCAACACGCTGGTCACACCTTTTGAAGCTGAAATGCTCAGTCTACTTATATTTCACGTCTATGGTTGAGCATAGCTCACTTCCAACACGTTTTTTTTTTCATGTGCGGTTTGCCACACAAGTGAAGTGAGCACCAAGCCACACTCCAAATTTCCACATCACGTCAACGTGAGGATATTTGAGGCCACGACACATTTAATGTGTACCAGCCGTCACGTACAAGACAGTTTTTGGTTGGATCGAGTTGCAAACTCTCAACTTTCTGATTGCTAATCAGCAACCCTTCCAACCGAGCTGCCCTGCCCCCTCCGCACGTGCTCTAAGTTTTCGATGGTTAAATACAAGGAAAAGGAACACGCTTTTTACATATTGATTTATCCGTGAAAAGAGCACCGAAGGGTTGCGAGTTCGAAACACGGTCCGACCAAAGACCGTCGTGTACATGGGGACTGGTGCACATTAAATCTGTCGTATCCTCAAATGCCCTCACGTTAGCGTGGTGTGGAAGTTTGGAGTATTTATGCCAGCTCAGGTGTTAACCTCGTCATCTGACCGGGGTTGTTTCAAATTACGAGGCGTTGTCCTTGATCTTTCTCTTCGGGATTGATCCCGGACAGTCGCCAATAGCCTGTTGTGTTGCTCCAGAGCTACGTTAATTACTTACCTACCGTGAAAAATTGTTTGCATAAAACTTTTTAAACAGAATTCCTAACTCGAAAACTTTATTTAGAATGGGTTCTTATATTTATTCTAAGTTATTGTCAAAGGGGCACGTGCTTTTGCGCTATGTGCTAGCCGCCACTGTTTAGACTACATTATTAAACAGCTCTGACATTCGTTTGAAATGTTGGCGTGGTGTGGAAGTTTGGAGAGTGGGGCGCGTCGCACCGAAGCAAAACAACGGGCTATTGGTGACGGGATCAATACGGAAAGGAAAGAACCAAAGGCAACACCTCGTCATTTTGAACCATGGTCAGACGACGAGAACAACACCTGAGCTGGCACCCCACTCTCCAAAGTTCCACACAACTCCAACGTGAAGACATGAGGCCACGACAGATTTAACGTGCACCAGCCTCCGTGTATACGACGGTCTTTGGCTGGATGACACAAAAGGATAATGCGAACCTTAACTTGCAAGTGAAAACTCATTTCATCCATCAATCATAAAACATGGAACTTTGTTGCCACAATTTCAGAGTTTTCACAATAAACTAACAATAGCCCGTTGTGTTGCTCCAGTGTGACGTTAATTGAAAATACCAATACCAATACCACAATAAACTAGAAAATATCAGCAAATACTAAACATCAGGAGTATTCGAATCTCGCAGTGACGTAAAAGAACGATTCTGATTTCCCAACTTCCCATTACGTAATCACACACGTTCGAATTTTATTGTTCTGACAAGGTGAGATCTTTTATTCATTCCGCTTGTGGCTCGATAACGATCGTCTGGGATCAGGAAAATATTACTCTCTTACGGAACTTGAAACATTTTTTAGAAACTTACATACCCTTAACTCCCGATTATCCGCGAGATATTGTGGAAATAAATGTGAAATATTTACCTGTCTTCATTGTCATAATATCACGCGTTTTCGAGAAGCACGCAACTTAAAATATAACTTTACAAAGGAATGATAATCTTTAAGCATATTGCACTTCTTAATTTCAAATTTGAACAATTCATTTCTATCGTTTTTATTCATTTGTAACATCCTGATTTGATTCCCAAGGTTTGTTCGAGCTTTATATAATTATTTGATAACTGAAAAATGAATTTTTTGGACATTTTTGGTTGTCGTTTTTCTCGAGAATTTACAATTTATGACTTAGACTTTATAGCATTTTTTAATTTTTGATCTATCAGTCATCATTATTAGGGGTAGGTTAATTGAATTAACCTCGCATTGGTGCAACACAACGGGCTATTGGCGACGATCCGGGATCCATCCCGAAGGAAAGATCCGAGAACAACACCTCATCATCTTAAACCACGGTCAGATGACGAGGTCAACACCTGTGAACTGGCACCCCACTCTCCAAACTTTCACACCACGCCAACGTGGGGATATTTGAGGCCACGACAGATTTAATGTGCACTAGCCCATCAGTACACGACGGTCTTTGCTTGGATCGAGTTTCGAACTCGCAACTCTCCGGTTGCTTTTCCGCTACTCTTCCAATCGGGCTACCGCGGCATGGTAACTGACTTCGGATAAAATGTTTTCCGCTAATAAACACACAAGTAGTCCAAAATAAGGGACTTATTTTAAGATTGAGTAAGAAAGTACATTTGACAAAATTATTACAAGCCAGAATGATTTGTTATTCTCGTGTGTGTATTTTGCAGTCTAATTTACTTAACTTTAACATTTTAACGTGTCATTGCGCCACCTATTACCGCGATTGTGTGTCTATTACTTGATATTGTACGTCTTGTGTTTGGCGTAGCATGGCCAAATATGGCCCTTGCGCCATAAAACTCCAACAAACCAAACCAAACAGTCTATTACCGCGATGAATAGGGTTGATTGGTTTTGGGGTTTTATGGCGCAAGGGCCATATTTGGCCATGCTGCGTCAGACACAATACAATATCAAATAATTGACACAAGACAGAATATCAGGTAACTGACACACACAGTGAAAGCTTTACTGACACAGAAGACAGAAATACACCAAGGGAGGAATGCACCAACAATGAATAGGGAATGCACTGTTGACTTGTGTGGCAGTATGTGATATTAATGAGAATAATATTAGACTTTAAATTCTACCAAACTTGAAACCCGTTTCTTTTTCAACTTTTCAAATTAAAATTCCAAACTACTGTACAGTTTAGAATCTCCGAAAACTTTCTTCTTCCGGTAGAATCGACGTTCTCATTTCAACGAACTCCGAATTTACGAGCTTTCATTGAAAATCCGGAACAAATATCAGAACAAATTAATTCCCGTTTAACGAACTCTCCATTCCCAACGAACTTTTTCTCGGTCTCTTGTGGATCGTAGCGTCGACAGTATTTTTTGTTTCGTTGCGCTAATGGCATTGGTTTTCCATTTAAAAGGAAACCCTTTCGAAAACTGATTGATAAACTAGACAAAATGAACTAATTTACTAAATAAAAAATTTAGTAAGCTGTCTAGACATTTCATACGCCAAAACTAAAGTGAAAAATTAAGTGGATTTCGGAAAAATCTGAACCCAAAATTTAATTTTTCTGGTGCTAATTTATCGAGTTGATGTTTATGTATTCGGAATTTTGAAACTGCTGCTATATACTGTATCACGGAACTCAAACTTCGGAAAATCAGAATGCTTAATGCATTGCCACAACTCGAACATTCTTTGGAATAAAACCAGAGGCTTCGTGGGAAAGTTGTTTCTGGTTTCCTCATGTGTGTATACCAAAATAGCCTTTAAAAATACAACCCTACTTTGCATATCGCACTCATCCTGAGAAAGGTGAGAACTCAAACGAAGATTTTATTTTTTCAATTTACAATTATAATTTCAATTTATAATCGAACAAGCGAAGAAAATCAAAGCAGAAAGTCAGTTCCGAATTTTTATTTGATGACGGAATTCTACATATTTCAAATAGATAAAATAGGCTCAGATTTTTATTTTTTGGCAATTAAAATTTCCTTTCAAGTGTTGCCACTTATCAAAAGTTGCGATACTTCAATGAGCTTCAATAATTTCTGTTGAAATTAATCGAAAAAAAAAACCAGATGAAATCTGAACACTTTTCACACACATTCTGGTTTTGTGAAATAAAATCGAATATTCTAGTTTATTTGTATTCGAATTTATAGAGTTCATAGAAGGGATTCGTATTTAAAAACGATTTTATCGACTTGATAGTTACACATTCGAATTTATAAAGGCCTCCTTTCCTTTGAAATATTCATTGGACGTTATTCCCGTGCTGTTTTAGTTTAGAAACACTAGAAAATAATTTATTTAAGCGCTGTATACGATATTTTTCGGTGCTAATTTGCAAGAACATATTTGGAGTTCATTTTTAGTAATTTGAATTTGTAAAAAAAAAAAACGAATTTATCGAGTTAATAATTTCACATTCGAATTTATAAAAACTTTGAAATATTTATTGACTATTATCCGTGCTGTTTTAATTAAGAAACCCAGGCGCTGCGTACGATATTTTCGGTCGCGAAATGATAAAAACGAATTTGTGTATTGGTAATTCGAATTTATAAAAACGATTTATCCAATTAATATTTTCACCATTCGAAT
Source organism: Meta bourneti (assembly GCA_933210815.1). Classification (NCBI taxonomy): domain Eukaryota; kingdom Metazoa; phylum Arthropoda; class Arachnida; order Araneae; family Tetragnathidae; genus Meta; species Meta bourneti. Next base: position 20,690,165 of record OW119929.1, read on the forward strand.
TTATAAAAACTTTTTCTTTCAAATTTCCATTGCACGTTATTTTCCGTGCTTTTTTTGGTCAGAAACAATGGAAATAAATATTTTTTTGAGCTGTATATTTTCCGGCTAACTTATAAAAGCGAAATTGGCATCAATCTTAGTAATTCGAATAAAAAAAACCATTTTATCGAGTTGATATTTTCACATTTGAATTAAGCTTCCTTTCCTTTGAGATATTCATTGCACGTTATTTTCTGAGCTGTTTTAGCTAAGAAATACTGGAAAATAATTAATTTAAGCTCTGTATACGATATTTTCAGGCGGGAATTTATGAAAACATTTGGAATCTTTAGTAATTCGAATTTATAAAAAAAGATTTCATCGAGTTGATATTTTCACATTGGAATTTATGAAAGCTTTGAAATATTTATTGCACACTATTATCCGTGATGTTTTAGTTAAGAAACACCCATTCGGGTATAAGATATTTTTGGTCGCGAATTGATAAAAACGAATTTGTGTATTAGTAATTCGATCTTTGTTAATTCGAATTTACAAAAAACGATTTTATCGAATTAATATTTTCACCATTCGAATTTATAAAAACTTTTCTTTCAAATTTCCTTTGCACGTTATTTTCCGTGCTTTTTTTGTTCAGAAACAATGGAAATAAATATTTTTTTGCGCTGTATATTTTCCGGCTAACTTATAAAAGCGAAATTGGCATCAATCTTAGTAATTCGAATAAAAAAACCGATTTTATCGAGTTGATATTTTCACATTCGAATTAAGCTTCCTTACCTTTGAAATATTCATTGCACGTTATTTTCTGAGCTGTTTTAGCTAAGAAACACTGGAAAATAATTAATTTAAGCTCTACGATATTTTCAGGCAGGAATTTATGAAAACATTTGGAATCTTGTAATTCGAATTTATAAAAAACGATTTCATCGAGTTGATATTTTCACATTCGAATTTATAAAAGCTTTGAAATATATATTGCACATTATTATCCGTGCTGTTTTTGTTAAGAAACCTGGCGCAATATATGATATTTTCAGGTGCGAATTGATAAAAACGAATTTGTGAATTGGTAATTCGATCTTAGATAATTCGAATTTATGAAGAACGATTTTATCGAATTAATATTTTCACCATTCAAATTTATAAAAACTTCCTTTCCTTTGAAATATTGATTACACGTTATTTTCCGTGCTGTTTTTGTGAGAAACATCCGAAAATAATAAATTTTCGCACGATTTTTTTCCCTGCGCGACCATCCAACACGGAATGGCAAAGACCACGTTTTCGCCGTATCGTGACGTCATCCCTCGGAAGTTCCACAGCCGACTGCCTCATCGCTAAGCCTACTAGCCATATTGAACAAGACAGCGGTGGTGGTTTCAGGGCGGAAAAGCTCACCGCTTTCGAGTCCCAAAACGCCGGTAAAACACCTAAAGGTACTCACATGACGAACTGTAACCAGCCGGAATCCTCGATGATGGAGCTGGGCTGAGCAGGAATCGCGATCTGGCCTGAGAGGTTGCGTGAACCGGTCGATCGCGGTCGACGCATGTGTCGGGGAGGCGCGTGTGACGTAGTTCCGGGGAAAAGCAGGGACCGGGAGAGCCCTGGCGGTCACCGACCGTTTCTCCTGCGCTGGATGCAGGCTCTTCCCACTACCATAATGAGGTCCACTCGCGGGCGAAACATGGTGGCAGGGGGCTGTCCTGGAGTGTTTTCGGGAACGTCCATTCCTTTTTCGCTGTACGGCGGATGCTCGAATACGACCCCCGAAACACGCTCCAAATGCTACCACGATATATTTTGCATTTATATCGAAGATCTCTGGGATAGAATACCTCGATTCTCACATGTGGGGGTATTCATGTACTACCAGAACAAAGATTCGCACACGGCACCAAATACACTCACGCACCCAGAAAGTGAAAAATTATTTGAAGTTCAGATATAAACCTCGATTTGTAAAATCGGAGTACAAAGCCTAACGGAATTTGTTTTTAATTTTATAGTTTTATTTTTCCACTTTATAAGGGGCCGTCGTGGCTCAGTGGGTATGCCCACTGTGCTAGCAACCTTCGAGCTGTAGGCGGCGCAGGTTCGATCCCTGCCAGGTGCATTCCTCCCTGGGTGTATTTCTCTCTTCCGTGTCAGTAAAGCTTTCACTGTGTGTGTTTAATTACTTCATATTGTACGCCTCAAAAAATCTAGATCAATTAGAAAGATTGGAGACAAAAGCCTGAGTCTGCAGCTAAGTCTCAAGGAAATCAATCAATCAACCAAACCAAATCCACTCTATAAACTTGAAGTTCGCTTTTGTCACATTGATTTGGGGTAGGTAGGTATTTTATTTAACGTCGCACAGGAGCAACACAGCGGTCGGTTGGCGACGGTCCGGGATCAAACACAAAGGGAAAGATCCGAGGACAATACCATGTAATTTTGAACCACGGTCAGATGACGGCCACATAATAGGATTAACGTTTGCAATAAAGCACTGACGGGAACAAAATGGCGACCGCTCTTAGTGGAACTTGCAAAAACGCACGAATTATGGTTCACACACCACACTGGAGGGCACTGTAAGTCAAATCTTCAGTAACGCCTCTGTATGCTTTTTCTCTGTGGTGCTAACCTGGGCCGTGGTAGCCCAATTGGAAGAGTAACGGATTTGAAATCGGAGAGTTGCAAGTTCCAAACTCGTCCAGCCAAAGATCGTTGTGTAGACGGACTCCGGTGCACGTTAAATCTCCGATCCGTAAAGATTCGAGGACACCACGTAAGTTTGAACCACAGTCAGATGACGAGGTCACACCTGTGCTGGCACCCCACTCTCCAAACTTCCACACCACTCCTCGTCATCTGACCGTGGTTCAAAATTACGTGGTGTTGCCCCCGGATAGAAGGGCCGCGGTGGCCCGGTTGGAAGAGTTACAGATTAGCGATCGGAGGGTTGCGAGTGCGAATCCAGCCAAATACCGTCGTGTGCAAAGGGGGCTGGTACACGTTATATCAGCCGTGGCCTCAAATGTCCTCACGTTGGCGTGGTGTGGAAGTTTGGAGAGTGGGGTGCCAGCTCAGGTGTTGCCTCGTCATCTGACCATGGTTCAAAATTACGTGGTGTTATCATTTGGGATTGATGCCGGACCATCACCAATAGCCTGTTGTGTTGCTCCAGTGTGAGTTAATTAAAATACCTGCATACCTACCGACGCGGATGGAAATTCCAGAGTCAATTCCAAATCGATAATTGATTGGTCAAAGCAAATTAGATTAAACGCCAACGTCTTCACAATTGCGAGAAACTACAGTTTAAGGTAACCATGATCTATATTAAATGAGAGCATTTGGACAGCAGAAGCGAAGTCTTCGTAGGCCGTCCGATTTGTTCACTGAGAATCGCTTTCGTACTATTCATCAAGGCATTTTAAATGCGTAGTAATTGGCTTTCGCGAATGCAATTTTCGATCGTGTTCATCAATAAGAGCAAGCATTTTCTCGCGAAAAACATGCCGGATAGTCCAGCCCAAAAGCAATCGGATGTCTGGATGGATCATTTGTGTAGCGGAATTTAAATGTTCGCTTTCCGTATGGTTTGTTTCTCTTTGTACTGAAAATCCCACTCATATTACCCGCTTTTGGACCTTGGGCTATAAAACCGAAACATCCAATCCAATCCCACTCATTACATTTCAAATCAACATTTAGTAGTAGTAGTTAGTTTAGTAGTAAATCACGTGTAAAAGTAGGGCTGCGATGGCACAGTTGGAATAGTAACGGATTGGCAACCGGAGAGTTGCGAGTTCGAAACTCGGTTCAGCCAACCAAAGACCATCGTGCACGCGGAGGCTGGTGCACATTAAATCTGACGTGGCCTCAAATTGTTGGCGTAGTCTATCAGTTTGAAGAGTGGGGTCAGATGTTGACCTCGTCATCTGACCGTGGTTCAAAATCACGAGGTGATCTTGGATCTTTCCTTGCGGTTTGATCCAGAACCGTCGCCAATAGCGCGTTGTTTTGCTCCAGTGAGACGTTCATTAACTATATGCCTTTGAGTAAACAAAAATATTTCGCAAATATTTGCGCCATATTATTGTACATATATGGGAAATATATGGAAAAATGAAGATTGATTCCAAAAACAAGTCAAATGATTTAGTACCCCAATTTCTTCCATTTCATCTGATTGACACAAGTGCTTCTGAAATTCAATATTATTTTGCGAATTTTTTATCCAGGACGCCAAAAGGAAGGTAGTTGAATTTAAGTAGCACTGGAGCAACGCAACGCGTTATTTGGCAACTGTTCGGGATCAATCCCGAAGGGAAAGATGCAATTACAACACCTCATCATTTTGAACCACGGTCAAATGCGAGGTCAACATCTGAACTGGTACCCCACTCTCCGAACTGCCACACCACGCCAACGTGAGTATATCTGAGTCCATGGCAGATTGAACGTGCACCAGCCCCATGTATACGACAGGTCTTTAGTAGTCCCCTTATGGATACTTCGGGCCCCGCCTCCTGGATGGCGGTGGGAGAAGGTACTCCTATTTAAAAGGTCCTCTTCCATCACTTTTGGAAGTGTGTGACATGTATGACTCCTTGTCGGTTATCAGATAGTAAGTGACCATGTTTTATTCATGTTTCATTTGAATGGAATAACTGATAAGCTCGTTATTTTCAATGTGTATTCCATGAGGTATTGAGAAGTGATTACTTTTCAACATGGAGTCCGACTGATAAGGCATTCAGTGGGAAAAGGAATGTTCAGGCAAGGAGGTAGGCACAAAAACTATCTGGAAACAGCATGATAGTACAGATCTGCTGGCTCTCTTTAAGTTCTTTAGTTCTGTAACTCTTTCGTAATGGCTCTAAGTTGCTTTACAAATGAATAAAAGCACTTTATTTTATATCGATTTAAAAATCTCTTTATTTCAGAAGCTGAGCAGCATCGCAAGATTCAGATGGAATCCACATCGTATTCTTTGAAGATACTTAAAGAGGCCTTCCTTTGTTTTATTTGGCTGGCCTCACTATATATAAACTTTAAAGAGTTACAACTCTTCATGGGAGAGGAGTCTGTCTTTGAGTAGAAAAAGGAACTTTCAGGGAGGGCGGTGGGCATGAAAGCGATCTGGATAAAGCATACTGGTATCGATCCTCAGGTTCTTTTATTCTAAAATTAATCTCGTAACCCTTTATTCTATAGCTCTTTAACTCAAAGTTACTTTACAAAGTAATAAATACGACTTTATCTTATGCGTTGATTTAAAAATCTCTCCATTTTAGAAGCTGAGCTGCATCGTAAGATTCAGACAGAAAGCTCCCCAAATAGTATTCTTTGAAGATACTTAAAGAGGCATTTGTTTTACAAGTCAAAAGGATTGCATTTAGATCTAAGAGTAAAACTTTGCTCTTAGATCTAAATGCTCTTAAAACCAACTCAATTATTAGCTCTTAAACCAACCCAACATGGATTCTCGTATTTATTCTGATCTGTGCATCCTTTTTTCTTATGGAATGTTTTGGAAAGATTCTATTGCTTCTTTCCTTATAATAGAATCCTTTGGAAGATTCTACTGCTAATTTCCTTAGAATTGAAGCCGTGGAAAGATTCTATTAGCCAAGATCAAAATTGGTTAGAAGTTGTGCAGGGAAAACTGCAGATTGCAAGGTGGAATCATGTGTGTGAAACCCTAAGAGGGTTAATAAAAATCAGTTACTCTTCTGATAAATGCAAAATTAAAATCGATGCGCAGCGCATGAATTTGAATTTTGTTTTTAAAAATAATATTTTTGAATAAAATCTGTGCCTTCTTACAACGACCTTGTGCATCGCGTAGTTTAAAAACCAATATTTTTTATGGATTATGCCTTTATAAGAAAGAATTCAATGCTTATGTACAAGTCGTAGAAACCCTCACGAGTTTCGAAAAAGCACACTTTGTTGAGAATACGGCGAATAAACCATCTCACTCCACACTTAACCATTGTTTCGGAAAGAATAATGCAATCACACCTCAAAATCACATTAAGCTGCAGTACAGGCTCGGAAAATTTTCGTATCTCGGCTTTGCAAATGCACTACCTGTGCATTTGCAAAGCCGAGACCACGTGTTCTTTAAGTTATGGGGAATTATGTATTACTCAAGTCCTCTCACAGAGAATGCCTCTATTATTTTGCCTGTCCGAATATGCCGTCTGATAAGTAAATACAGACTGCGTTTCGATTTGAGGAGCTGTATTCGAAAAACAAAAGTAAAATGAGAATGGGAATTGAATTAATTGAATCTGGAGCGACACAACGGGGTATTGGCGATGGTTCCGAAGGGAAATATCTGATTATAACACCTCGTAATTTTGACTAGGTCTCGCCTGAGCTGGCACCCCACTCTACAGATTTCCTCACCACTACAACGTGGGGACCTTTGAGGCATCGACAGATTCAACGAACACCAGCACCCACTTACATGAGGGTTTCGAACTCACAACAATCCGGTTGCTAATCCGCTACTCTGTCAACCGGGTTACCACTGAGACGGCCGACCATTTTGCTAAGCTTGCCTCTTGTTGCGGAGAGGAACTGGGGGTTCCAGCCCCTCGTTCCTATTTATTAAGACGAATTAAAAAATATGTATCAACATCATGGGAAACTGAACATCGTGATGTCCCTAGAGGTTTGCGACTCAAATCTTTCGATCCAGTTATTGGCCCTGGTCTCCTCTCCGCAAATCGATTTCTTTTTAGGTTCCTTACAGGTTATGGCCCGTTTCCGGAATACTTGAATCGGTTTAAGATTAAAACTTCAGACTTGTGTCTGTGCGGTGAACTGGGAAGTGCTGACCACTACCTCTTCAGCTGCCGTCACACGGCCTCCTATCATCTAGTTAAACCTTCTGATTCAAACCGAGCCTTATGGTTGAATTCTGTTATTTCCAACCCTCTATAAGGTCAAGATGTGTGTGCTGGCTGCTGGGGAGGTGGTGGACCGCCTTCCCTCCTTCTCGTAATTTTATGTTTGATATTTGATTATTTATTTCCCCTCTTAAACTATTGGGTTACTATTTCATCTCTTTGTGGGTCCGGGTTGGTCGACCCTTTTCTTCCTTTTGTTCTATTATGTATTTATTGTTATTTTTACGTATTTATTGTATTTACTGTTCTTATCCTTGAGTTTGATTCTTGTCACTTTTTGTTGACGTTGTTTGTCCATTCTATACTTTAATTGTAATATTTTCTTTTGCAACTTGCATTTTATTTGTCTTCATGTTTTACGCCACGTCCCATCTTATTCACCGAGAACTGCTGCACGCCACCACGAACATTTGCTCCTGCAATTGTGGGGGCCTTGTTGGAGTCGATTTCTTATCTTCTTCAGTGGACTGTATTTGCAGCTTGCCTTGGTGCTTTTATTGATGTGGTTTTTGTTGTTTGTGTTTATTCTTTTGTCGTTGTTTTAATGATGTTCAATCGTGCCGCACTGGTCGCCTGCACTATGTAAAACTTTGTATTGTTTTGTCTCAATTTAACAACCTTTCCCCGCCCTTCCCTTGCCTGGGCTCGAAACCTTGTGGTGAGCCGGGTAGGGCGTGGGTCATAAATAAATAAAAAAAAAACGGGTTACCACGGCCCCCGTAAAATGAGTCAAAGAATACAATTTAGAGACTACTCAATCGCTTTATACTGCCGTAGTAATAACAGTAGTAGTAGGACAAAAATAGTATATTTTGTTTTTGGTGTGGTGAGAGAGCAGTTGACATTTGAAAAGTCCATTTAAATTTGTCGAGGTCTCAAATGTCCTCACGTTGACGTGATGTGGAAGTTTGGGGAGTGGGGTGCCAGCTCAGGTGCTGACCTCATGATCTGACCGTGGTTCAAATAACGAGGTGTTGTCCTTGGATCTTTCCTTCGGGATTGATCCGGGACCGTTGTCAATAGCCCGTTGTGTGGCTCCAGTGAGACGTTAATTCAACTACCTACCTACTTTGTTTCGATCACCTGTGCTATGGTTTCCAGCATTGAATTAGAAACTAAGTTACAGAGGGCAATTGAAGGAGATAGGTTAGCAAAAGAGGCAAGCACAACGGTAGGTAGGTAGGCATTTTAATTAATGTCGCACTGGAGCAACAAACACAACGGGCTATTGGTGACGGTACGGGATCAAACCCGAAGGGAAAGATCCCCGTAATTTTAAACCACGGTCAGATGACGAGATCACACCTGAGCTGGCACCCCACTCTCCAAACTTCCACACCACGTCAACGTAGGGGCATTTGAGGCCATGATAGATTTAATATGCACCAGCCTCCTTTGTACACGACAGCCTTTGGTTGCTAGTCCGTTACTCTACCAACCGGGCTACCGCGGCCCACAAACACAACGGAATAGAAAGATGGAAGAGTAAAATGGCCGAGAAGTCATTGCAGTAGGGAACCATTTGTATACATGCGCTCATGGTATATTCCAAAATGTATAGTATAAGGGGGAACAAGCAAAATAGTTTTTAAGTGTTACCAAAACTGTCACTGCAATCAACAAGTTGGACGAGGGAAGAGACACTCTTCTTAACAAGGACTGGACATTTACATCTTACCTGAAGAAGTTTTAAAAAAATTAAGAAAAATGCTCCTGTGGTGAAATTGGCACACCTCTGCATTACATCACAGTCTGCCCCCTTATACCATCTTGTCATATGAGGACATCTGCTGACCAATAAATTTTGTAAGTCAGTCCATTCCTGAAGTCAGACATTTGATTTTAAAATCATTTTTCTTCCCAGAAATACTACTTTTTTATATTTGCAAATATTTTTTTGCTCTAAACACTGTTACCTTGGCAACGCAACCAGACCGTAATCGAATAAAAACGAAAATAGTTTTTTCATCGATTGTTCGCAATCGATCAACCCATCGGACTTTAAAAAAACTCACGTCCTGAATGATTTGATTAACCCTTGTGTGACAAAAGTGACCACACAGAGGACGAACGAAACCCATTCTGCATTGTATACAGGTATATGGTAGCTGGTTTTGAATTTGAATCACAATGAAACCCCGAAAAGAGGATCCTTTACCAATTTCAATCTGAAAAGGTTCAAAAAGTCACTTTTTAATTTAGCAAAATACGCTAATGAATTTTCACCCTCTGAAGAGTCTGCACTAATATTTCGAGGGGGTTCCAGTCGACTTGTTAGTCATACTTTTTGAAACTCCACACAAAAGCAAAGCTCAGTCTACTTATATTTCACGTCTATGAATCAACTATGATGTATCAATTTGGAATTTATTCTCTGGAATTTTTATTGGGGAAGTGATGAAATCGTATTGGAAAAACAAGACAAATGACGTCACGTTCAGAATACACACAGGAACTCGTATCGCCACAGAAATACCACCGCCACCTGTATTTAGCGAGACAGAATATGTCTCTCACACATGTGGTTATTTAGTCATGTCAAAAATGTTTAGTCAAAATATGGGGTAAAAGTAATACAAAAGAAAATCTCGTGACTCTCATACAGAGGATTAAAGAGGAAAAATGGAAAGTAATTCTCGTTCGTATTTTTACATTCTAGTATGTGTGAGAGGGTTTTTCTGTATGGTGGAATAGAGAAGGTGCTAGTGTTTTAGTAACTTGTGGCGCAAAGTGGCATGTTTTTGTATTAACACTAGATATACCAACAATTTGACTATGATTTTTCTACCGACACCAGTCAAAATGACTGGTCTTAGAAAAAATGGTTGGTGGGGTTTCCAGTCTTTATATATTTTTTATAAATGATAAATTACTTCAATTAGGTTAATTGTAATACATTAATTAATTTTGCTTGCGTAAATATCCATTTTTTGTTCAAAACTCGAGGAGCTTCTAACTCTGTACAAGTTCTTATATGTTCTAAAATAAAATGATCAGTTACTAATAAAAATGCACTACTTATTTCCTCCTTCATAACATTTCTTTTTGCATCTGCTGTAGGCCCGGGAGTATCCTTGAAAATTCTGTGAACTGATAATCTTCCACCAACGCCCCCTTCTTTTATTTTTCTCCAAATAGTTCCGTCTGTAGAAATTTCTGTTTCACTTTCATCTTCGTCACTGGAACTGGACGGCAATGGTAAACATCTTCGTTTACGTATGTTTGAAATGTTTTCGTATTCACTGTCGCTTGAATCATCTTCATTGCTCTTATCAGAAATATCGCTATCACTACTCTCGATATTCAACACGTTTATTATTCCTGCCGTGTGGATCACTTTGGTTATCTAATAATTCGCCTTCGCTATCATAAAGCTCATTATTTTCAACATCCGAACATTCCATAGGTATGTCGGTGATATTTTCCAAAAACACGGAAGATTTCTTTCGTGTTGTCATTTTTGGGGCCTAGCGATAATTATAAAAATAATTTGAAACTAATAATAGGATAATATTTCTCTCTGTATTTAGTTTTCTTACCAAAGAATATACAATATTTCAGTATCCAAAGAAATGTTTCTTTCCAGTTTTCTAAACAAAGGTCCACAGCCAACACCCCTCAAAATTCAATCAACGACTGAAAATTTATTACGAATTCTGTAATTATCACCCGCATGACATTTTTTTTATCGTGCTACAATTACGCAGTATTTATAATTTATTATAACTGCGCAAAACTCATTCCATCACATAGAAAAATGTACCAGTCATTTTGACTGGTTTGGTATAAGTACCGATGATATTCAAAAACTTTTTGATTTTGAATAAAAATATAAAACTAACCGCCTAATAATATTCATTTAATTATCGCTACAAATGTCATGACAATCGTTTCGAAAAAAAATTAAGGTGAAGTAAGAATTTTAAAATAAAATTGTAAAACCAGTCATTTTGGACTGGTGTGGTAAATCTAGTGTTAAAAGTCAAAGCCAAGTATCGCCATAACGGCGACAAACCATCTTAGTTGTTCACCGGAAGTAATTTTTCTTCCGGTAGCTTGTTTACGTTTACACTGAAAAACCCTTTTATGAGAGACTTTTTCTGTCAGGATGAATGTAAGTGGTGGCAGTGGTTTCTGTGGAGGAACTCTCCCTTATGTACATGTACACACATCTTTTTCTCTCTGATAATAATAAGACACCGTGGAAATGTTTTAGTACCGCTGCTGCAAAATGTCTCAATCCAAGAGAATGAAAATCAGTTTCCGTTTCGGTCTGATAGAGCTATAAAAAGATGTGTCCGATAGACCGATGTCCAAACGCTGAGACAGTGGTCATCTCAAAGGCTATCGATCACACTCTCTACGACATCCACGTGACCTTGAAAGCTTCCATTCTTTCGATAATCGATCAAAATGCATTGTATCGTGCACAGTCGCAAAAACCAACGGCTTACTTTTGTGTTCCAAGTCTAGTCATCCATATTGAAGACTGATGCATGTACCAATCGAACTACTCAAGACGTGAGAAAAAATATCCGAGAGTTAAAAAAATAACATATCAGCCTTTATTGAATGTTTTGTGTTCCAATAGCAAGGGGAAAATCTTGTCTTTGTAGCTCATTCAAAAACGTTTCAGCTGATACGACCTTTATTCGTTTATTTTGTCGTTATGGCTTTTACCAATGTTTAATTTACTCTAGAATTTAGTGTGTTGGTCAGTGGGGGCTGTCTGTTTGTGTTTGACCTCAAAATTCGAACTAACCGCCGTTCATTTCTTCTTAATTGTTACATGCCCCCTCTCCATTTAATGAGCACAATTCTTTGGCGTTGTGGTCAATTTGCTCCTCGAGTTTTTCCGGCGATTCGTAAATTTGGTCCACTCTCCTCAAAACCAAGTACTAACTAGTGTGTGTGTGGACTATACTAATTAGTGGATAATAACAATGAGATATGACCTATTTCCACGAATTTCTGTCTGAAATAAATGGCATTGCAGATGAAAATATTTTTCTTCACATCATTTAACATTTTTGTAATTTATGTTTTTTATTTACTACTACTACACACACCATAAAAAATTTTTCGTCGGCAAACAAGTGAAACAGTAAGTCAAAGAACGTAGTTCTAAGGAAACGAAGGGGTAGAAATTCTACTCCCAAGCTTCTCATTGAGTGTGATTCTCAAGAAATCTAACCTTCATGCAAAGAAAATTTAAGACTTCACACACACCAGATCACCACATTCTAGACTAAAAAATCTAAGAAAACTCATAAATTTTGAGTTGGCGTCTATGACTTGCAAGCCAACGATGTCTTTTTCGATTCTTTATTCGTTGCATTTTGTAACAATCCGCAAAATACGTTTGGGCAGGTTAGTTGGTAGTTGAATTAACGTAGCACTGGAGCAGTACAACGGGCTATTCGTGACGTTCCGGAATGCATCCCGAAGGGAAAGATCGAGGACAAGACCTCGTCATTTTGAACCACGGTCAGATGACGAGGTCAATACCTGAGCTGGCACCTCACTCTCCAAACTTCCACGCCATGCCGACATGGGGATATTTGAGGCCACGACAGATTTACCTCGCACTAGCCCCCATGTACACGATGGTATTTGGTTGGATCGAGTTCGAACTCGCAACGCTCCGGTTGCTGATCCGCTACTCATCCAACCAGGCTATCTCGGCCCAAATAAGTTTGGGATGTCCTATTTTGCGAAAATTATCTTTATTTCCGTCCTGAATAGAAAATATAGATTAAACTTCAACAAACAAAGACTATCTAAATCATAAAAAAAGTCCGTTGTGTTGCTGCATCGCGACTACCTACTTACCTAACCATATTATTGTGATGCATTTGCCTTACCTAAATTCCATCGTTATTATCTCTTGTGTTTCGGAATAATGAGATCATGTACACACATTTTTACTTTTCTAAAAGTATCTTTGAAGATTGGTAATCTGGGTAGACACATTGGGATGAGAAATTCATGACTACGAAAACAAACAATAGGGGAATAACTGCAGAGCCACGTGACTGCAGTAACCGTGAATAACTGACGTCGTTGCCTTGGCAACCACGATGCGATGAGAACGAGCCTCTACGTCGAATTGGCAACAAGTCGGGGGCTTAACACAACCATTCCCTAAATTGATATTGGGCGATTTCGGGATAGATTTTTGCGGATTAGAACCTCCACTTTACAAAAGGATAGATCTCCTTCATTCATACGCGTGCTTTTATTTTCAAATGGGTGAGGTGAATCAGAACAAATTTGTAGGTGTACAACTAGAGGCAGAAATAAAAGGAAACCCTGTTCATTTCCGCATCACTCACAGTAAAGCAAATATATATATATATATATATATATATATATATATATATATATATATATATATATATATATATATATATATATAATAAAAACAATCAAATTACAGAATATACAAAACATCAAAACGTAAAACAATAGAAATGCAGACCAGCAAAACGCCAAAAGATCAAAAAGTCAAAATATTAGAAATGCAGACCAGCAAAATGCCAAAAGATCAAAAAGCAGATAAGTAAAAAGCCAAAAAACCAAAAAAGTTGGGGGTAAAAAATAGTCAAGCAGAATCCAGAAAGCAGAAGGCAGAACTGTCCCCCAACTTTTTTGGTTTTTTGGCTTTTTACTTATCTGCTTTTTGATCTTTTGGCATTTTGCTGGTCTGCATTTCTAATATTTTGACTTTTTGATCTTTTGGCGTTTTGCTGGTCTGCATTTCTATTGTTTTACGTTTTGATGTTTTGTATATTCTGTAATTTGATTGTTTTTATTATTATTTCCCTGTCAGAGTTAGTTGCAGCTTTTGCGCACTCCTCTGTCAGTATGTCAGCATGTTAGCATGTTTTTTTAACCTTATGAAAAGTACAACTAATAATTTAGCGCCTGGCAAGAAGGACTTCCTTTCATGTGGTAAGTCCTGTGCTCGGTACATGGGAGTTTTGGGGGACCCCCATGGATCGAAATCAAGTTACCCTACTGATAACAATTTCGAATCTTCGAATAAACTTAAATTTTATAAATGTAGAGATAAACGTTGTAAAACTTGCCCTCAACTGAATTGTTCCACCATAAGGGATGATTCTGGCTCCGATGACTCTGCTTTGCCTGCATGTAAAGTCTCAAATGTCATTTACCATTTAAAATGCAGCCTTTGTGGTATGGGTTATATAGGTCAAACCAGTAACTCCTTGAACTTACGTATTAATCTACACCGCTCTAATATTAAAAATTATAACTCCCATTCCCCTTTTAACTTAGAGTTCCATCATTTCTCATTACATGGCTTTAATAATGCAATTATTACTATACTTGAAATTATAAGCAATACTGAATTACGACTGGCTAAAGAAAATATTTACATCTTAAAATATAAAACACTTGCTCCTTATGGTTTAAATGATTTATTTCAAAATTCACAAGTTAATTTAGGTAACTGTAACACATATACTTTATTCCACACTTCAAGAATCAAAACGAATAGAGGTTGTAGGGGTAGCGGTATTAATAAAAAAATAAAAAACTCTGAAAGCAATAAACAATTTGCAGACATTACAAAATATCTAAAAACTTTAGAAAAAATTTTTATTGAGAGTTTTAACTTTAAACCCTTAAAAAGATTTATTTTTTCCTTGAATGACAAAACTTGTCTCAAATTTAAAAATTTTTTCACAACACTAGACTCTCTTAATCCTCATTTTCTACTTTTACTACATGATATTTACAAAGCTCGACTCTCTAAAATTAATATGAAAAAAACTATTAATAATGATAATTTAATTTACTTGAAAATAGGATTTAAACACCCAATCTTTGATAAATTTAATTTCAATAAAATTATAAATAATTTAATGAATATTTTTCCTATAAAATTTCATACCATAAAAAAATGCTTTAAATATGATATACCATTGGGTAGAAAAATATTTAATTATAATCATTTTTGCAGTAAGATTAATTTATATAGGGATAAATGTGAATGCTTTTGCAACGATATAAATTATAGGCCTTATTTAAATGATAGTCTAGGACATATTGCAACTGGCAATCTTGGAATTATTGATAATGAACAATTAAGGGAATTAATGTATAAAGGTACTAAATTCAGACCTATTTATAGTATTAAAAAAAGTTTTATACTTAAAAGTTTCCTCGAAGACATTGATAATTTTTGTATTTTGACTTCTACTAAATTTAATACCCCAATTTACCTCTTCACAGAATGGAAATGGAAACTTTACAATGACTTTAAAATTTTTATAAATGAAAATCCCCCACTTTCTGGAAAAAACACTGATTACTACAAAGCAATAATGCTAGCTATAAAAGACTTACAAAATAAATTCATAATAACACCGGTAGATAAAGCATCAGGTAACTATGCTATTATCTGTAAAAAACTATACTTAAATTTGCTAGATACTGAGCTTAAAAATTCTGATACCTATAAGTTCTGCAAATCCACATATACAACTATTGTTAAAAAAATTATTTCTTCAAATAAAAGATTAAAAATTTCTAATCATCACATTATTTTACCTTACATAACTGTTGTACCTAAATTTCATAAAAATCCTTTGAAATTCCGATTTATTACTTGTGGTACAAATTCTTATATGATTAAACCCGGTATCTTACTTTGTAAATATCTAAAAATTATCCTTAATACCATTATTGAAGAAGGTTTCACTTGGATTACTAGTGATAATAATAACGTTTTAAATTATATAAATAAAAATATTATTAATAATATACTTACCTACGACTTTAAAGACCTATTTACTAGCATACCTTTGGACAAACTTAAAGATGTACTTAACTACTATTATCATGACTTTAAAAATCTGATTACTATTGATTTTGAGGATTGGGAATTTTTGGTAAACTTCTGTATCTATAATAATTTTATTTTTAACGGTGAGCATTTATTTATTCAAGTTAAGGGTATACCCCAAGGCTCCAATTTTTCTTCCATTCTTGCTAATTTATTTCTTCATTATTATGAAAAAAATTTTTGCCTACAAATTAATTCTGCCTTTAGATATATTGATGATTTAATTGTTTTCAATGATACCAATTTTGCTAACCTTTGGAATTCGATTTACCCTGATGAATTATATTTATTGAAAACCAATTCAGATAACAATAAAGCCGTCTTTCTAGACTTGAATATATATACTTTAAATAATAAAACTGATATTAATATTTATGATAAGAGAGATGATTTTGAATTTCCGGTTTTTAAATTGATATATTGGGATTCTAATATTTCTAAAAAAATTTATTACAATACAATCGCTGGTCAACTGATACGTTTCAATAAAATTTGCAACTCTAAATCTAACCTTCTTTTGCAATGTAATAATCTCATTAACACACTTCTTAATAATAAATACCCTCACTCTTTTTATAGGATTATTTTTGAAAGATTTAAGATAACTAATATTATTTAATAGCTTATTTCGGAGACTATCCTGTTGACTATCAATTTTAAAAAACTGGATTTGAACACTATTTTTTCGACTTCCGATTCCGCTGTTCCGGTTCGGAATTCCGAGTCGGAATTTCGAGTCGGGGTTCCGTGTCGGAATTGCGGTTCCGATTTCTGATATACGGCGTTATGAATGGCATTTGTTGGCGGTCCTCATGTAGTTTGCGGCGGGTTGTTGTCGATCTTAGGTCAATCTATTTGGGTAGGTTTGTTTTCTCCTTTTAAATTTTAATTTAATTTTAATTTTGTATTATATTATCTTTGGTATGTGTCCTTGGTTGTCCCTGGTTTTGTTTTTCTAATTTATTTTCTTATGGTGTTTGGAGGGGTGTGTGAGCTACTTTTGGTGTGCTGCCGCTCACACGCAGAAAACACCATATTGTGTTGACTGGGTGAGGCTCCTCCCTGATGACGCCCTGATCCACCAACACTTCCATCATTTTTTTCAAAATTTTCTTAAATTTCTTGATTTTAAAATTTTTGGATTTCTCTTTGTTTTGGTTTGTAATTTTGAATTATATATATATATATATATATATATACTTAGGGGTTATTTTTAGGTATCGTTTCATATATATATGTGAAACGATACCTAAAAATAACCCCCTAAGTACAATTCTCACTACCTTTCACCTTTGAACTCAAGCCGCCTCGTTAACTTGGACCTCCCACAAGGACTCTCCTGCTTTCAAATCGCATATGTAAGATCACATTCCCCCTTCGTAAAACCACCGACTTCTGCCAATGAACTTCCTTGTTAAATCCCCTGGTCCAATAATATTTTTCTTAATCCCAATCCCTCTAGCGAGATCTTTGTAAACTATTTATTCTTTCACGAACCTCTTGGGCTAAGGAGCCCTCAAGAGCCATTCCAAAACTCCAAACCCTCAACAACCTCATGATGTAACTTCTCGTCTATTGAATTAACAAAGAATAGCTGTGGAATTTTCTGCCTCTCCATTTATGAAATCTGCATTACACTCAATATGGATCATTCTCTCCGGTTGCCTTATACCACTCTCGTCACGACTGCAGGCTTAATTAAGAAAAAATTAAAAGAGTATTATAAATGAATAAAATACGTCGAATTTTTATAATGCGTTAACAATTATCAAATTAATTAACAGTTTATTAAATCAATTAATACCTTAAATAAGCAGATAATGAACTTTTTCTTCACTAAAATAACCACTTCGCTTATTTACATCTCTGCATGTCCAATCAATGTTTCAAAAGTTGCAAAGAGATCAAGGATGAGTTTTGAAAAACACAAGATTTATATGTTACGACTTTTACACTTCAAAAAATATTTATGCAGTGAATTCCAGCACACCGTGGAGTTTTTGGTAATGAACAACTTGTACTTGTTTGGTAATGAGTACTTGACAAAGAGGGGTACTGCAGTTGTTCGGTTTCTCAATAGACCCATCTCCCCCTTTGATTTCATAAAAACATACACCAAGAAAATATCAAAGAACCTTTCCTCATTCGAGCTAATCACTAGAAACTGAAGTAAACCTTGGATTATTTTACAGTAGATATATCCTATATGCCTCAAAGGCAGCTGTCACAATAACACGATTTCTGATTGATCAATGATTGTTTGGCTAAACGTCTCTACCGTTTAATTTCTCCTGGTGATTGTCACGACGAAGTATCTCGTCATTAGAAGAAATCTAACCAAAGACGACATTTGGAAGAAACTAGATCTTGAACACGGCATCATCAAAAATCGGCAATATCTTGACGAAGAGATATCTCGACATTAACAAAATTGATCAGATCTTGATGGACGAGATATCTCGTCGAAACCACTTGGAGGGTCAAAATTCTAGAACCCCTGTTGCCCCTTTGTACTTTATTCGAAGAAATGAAAACGGGCCGCTGTAGCCCAATTGGTAGATTAGTCACCAGAGGGTTGCGAGTTATAGACTCGATCTAACCGAAGACCATCGTGCACGTGGGCGCAAGTTAAATCTGTCGTGGCCTTAAATGTCCTTACATTCGTGTGGTGTGGAAGTTTGGAGAGTGGGGAGCCGATTCAGATGTTCACCTCGTCATCTGACCGTGGTTCAAAATGACGAGGTGTTATCCTCGCGATTCTGAGACCCGCAGTCGGGAATTGAGTTGCATACCCGCTGCAATGTATTGCTTGTACGTACTTTTCTTACTAATCTTTGTAATGTGTATTTTATTTTTCTGTCTGCCATTGAAAATAAAAAGGAACACTTGTGCTATTTACTGTCATTTAAAAACATTCATCTAAACTTTTTAAATGTTATCAGGTCCAGACTCATTTGGTAAACAAAAATTGAATTTAACCTTGGTCCCCTTTCGAAATAAATTCCTGGAAACGCTACTACTATAACTCTTTCCTTATTTAAGATTCAAACTTAAAGACTAAATGTGCAATTCCATTCGCACGCAAACAAATCTTGAGAGGTAATGAAATGTTGCTAACCTACAAGATAATTCTCTCCTCAACGCAGAAAAGAAAATGGAGTGAATTAAATTAGCGCGCGAGTTTCTCAACAATGAATCACTGTAATCACACGTCGAGATCCAATTTCTCGAGAATAGTAAATTAACCCATTAGGAAACCCCGAGGACCCAATACAGCAATTACTTCCAAGTCCTTTCAAAGACTAAATTATACTTTCTACCTTATTTCTGAGGCCATACGGAATAGCTGAAAAGCTTCCTGTTCCTGCTGTTCGGAGCTCTTGGTAATTGCTCCCATAGTGAAATTTCATCTCGAGTGTTCGACAGAAGTTGCTAGATTTTCGGAAGAAAAAATGGCGAGTTGCTAGATTTTCGAAAACTCGAAACTTTTTATTGTTGCGTAGAAGTGACTCGTAACCTTCTGGTTGCAGTTTCTTTTTCAAATTAGCAGATAATTAAAACGAAACTGAGAGGCTTTTTAGAAATTCCTGTTGTCAACAATACTAGTCAGCTCTAAAACGGAATTTCAGAAAAACATAAATGGGAAGAATTTCAATGACGTGTGGTTTTGTGTTTGTCGGTCTTTTGTAGGGAATTTGTAAGAAATGAATGACGCTATGATGTAATGGTGTGACGAGTGGTCTTGGCAAATAATAATACAGCCCAAAAATAAAATTTAATTTTAAATTCAGACCGCGGTAACCCGGTTGGAAGAGTAGCGGATTAGGAACCGAAGGGTTGCTAGTTCGAAAGTCGATCCAACCAAAGATCGTCGTATTCGTGAGGGATATGCACGTTAAATCTGTCGTGGCCTCAAATGTCCTCACGTTGGTGTTGAAGTTTGTAGAGTAGTATCAGCTCAGCTGTTGACCTCGTCATCCGACCGTGGTTCAAAATTACGAGGTATTGTCCTCGGACTTTTCCCTTCGGGATGGATCCCGGACCGTCGCCAATTGTCAGTTGTGTTGCTCCAGTGTGATTTAACCTTGTCACCAAACCATGCTTCTGCTGTTCGATCGCCTTGGAGTCTGGTGATTGACGTATCGGATTGGTCAGTGGTGTTTATCATGCGTTGTAACTACCCCTAATACCACCCCAACCACAATTACCATCTGTCCTATGGATGCTAGCTTCAGTCCAGCTATTGGTCAAGGGGCAACAGTGAATGCCAGGGTAATGAAGAAAAGTAAGAGAGAGAGAGGACTTATCCATTCACTGTGCATGAAAGGCATACTGATCTGACTGGAAAACGTCAGGGTCTTCACGGCCAAAGAAGACAGCAAAATTGCGAAATGATCTTATTAACAGTTTTTGACATGAATACGTCTTTAAAATTGGAACAGTACTAGGGGTATGCATGAAAAGTCGGGCGTTACAAAAAGAGTTACAACCGCATTGTCTAACAATTTCAGAACTAGAAGATAAATATAGCGTCATGTAGACTCCGCTCCTGACATGACCTTCGAACCGAGTACGCAGGCACACTGAGCACGTGGTCCGCAATGTGTCGAAATTCTACTGTGCTTGGCGAGCTTTGGGCCAGTGTAATTTTGGATTTTGTGGAGTGAGGACTGAGTAAGTGGTGTCATTCGAAAGCTACGGAACTGCGTTACAATCACAGTCCTTCAATCAATAAAATTATACTTCAATATTAATATCAAACTGCACTTTAATCGTTCGAACTGTAAATTAATTGTTGAATATTCACAATAGACAATCGTTCAAACTTCCTTTGTCTCCTTCATTCATTCCACAATCTAACATCAGGCCCGAATGTTCATGTCAAAACTACGGTTTGTGTCCTCGACACAACATACCCATATTATTTCGAAAACGAGGTCCTAGTTCATCACGAGTACGCTTGTTTGAGGTAGAATATCAACAAGGAATGTTGCCTAACTTTTTTTCGATGGCGCACGAGAAGTTGTTAAGTGAAAGAAACCACAACCACAGAGTGGTGACTGGAAGATCCCTCACCAAGATTCTTGGACGCACGTATCACACCTCATCCAATTTTTTGGGGGTGAAATACGGCTTTTCCTTAGGTTCATTGGTTCTACTTCCCCGAAATGGTGCCAGGTAGCGCTTGGCTTATTCCCAAGTATAAGATAACACTCAAAGAACAACATTTTAAAACAGAACATAAAAAGAATAAAAATGGCGACGAAGAACATGATGAAGATTCCAAAATTTGACATTGAAATATGCTTCCATCAGTTGAAGGAACACTAGCGGAATTGGGTTGACTGAAAAAGGGTTCGTGTTGAAAGCGACTCGGTTTGAATTGATTGGTTTTATTTTCCAGACCAAAAGTCGGATATTTTTTCGTCAGTCGTATTTTATGATCTGTCTAGGGTACTTATCTTGATAAGTACATGTTATAATCAAGATACTTGCCTAAGGAATATACTTGCCTAATAAGGATAAGGAATAATACTTAGGCCTAATGTTATACTTGCCTAAGGAAATCTCTCTTCATCTTACCACATTGATCGAACCAGCTTTTAATCTAATTGCTTCCGTAACTTATGTTTGCTCCGCCATACTTTGGTTCGGTTGCCAAAATAATAGGGATATCTGTATGTACTTTGCTTTACTAAAAACCTCCCATACCATACAATACTTACATTGCTGGCAAATATATACTATGGCCAAATTCGAGCATTTTTAATGCATCAAATCGTTTAACATTGCATATTTCACTTTCAACAATTTGAAAACGCCTGCGTTTTTTTTAACTATAACTCGAGTTTTTATACACATACCATTAATATATAAATCGCAAAAAATTAATGTTGATTAAACTGAAAAAAGATTAGGGAAGAAATAAAATTGAACGGCGTTGATGTCTGGAAATGCAAAACTTGGAATTCGCGGCTTGAAACCTGTTGAAGGGAAATGTTTTAGCCTCTTTTAACTCCTGCATCAAGTGATACTGTACATGATGTTCGCATTTGTAACACGACGCTGGAATTTATCGACGAGATCAATTAAGGGATTTTGGCAACGAGCCAAAGAGAGGGTAAAGTGCTAATTAGCTGGGAGGGAGGAATGAGAGGAGAGAATTTCGAAGTGTTGGGTGGTACCGTTCAAAATTCCAAAAAACGATGAAAATATATTTTTAATTTTTCTTAAAAAGTAAATGCCAACACTTATTTTTCTCTCTTGAACAAAACAGTTTTATTTTTTGCTACTACCATAATCACAATCTGAGAAAGTTGTGGTATGCCTTGTTTGTAAACAAAGGATATGGGTGTCATTTTAACAATGGTTAAAAAAATGTTTAAAAATTAAAAAAACGCTCATAAGATCACAAAACATTTTGCCACATTATATTTTTCTCACTATTTTAAGAAAATATCATTTGGAAACTAATGTTAAGTGACGGCAATTGAAAGCTTTTTCTGTACATTTCCATCCCATGCCCTATTATTTACCGGGCGCCCGGTTGGAAGAGTAACAGATTAGCAACCGGAGGATTGCGATTTCGAAACTCGATCCAAACAAAGACCGTCGGGTACGTAGGGGCTGGTGCACGTTATATATTTCGTAGCCTCAAATATTCTCACGTTGGCATGATGTGGAAGTTTGGAAAGTGGGGTGCCAGCTCAGGTGTCGACCTCGTTATCTGACTGTGATTCAAATTGAGGATGTTGTCCTTGGGACTTTACCTTCGGAATTGATTCCAGACCGTCGCCAATAGCCCCGTTGTATTCCGTTCCAGAGAAGGGGTGTAATTGAATTAACGTCACCAATAGCGACGTTAATTCAACTAACCTCTTCTCTATTTTCTGATTTTATGAGGTAATTTTATAATCACAGATTAAACGTATTAAAAATTTAATCAAAGATCTAGTGCCTTCCATGTAATAGTAGCACAACAAAGATTTTCAGCATGATAGGAAGTTTATTCCGGAAGGTACGTATAAAAGTCTGGAGCTAATTCAGCATTAGGATGGTTAATTAGGTTCATTTTCCATACTCATTATCTAGAAAACGCTGGTAAGTAGGTAGATAGGTAGGTAGTTGAATCTCACTGGAGCGATACAATAGGCTATTGGCGGCAATCCAGAATCAATCCCGAAAGAAAAAATCCGAGGACAACACCTCGTCATTTTGAACCACGGTCTGGTGACGAAGTCCCACCTGGGTTCCAGAAACGGCTGAACTAAACGACTTTGGTATTCGAGGTTCAATTTTGATAAAGTTTTGCGCAATTTGATTGGAAAATGGTCCTATAGGCAAATTGTATAGAAAATGTTATTCCACTTTCAACGGAACCTTTGAATTTGCATGAACGACGCGCGAATAAAGGGAGGTGGTTCGATTATTTACCTAGCTGTATGTAAACTGGGTTAATTCCAACTCTGTGTGGTCGATAAATAATTAAACATTAGTCAGATGCAAGGCTCAAGCCATCGATCAAAAGACCTGTCGGTTTGTCTTCGAACTAGTCCATCTCAACTGAGCAGGGTTTATGCAAAGGCTTCACCAGAGACCAGAGCTTTTCATATCAAGACTTGATCCCACAGCTTAAGAGCACGCTTTCTCGTGGCGATGAAAGTAATTAAATAGACATAAACCTTTCTTTCATTCTGCATAAACTGACATTGATATTGATTAACCCTCCTGGTGGTTGTCTCGACGAGGTATATCGTCATTAGAAAAACTTGACAGATCGTGATGGGCGAGATTACTCGTCCTTAGAAAAAACAGAAATTATCCTGATCTCGTCATCATCAAAAATGACTGGAATTCAATCGGCATTCTCGATGTCGAGGTATCTCGACATTAGCAAAATTGGTCAGATCTTGATGGACGAGATATGCCGTCGAAACTACTTGGAGGGTTAAAACAGGCTAGCGTTTCTCGAAATTTTTATATACGAACCGATATTCTTTATAAAAATATAATTGGACAATCTAAGTTAGGTTACACCTTTTTTAATTTTTGTGTTGCTCCAGTGTGACGTTAATTGAAATACCCCCTTTTTTAATTTACCTAAAAATATTTTTCTTTTATATTCCCTACAATTTTTTTATGCTAGTAATGAATTTACTTTAATAATAGTTATTCCGACAAAGTTACAAATTACAATATAAAATTATACATTTATTTTAAAATAAATAATGCCAAAAGGGTTCGTTTTCACGTGTTTACGGGACGGAAGATGATTTTAGCATCCTTAATTTATATCAGAAATAAGTTACTTTTAGTCTGCTGATATCCAGTATGTTCCTGTAATGTTTTAGGAAAAAGTTAAAGTTAACATTGAAGAATAGTACCTAAACAATTTAAATTTAATTCGCTTTTGTAAACACTAAATACATTTGGATCAGAACACCAAACAACATTTAAAATCCCAAAGTTAACATTTTTTTAACTGTAAAGAATCCTTTCTTATAAAATAGAAATAAAAAGGTTATATTTAGTCTGTAGATATCCAGTATGTTTCTATAATGTTTTAGGAAAACAAATGTAGTTTCGCAATTAATGTTTTTACTATAGCATATTAAATCCTTACAAATCTAGAACTAATCTAAGTTACTATAAATGACACATTATACTTTTTGCAATTGAATGAGTAATACATTTTATAAACAAACAGCGATTAAAAAGGTTGGGTTGGTTTTTATGGCATAAGGGCCATATTTGGCCATGCTGCACAAGACATATTTATCAACTAATGGACATACATACACACGCGAGGAAAGTTTTTACTGACACAGAAGAGGCAGGTAGGTACTTAAGTAACGTCGCACTGGAACAACACAAAGGCTATTGGCGACGGATCAAACCCAAAGGGAAAGATCGAGGACAACACCACGTATATTTGAATCACGGTCAGATGTCAAGGTCACACCTGAGCTAGTACCCCACTCTCCAAACTTCCATACCACACAAGTGAGTACATTTGGGGGTCACGACATATTGAAAGTGCACCTTTTGTACACGACGGTTTGGTTGGATCCGAACTCGCAATCCTCCGGTTGCTAATCCGCTACTCTTCCAACCCGTCTACCACGGCCCGTTGCGGATTAGTAAACAGAGGGTTACGAGTTCGAAACACGATCCAACTCAAGACCGTCGTATTCGTGGGGGGTTGTTGCACGTTCAATCTGTCGTGGCCCACAAATGTCCTCACTTGTGTGGTGTGGAAGTTTGGAAATATGGGTGCCGGCTCAGGTGTCAACTCGTCATCTGACCGAGGTTCACTATGACGAGGTTTTGTCCCAGAGGTGTTTCTATAAAAACAAAATTTCTTTTTTCTCTATAGAAATCTCTGTAGAATTCCTTTGAGTTCTATAGAATTGTACAGAGTTCTATAGAATTGTACAGAGTTCTATAGAATTGTACAGAGTTCTATGGAATTCTGTACTCTAAAAAAATTTATGAGGGAGTCACCAGATGCAAAATGTTTGGTAAGCACAGTTGCAACGGATTGAAATAATCTTTTATCTGGAGGAGTATGAGCCGAGTGACGTCATCGCGGAAGGTTGCAGCGCAAGGGCGCCATTGCCCACGCACACAAATCTGCCGACTATCGATCGCTCCCATGCATAAGTCCATCGAAAATTTCTCACTCCCCTCCGAACATGCCGGTATCAACTCTCCTGACAATATTCGTGTCACGATTGCGTCATCCATCCACACTTCCGATCACTTTTGAGCCGAAATATCCCGCATTCTCTTTCGCAAGCCCTGGTGGGTGGACTGAAAATTGCATTCGTGGGAGCAAGTTTTTGCGCATTTAGAATGTGCGTCAAGGAAAAGAAGGAGAGGGATTGTCAGTGGTAACCCTGACAATCCCCCCAAGTGGGTTCGACGAGATTTCGTCCATCTAGATCCGGCCAATTTTGCTAATGACGAGACATGTCGTCGAGATATTGCCGATTTTTTTATGATGATGAGGTCAAACTTTAGTTCCTTGGAATGGTCTTCTTTGGTTAGTTTTCTTCTTATGACGGGATATCTCGTCATTAGAATCGTCGTTTCGGAATGGTTTCTTCTTCCAACGTTTCTTCTTTCCAACGACGAGATGTCCATCAAGATCTGGTCAATTTTGCAAATGACGAGACATGTCGTCAAGATATTGCCGATTTTTTGATGAGGTTAAAATCTGGTTTCTTGGAATGGTCTTTGGTTAGTTTTCTTCTAATGACGGGATATCTCGTCCATCAAGATCTGGCCAATTTTTCGAATGACGAGATATCGTCGTCGAGATATTGCCGATTTTTTTATGATGATGAGGTCAATATTTAGTTTCTTGGAATGGTCTTCTTTGGTTAGGTTTCTTCTTCCAAAGTGTCTTATTTCCAACGACCAGATGTCCATCAAGATCTGGCCAATCTTGCAAATGACGAGAGACATCGTCGTCGAGATATTGCCAACTCTTTGATGATGACG
This sequence comes from Meta bourneti, assembly GCA_933210815.1. Taxonomy (NCBI): domain Eukaryota; kingdom Metazoa; phylum Arthropoda; class Arachnida; order Araneae; family Tetragnathidae; genus Meta; species Meta bourneti. The sequence continues at coordinate 20,716,466 of OW119929.1, forward strand.
AAATCAAAATCTGGTTTCTTGGAATGATCGTGTTTAGTTAGGTTTCTTCTAATGACGCGATATCTCGCCCATCAAGGTCTGGTCAGTTTTGCTAATGACGTGATACCTCGCCAAGACTACAACCACCAGGAGGGTTAACAAAAAATCAGACTGGCTGCAAATATTTTTCTTCTGCTTTCCAAATGCTGCCGCATGATGCCGTTTATAATCTAATTGGGGTTGATCAATCAACTATCATTCAACAATTCGGAATTTATTCTTATTGGCGGTGAAATCGTATTCGAAAAACAAGCCAACTGATGCCACAGTAGGAATATGTATAGGAAACATGTATTTCCGCTGAAACACTAACGCAACATATATTTAGCTAGACAGAAAATGCTTCATAAAACGCAAAACCAAGAATAGTTTAAATTTTTCAAAAAACTGTGCTCTATGTTTCCTAAACCCTCATAATATCAACTCTAACAGAAATCAAACCTATCGAGAAACTACACTGTAATTTGCATGTCTCTTGTCTAACAGTTTAAACAGTACAGTGCAACGAATGAATTAAAATCAAAATTCCAATTTAAATTTTAAAATTATACTTTAAATCAAATAAATTCTATTTTTTAAACTAAATTTCTCTCATACATCTAGAAAAGCCTTGAGTGCAAAATCACTCCTTCCTTTCAAGTGAGCTTATCCTAAATTTTTGGGTATACCTGTCATTTGTTTCCAAAACAGGGTTAATATCTAGCCATCACGTATGAGGCATTATTAGCCACATTGGCAAATAGTAAATTCAATTACCTACGTACCTTTTTCATATCATAAGAGCTAATATCATGATTCCTAATAATACCATGAACATATTTTATGATGATTATTTATATGGTTAGATATTTCAAAGGGGAGGTAGAATCATCAAATTCCTCGTTATTACTAACAAGAAACAACTTGTTTGCATCTCTATGCCTTTGAGCATAGGTTGAAAGAATCCCATTGGAAAGATTTTATTGTCAAGAAGGCCAAAACTGGTTAAAATCTCATGCAGGGAAAACTAGAAGTTCTGTTCTATCGGTCCTTTCCTTAGAATAGATTCCTTTGGAAATATTATATTGCTATTTTTTTTCTAATAAAATCCTATGCAAAAATTCTTTGTCCTTTTGAATATAATTTTTTGAAGATTCTGTTGGTCAAGAAGGGCAAAACTGGTTAGAAGCTATGCATGAAAGATTGCTGTTTGTAGATCGGATATATGCGTGTGGAACCCCCTCCGAGGGTTTGTGTATTGCAATCGAAAGACAGCCGTGAACCTCTGTTACTGGTTCGATCGTCAGTCTCGACATACTTATAGAAAGAATGACAAATGGGGAGAATGAATAAGCGAAAGGTGTGTTGCGTCCTTGTCATTGTCAATCAATTCTTTTAGTTTTGCTTATTATTGCAAATCATGCACGCGAGAAAGTGAAGGATGTCCCGTCAGGCAGTTTTTACATGTTTATTGTGTAGCTTTTCTTTTGTCTCGACTGCAAATGTCATCATCACCACCATATGCATTATTTGGTAGGATTTACGTAGGACTACGCTTAACTCCGCGGTAGTGTGGGCCTGTGACAAAAATAGGTCGAATCGAAATCGTCATGTCGTTAAAAATACGTGCCTAACGGTAATTGTGTTAGCATATTCTTGAACAGCAGACTTCAATTAGCATACTGCGCGCAACGCTCCCTACCCCCATGCAATAGTTCTGGTTGTACCGCCGCGTTTTACTCAGTCTATCTCGGCCAACCGTGATGGCACAAAACGGCAGTACGATACATCATTTATAAGTTATCGACGAGATCTATTCAAATAGTCAAATAACTCTTTTCGCAGTGGTTTGAGTTGAACAATTAAGTAATTGTTTTCTTGTGAACCCGTGAACACTTTTGACGGTTTTACCACGGTTTATCTGGACAACCGTGAGCGCAATGCGACTATTCGTTATATCGTTTTAGAGCTCTCGATTAGATCTATTCAAGTATTTGAAGGACATTTCGCAGTGGTTTGAACTGGACATTTTAAAAATCGTAGTCCTGCGCTCCAATCTGAAATGAGCCTTTTTTTCTTGTGAACCGATGAACCGAAAGATTTATCTGGACAATCGTGAGTTGTCGGAATGCGACTGTCGTTTTAAAGCTCTCGATCAATCTATTTAAGGGTCTCCTCGACTTACGACCGACTCGACTTACGATCGACTTACGACCAACATTCCGACTGACAAGTCGTAAGTCGAACTGGTCGTAACAAATCTAGGACATCACTAATCAGATTCTAATTGTCATCTGTCAAATACCAGAGAAGAACAAATGGTATTAACCCTCCTGGTAGTTGTCTCGACGAGGTATCTCGTCATTAGCAAAACTGACCATAGTTTGACCTCGTCATCATAAAAAAATAGGCAATATCTTGAAGACGAGATATCTCGGTACAAAAATTGGTCAAATCTTGTCGGACGAGATATCTCGTCGAAACCACTTGGAAGGTCAAATGAGCGCCCACCACCCCACTCAGCTCTCCAGATATGAAATTATTTACAACACATGTATTTCCGTAAATGTTGTTTCCCAGCATGAATTTTAGCTCCGCTGAGAAGTAGGTCTACAGGGGATGGAAATAATTCCATTTCGGCTTTTCCCCTAAGTCACATCTACACACATCTTGGTATCTAGACGTTAGAAAAAATGACCAGATCTTGATGGACGAGATATCTCGTCATTAGAAAAAGATGTATTGTGTGTAGAAAGATCTTGATTTTGTCATCATAAAAATCTCTTACCCCACCCCCAACACACTTTATAAATAACCACACCTTTCTAAAGAATCCACTGATTTTTCAGACTTTTAGGAATATCCTATTGGCCTTTTCCTTAAAGTAGAATTTTTCTCTGGAACGATTTTATTGTCCCATTCTGTAGAATATAATTCTTTGGAACAATTCTATTGGCCCTTTCTGTAGAATAGTATCCTTTCGAACGATTCTATTGGCCATTCTGTAGAATAGAATCGTATGGGAAGGTTCTATTGGTCCTTTGGAAATATTCTATTGCTTCTTTCCTCAGAATAGAATCTTTTGGAAATATTCTACTGGTTCTTTCCTTAGAATAGAACCCTTTGGAAGGATTATATTTCTCATTTCTTTTGAATAGAATCCTTTGGAAAGATTGTGTAGCTCCTTTCCTCAGAATGGAATCCCTTGGGAATATTCTGTAGTTCCTTTCCTTAGAATGGAATCATTTGGAAACATTATATTCCTCATTACCTAAAAATATAATCCTTTAGAAAGATTCTTTCTTTCAAATAGAATTCTTTGAAAAGATTGTATTCAATGAGGTCAAAATTGTTTAGAAGTCATGCAGGTTGCAGAACGGATATATGCGTGAATCCCTTAGAGGGTTAACGAAATTTTTAAAATAAAATAAGGTTTAAATCTTTCATTCTGTAAAAAAAAAATTGCATTTTTAACTTTGGGAAGAAATGAAATTATGCTTATTCTATAGTGAGGGGATTCCTCTCTGTTCCAGCCTCAACCGTCACAAAGATCTGTTAAGATTTGATGAATCGCTGTGAAGCCAACAGGTTGAATGTCAGTACCCTTGAGTCCATGCCAAATCTTCGCCGCCTGATGAAAGGAGCGACTTCTTTTTTTATTGATTCATTTTCATCAAGACATCAAGTACTGTAATTCTCGAGCCTTGGTTAAGTCACGTGATGTTTCTGGTGTGCGTGCACGAAACCCAACCGGTCGATGGATGAGAGGTTAAGAACCTCATGATTGGTTGATTTGGCGATCTTTTTTCGCTTCTCTATGCCCAATCGGACCAAGAACCCCTTCGAAAACGAAAGGCAATCCAATCGCAGTAATGATATACAAGTGCAAATCGTTGCACATTATTCTTACGATTGTTTTCGATCACACTGAATTCCGATGATTCAATAATTTTCATCAAAAGCTATTATTAAATAACAATTCCGAGAATTAGAACTGAAGAAATATGCATGATTGCAGAATGGCGTTTCGATGTCCATCCCAATTATCGGTTCGTAGACAACGTCGAATTATATGTTTGTCGACTTGAATATGCGATTCTAAGCCTAATGATGCATAGGGAATCGAGAGAAAATTTCATCTCGGATGTCATCACTCCTTGTTGAAAGCATATTCCGAACATTTATATTTAAATAAAGTCCCATCTGATGACATCCCGATTGGAAATTCCAAACAATCAAAGCAGATAGTTCTGATTCGTCTTACTAGATAATTCAGTTTAAGGGGAGGGATAGTTTACTTATTGTTAGTGTCTTGTGCATGCAAGGAATGTTTTAGACAGATATTTATCCTTGAAACTTTTCGACAATTAGTAAGCCGAAGTTCTTGCAGAACATGCGTCATTTATTGCAAAAACAATTCATAGGATGTGCTTAGGCAGTGGAAAATTAGAATTGATAATGAATCATTGCCCAGGGTCCACATCTGCATTCCGGGCCCTCAATACCTGTTTAGATGATGGACACCATTGCAAGGTTAGTTGACGGGCTCCATTCCAAGGTTAATTGACGGGCTTCATCGCAAGGTTAGATGAGGGACTCCATTACGAGGTTAGATGACGGACCCCGTTACAAGGTTAGATGATCGGTCTCATTAAAGGTTAAATGATGGACCCATTACAAGGTTAGATGACAGATCGCATTAAATGTTAGATGATGAACCCCATTACAAGGTTAGATGAGGGACTTCATTACAAGGGAGGATGACGGGTCCTATTACAAGGTTAGGTGACGGACCCCATTACAAGCGAATACGACGGGCCCCATTACAAGGGAATACGACGGGCCCCACTACAAGGTTTGATGACGGTCCCCAGATAACGACAAATAATACCGAATTTCTTTTGTCCTAGACATTGTCTAATTCTCACATTAAGTTTCGAAGCCGACATGGCACACATTGGTCCCTAGGAGTCACCGGGACTTCTACGCTTTAACCCTCCTGGTGGTTGTCCCTAGGAGTCACCGGGACTTCTACGCTTTAACCCTCCTGGTGGTTGTCCCTAGGAGTCACCGGGACTTCTACGCTTTAACCCTCCTGGTGGTTGTCCCTAGGAGTCACCGGGACTTCTACGCTTTAACCCTCCTGGTGGTTGTCCCTAGGAGTCACCGGGACTTCTACGCTTTAACCCTCCTGGTGGTTGTCCCTAGGAGTCACCGGGACTTCTACGCTTTAACCCTCCTGGTGGTTGTCCCTAGGAGTCACCGGGACTTCTACGCTTTAACCCTCCTGGTGGTTGTCCCTAGGAGTCACCGGGACTTCTACGCTTTAACCCTCCTGGTGGTTGTCCCTAGGAGTCACCGGGACTTCTACGCTTTAACCCTCCTGGTGGTTGTCCCTAGGAGTCACCGGGACTTCTACGCTTTAACCCTCCTGGTGGTTGTCCCTAGGAGTCACCGGGACTTCTACGCTTTAACCCTCCTGGTGGTTGTCCCGTCGACGCAACTCGTCATTAACAAAACTGACCAGATCTTGATGGACAAGATATCTCGTCATTAGAAAAACTGTCTAGATTTTTATCTCGTCATGACAAAAAAAATCGGCAGTTTTGCTAATGAAGAGATAACTCTCCATTAGCAAAACTGATCAGACTCTGATGGACGAGATATCTCGTCGAGTCCCCAGTAAGAGGATTAAACTAGAACTTCTCTAGAATTTCAGATTTCTCCTGAGGACCAATTTGGGACCTCCAAGGGACTACTTCCACCTAAACGCTTCGGTATTATTTCTCTAGAGGTTCTTCCGTTTTCTGTTTTAAAGACATAGAGCACCGTAGGAAGTCTACGACTCCTATGTTCTTAAGGAGAACCTAGGAGGGCCTTAGGAAGAATTGGGATGCTATTGGAAACAGTTTATGAGCCATCAAGAAGATTAGCCAGTTAAATATTGAAAGATTTTTGGAGGAATATGGGGTCTATTGGATCGATTACTCCTTAGTACTTCCATGGATCTCCCTACGGAAATCTAATGTCCATCTAGAATCTTCTCTCCAGAGAGCTCCTTGAGCTTTCTGTCGGAAATTCTCGGAACTATATGACAAGGTCTTAAGAAAATCAGGAAATATTTCGGAGCGGTTTGGAAAAACCGGTCAACTGGGAAGATCTTAGGAAGAAGCAGGGAACCTATTTTTGCCCGAGCCTTCTAAAGACTTCCATGTGACTTCCCACACTGATAGCAAGTTTTAAATGTCCTCATTCACCTTTCATTCTCTTGTCAGCCTTTTAAGCCTTCTGTAGCTATAGAAAATATAAATTCAAAAGCACTTACACAAGAAAAAGGTACCTTTTCTGGCTTTAAGCCTCTGCCTTTTATAAGTTCTGCGCACAATAATGACGGGCAGCGGTAGCTCGGTTGGAAGAGTAGCGAAAAAGATAAGTAACCGGGGAGTTGCGAAATCCAAACTCGATCCAACCAAAGACCGTCGTGTACGTGGGGGCACGTTAAATCTGTCATGGCCTCAAATGTCCTCACGTTTGCGTGGTGTGAAAGTTTTGGAGTGGGGTGCCAGCTCATGTGTTGACCTCGTCATATGACCGTGGTTCAAAATTACGTGGTGTTGTCCTTGAATCTTTCCCTACGGGATGGATCCCGGACCGTCGTCAATAGCCCGTTGCTCCAGTGCGATGTTCATTCACCTACCTATCTACCTTCCTCACAGTACTGCTTATAGGGTAGGTAGGTAGGTATTTTAATTAACGTCGCATTGGAGCAACACAACGGGCTATTGACGAAGGTCCGGGATCAATCTCCAAGGGACAACACCACGTATTTTTGAATCACGGTCAGATGACGAGGTCACACCTGAGTTGTCACCCCACTCTCCAAACTTCCACACCACGCCAACGTGAGGACATTTGAGGCCACGACAGATTTAACGAGCACCAGCCTCCTTTTTACACGACGGTCTTTTGATCTATTTGAACTCGCAACCCTCCGGTTGCTAATCCGTTACTCTTCCAACTGTTTTACCGCGGTCCCTACTGCCTGATAGGGATTATTTTCTTAATTCATTCTCTGTTGCCTTGAATTACCGACACACTAAAAGAGATTACTTTTTATACATACATTTTAATGGTCATCTGCAAGGGAATTGAAGACATTAACTATGTGATCATGTGAAGTGAGGAACTGACATCCCCTTCAATGAGATCAACGGCAACCGCAAATTTTCAAATTGAATTAGAGCTGTTACAGCACGAAATGAAATTCGGACCCGTGACCTTGAGGAAAGCTCGCCCTTTTTGCGGTAACTCGATAAAGAGACGATTAGAGTTAAGTTCCAAACTGAGTTTAAAACGGTCAGCATTCAAGAGACATGAATTGGATTTGCATGGAACATCCGCGGCACTCGACAATGACTCGAGTGGCACAATAAGTTCCATCATCTTGGACCCATGGGCGAGAGGGGTGCAACGTGGACGGACCATGATTCCACTCTCACGTGACGCGTGTGCGGCACGTGATTTCGTTTCGGTCACGAGATCATTACTCCATTCGCACTTTGAAATGTGAAATATGGATCGCCTCGTGGTAAAAAAAATTCGATGGAATTGTGACGAAAGGGTTGTTTCGTTTGGGCAATAAGCCAAATGTTCTGGTCGTTCACTTTTTATTGATTCACTTTTTTTAGTAACTTCGGAAGGCGATGGGGGACTCAACTTCTCATAAAGTGATGGATTAGCTGGATTTTCCAGTCTAGTTAACTAGTACTGACGCATTTCTGGTGTAGTCTAGTTAACAAGAGTTGCAGGAATTCCGTCCCGGAAACGATCGCGCTTCGCGAATCCTGTAATTTTTTTAAACAATTTCTATATAATTTATGTGGTGCTCAGTCGTTGACCGAGGGATAGTACCAAAACTAAAAGCACCATCACTTAAAGTAGACATCCCTTTACAATATATTTGGGCTTCGGTAGCCCGGTTTGAAGAGTAACGTATTAGCAACCGGAGGGTTACAAGTTCAAATCCAACCAAAAGACCTTCGTGTACAAAGGAGGCTGGTGCACGTTAAATATGGCGTGGCCTCAATTGTCCTCACGTTGGTGTGGTGGGGAAGTTTGGAGAGTGAGGTACCAGCTCAGGTGTGTCCTCGTGATCTGGTTAAAAATTTCGTGTTGTCCTGGATCCTTCCCTTCGGGATGGATCCTGGACAGTCACCAATAGCCCATTGTATTGCTCGCTCCAGTGCGACGTTAATTAACTACCTACCAACCAATTTGGGAAATCCCTGGATCTTTCGTGTAATTCTTCAATTATTCTATATTTATTGTCAATATACTGTCCCGTAAATTTCTGTTATGTATCAGGTCGAATTTTATTCTGTTGAGTTATTCAACCATTTAATTTTCCCTATGCTGCATCATAAATGATCACAAGTATAGAATATGGCTTTCGATTCCTATTGAAATGTCAATGAATCGTTCGAATATAAGGATGACGAATAAATATATAAGGATTTGATGTACTTGACGTCTACCCTCTAATTATGTGGAAATCGTCTATTGTTTCTTTGCGCTCTGCTACGCGTTTCGGGTTTGATCCCGGACCGATGCTTTATGTTGCTCCAGTGCGACGTTAATTACAATACTTACTTACCTACAATATCTGTACCTTGATAGAAAAAGCGCCTGTCCAAATTCAATGATTTTGAGTTGTGTCCAGAAATCACTTCAAGGTAATGAAAATTACAATAGCAAAAGTGTCAATGTCTTCCTGTCTCAATACATTGTGATACAATCATATTCGAAGGGCCGCGGAAGCCCAGTTGGAAGAGTAACGGATTGGCAACTTGAGAGTTGCGAGTTCGAAACTCGGTCCAACCAAAGACCGTGGTTTACACTGCGGCTGGTGAAATATGTCGTGGCCTGACAATATGTTGTCCTCGAATCCTTGATTTGATCCCGCGCATTCGCCAATAGTGCGCTGTGTTGCTCATTGCGACGTTAATTCAACTACCTACCGATTTGTTTCATGCGAAAGCATTAGGGTATCGGAAGTCAAATCTTCACATTCCGTCTGGTTTGTTCGCACTGAAAATCACTCATGCTAAAAAACCTTTTAGCATCCCCTAAATTTTCATTGAATAGAGTATTATATTTTATCATTTTCGACAAAATGTCTTTTCAAGAGAGCGTATCAGTTCATCCACTAGCAACAGAGAAGTCAAGGCAGTCCTACCCCCAGGTGTTCATGACTTTTTTTTCTCGAGTAAAGCACGCCCTTGGAGAGCTTTCCTCGATCTAAATTTACACGCTGCACCAGACAGCAGGGAATCGAATTTTTGGCACCGATAATTGTTTGGCAACATCCGAAGTTTGTTTAACTGATTTACACAACCGACGACAATAGGTGATGCAATAACTCTCGTGACAGTTTCAGCGAAAAGGCTTTGTTTATTTTTGTTCGTCCCGCACGTTGTCCCACCTAGAGCAACGTTCTCTTCGCTCCTTTTCAACAGATACACAGTTTTGGTGACGAAGACAACAAGGTAGGTTGGTAGTTGAATTAACGGTGCACTGAATCATTGGGATGGTCCGGAATCCATCTCGAAAGGAAAGTTCCGAGGACAAGACCTCGTCATTTTGTACCTTGGTCAGATGACGAGGTCAACACTTGAGGAAATAGACAGAGTATGTGGGCGGAGTGTGTCGTAAGATCTCTCAAGGGTAAATCACGTGGACAAACGAATCAACTAATTGGGCTGTCGATCGCATACTAGTGTTTTTGATCACGGTGGATAATCAGTTTAACCAATCAATAATTTAGAATTCATGCTTTTACCCACAATCACGTGACAGATCTTCAAACCGAGCAACTGGAAGAAATAACATGAAGATTCAGGCACATGCTTCCTCTACAGAGGCTGTTCGGACATTTTTTGAACGATTTTGATGAGCTGTAAAAAAAATTGTATGCTACGAAAGAATTTTATTTTCATAGCCAGTTAAATAGTTAAAATATAACTTATCGTCTGCTGACTCAGAGTTTTGTTTACTTTCAAAATGGCGATTTTAAATAAGCAATGGATGGAAGGTTATGTTTCCTCTCTTTCCGAAGAGAATTATGCTTATTCAATTATTAAAAACGCTGTGAAATTCATGGTTTTTCAATATCTAAAGGTACGGTAAGTAATATTATTAATGAGAAAGGATAAAAACGTAAAAGTGGAAAAATACTTCCAAAAAAGTATCCAAAAAGAAAAATTTTCTGAGAATATTTGTAAGGCAAGATCTTTAATTTTAAAAGAGAATCGCCAAGTCAAAGGACTATAGCAAAGTGAACGTGAGAACTCTCTCTAAGACTATTAAATTCTTGGAAAAAATAGAACAAGAAACCGGTATCAAGCCCTTTACTGATATTCCTGCTAAATCTCCAGATGTTTCATCCATGGACTTTTGGACTTATAAAAAGGGCATTATCGAAACGTCGACCGAAAACCATTCAAGGACTGGAAAACTGTGGAACAAAGAATGGGACAAAATACCACTGTCGATACTACAAAAGTCATTATTATCATGGAAATTAAGGTGTAGAAAGATAGTTAACAATAAGGGATATCAAATGGAACATTTAAAACACAAAAATTGCAAGAAAAAATTGAGCTTGTCCATTAAAATCGTTCAAAAAATGTCCGAACAGCCTTTGTATTTCATTTTAGTTCAATGTGTTGGAGCTTATGACGTAACGATTCCAAAATTTGAATATGCACCAGCTTTTTACTGAACATCCTCGGTTATGCAAATTGCCAGAGGCTGTTTTGTTCAATTTTGAGGTTTCAAACTTTAAAAATAATGGTGTTCTTTAAGTTTTGCACGTCAGTGTATAATATAGCTAATGTATATAAGCAACAGAATATACAAACATATGACATTGAATAGCATTCAGCAAAGAATTAAAACCTTTTTTCAGGAAGTTCCTCTTTTGATTTTTGTAACAATGTTGAAGGATTGATGCGATACGTAGATATGTGAAATGATGATTGAATTCCGCAGGAAGATCAAAATTACGTGGTGTTGTCCTCGATCCTTCCCTTGGGGATGGACAGTCGCCAATAGCCCGTTGTGTTGCTCCAGTGCGACGTTAATTAAAATACCTACCTAGCCGCAGGAAGAAACACTGTCCATAATAATTATTTCTGATTTCGAAATTATTATTGTCATTAAACTTTAAAGTTGGCAAACAGGTGGAATACAATAAATCAAAATTTCAGGATATGAAGTTTTTGGCTTTTCTAGACCAGGGGGTCTACTAAGTCTGTTTCTCTTTGAATTAAAGTTATATTTCTTCAAAAACACACTTAGTGAGGTTATCTAATGAAAAAAGATTTTCCTCTTCGTTTTCTCAGAAGTGTTGTTTTACATTCACAAAAATAATAGTTATTTCAAGAATAAAATAATTATGGTTTTATTCAAAGAATATCAAAAATATATTCCATGTATTTATAGTAAGTTCATTTGTAGGGATGTTTTAAAAATCAAAAACCAACATTTTCGGGGAGCTCCCACCTCTGTCTAAGTCACTTGATTGAACGCATCGACCTTCTAATGGAATACTTTGAAGGTCGATGGTTGAACAAACTTCTGATTCGTTGAGATGACTTTCAGAAACACCGTCTCAACAAAGGGGTTACTGGAATGTGAAGTCTTTACCTTCTTCATATAAATCTTTGTAGTTGGCAATTTTAATCCTATCTTTTATTTTGTTGTACTATTATCGTAAAACAGTCTATCATATTTAGTAATAAGTTATTTTTTATGACACATCAATGTAATGGTTATGACATTCGTTTTTCTGCGTTGTCACAAATACCTTTTCTCTCATGCTCACATATCTAAGTATCGAATCGCACCACCTCAATAGTAGTATAAACATAAACAATATGAATTCATAGAAACGATTGGTTCCCAATACGCTACGGGCCGTAGCCCAGTTGGGAGAGCAAAGGATTAGCAACCGTAAAGGTTGCGAATTCGAAACTAGGTCCAGTCAAAGACCGTCATGTACACGGGGCCTGATGCACGTTAAATCTGTCGTGGCCTCAAATGTCCTCAAGTTGGCGTGGTGTGGAGGTTTGGAAAGTGGGGTGGCAGCTCAGGTGTGACCTCATCATCTGATTCAAAATTACGTGGTGTTGTCCTCGGATATTTCCCTTCGGGATGGATCGCGGACCGTTGCCAATAGCCCGTTGTGTTGCTCCAGTTCGACGTCAATTAACTACCTACCAACCAATTTGGCAAAATCCCTGGATCTGTCCTCGTGTGATTCTTCAATTATTCTATATTTATTGTCAAAACACTGTCCCGTAAATTTCTGTTATGGATCAGGTCGAATTTTATTCCCAATTGAGTTATTCAATCATTTAACCCAGAGGTGTCAAACTCAATTAAAACACGGGCCATTTAATGCAACTGGTAAGATTCCCGCGGGCCACATCACATTTACAAATTTTCTTAAAATTATATTTTGAAGTGAGGATTCAGGAATACGGATAGGATAATTAAAACACATTATGTAATTAAGTGAATATAGGGTAATAATTTATTATATTGCTAAATAATTGCTTTTATTTAAACGTTTATTTAATTTAATGTATTTATAAAACTAAAATTATTTTTTTTTACCGGAAACTTGCCAGCGCTTTCCTCCTACTAGTTTTCCAATATCTGGATTCAAAGACAGAACAGACAATTTTCATTATGGCAGATAGATGCTTATCAGTTAATCTTGATCTGTAGGCCGTTTTATTTAATTTCATGGACGAAAATAGTTGCTCACACATTTTTAACATGACGAAATTGTGTTACGGTATTGCCTCGATCTTCCCTAAGTGCTATTTTCTTCATAACATATTGTTCTGTTTTCATTTTATTTCAGAGCATCGTGGGCCACAAAAAATTACCTCGGGGCCGCCAGTTTGACACCCCTGATTTAACCTATCTCTATGCTGCATCATAAATGATCACAAGTATAGAACGTTGAATTCGATTCCTATTGAAATGTCAATGAATCGTTCGGAATATAAGGATGACGAATAAATATATTATATGGATTTGATGTAACTTGACGTCTACCCTCTAATTATGTGGAAATAGTCTATTGTTCCTTTGCTCTCTGCTTCAGATATTTTATTGTTTATCATTCCAGATGTTGCCCAGTCGATCATTTTCTTGTCTCTCTGTCACTATGCAGTTTATTTTGCTCCTTCTTTGGGGTAACGTGATCTGATGTAGCCATAATCAAAACGTTCCTTGTCTAGCTATTTCAGAGAATATATATATTTATTTTTCAGCATATCAACGAGTTTTGCTCGAACTTAATGGCATGTGGTTTTACAAAGTAACCTTTTGCAGTTTTCAGATTCACAGAGATCATTTGTTTTCTACTAAAAAGCCGATATATAAAGTTTTGTCCAAAAATATTAAAGGGGCCGCGGTAGCCCGTTTTGACAAATTAGCAAAGTTGATTGGTTCTATGCGTATTAATTTTCGATGTATTGTCATTATTTCATTATTTTAATTCGCATAATAACGATTTTTTTAACGATTTGTCATGTACTGGTTGGTTGGCTCTATCGTACGGGTAACAATCTTAATATTTTTAGAAAAGAATTTTTCTTTACTATTTTTAAGGTATAAACGGCTTTAGAAAATATTCTATATGGGAATCTTACCCCACACAAGAACTAACCATAGGATTTTTTTCAAGCAGAAACATAACCACAAATAGATTATTTCCCCCGATTCTCTCGTACACGTACAAGCGGTCTAATCAGAGCTGTTCCTGAGATAATAGTTTCACTTGTGCCACACCTCAGTCTCCTCTTCTAAAATTTCTAAAGGAAGGGCCTTCAAGCACGTATTCAGAAAATAATTTCGATGGCCCAGTCTTTCTTCCAGTTTTCTAAATGCCGTAATGTTCAATGAGCATTGCGTTTCAGTTCGAACTCTTTTCAGACTAATGACGTATTCAGAGATTTATTTTTCCTGTGATTTATGCCCGGTTTGTGAAGAGCAGCGGATTAGCAACGGGAGGGTTAAGAATTCGAAATTCGGTTCAACCAAAGACCGTCGTGTATACGGAAAGATGGCGCACGTCTTGGCCTCTGTAAAGGATTTAACAGAGTGGTATCCTATGTTTACTTGGTGTGCATAGAGGAACGCTATCTTGCCTTAAAATGATTTATTATGCAGGTGCTATTTACAAATTACAAATATCGTACCTTTCATTCCGCGGTTAGAATCAAGTAGCTTCTTTCTTCCTATTCCCTAAATATAGTAACGTTGAATCAGCATTGCGTTTCATGATTTTTTCGACTCTTTTCAGCCTAATGACGTATTCAGGGGCTGGTTCTTAGTTTTATGGCGCAAGGGCCATATTTGGCTATGCTGCACAAGACATACAATATCAAGTAATAGACACACACAATGAAAGTTTTACTGACACAGAAGAAACACAGCCAGGGAGGAATGCACCTGACAGGAATCGAAACTGCCCCACCTACAACACGAAGGTTGGTAGCGCAGTGGGTATATCCACTGAGATATGACGGCACCCGTATTCAGGGGTATATCATACCTACTTGATTTACGGAACTTTGATTCTTCTGATGCAACCAGCTTCAGCATGCATCTGTGATAGCTTTTTAATTCTCCATTGTCTCGAAGAGGTATCTCGTCATTAGCAAAACTGACAAGATCTTGATGGACGAGACTTCTCTTCATCAGAAGAAAACTTACTAAATCTTGATGACGAGATAGCTCGTCATTAAGACGGTCTTTGGTTGAATCGAGTTTCAATTAGCAACCCTCCGGTCGCTTATCCAACCGGGCTACTGCGGCCAATAATAATGTCGGAAAACGTAATGGTGGACATGTGTATTTAAAGTTGGATTTGTACTGAGCCTGTCTTTCGGCCGTCCCTTATTTTTCTGACTATTTTCAAGTGCACGCCCCAGCACACCACTCAGGAATAGCCCTGGGTCTAATTCAGCCCTAATGTAGCAAAAAGACCGAAGACAACCAAAACTCGAAAACGCTTAAATTACGCATTGGATTAGAACATTTAAATGTTTTGGAGTGAATCATGGAACAAATATTTTTGGAACAGGACAACAAACAATTGGATCACAAAAACTATAATGAGATCTATTTCTAAGGAATACTAAATATTTAAAATTTGTCATGAGTCATGCCAAAATGGAAAAGAAACCACGCATTGTTTAAGGAGTTCTTTTTTTTCAGCTTTTGAACTAATCATTGGATTTTTTCCAAGTTGAAAAATACAACAGGCTACCACAGCCAAAACACTTGTGAAATGGTAACATTAGTTGCATAAAATTTTAAACATAGCATTCGTCGCACAAATTTTTAAAAATAGTAGCATTAGTTGCATGAATTTTAAAAAATAATAGCAAAAAAGTCTTCTCTTTACCCTATTTTTAGTAACAATTTCAGTTGCTCAGATTCAAAATGAATTGGTTAAAACACGAAATGTGTTAATTAAGTACGAAACACGTTGAAGATCTCGCCACGAAATTTAAATTTTGAAATTAAAGAACTAAATATTTTCTTAATACGATTTTCATGACAATCCAGGAACCACAAATTCCGATGTTTTCAAATTCAACCAAAGACCGACGTGTACAAAGGGGACTGGTGCATGTTTAATCTGTCGTGGCCTGAAATTTTCTCACGTTAGTGTGGTGTGGAAGTTTGGAGAGTGGGGTGCCAGTTCAGGTGTGACCTCGCCATCTGACCATGGTTCAAAATTACGTGTTGTCGTCCTCGCCTCTTTCCCTTCGGGGGTTGATCCTGGACCGTCGCCAATAGCCCGTTGTGTTGCTCCAGTGTAACGTTAATTAAAATACCTACTTGCCTACCAATGTTTTTTTATGGTTGCTACGGCTTGGCACCGAAACTTCGAGATTGGCATCCCTTATAAAATTTTCTATGAAGAAAAATCCAAGAAATATTTTTTCGTTCGTTTTTGTTTAAAAAACGGGATTAAATTTTCGTTGACCTTTGGTGAATTTTCATGAAAAGTCGTTAAAACTTTCAAAATAGCTTTTGAAATGTTTTGGCTTAAAAAAACCCAAGTCGCCGAGGTAGCAAATAGTTGATTTTATAGTTGCCTGAGACAGCCCTATGCAAACCATAATATTATTTCCTCCATGATTCTATCTTTAACATAAAGATATAATTAACCCAAGTGTAGCGAAATTGAACGTAGACAAGCCAAACCAAACCTCGTAAACTCTTATGTTATGCATGGGGTTAGAACATTAAATGCTTACGAGTGAATGATTGAAGAAATGCTTTTGTTACAGGACAATAAAAAATGAAACCACAAAAACGATAATGAGATCTATTTACAAAGAAAATTAAAAATTTGTCATGAAAGACATGTCGAAAGGAAAAGAAACCACGCATTGCATTGTCGAGTTTTCAAACGCAGCAAACTGTTCCGCTTTGGGGGTCAGAACCAAAGCTTGTTTTGTATGCGCCCCTTTTTTAAACTCGTTTCCTTTGGAAAGACCGTCTTCCTTGGCTTGCAACTGAGGGACAACAAAGGGAGAAAAAACAACATTGCAATACCTGTCGGTTTTTCTTTCATGTCCATCAGAGTAGAACAGTACTAATGGCGGAAATTACCGCCAACCAAACGGAATGATTTAAGCGTAATTACATACATTAATGACATTTCTTTTCCACGGATAATATCTCATTATCCCAGTTGTTTTCTTGCATTTCGCAACAAGAGGTAAATAACAGTAATTTGATAGTAATATATACAGAAAAAAATATGTATCATTGCATCAGGATGTTCTTTACTTTGCTTATGGTTGGCTGTGAGAGAGAGAATCAAATTTATTCATTCATTTGAAGAAATAAACACTAGTGTTGCAAAACATCGTGATCTAATAGGGATTGTTTTTTTTATCTTAGAATAGATTCACAAATCGGAATTTTCTAAATGCATTACATTCGTCAGATTTCTTTAAAGTGATTCTTTCATTACTAGCCAACCTCCATGATCAATGACTGATTTTTTTTTGTGGGGCACAAGGGCTATACTTAGCCAAGCTGTGCCAAACATCTGTCAACGTCAGGTAATGGACATGCACACACAAGGTACGTTTTACTGACGCAGAAGAGAGATACATCCAGGGAAGTACTGAACGTGTGCCTCCTTGAACTCACAGGTTGCTAACACAGTGAGAAATCCAAAATTAACTGATTTGATGGAGACAGGAAGTGATGACTAGGGCTAGGATTTCGTAACACAAAAATTGCTAGAAAATGCTCCATTAAAATGCATTTATCACCTCCAGAACTACAATAAATTTCCTAAAAACGATAACAATGCCCTAAAAAGTACACAAACTTTTTAATAAAGAAACAGTGTATGAGAAAAAATAATCTAAACATCCATTACGTTACAAAAAATACAATTTTAATTTTTTAGTTTTTCTTCCGAACTGAGTCTTTATTATGTGTTGAAAATAGACCCCAAAAAGAGAAAATAAGAAAAATTCAAATCCTAACTTACATTTTTTATGACAGTCCGTCTGAATTTCCCAAACAAATGCATTTGACTGATTACTTTAAGTTATCCATGGCACACTGAAAGATTTTATTCCATCAGTCCATGTTGCAAAGCAGAACGAAAACTGTGTTGATTATTTCTAAGGTCTTCCGATGAAGTTTTAAACATTGAAAAGCTCTCACTTTTAAAATAACGGAAACACTTTAAATGAATGTTACTTTGTCGTCACTCCCAGCTTCTATAGGGCTGCGGTAGCCCGGTTGGAAGAGTGACGGATTAGTCGGATTATAATCCAACCAGACTCGTGTACAAGGGGAGCTGGTGCACGTTAAATCTGTCGTAAATGTCCTAACGTTGGCGTGTGAAAGTTTGGAGAGTGGGGTGACAGCTCAGATGCTGACCTCGTCAACTGACCATGGTTCAGAATTTCGAGATATCCTCGGATCTTTCCTTTCATGATTGATCGCGGACCGTCGCCAATAGCCCGTTGTGTTACTCCAGTGCGAAACAAATTCAACTACATACCTGCTATGATACTTTGCAAAATATATTTGATGTTTTCAACACTTTTAGCTCGGTTATGAGAAATTTAAAACTTTAATTTATGCCATATTTGATGACATGAAGATGAACTAAAGAGGACTAAAACAACTGTTAAGATTTAGGGGAAAAGTACTGGATGGTTAGACCAATCATTCTGAAAAATGTCATTTGATGGCTGATGATTTATGGTAGGAAACCTTGAAAAATCCGTTGTCATAAAGAATAAACAGCTATGAAATCAAAGGAAAAACTACAGAAGTAGTCATTCCCACCATTTCTATATAAAATTTGAATTTCAGTCTTGCTTTATTATTAGAGTAATTAAAGTTTTGATTAAATCTCAAAACTGTACTTTTAAAAACTTCTAGAGCAAATTGGTTGAAAATAAATTGATCAAATCACCTCCTAGGTAGAATCAATAAATTTTTTAATATTTTTGCAATTAATAGAAATTGTAGATGCTGATTAGGAGGCCGGGTGTTTGACTCATGTTTTATAAACTTAAAATAAGGATGCTTTTTGAATACAGTGGTGCCTTGGTTAACGATAGTAATCCCGTTCCAGGATTACCAAAACCGTCCTTATCCAAGGCGCGATTCCCCATAAGATTTAATTGAAAATCGATTAATTTGTTCCGGTTTCTCCCCACAACCATAGTACATACTAAAAATGCAGATAAAACTCATTTAAAATGTCCTAAAAATACGGTAAATATCACTTATTTACACTGCTGGCCACCCAAATTGCAACACCAAGAAAGACAAGAGATATCACAACAAAATTTATTTTGTAGATAACATGTTGACCAAGTATCAAATGATTAAATTTATAGACTTCTGTGAAGTGTGGTTCCTGCCAAAATCAGTAGCCAGAGTAGCCGCCATTGTTGGAGATCACCGCTGCCACACGCCTCGGCATTGATTCAAAGAGACTTTGGATGTGTTCTTGGGGTACAGCAGACCAAGCACCAGATCAACGTTGCCAAAGTTGATCTGGTGTGGCAGCTGGGGATGTATTCTGGGTCAATCGTTGAGCAACCATGGACCACATGTTTTCTATCGGCGAAAGATCCGGAGAGCGAGCTGGCCAGGGAAGCAATTCAATCTGGCGATTGACGAAGAACCCTTGGACAATGCGTGCCACGTGTGGTCGCGCATTATCCTGTTGAAATATGGCTGTGGGCAAGCCCTGAAGGTAAGGAAGGACAACTGGCTCCAACACCTCGGAGATGTAGCGCTGGCTGTTTAAAGTACCGGCAATGCGTACCAGAGGAGTGCGAGAGTGATATCCAATACCGCCCCATACCATAATACCCGGTGCAGGACCAGTGTGGCGGTGCATAACGCAGCTGTTCAGCATCCTCTCTCCACGGTGTCTCCAGACTCGAATCCGACCATCGTGGTGTTGCAGACAGAAGCGTGACTCGTCAGTAAAGACAATTTCATTCCATTCTGCCGTCCACATCCTTCTTTCATCGCACCATTGGCGGGGGAAACGTCTGTGGTTCTGCGTCAAGGGTAGACGAAGCAATGGACGTCTTGCGGACAGACCACTCTGCTGTAAACGGCGTCGAATGGTACGCGCAGACACTGGATGATGCGGTACAGACTGAATGTGCTGTGCTATGGTTCGTGATGTGGCTGAGCGATCCGTCACTGCCATACGCACAATATGCCTGTCATCACGTGAAGTGGTGCACTGAGGTGGATGCGATCGAACACGTCGGTCCGTCGTACCCTCCTGCATCCAACGAACACGTATCCGCATTACAGTTGTTTGGTTTCGTCCAACACGACTACCGATTTCCCTGAAAGATAATCCACAATCTCGGTAGGCCACTATCCTTCCTCTGTCGAACTCGGATACTTGATCAAAAGATGATCGCTGTTTTCTACGAGGCATAATTGATCGTTTTTTTGAAAAAACCACAAGAAAAACACAATTGCCGTATTTGAAATCGTCGAAATCTCCAAGCCTTAAATAGCGCTTTGAAGTGGCGCCACAGGCGCGCGTGATGTGCGTCTGCGCTGAAATTCTAATCATTTGCATATTTCACCTCCGCTAATGCATGTTGTAAATTTCATATTATTTGCATGCTTCCTTCAGGGTGTTGCATTTACGGTGGCCAGCAGTGTATTATATTTGCTACAAAAAAATTAACATTAATAAAAATGAATTGTTCATGAAAAGTTTTTAATTATCAATCTTCACCAGAAGGACAATTGGGCTCACTTCTGAGTGTTTTGACAAATGGACCTGTAAAAAATATGTCTAGGATTGTTTGCTTTTGCCTTTTTTAAATGTTTCTGAAAAACTACATGAACTTTTCATTAAATAGATCTGCAGTTCTGATAACCTCAGATTTATTTGGATTCCATTTCATAGCAACATTTTGAACTTCCTCTCCTTTTGCAAAAACATTTTTGATTTCAGCAGTAGTATAATTTGTTCTCCATCCTCATCTTCAGATGAAATTTCCATTTCCTTTTCTTCACATTGATAAGTTCTTTTAGCTCGTCAGTAATCAAGTTCTAAGTCATGCATCCTCCAATAATTCTTCAACATATTCCTCTACTTCCAAGTTAAGATCATGATCTTTCAGCACGTGGCCTGAGTGCGATCTTAAAATTCCAGTTTCTTAGATCGGATAGAGGCTCACATGATCAAGAGTCGTTAACCAAAGCCTGTGTCGTTAAGAGATTTTTTTTCTTACAGCACTCGTCGTTAACCAAGTACGTCGTTATCTGAGGGAGTTGTTAACCAAGGCACCACTGTATTCTGATATAAATTATGTGCTTTTCATTGGTCACTCAATTGCGTATTTTGCATTTTTCACATCGTCGGCATAGAGCAGATACTTATTAACTGACATTATTTCGGAGACACTAAATGCTTATTTCACGATGTAAAACAGAGACATATTGTAATCTGTTCAAAACAGGGTATAAAACAATCATGATTTAAAAAAAAAGGATTTATTTGATTTAAAGCAGAATTTCAAAATTTAATTCGGATTTTTACGATTTTAATTCATTTGTTCTGTTTCATTCATTCAACCTGTAATGTTTAAACTGTTAAACATGAGACATGCAAATTACAGTTTAGTTTCTCGAAAGGATTGATTTCTGTTAGAGGGTTGATACACATGAGGGTTTACGAAAGATAGCAGAGCACAGTTTTTTGAAAAATTAAAACTTTTCTTGGGTTTCCGTTTTATGAGGCATTTTCTGTCTAAATCAGAGGTTCCCAATGGGGGCGGTACAGCCCCCAGTGGGCGCTGGAGTCTTCCATGGGACGGTAGCGGGCCCGGAGGCAAATGGGGGCGTTAAGGCAGTCAAGGGGGGCGGCCGTGGATAAAATACTTTGAAAATACTGTTTTCATGAAAAAATATTTTACCTATCTCTAAAATTTTCATCTTGTTGTTATCGCGTAAATAAGCATTAAAAAACCGAATTAGGTATACGTATACCTAATTCGGTTTTAGTATTGTCGGTGACAAGTCTTTGCAAGTTGGTAAGCAACGACGCGATTCACGCAATCAAGCATGTTTCGACAAAAATATGGGAGTTTGTTATGACTTGTTTACAGAGCAAGTGCACCGGCATCGCAAACAAGCGAATGAGTTGATGCGTGCACGACATCAAATCTATAAAAGACATGGATATCTAGGAATGTCTCATTATTTTTGTGTGCTTCACCAATAATCCTTATTTGTGAGTGATAAGTGATAGAAGTCATTAGCCATTATATTATATCTATAAATCTGTTGAAAAGTTGATTTATTGAAACCGTGGCAAATTTTCTCTTTCAACATGTTTGAATCTACTAAGAAATGTCGGCAGTATAGTATTCAGTATTTGAAATATGGATTTACGCACTCTCCTACGAACCAATCATTACCTATGTGTTTAATTTGCCAAAAGTTTTTTCAGATGAAGACAAGAAGCCTTCTAGGCTACAAGAGCATTTGAATAAAATGCATGTTGATAAAAAGAACAAAGAATTATCCTATTTTTAAGGACTGGAAAAGAAATATTTAAAACAACCAACTATATTAAACCTTGTTGCGTCGTCTTCTAAACAAGATGATGAACTACGAGCTTCATATATTCATTGTTAATCGCGAAAGCGGGAAAAACCATACACAATTGGCGAGGAATTAATCTTGCCGGCAGTCAAAGAAGTAATAAAAACTGTTCTTCATCATAAGACACATCAGATATCATCAGGAAAATTCCTGAGTAATAATTCAGAGCAAAGAATAGATAAAATGGCTGAAGACGTTGAAATATCATTATGCGATTACTTGAAGACTTACAAATTTTCCATTCAAATCGATGAATCAACTCTACCAAATATCGAAGCACTACTCTTATCATACGTACGATTCATAAAAGAAAAAAATTATCAAGAGTTATTATTTGCTAAAAAATTGGAAACCGATACAAAGGGAGAATCGATCAGCAGTCTCTGCAAAACAGGAAGATTTACTTACTGCCAACGCTTGGTCGTTCTTCATGCTGATTTTAAGGAGTGATTCCAGGCTATTTTAGGCATGAACATACCGAGTTGGGTTTTAGATCCTTTCGCAAATGCAGATACAGCAGAATCATCAAATCTAGAAGAGGAACTCGTAGAACTCACAACTAACGAAGAACTTAAAGTAAAATTCAGAAATGGATACCAAGAGTTCTGGCTTCAAAATCAATACCAGCACTCTACCCTGGATTGTGGGGAATAGTACAGAAATTTTTAATTGCATTTCCTTCATCGTATTGGGCTGAGCGTGGGTTCAGTACAGTAGCAAATTTACTTTCTAAGAAAAGAAACAGACTGCAGATCACTGAGAGTGGCGATTTGCTACTGATATTGACAAAATTGGAACCCGACATTAACAAATCGATAAAACTCCACCAGCCTCAACCATTTCACTAATTTTTTATTATTATTAATAAACAATTTTCTGCTTTTGATGTTTTTTTAATTTCGACTTTGTGATTCTTAATAGATAGATAGATAATGTGCAACAATATTTTAATATTTGGTATAACTATTATGGGAAGGAGACGTAGAAATTTTTTTTCTTGTTAAGGGGGCCGTGGTCCAGAAAAGGTTGGAAACCTCTGGTCTAAATAAAAGGTTGCGTTACTGTGACTGAGGCGGTGTTTCATGTACATATTCTGAATGTGTCACTTGACTTGTTTTTCCAATACAATTTCAGCGTTTCATCAATAAAAATTCCGAATTGATTTTGATAGGCGATTGGTCGAGCAGTTCAATTAAACGCCAAACGTTGCCAAAATGGCGATAAATTACATTTTAAGGTAACCACAATATGTATCATGCGAGAGAATTTGAAGAGGTAAAATCTTCAGACCATTTCGTTTGTTTTACACTGAAAATCCATCTAAAACTCCAGCCAAAGCGATCGTGTACATGGGGGTTGGTGCACGTCAAATCTGCCTGAAATGTCCTCACGTTGGCATGGTAGTTTGGAGCCAGCTCAGGTGTTCTCATCATCTCACCGCGGTTCAAAATTAAGGTTATCCTTGGATCTTTCCCTTCGGGTTTGATCCCGGACCGTCGCCAATAACCCGTTGTGTTGCTCCAATGCGACGTTAATTAACTACCTACGCTCTCAAACTTTCGTATGAATTTTATTTCATAACACAAATCCATACTACTTGAAGGTAGGTATTTAATTAACGTAGCACTGGAGCAACTCAACGGGCTATTGGCGACGGTCCGGGATCAAACCCGAAGGGAAAGATCCGAGAACACCAACCAACGTAAGGACATTTGAGCCTCCTTGTACACAACGGTCTTTGGTCGGATTCGAACTCGTAACACTCCGGTTGCTAATCCGTTACTCTATCCAACCGGGGCCCTCATACTACTTAAAAATATAAACATTTTAAAGAGGGAAAATAAGATTTAATTTTAAATGTCACAAATTTTTTTACAAACCAAAATAATTAAATTTTGATATTCCGGCCTTTTTGTTACCTACCCTCCATTGAAAATATTATTTCCACATGTAAGTAGTAGGTGTCTTATGAATAGCTACAAAAACAACGAGCTCTAAACGAGGTTTCCTCATTCCGAAGGAAATATCTGGGATACGATGTTTTCGCAAAGAAATTCTCTTGAATTTTCATAATTGCAGGCATTATATTTTGCTTTTGCGATATATATATAAGTAGGTTCCTTCTATTTAAGCTCAGTTGATTGTTTTCAGGAGGGTTTATTAAATAAGATAAGTGGAGAAACTGCAAACTCGTTTGTAACACACAGAAAACAAATGTAAAAACCCAAAAACTCCTTGGATCCTAGAGTTCCGGAACAGTCGTATATATATGAAGCAAATGATGTTTTACTTAGGTCCCCAATGATTTCTCCAAGTTAGCATCTTTGTATCCAATGAGCAATGCTATTACATCTCGTGTTTTCAAAGGAAGTCAGTTATTTTCAGTTAAAATTAAGGGTTATTCTTCGGCTGTTATTTATTGAGTAGAAGCAAATTTTTTAAACTTATTTGTATAAAATAACATGCATCCTGTCCCAGGTTATTTCTATTTTAAATATCATTAAACTTCAATTTAGAAAAAAAGAGGAAAATTTAAAAAATCACCTGATTTTTCTAATCAGCATATCCTGGTTTAAAAGATAAATACAATTAAAATGCTTATAATTTTTATTTTTTGATATGAAGTCTTTGAACATCTGTACAGTAAAAAATTACTTTTGTTAGTTAATGAGTTTCTGCTCGAAGTCGACGATTTATGCTTTGATCATATTTCAACCATCTTTTTAAAAAGCTACGCCATGATTGTCAAATTTTGCTGAGTTGCAACTGTTTTTTACACGCTAAATTCTGTGAAGAATAGACCAAGAAAGATGGGGTTGGGCGTGAGTATGATGGCGTAAGGGTCATATATGGCCATGCTGCCCATACACAATAAACTATGTCAAGCAATAGGCATACACACCAAAGGAGTTTTTCTGAGAGAAATACACCCAGGGAGGAATAGAAACAGCGCCACATACAACTCGTAGGTTGCTAGTGCAGTGGACAAACCCACGACCCTCCAAGGAAGACAGGTTACTTTTCTTTGCCATAAGATAATCGATTTTGCAAAAGAATTGTGGAAAGTGGAGACACTTAAATGTGTATAAAATTACTATCATTGTTTATTATACTTTATTTTATTTTTTTAGCAAACTTTCTTAATTCGTGTGAGAAAAATAAGTGACACAAGTTTTAATGCTGGCAAATTTAAAAAACAAGACAAAAAGTTTGGGAGAATGGCGAGATGCAAAATCAGAAATTATTTTAAGATGTTGTTTTCTGAATATTCTCACTGTAGGATGTAAATTCAAATCAATCCACTGTTTATTCCTTTTATCTACGTCAGAAAAAGTCCCTAATTTCCTACGAGCAGCCCAGTACAAATTAGCCCGGCTAAAAAGGTCGACTAAGTTGTGATCGTCAGATAAAAGATGACTAAAATCCTTAAAGCTCCCCGTCGAACAAAAGGGTCAGGAGAGACATGCACACCAATGTGGTGTCCTCTTAAAAAGTCGTGTTCAGTTAAAATTCGCCGTAGTAATATCGTGGCAAATTAGGCGGAACACGGTCAGACAAAAGCCTGCTCCATGTTTTGTCCGTGGCCTTGAGCTTTTGATGGTCGCAGACGGACTTATTTATCTTTCGCTCTACCAACCTGCAAGCACGGAAGTAAGGGAGAGAGGGCTGTGGTAAAAGACAGCCATTTTTTGCTAACTTGTCTGCGCGCTCATTACCTGGTATAATGGCTTCGTATCCATTGGAAGGCAATGATCAAACCAGAGTTCAAATGTCACTGGCAATTAAATGAGCTCTGACCAACGCAATGAGGTTGTTTATAGGAGCATAAAGTCAAGATTCCTATAACAATGTGTACTCTATCTGTGAATTAACATATATATACTGCAATTGCAAGGCAATGGCCCAAAACAATGTTCTTCAAGGGGAAAAGGTCCCAAATGTAACTCATCAACGTCCAGTTCCATTAAGCATTGACAAACAAAATATTGTCCATAATATATCCCAAAATACAAATGGTATCATAACAGAACCAAGACATGTGAATACATATCCATTTAAACATATTTTGAAATAGCACCCAAGTAGAGGATTTTCACAATTAAAGCACTTGTGAAATAATAGCATAAATTTTAGTCTCTTAAACTCATTCAGGGAAGGGCCCATGGGTCTAATTCTTCCTGAAAAGCTGCATGCTGAAGTCAGTCCATGTCAAAAAAAATTTGTTTCGCATATCACACAAGTAAAATATAAGACTGGGCCATTCGAAATCATTTTCTGAACACCTACTTGATGAAAGGCATTCTTTTAGAAAATCACGTTCTCTGGGGAGAGCAACTCGCAGAGGTTTGCGCGAGGACAGCTAATACCTCAGAAACACTGACCTGAATGTAATATAGAATGGCAGATAGTATCCGTTTTAAAATATTGGGTTGATTCAAAAGTTCGTCCCGTTTTTGGCGCTAGTATCGCAAAACCGAAGTGTTATCTACTTCACAAGTGTAAAGTTTCGATGTTTAAAAGAAGGAATTTCAGCGAGTACTAGGGAAAAAAATTGTTATTTGGCTGTTTTTTTTTTAATTTTGTTAAGCATTAAAATGGCAGAAAATAAGGAGCATTTTCGTCATATTCGCTTTTTTTTATTTCCGAAAAGGCAATAAATAATACTTCGCATACGCAAAAGATGTGTTGTGTATGGTGAGAGTGCCGTTGACGATTCCAAGTGTCGTAAGTGGTTCAGAAAGACAGTTCTTTAGTCAGAAACCTCAGAACTTCTGAGCATGGGATTATGCAGCTACCAGAGATGGAGAAAGATCATCGAACAGAACAGCACATACTATATTGATTAAATGTAATTTTTAATAGTAAATAAATTTTTTTTTTCAATTTTTGTCAAAAAACTGGGATGAACTTTTGCATCAACCCAATACTATTTCCCAAAATAAAATTTGTAAAACCCAGTTTTCAAAAGTTGAAGCAGTTTTTAGTCGTGCTGCTCAGATGCACGAAGTTGTGTCGATTCATTGATTAGTTCGAAAGACAATGCTTTTATATTATCGCATCATGTAAAATATTATGCTACAATATAGCATTCAATACAATAGGCATCAAATGTACATTTTAATACAGCTCAAGTTTGATGAGTACATAGTTTGTTTCTTAGTTTTCATATTTCATTAATAAAATATTTCTCATAAGAACATTCATCAGTTTAATATTTTATTCGTTACCCTCACAATTAGATGAAGTAGATAGGAATTTTTTCCTAATTCAAACTGAACAAAAGTTGCAGTTAAAATTGACAAATCTCTCTCTCTCTTTCCTCCCCATACAAAGAAGATACAATAGAAACAAAATAATTCTGAAAAAAAAAAAACCTGGAATCTGAAATTCTTCCTTACTACTAAAGATATACTATTATAATATTTTGTAAATCCAGTTTTGTGAAATTCATTTCTTCAGAGTCGCAATAAAAGCAGTCTTTCTGCAATGTAAGGTATACCATAAAACTGCTTCCATTATTAGATGAAGTGTAGCTCAAAAAAATTTAAATGCATTTAAAAGTACTATTAACTAAAGATTATACTTATCATTATACAATTTAAATTTAGTTTTGTGTAACTACACAAAACTACATATACTTCCAGCTTACAATTTTTTCAATTCCATAAAAAGTGTGCTGATTCTGGCAGAATTCTTAATGAACGGAAACTACAGCAGGATAGAATGTTTGGAAAAAGATATCGAACTAGTAAAAACCAAGACAAGTCCAATCAATTTATTACTTGCTTCTCTTAAAAGTGACTCTTGTGTTAATATTTAAACTCGATTTCACATTTTTAGAGAGATGTATGTTCTCTTCACAAATTCAGTATACACATGATTGATAAAAAATTACTCATAATTTTTAAGCAAATAACTTAAAAAACAAAACTAATTACACTGATTATAACTAAAGAAATCCAAGGCCATTTTACATTTAAAAATAAAGAGCTTTGGAAAAAGAACAAAATCAAATAAACTAAAATGGTACAAAATTGTAATAAAATGTTGATTGCTTGCCCTAATTGAGATCTGTGTTTACATATAGCTGCATTCAAACTATTTCAGCAAATTACGAACAGCAAAATCATTTAAATAACTAGTATTGTAATATTTTACAAAAATTTAAGTCAGCATTTTAAGTGCAGAAAATTTGTACAATTTAAAAGATTTTTGGTTCATTAACTACATTCTCTATTCCCCAGTACTTGAAATCCATATTTAAAATATTATACACAAAAAGTTTGTAATTTGATATCCCAGGGTTGGTTTATTTAGGTTTAATGGTTCAGTTATGGACAAGTTGTGACAATATTTCATGGTAATTAATACATTCTGTAAAATTAAATCAACAGAGCAATAGTGATTGTGTGTTATATTTGGAATAAGTTATTTATAATTTCAGGTAAAACCTTAGTTAAGGGTTCAGTCGCAAAAGTTAATGATTTATTACCAATACTTTAAGGAGACGATATCTTTGGAGTTAAAAAAAATCGAATTTTTTAAATACTTTTAAATAGAATACTGAATAGAATTGTACCACAATTGCAGTTTAATAATTTTATTCCTTATAGTTTAATTAGCCTTTTCTATTGTGCCTACAAAAATTTACGCATCATAAATTGATTAAAGAGTTAGAACATTTTGATGGATATCAGTTCAGTTTTGGTTCATTATTTCTTTTGAAAAGATAAACTTAAAATGAATTTTCTTGATTTGCTTATTTGAAAAGGCATTCTTTTCAGTCTACTAATTGGCACGAAAAATAAATCATGTCAAGACCATTGTTCACTAGGCCAAGAGAATGTATGATATGAAAGGAGTTTTCAGAACTTCTGTTATGAAAATAGTTTTATTTGTGATTTACAAAACATGATTTATTTACAGACATGAAGTACAAACACATATACTTTTTATTGTTTACTTTGTGCAGCTTCTTTCCTAGCAGCATCTTGTAAAAGCTGCGTGTCTACTTCGTCAGCAGGAAGCTGCACGTACCTGACTACAGAGCCACGGATAAAACAATTCTTTACTGAAAGCTAAATAAAGAGACATTAACAACACTGAATTGGAATAAATAGGATAAAACAAATTCAACCAAAACTGTTGATATTTAATTTTTGTTTTCACAAAATATAACCTAAAATTTTAAGTTGTCAACTGCAAATTATTGTATTTATTTTCCAAGTCAAAGTTTCCTAGTTATTACCTGCAACAAACAGTTAACTGAAACAGACTGCATTTGGAAATCAACAACTTTTTAAGCTTTGCGAACGTAAAAGTACAATTCCCTCAAACATATATGTGGAAGCACAGCTCTTAAATTTACAATTATAAATCCTTAATCAAAGAACATTCAGTATAATGGTCAAAAGCCCAACTTTCAACTTAAAAATGTATGAAAATAGGAATTAAGAAAAATAGGACTTAGACATTATCTACATTGAAACTTTGATGATACATGACCTTCATCTGCCAAATTTACTTATTTCGATTCTGACTCCTAATGCACAATTTACTGAATATATTGACATAATTTTATATGCATATAGTACCTAACATGATAAAACAGTAGTTATAGTCCCAAACATCAATACATGGAGTATGTATAATTTTTCCTTGTTTTTTTTTATTAATTTTAAATAGTTTTACTGTAAGTATATAGTGCAATCACATGTAAACCAATATCATCAAATATTTATTGGGACTTCAACTGACCTAAATTTAAAGTATTATGATGTTAATCAACAAATGCTTCCAACACTTTTTAAGTTTAAAATCTACATTAATTTCTTAGACAACTTAGCAAAGAGTTTTTAGAAAGGAAGAAAATACAAGCAAATAATTTCATAAAATAATTCAGTTTTACTGTAATTTTTTTCATTAAAAGAAATTTCTAAATATGGATACTGTCAAATTCCTCGTGTGGTTCTCCATGGCAAAAGGAGAACACTTAAAACTCAACAGGTGTTAATTGAATAAACTTTATAACAAATAAAAGAATTGATAATCTTTATTCTCAGGGATGAGCCTTACGAAGTACGGTCAGTTTGCCGATACCCGACGCCTTCTTCGCTCTTTAGTTCCCTGTCCCAATCTGATCTTTTCTTCCCAATCTGATCTGTCCCAATCTGATCACCCCTCGGTCTAACCCCGCATAGTGTCACCATGTGGTCACTTCTCTCTGACCACATGATACTTGTGCCTCTGCTTTCCTCCTCAAGTAGGGGTTGGGTGAAGGGGCAGAATATTACACTACAGATACAAAGCAAGAAAACTAATAAAGAAAGTATTTAAACTGTCCATCACAAGTGCTCTTGCAACGTTGGAACCGTAGCAGTCGCTATAGGAACAAGGTTCATTCATTTTGAATAGGGGTGACTGGTAGATGTCTTAATTATATTTTGTTTTTGACAAATGGTGGTGGAAAGAGTTAGCGTACTGGAATAGATCTTGGCAATAAGTAAAAATCACAACAAAAATATACCAATTCCTATAACCATAACATTTCCAATTTGTGTACTTAATGCAACACACTTGAACACATTTCTTAAAAGAAAATGGGATAGTCTTTTTCTATGGCAACAGACATGTACTTTGGTAGGAGTATTTCTGGTGGTAGACAGATAAGTGCAACTAAATTACATTTGGATAAAAATGTACAATTGAACACCTACAATCTTAAAATTTTAAAGATCAAAGTGATTACAGTAAGTAAAAGAAATAAATTCATGAAAGCAGTTACAAATATAATTTATTATACAAGAAAGGAAATTAATTTAAAACATTTTTGTCTGCTGTTGATTTTAGTTTTTCCTCTTTGTCTGAGATGGTTTCCAAATGTATGCATTCATTATGAGTACTTAATGTAATAAATTCAGGGTCAATGGAAAATAGATGAAATTTAAAATGTTTTGTAACACAATAAGAATAGGCAATATAAAATATATAAGCTAAAATTACTTACCATGTGAGGATACTTTTCTGGATCAGTTACACTGATATCTGTTAATTTTATGTTTAGATACTGGTCCACAGAATGTAGAGTACCACAAATACTAGGAAAAGAAAAAATACAATTACAATTATTCTCAAGCACATGAATAATTTATTATAAATAAAAGCAGTTCAGACACTACGAGCTACTAAACAACCACAAATATGAGAATAAAACTGCACAAACAATGGGTAAAATACTATTTACTGCTGTGGGGTTGGCAGTATCAGTTTTTAGTCACCAAGTTAATGTTTAATGGTAATCAACTAATGCCAAATAGTTATGGTTAGCAGAGATCAGCAAATCAAAACAATCCGATCAGCAGACAGTAAGTTTATTAACTGTTAATATTAACAGCTTTGTCAATGTTTAATAAGTAAGGCTGACAGTTATTAAATAAAATTTAGAATTGAACCCTTATTCTTACCAATAAATTTTAATATTTTTTAATTTAAAAATAAATTTTTGTAACTAGTTCAGTTATTTAAAAGTTACTTTCTAACATTTATAGATTCTCAGTTTTATAGAATTGCACATCATTAATTTGTAGTAACACTTATTTTACCCTATCAGCTTTACAGACCATAGGATGCCAACTTGATAACCTCATCATATATTTTTGGATTTAATCCAAAAATGTACCGCATGGGGTACAGGGTGATTGAGAATTCAGGTGATAGTAACTTTTTGCCAAATCAAGTAGATGATAAATGTTTCTAAATTTAACATTGGTTTAGTTTTTATGGCCCAAGGTCCTTAAGTGGCCAAACTGCAAAATTTAGCATGGGAATGTTAAATTTTAAATTAATGTTAAATTGTCTTGCACAAAACTTGAAAAACGAATGGAAGTGGGGCAATGGAAGTCTGGCATCCCATTGCCAGTGAAAGGGTTAAAGTAAGTTTATATTTCTTTGGACGAAGTTGAAATAAAAAATAGTTTACTTTGCCTATTACAGGATACATTTAAAGAAATAAGCAAAATTTTTACCAAAGGGTAGAAATATATAAGTGGACATACCAGTTTAATAAAGTTACATTGGTATTATTTTAAGGGTTGGGTTAATGTGCAAGGAATATTTTTTACATGAGTATCCTGAGATTAAACAGTCTTGCATTGAAACAAATGCACACGAAGCTATTAGATCGACATATGACCCATGAACAGTGGTATAGCTAAGGGAGGGTTGGTTTTATGGCACAAGGGCCATATTTCCCATGCTGTGCCAAACACAACATCAAGTAATGTACATACATACACAATGAAAGTTTTACTGACACAGAAGAGAAGTACACCCAGGGAGAAATTGAACTTATGCTGCTTACAACTTGCTAGCAGTGTCCACAATGCTCCCCTTAAGGGAGGGCAACAGGAGTGGCATCCTTGAGTGCCAATGTCTTAAGAAGCAGCACTTCAAAAACATTTAGAAAGTTCTTTAGTTTTTCTTGAAAAAATGTTTTGATTTCAGTACAATTTTGTCCTCATCACAGAAGTACAAGGGAAAGTCAAAAATTGTCTGCACTTTATTTTTTCAATTTATTTACACAAATGTATGGGTTGAACAAGGTCATCATTTTTCTATATAGTCTCCTTCCTTTTCGATGCACTTGGGCCTAGCAGATTAGAAGTTTGCGTATTCCCTCCAAAAAGGTTTTTTTTTTGGTCGCCCTACCATTTATGCACAACTTCCCCACTTCTTTGTCAGTCTAATAAGCAGAGAACACGCTACATTGTCAATGGTAATTCACCGGTTTGCCAATACCATTTCTCGAGCTTGCTAACTCTTCTCGTCAGTGGTGGAGGTTGAAGGGCGTTCTGTTCCTTCTTCGTTCATCACTCTTGTCTGGCCTCTTTTAAGCTTCTCGATCCACCCATACACACTTCTACACTGTCCCTGTACTTTGTTGTAAGTCTCCGATCAATTTTAGCCCCTCTCCCACCTTCCAAACCATAGCTCCCTGTATTTATTATTATTCAAGTACGGCATTAGTATTTCTAGTAAGAGATAAATCACTAAAATTCTCTTCTCACAAATGTCTGCAGAGCACCAAAGAAAGGGGAGCCTTTTCTTACATCCATCTCTTTATACATATTCAATAAAAATTGCAACCAAAAATTTTAATGTTGGTAAATGGTAACTTTGTGAAAATATATATTCATCTATGCATTAATTATTTTATTAATACCTTATTGTTTTAAATAGCAAATTTTGTTTTTGACAGATGGATGCATCAGCCTCATTCATTTCAAGTGCCCAAAAGTCTAGCTTTGTCTGCTTATGAAACAAACCATATTTTAATCATAAGAAGTTCCAATTGGAGCCAGGATTTTGTTACCTAACTGCTAGAATACCCTATTAAAAGCATTGATTAGCTATTAATTATTTAAAACAAATAATTAAAAAAGGATGGCCTAAAAAGCAAGAAATGATTTAGTTTTTAAAATTTTATTTTCTTGCAAGATTAATTGAAAAGAGCTGCATGAAGCAAAACAAAATGAATCGAAAAATTATTACCAAATCTGCTGCAGTGCGTCAGCTCTTTATTGCCCAATGAATGGCAAATCAAGAGGAAACAAAAATACAAGTAAAATGTTTTACTATTTTTGTGCCAGTTACTAACTTGTTGCCTTAAAATATTTCGAGACAAAATACTTGTACAAATACAATTTTTTCTTGCATATTATGTGCTAAACGGAAACAAAAATGTCTTTCAATAGAAAATAAAAAATATATATACAACTTTTGGAAAAGTTTGCAGGTTTGGCCAGTGGTTAGACAAGAAAAAAGTGAGTTGAATTGATTTAAAAAAGTAAGCACTTTTCAGGCCCTTACTTTTCAAAGTATAAGGTCTGGTAGGGTAAAGTGGGTAGTCCATGCAAAAGCTACCTCATTAATTATAAACCCTGTTTCGATAGAAAGTAATACTCACAACAATATATTTAAGTTCTTTAAAAAGTTTTTCAATCGGAAACATTTTACTGGTAACATCTAGAAGATCCTGGTGGCCTCTTGTTTGTTTTGATCCAGTCATGAGGGTTGTAGTTCTGAGAAACTTTCTATTTATGTATACCTTTCTAAATCTATTATATATTTTTTGTTCCGAGCTAAAGTACTTGTTAACAGATTCCAATAAACAGGCAAGAAATTACATTATTTTCAATGCTAGATGTTTATAAATGAAGTGGAGTAAAGTGAGTATAGCTTTAGGCTTAGTGGCAACATTGATGAAACTTCTTTAGGGGGTTCTTTTATGCTAAAGATCCTGATGAACCCTGTCCTCTGTCCAAATATGAAATTTAACACATCCAATACCTAAACTACCAATTAGAAAAGTTTTTTTAAAAAAGATGGACTTTCCGAGAAGGATATTTACTGAAATATACACTGATGTGAAGCTCAGTGTAGTGATTGATCTGGCGGACTCATTAAATTTCATTAAAAGTTTTACAAAGATAACTACTTTTTAATTTAATGCATAAAAAAATACTTTACAAATCTTAAAACATAATTTCAAATCAAACTAAATGTGTGTTTTAAGCTCACTTACTTTAGATCATTTTTTAACTCAACGACGACATCTTTTCCAACAAGAGACTTGAAAAATGAGTAAAACAACTGGAAGAAAAGTATTATATCATAAATTAATAACGAATTAAATGTATAAATTAGTAGCTAAGCAAGACATAATACATACTTGAAAGTTGTATATGAAACATTATCTCTACAAATCGTATAACATTTATTTCTTTTAACAAATATTTTATCAAGAAAATAAAATATTTCAGTAGTCAACATGATCAATTTCAATTGCAACCATGTGGCATAAATGGTACAGCTATATTATAAGCCTTGTCTGGTGGCAACGCTCTTGGTGCATTTTTTGGCACACTTTTATAGCGAGTTAACGCAGGTGAAGCCAATCCATCTTTATTAGGGTTATTCCCGTTTTTATGGAAAATAAAAAGATATTTTAATCGCTATTTTTCAACTATTTCTGCTAATTATTTTCCGTTAAAAAACATGTTTCTTCAAAGTTTTGTATTTTTTACATTAAAAATTTTTTTTCTAGGAATTCTTTCCTTGGCAACATAAAAAGTGCACCAAAAAATTAGCCAAGTGTGTTGCCACTAAATGAGGCATATAATACAGCTTTACCACATAAATTATATTTAAGTGTAATAAATTGTTGCCCCTGTTGTAGTGATTTATATCAAATTTATAAACCTAATGTAGATCATGAAGTATATTTAACCTTCACAAATTTACGAGTGTCAATAACATAAAAATAGATGCTAAGCGTTAAAAAAATAAAATAATTACAAAATTCATACAGCACCTTTCTAAAGACTGTAGAAGATGGGAACAATCAATATTTTTCAAATAAACATGGTTGAATTCCGGCCCTTAATGGGTTAATGAAGAAAAATTTCTCATGGTTACATTTGACTGAACAAAACTGTCAATACAAAAAAAACACAGCTGTATCATGCCTCGTTTGGTGGTAACACTCTTGGCACATTTTTTGTGACGCACTTTTTATTCCGCCAAGAAAAGAATTCTTAGAAAATATTGTTTCCTTTAATGAAAAATAATAAGTTTTAGCAGAAAGGAAAAAAAAACTTTGAAAAAACATGTTTTTATCTGACAATTTAACGGAAATGAAAAGAACATTCGAAATGAAAATTTAAACTTTCCGTTTGCTGAGGTTGCCTTGAAAACAGGCCTTATAAACATGTGTTACCTTCATCTGCCATAACTCGTAACTAAAAGTGTGCCAAGAGCATGGCTACCAAACGAGGCATATAACACAGCTGTACTGAAAAAAATTAATAAATTTTTAATATCCTTAGAAATATTAAATGTTTTCTACCAACTTGAGCAAATAAAATTACTTTGGCAGGTGAATGGATACCTAATACGCTAATAGTTTATCTAAATTACCAATAGACAATTAAATAATACCTTTTGTTCAGTGATACAATAAAATAAGAAAACAAGTGCAATGTTCTCAGACAAAATTATTACTTGAATTATGCCGAATTTTTAGTCAAAACAAAGCAGAAAAATGTAACTTCAACAAACTACCGTTTAGGTACAGCTGTGTATGTAGCGGCTCGTTCGGTGGTAATGGCTCTTGGTGCGTTTTTGGCTCAATTTTAGTAGCTAGTTATGGCAGGTGAAGGTAAAACATTTTATATTATTTGTAAGATTTCCTTCCTTGGCGACATAAAGAGGACCCAAAAATTCGCCAAGGGTCGTTGCCACCGGGCAAGGCGCTACATACAGCTGTACCAAAGTTTGTAAAACAGAAATATTGAATACTTGTTTTAAACATTGTGAAATTTTGCTAAGCAACATTTATTTTAATTTGGTTTGAAATCATGACTATTTTCTCAAGAATTATAAAACACTTTCATTGTATCATCTCCCTAAAGACGACTTTTAGAGGATACTTGAGAAAAGCATACAAGTTGGAAGATGTGTGTACTCAAATTTTGGTGCAGCACAGAACTTCAGTAAGTACTTGAATGCTCAAATATTTCAGAGAAATTCAAAAGAAAATAGCTCCGCAAATCATTATCAAATAAATATAAACTAAGAAAGCAAAACATCAGATTATGTATACAGAATAGTTAGTAAACAAATACCACTCTGTGTTAACAATGCTGTCTTACAAATGAAAAAGTAAAAACAAAGTTCAGGATGTAGTTGTATTTTATAAGTCAAGATGCAAAAAACAAAAATAGTACAGTTGGCAAATATTTTCGGCGATAAGCA
Source organism: Meta bourneti (assembly GCA_933210815.1). Classification (NCBI taxonomy): domain Eukaryota; kingdom Metazoa; phylum Arthropoda; class Arachnida; order Araneae; family Tetragnathidae; genus Meta; species Meta bourneti. The sequence goes on from OW119929.1 coordinate 20,753,531, forward strand.
CTTGATGAAATGGCTGATCTTATTTTCAGTTTTGTTGCAATTCACGTTACGTTCATTGCTTATTACTTTATAACTTAAATTGACAAAACCGGAAACAGTTTAAATGAGATACTAACTACAAAATAGGGGGGGGGGGGGTATTTCAATTAACGTCACACTGGAGCAACTACAAAATAGAATTTTTACCATTTTACTAAGTGTGTATGCACCCAAGTTGTGCTCGATTCAAAGCAAAAATCCCAGAATCAATTCTCTTTATAGAAAAATTTTACCGGTCCAATTCAATAGTTCAATTTCAACCAGAGTTGAGAAGTTTCTATTCGGCCTAAATATGACTTAAAATCCAAAAAGCTCAAGGGCCGCGGTGGCCCGGTTGGAAGAGTAACGGACTTGCAACCGAAGGGTTGCGAGTTCGAATCCAGCCAAACACCGTCGTGTACAAAGGGGGCTGGTGCACGTTAAATCTGTCGTGGCCTCAAATGTCCTCACGTTGGCGTGGTGTGGAAGTTTGGAGAGTGGGGTGCCAGCTCAGGTGTTGCCTAGTCATCTGACCGTGGTTCAAAATTACGTGGTGTTGTCCTCGGATCTTTCCCTTTGGGATTGATCCCGGACCGTCACCAATAGCCCATTGTGTTGCTCCAGTGTGACGTTAATTGAAATAATAAAAAAAAAATAAAAAAAAGAAATACCCTCCCCCCCAAAAAGCTCAAAGGTAGGTAGGTATTTTAACATTGTACTGAAACAATACAACGGGCTATTGTCTACGGTCCGGGATCAATCCCAAAGGGAGAGATCGAGGACAAAACCACGTAATTTTGAACCCAAAACTCAAAAGAGAGAAGATGGTAATGGTAATTAAATAACGTCGTACTAGAGCAACACAACGGGCTATTGACGACGTTCTGGGAACGATCTCGAAGGGAAAGGTCCGAGGACAACACTCGTAATTTTGAACCACGGTTTGATGACGAGGCAACACCTGAGCTGGCACCCCACTCTCCAAACTTCCACACCACGCCAACGTGAGGACGTTTGAGGTCACGACAGATTTAACGTGCACTAGCCCCCTTTGTACACGACGGTCTTTGGTTGGATTCGAACTTGCAAACCTCGGGTTGCTGTTCCGTTACTCTTCCAACTGGGTCGAAATTGAGAAGAAAAACTTTTTACGCTGAAAAATATGCTAATTTAATCTTCTGTAAACATGTAATTTTGCTTTTTAAATATATTAATATAGAGATAGTTCTTCAAAGATGTTCCTCTTTTTCGTCTCGAAAAACAGTTTAGTTTGTGTATTTTTATTATACTTTTTTGACCATAATGTTACTTAAAGGAAATATAAATTTAACTACCTACCTATTATATTTATAGAAAATGAACTCCAACTTCATAAAAGGTAAATAAACAAAACTGAAACTCACGTGCGTTTTGACTTGCGATTTTGAAATCTGATCTGTGACGTTAATCTGCATGTTATCGATGTCGCCGGGAAGAAAGATAAAATTCCGTGGAGCAAAATGTGTACATTTGAGCAAATTGCATGAAAAACATTTTATATCTTCTAAATAAAAGTTGTGAGTTTTTTCTATCATATTTGGTAAAGAACTAATTTGAGTTCTTGGTCTCCCAGTATCAATTGATGTCCACACAATATCAGGGATGCTTTAATCTCCCAGCAAGACTCATTACTTAATCATGGTTATTTCAAAATTGATAAACGCTGATGTCTGTTTTCGTGAATGAAATGTGTACTCTATCGCATGTTCACTTATTCATTACAAAAATAACGTTTAATTGAAGCTCAAGCCTTTAGTTTGAGACTGCTACAGTAAATGAAAATAAAATTAAACAGTCATCTTTAATGAACAGAGATTCCAAAAATTTCTTGTACTATAACCTCACATATCATGCCGGGATAAGTGCTCTTTTGTACTTGTCCTTGTTGAATTTTTGATTTGAAAACCAAATTTCGAAATTTGCTAAATTTTATGTTTTGGATATGAGAAAATCTCAATCTGTTTCTTTAGAATTTGGCATCAAAGGTTATGGGTGGTTATCATCCAAACTAGATTTAAAATATTTCTGTGTCTCGAAAGCAAGAATGAGAAGGAGCTTCCGTTTTCAAACATTTTGTGATGTATTTTGTATTATTTTGAAAGTTGTATCATTAATTTTGTGGTTAACTTAGTAAAACATGATTTTAAATTAAAAGTGTGTAAAGCCACAGAAGTTATGTGTAATTTAATATATGATTTGTGCCTTTGTTTCTGATAAAAATTATTATTCGGAATATTTCTATATTTTGAAGTATTTCTAGGACCTTTCAAAATTAAACTAATTTCTCACCCTCCAAGAAATATGTATCAAGGAGTTACTCTACTTGATTTCCACAATGACAGCAACACCATTTTGAGTTAGATTGTGTTTATTAAATTCATTGACGAATCTATTAATTTATACACTGAAAAAAATACTGTCATTTTTTAGAAATGTATTGAATATGAATGAAGTTGTTTTGCAAATATAGAAATGTGCTAGTAAATCAGAATATGGAAAGGAAATAATTAAATTTAAATGGATGAATCATGATCATGCATTACTTGAACCTTTTGACGCTAATCGAAAATTTATGTCCTGTAATGCATCTTACCATCGAATTAAATATGTTCATATGTATACACATAATATGTATATTATGTGTGATTTCAGTATTTACTGCTTGTGTCATTTTATGAATTGTATATTAAATACTAGAAAAGCTATTACTTAACCTGACCCATCTGAGGACACAGAAAAATATACAATATTTACTTCAACTTTTATTCTCAAAGTCTTAAGGATTTAAGAGATATTTTCAATCACAGTGGGGAAGTAAGATTATCGACTGAATGTTGAATCTAACTTCATCTGTAGAATACTGTTGATGGGAGAAAAGTAGTGCTATAGTACATGTACATGGCTCTCCTTATAAAATAATTATCTTTTTTCCCATCTTTAGTGCATGTAACATTCAATGTCATTTATTATGATAGAAGTTTTAAGAAGATTCCCTAGAATTGCTCTTAAGCAAGTGAAGCGATACTATTCGATAGAATCCAAACAGATGAATTACTTAGATGGTAAAAGAGTGTCACCCAGTCAGGTCTTGCGTTCGATTGAAAAATGCAATCCTGCTACTGGTAAGATTATGATTTTTGTTATGCTGATTAAATGCAAATTGTGAAACATTTTACCAAGCCTTCCTTTCATGCTCTTTTGGTCTGCTGCTCTCTTTTTCTAAATGTAAATCTCAGCAGTTCCTTTGATTCAGAATTTAATCAAATATTTGAATAATTACACGCCTTAACCAGTTGTATCAATTTAATTGCATTTGATTAATTGTACTTTAGTTTTTTTAGGATTTCTATTTTTAAAAATATATTAATGAATTTACAATAAGTTTTATGACTCTTTTCAAGTCTGGGATGGATGAATTCACTTTGTTACCACGTCAAAATAGAAGTCAAGATTTGAAAGTGGCTTTTATATCTTGGTGTTTAGTTGAAGCTTCTGCTTAATTTTGATGTGATGATCACTGCTCAAAATTCTTCCTAGCATAAGTAGCTTGTTGCAAAAGGAAACAAAACTCAAGTTCTTTTTAGTTCTTGTATACTGATGCATCAGCCGTCATCTGTTTTGTATTATCCTGAGTGCGATCTCAACCCACGAGATTAGTTGTCCTCTTTGGACAGTTAATGAAATATCAAGTGTGATTTTGAAATATTAAATGTTATTAGTCATTTTGATGTCACAATTACTGCTTGGACTCATTATAATTTATAGTGTTCATGAAATCTCTCTTTTTATGTACACATACACATTCCTTTTTGTTTTTTTCTGTTTCTACATTGCTAAGCTAAATACTGTTTGATAATGGTATAGGTAGAGGGGCACCAAGCCTTTAAGCTTTCCTATTTAAATCTTTTTAATCAATTATTAATTGAAATAGGTAGAATGCTTTTGTAATAATAAAATAACATTTATAAGATTCATAGTTTATTAAATACTAGAATTACAGATATTAAACACAGATTTACTAGGAAATTTGAAAACATGAAGATTTATAATTTGACTGACAGCCATCACACATATCCACATTCGCTTCAAATGTAGAAGAAAATGCAAAGAGTATTTCTAGAGACGAATTTGAATTTTTAACTTATATTACTTTGCTATAAATATTTTGTTTGGTGAATAACCATTTAACAATTATTTTTACACTCACTAGGGATCAATCAAGATGTGTCACTTTCTATTCTTACAAAATCCCTTATTTAAAAATTAATCTAGTGATGAAATATAAGATACAAAGACAGTGAATTTTTTTAAATGCTAATAAACTCTAGCTCTTCATTTGGCTTAAAAATGTTCTTCAAAATGAAATCCTGTTTGCACTACTTCTGTTTGAAATTGCTTTATTAAAAGTATATATGGTTGAATGCTTTTAAAGTTTTTGTAATTGATGTGTTTAAAAATACCTTTTATTCATGTTATATTTTTTAGGATCTTTCATGTTTGATTTAATGTGCTCTGGTCAGGAAGATGTAAATAAAGCTGTAAACAGTGCCAAAACCGCTTTCTATGAGTGGTCAAAAAAGTGTCCTCGTGAAAGAGGACAAGTTTTATTATCTGCTGCCACCCTCATAAGGGTATTTCATTTTAAATATTTGTCATCCTAATATTAATCATTTTTAATGCACTGATGAATTTTAATATATTAAGAATTATTTCCAAATAATTTATGTGAGAATGACTAAAATGCTTTTTTTCAGTCAAGATTAGAGGAAATTGCCGTAGCTGAAGTAGAAGACACAGGCAAGCCTATCTGGGAAGCTAGGGTAGACATTGCTGGTTGTGCAGACGTTCTGGAATATTTTGGAGGAATCGCAGCTACTATTAGTGGTTAGAAATTAAAATTTCTATAATGTACTATACCTGTACCCTGCCTCTGAAATAATCTAGTACTTTGTATTTTATAGAAGTTTTTAAACATAAACATTTCGTTTCATACTACTTTCAGTCTAATGAAACAATTATCTGTTTATTTTATATAATACCTGAACCCAAAACAAAGAATATTTCCAACAGAACTAGCAAAAATTTGGAATAATTGTATTTTAATAAATCTCTTTCAATCTTATGAACATTCTTAAATACAAATACTTTGCTTTAGAAATGAGCTGTTAAATACCTTTCATGAATCAAGTTGAATTCAGTATAGCATTCATTCATTAGCTTCGCTCTTTTCTTTTTAAGTGATTATCTAGGCTCTAGTGTACCATACCCTATTGATTGATGCTGAAATGGAGCCAAATTGTCCATTGTTTGACCATAGCTGTATTTCACTATTGTATTTGAATTGTATTATAAATATTATTGAATGCAATTTTGGTTTACAATTGACATTAAATATTATATTACTGCATTAAAAATTAATGCATTACTTACAAATATGAAAGGTTTTTAAATTTAGTCTACTATAAGTATAATTTTTTATCAATAAAATTGAGTTGCAGGAACCTAAATTGTCGTTACTAAATTTCTGAACTTGAAATTACAAAACAAGGCTGTGAAATGCATTTTTGTACTACAGTTGCAAAGAAATATTTGTGAAAGGCTCTTGCACCTGTACTTGTGGTTACGAATGCAATTTATAACTAAACACAGCTTCATAAGTAAATAAACTTATTTTCAATCATCCTTGATTCTTGAAAAGTTGCACTCATGTCACAATGCTAGGAGAATGGATTTTATGTATAACAAGAGACCGACTTTATCATATGAATACATCATTTTAAAACTTTCAACAAGAGTGAACTTGTTAGTTATTTAAAAATAATTTTTTGATGTTGCAGGAAAATTTTCATGTGCCTTCCTGCATAAAAAGACATAATTAAATTTATTAATATCTTCTGAAACCCATGAAATTGCTTTTCACTTAATTTATTGATTTGTTTCAAAGATTAATTTCACAAAAAATCCCAGAATGATTTATATCCAAATCCAACAATGAATTAAGAGTAAATGAGTATTATATACTAAACGATTTAAAATGTATAGGAATAAGATATAACACAAAGGTAAAGGCTTGTTAATGTACCAATCACGATAATGATTGGTACATTAAAAAGCCTTTACCAACATGATGATTGGTACATTAAAAAGCTACTCTTTCATTATATAAATAAACTTCCCCAAGTGAGCAGCTGGGTGGATAAAAATCAGCTGTTTGTAGAATATAAACAATCAATACTCCTAGAGCCCTCAGAATAGTATATCTTTTTTTTATTAAATCTTAACCAAACTTCGCAAGTTCCATGCCAAACTGTTAAAAAATTAATCCAATTTTAAAAGATATTTTTACTTATTATTACAAACAGTACATTTAAGTATCACTAACACAAACAAAACAAGTTTATCTCTAATAGTTTAAGCATAGCGGAATTTTAAGTGCTACGCGACATTCTTGAAAAGTAAAATTGAATATTTTTGACCGCCTTTTAAAGGTTCTTATTTCCATGAAAAAAATTATTTTGCGAAAAATAAACATGGCATAGTTTAACATACGTCACTTGCCATCATTTACTAAATTTTAAAAAATCAAAAATGGTGAGGCGAACATTTTATTTTTTATTGCCTGAATTTGAATGGATTCACCCATACATCATATTATTGCAGTCAGTCTTTTCTTATTAATACTTTTTTATTTGTAGCACCTAGCATCACTAATGCGAATTTCGGAATTCACTATTATTATGAATGACTGACAAATCATAATGATACGATATCATGATCAACCTTTCAAGCAATTACACTCTGCTAAAAATTCCATCCGCATGTGAAGTAACAGCTTGTTTTAAAATCAAATGTTTTCAATGCACATAGTAAACCGATTGAATGGGAATAACCTTAATAAAGATGGGTTACCTTCATCTACCATAACTCGCTACTAAAAGTGCGCCAAAAAACGTGCCAAGAGTGTTGCCATTTTTCAACCGACCCATCTGCGACTACATCATACTCTAAGATTCTAAAAAATCTCCAAAGTCATCTTGAGAGGCAACTCCTGTAGATGTTAACTCTGACATCATCTGCACAGCCAGACCAGGAGAGAGCACCCCCTAGCAAGTGTTCTGTCCAGGATGACAGGACAATACACCCCTCTGCACACCCAAGACAAATAGAACGGGGTTAATATGTAGCCTATGCTACCCGCAGGGTTCCAACAAATAAGTTTACCAAATTTTGTGTAGATTGGTCAAACGGTGTAGATTTGTATAGAGAACAGACTGAGGCCAACTGTATATGTATAGATTTACACCCACTCCAAACAGGGAGTGGGTTTGGTACTTTTCAGGTCTGGTCAGGCAACACTAATTCAATTTATACTGAATTGGAGATATTAATCTTTGTTATAAGGATTGGTGAAACACAATCTGCCAACACCTATGTTAACCCCATTGGCTGACTTGTTGAATAGGGATCATGCACCAAGGTATGTGTCAAGCTAAGTCAGTCTTCTGCTGACCAATCAGTCATGTGGTCAGAGTGCTGATTTCTGGGTCGAAATATTCTTGGTTTGAATTTGGGATACGGCATGAATGTTTGTTCATCTGGACTGAATGTGTGGATGTATGTGATGTGTGTAACATGGAATGTGTGTAACATGAATCCACCCCTTGGGGTGCATCTGGGTCACAAGTCCACCCTTGTGACCCAGAAATCAGAAAATCAGAACCACCTTGTGGTTCTATAATGACTAATGTCAGTTGCCCAGGTATTAGAAAAAATTGGTAGGTTGTGTTGAGGACACAAACTGTAATTTTGACGTGAATGCTTGGGCCTGATATTGGAGTATGGAATGAATGAAGCAGGTATATGAAGTTTGAATGATTGCTTATTGTGAATATTCAACAATTAATTTGCAGTTTGAATAATGAAAGTGCAATTTGATATTAATTGTTGTTGAGAGATTGTTGTTCAATATTAATTGTAGTGTAGTTCTGTAGCTTTCAAATGGTACAACTTATGCAGTTCAAAGTTAAACTGGCCTAAAGCTCGCCCAACACTAGAATTTCGACATATTGCACCCTCCCTGTCCCGAGCCCAGTGCAATTGATCTGAAGGTCATGTCAGATATGGACATCCTTTATCAACACACCATTATATTTATCTTATGGATGTTTCTTGTTTTGAAATCATAAGACAAAACAATTGTAACTTTTTTGGAATGCAAGACTTTTCACGCATTACCTCCCATACTGTTTCGATTTTAAAGATGTATTTACGTTAATAGTCAGTCTTCTATCTCTCAATGACATTAAAAAATTATATTAAAATTGACATTAAAAGGACAAACAGAACCTGCACTTTCCCTTTCTTTATTCACTAAGCATAATTTGTCTAGTCATTTGTTTTTGTCAAACCCTTTCCCCACATCAGCATTTTGGACACAGTACGAGTTTAGATGGTGAGCCCCTCGTGAAATAATTAACCCAAGTACTCAAGTGGCTCAATAGGATTGCCCAGTGCACTAGCTACCTGCGAGTTGTAGGCTGATGAGGTTCAATTCCTGTAAATGTCCATTTCTTGACGTCTGTTTTGTGTTTGGTGCAGCAGCATGGCCAAATATAGCCTTTGTGCCATAAAACTCAAAAACCACTCTCTTTCTTGGTGTATTTTTCACAGAATTATTAGCTTGTCAAAAACAGTTGTAACTCATTGAAATTTTCAAAAAGTATGTTTAAGAAACAAAATATGACAATCATGGCCTATTTTTTTAAAGATAGCTGAAATATGATCAAACCATATCATTGACTTAGAGCTGAAACTCGTTAACTAGAAAAAAGAAATTTTTACTGTACAGCTGTTTGAAGACTAACTATTAGTTTTTGTGTCAAAAAATAAACTTGTGGCCCTTGCTCCATAAAACACAACCAACCCAAGTACTCAACATTTAACTTACATAAATGTATAATTTTTGCTTTTCTCCTTTACACATTTATTTTTTTATTCCAATTTTTCAATGAAATGAATAAAAAGATTAATTGCTGTTTAAACTTAAAAAATAGACTTTCACGCCATGCATATCTCCATGAGAGTTTCCGCTACTCCTTAATTGTCATATACTTTTCATATACTTGGCAAGCACCAAGAATGCTTCCAACTTCTCAATTTAGTACCTTCTCTTGAGGCTATAAGTCGATATTTGCAGCGTTCCATTTTGGGAACCATTCTTTGTGTACTTAGGATAGTACAACTCTTTTCTGTACTTTGATACAACCCTTTGTGCACTTCGCATAGTACAAAATTGAATCAATGTAAACATAATTCCAGTCCATTAAAGTTTGTATTTTTGTGAGACCCAACAGACTGTTACAGTCCAAAAATTTTTCTCTTCCTGGGTCTCCTAAACAGTGAATACTTAACTGCATTTTAGGTGTGCTAACTATAAAATGAGGTTAAATTAAAATATTTTTAACTGGCTTATTTTGTGATTTTTAGGTTCTCATCATCAGTTACCAGATGGCAGCTTTGCAATGGTTCAGAGGGAACCCCTTGGTGTCGTGGCTGGTATTGGGGCATGGAATTATCCTTTTCAAGTGATGTCTTGGAAAGCTGCTCCTGCCCTAGTTTGTGGGAATACATTTCTTTACAAACCATCAGAGTTTACTCCCACCACTTCAGTAGTTTTAGCTGACATTTTCACTGAGGTTGGATTGCCCCCTGGTGTAGTGAACATAGTGCAAGTACGTTAGCATTTAAAAATTTATATTGGAGAATTTATTATAGGCTTGCAAGAAAAAGTCATTAAGGCTCTTAATATTTCCTTCAGGTGTCATAAAATATTAGGTACAGTTTTGACATAAAGACTTTTTGTGGCAACACTTTTGGTGCATCTTTTGGCATGCTTTTTATGTTGCCAAGGTAGAATTTCTTTTAAAAAATACCATTTTAGGCTTAGTGGATAATAATTAAAAAAATTAACTAAATTAAATTTAGAAATACAAAAAGATCCACTCAATGGATTATTCTCTTTTAAGTTATAACGACTATTTTAGTGATAATAAAATAAACAATTAGCAACTCTCATTACCTAAAGTTGCTTTACCACCAGAAAAATTGAAGTTCAAATTTCGTGAAAGTACACCTTGAAACTTATGTGCAACACTAAATATAGAAAGCATGGTAAAATCCAAAAAAAGACAATAATTTACAAAAATTAATAAGAAATTCAAATAAAAGGAAGAAATGATGCGACTGCACTGTGCCATGTTTCAGATACAAACTGAAAGCTTTAATTCTTCAAATTTACAGAAAACAGAAAAGAATTGGAAAAAAATTCAAAAGGACCAATGATATAAAAGTACAATAAAATGGAAATGAAGAGAATGTTCCAAAATATTCAAGAATGATAAAGACCAGAAATGAAAATTTAAACTCTGAGGCTGCCATAATCCTAATAAAGCGGAGTTGCCTTTGCCTGCCACAACTTGCTACAAAAAGCACACCAAAAAACATGCCAAAAGTGTTGCTACTAAAAAGTCTATAGTAAAGCTCTACCAAATATTAAAATCATAGTAGACAGTATATTGTTGAACGAATAATGATGCAAAAATAATTTTTTTAATCTTCAAATTGTCCTTTTGGACTAAGGAGGTCGCCATTCCTTAGTAGGTTTGACCACTGCACTACGAACCTGTGAGTTATAGGCAGCACAGGTTCGATTTCTATCAGGTTTGATTGCTGCCTGGGTGTATTTCTCTCTTCTGTGTCTAAAAATTTCATTGTGTGTGCCCATTACTTGATTTTACTTGTCTTATGCTTGGTGCAGCTTGGCCAAATATGGCCCTTGTGCCATAAACTCAACCAATCTTTTGAACTAAGAGCAATTTCTTAGCATTTAAAAGCACTCAATAGTTGTTTCAGTGAATTAGTATCAGTGATACGAAGTTGTTACTGCTATATCAAGAGTAGCATTAAAATTAAGCAATTAAAGATTGTTGAAATTTAACAAGCATATTAACAACAATAGGCCAATTGAAAAGTTTTTGTGTTTTAGATTTTAACAACTTGATTGAAATTCAACAGTTCTCTTTTAGCTTTTAGAAGTATTTAAGTAATTGTGAAAATACAGTTCTCTATTGAGTGAATTGTTTAATGAATTTCATGAAACTTTGGAACCTCACATATTTAACATGAAATACAATCTCCATTTAACAAAAATAATTTCATTTGAGAACATTTTGCTGCCACCAATCACAATTTGAATTTTGTGTAAGAATCTGAGAAAATCCTTCCGGGGTACACAAATCACCTACTTTCATATTGTTATAAGAATGTTCAGCATGTGTTACAGACATGGGATAATGAATGGTCCACTGGATTGTAACTGTTTATCCTCACCTTTGCTGTTTTCCACCTCATTGCTGTTCTGAGAATCAATCTCTCTTATCTCAGAATATTGCAATTACAGTAGCAGAGATCCTTATGTGTATAATAGAAACCTGCTGTGCTAAATGCAGCCAGAAAGGAGAAATTCTTGAGTACCTGTGGCAATTTCCATATGCACGTACTCACGCTTCTGTCTTCTGACAGTTCTGTGAAACTATGCATAAAGTTGCACATTCACATGCTGTTTCTCTTTTCATTTAATATTTAAATTTTCAGTTCAATACCATTCTTGAAAGTCCAAGTGCCATAACGTTAACGCATTTGTAAGCATTTTGTTTTTATTCTTCATCCTTGTTAATTGTTAGGTTTGAATAACTTATATTTCCTTGTTAACCTGATGTGCAGTTGAGACACATTACAACATCAAGTAATTGATTAGTGCTGCTAGCCAGTATTTGAGTTGGTACTTCCGAAAGCCTGAGGTTGAAGGCCAAATACCCATGTGATATCAATTTCCTTTGGGAACAGAGATGGATTTTCTAAAATGCTTCTTGGATCTAACACCTAAAATATACTGAAATGCTTAGTATTCTATGACTACTAAAATTTTCTACATTTAGATGCATATGCTTAAAGAGGGAAGACATGTTTTAAATATAGCAAGGTGTTACAGAAATTAGCTTCCCCGTCATTGAAGGGGCCATCATGGCTCAGTGGATATGCCCACTGTGCTAGCAATCTGCGAGATGTAGGCAGCACAGGTTCAATTCCTGTCAGGTGCATTTCTTTCTTCCTGTCAGTAAAACTTTCATTGTGCATGTAAGATATTATGTCTTGTGTCTGGTGCAGTATGGCTAAATATGGCCTTTGCTCCATAAAAACCAACCAACTCCATCATTGAAACAAACATTAGTGGTGGTCAAATATTGATATGATGGGTCTACTCATATATATGCAACTAATTTATTAATAAGTAAATGTTTTTCTCTGTTATTTGACTAAAACCACAATCTCATTGCATAATATTATTTCAGGGTGGTTATGAAACAGGGGAATACATTTGTGCACACCCAGGAATTTCCAAAGTAACCTTCACTGGGAGTGTGAGCACTGGACAGAAAATTGTCAAGTCCTGTGCAGATACCATGAAGAAAGTAACCATGGAGCTCGGAGGAAAATCAGCACTTCTGGTTTTTAGCGACTGTGATATTCTCAATGCAGTCAAAGCGACTCTATTGGGAAATTTCCTCACTCAAGGTGAGGTTAGTTATATTTTACTGTTTTTCTGAAGCTAGTTTAAGCATTATGTCACTTTTATTGATTTTGCACTTTCCTTTCCATACTGCTTTGTGTTTCATTAGTTTGATGATATAGAGCTTTACACTGAATTTAGTTGATTATCGAATTTGTCATTGCAACTAAGGATTCTTCAAGAGTTGACATAAACGGTTGAGCTCTTATTTATATATAATTATTCACAAAGCTGCATAACCGATCATTGTAGTTCCATTACAAATAGAAATGAATGAATCCATTACAAATAGATACCATGAAATGCCCTCAGGGGTACATCTCCTTTAGGTGTGTATGGTCTTCATGGATCTGAGGTACTCTAGCGGTCTTTTCTTTTCCCATGGGGTTTACTGTCTTTAGTAAACACAGGTGTCAAGCTCCCGGGATACCAAGCAATCTTTATCTGCTTTCATCCCACTACCCTGTACCCCAATCCCTCATTTTTTCCCTTTCACAATAATATTTATTAATTAAAGTTGTGTTTATTGTTTGGTGCAGCTTGGCAGAATATGGCCCTTGTGCCATAAAACCCCAAAACAATCAACCATATCATGGATACAATGAACTGTACTAGTATGAAGAAAGAGAAGAACCATACAAGTGCATTAGATACATACATAGTGCAAAAGATTCCTAAAATATAAGCTAATCAAATTAAATACAGGCGCTGTTATACTAACCCCAATATTCAAGAAATAAGGTTATGAAATAAAATAAGAACAAATATTAACCCTCTGAGGAATTCAAATGCTCTGCAACCTGCAGTGTTCCCTGCATGACTTCTAACCAATTTTGACCTTCCTGATCAATAGAATCTTTCCTAAGATTCTTTCAACCACTATGAATGTGGTTGTTTTGTCATTATATGGGATGCAGGGTATGAGCAATTGGATACTACTCAGAAATCTTATGATGCTTAGAGATTTAAAATCATAATATTGATGCTGTGCGAAGCTTTGCATATTATTGCCTAAAGAGTGATTTTGAAGTTACAATAAAAAAATGTTACCACTCTGAATGTTGGAGGGGACATAATAATCCACTGTATTAGCAACCTGGGAGTTGTAGGCAACACAGGCTTGATTCCTCCCTAGGTGTATATCTCTCTTCTGTGTTAGTAAAACTTTCCTTATGTAAGTCCATTACTTGATGTTGTCTGTCTTGTGTGTGGCATAGCATGGCAAAATATGGCCCTTGTGCCATAAAACTCAATCAAACCATCTGAATGTTGGAGACATTAAAACACCTTAAACTTTCAAGTTTCTGTGCATGGCTTGTAACCAGTTTTTTCTTGACTCATCGAAAGTTTCCGACGATTCGTTCAACAATTTTGTTTACTGAAAAAATGTGGAGTAGGGATAAAGCAGTGATACTCTTGCAAAACATCAATCGTCAGAGTTTTGCAAAGTAAACTGAAATTAGTTTTAAAATTAAATTTGTGCCATTTGTAATTTTTAGTTTTGGGTACTTAGGAAAAAAATATTTGTTTCTCATTAAAAATGCTTTTAAAATCTCTAAACCCAACTAAGAATAAGTCAATGTGAAAAACTAGAAAATGTGATATGGTAATAAACTGTTAATCAACTACCCATGTTTCTGAATTACATGTATAGAATGTATTTCCTTTTCTAATTGTTTATAAAAAACAGCCAAATTTTACTAACTCTTTATAACTAAACACGTACAGATTTTCTAGAGTTGCGATTTATTATTTTTGAAAATTTTATACATTGAGCATTTTTGTTCATTCAAAAATTTCCTTTGTATGTTTAATTCATATTTTCATGCAATTTAATTAGCCCCGTAGAGTGATAAACTAAACCAATCCTATTTTCATGCTCAAGCAAAATTTATTGACATTTTTAATACTGATTAATTCATAACTATAATCGAGTTTGGAATATAGATCTGTAATTTGGAATCCTTATTACGTCCACTATATCATAGCTATTGAAAGAATACTGAAGAAAGAATATTGAAATAAATTTTTGAGACATATTTATCTTATAAGAATTTTGTATCTTCAGGTTAACATTCTTTTGAATTGTGAAAGAATTTTGGCTTTATTACTTTGAAGCTCCATAAAGCCATTGCTTTAGCAAAATTTATTTACAAAACTCTACATAACAAAATTGATTCACCCTTTTCCGTTTCTTGTATTGATTTTCACATCCTCAAGTATATCATCAGAAAATGACAATTATTTTTTGTTAAAACTTTTAAAAACAATGTATATAACAATTTTGTTACAAATAGATTTTTGAAATTTGTAATTCTTTCTTGGGATGGGTTCGTGGGTAGTTGAATTAACATTGCACTGGAACAACACAATAGGGTCTTGGCGATGTTCCAAGATCAAATGGAAAGATCAGAGGACAACACCTCTTAACTTTGTACCACGGTCAGATGATGAGGTCAACACTTGACGTGGCACCCCAACTCTAAGCTTCCACACCATGTCTACATGAGGATATTTAAGACCATGTTACATTTAACGTGCATCAGGCTTTATGTACATGACGGTCTTTGGTTGGATCGAGTTTCGAACTCGCAGTCCTCCACTTGGTAATCCTCTACTCTTCCAACTGGGTTACCATGGCACAATTCTTTCTTGTAGGTTGGTATATTTTTTTAATGATTTCAATGCATTAAGGAATCTGCTTCAATGAAGTGTTTCGTTTTACTTTTTTTTCTAACTGTAATTGTGCTTGCCTGTAATTTTATATTTTGTAGATCATAATTTTGTTACCTGTAATTTGATTTTACTGTAGAAAAACGATTTAATTAATTAAATGCTTAAGTGTTCCATGCCTCTGTTGGTTGCTCACTGACATCAGTCTTTTATTACGATTGATTATGCAATATTTTTATAACAATCTTTTTTAGGTTTGTTCCAACTGTACCAGAGTGTTTGTGCAGAACACTATTTTTGAGGAATTCACTGAAAGATTAATTGATGCCACGAAAAAGTTGAAGATTGGTGATCCCTTTCACAATGACACTTACATTGGTGCAGTCATTAATGAAAATCATGGAAATAAAATATTGAATTTTATTGAGTTGGCTCAGAAAGAGGTTTGATTTATTTTTAGTAACACCGATAATTGATTTATTAATAAATAATATTCGCAGTAAATGTATAATTTTTTTCAGTCCAAACTTTAATTTTTTTAATATATTTTAAAAATTTTAATAATTATTTACTTTCTGAATTTTAATTAAGATCATGTTACTCAGGGAAGCATTTGGAAACTGTTTGATGGGCAAATTGTAGTTGAATCATTTTAATCCCAATCCAAGAATGATTTGTATTCAGAGTAATGTAATAGATATCTCAATATAAAAACATTTCAAATATTTTGTTTAAAAAAAATTAGTGAGGTTTTTTTTAATGTTAAAGTGTATCCTGTTCCTTGTTTAATATTGTATCCAAATGTGTTTTGAGATATTGGGGTTAAGCTATCAAAAAATGTAGGAAATGAATTTTAAAACACAAAATCAATCAAATTTTGTTCAAATCAATTAAATTCAGTGGGGAATGACTAGGGATATATCTTTAAGCAAAATCATCTCAATAGCTACTAAAAATATTTTTGGTGTCTTTTTAAAGATTCATCAAAGGTCAATGAAAATCTAGTCATTTTTAAAATATAATAGTGGATGGAAAAATATTTTTTGGATTTTTCTTTAGGGAGAAAATTTCCCAAAGGATGCCAAGTTTTGGCGCAAGCATGAAAGATAAACATTGAAATCTGGTTGCTAAATTGTCATGAAAACCTTATTAAGAATGTATTTCGTTATTTAATTTTAAACTTTAAATTTCTTGACAATATCTTCAACATCTGTTTCATATTTAATTAGCACATTTTGCGTTTTGGCTGATTCATTTTGCATCTGAGCAACTAAAATTGCGACTAATTTAGGGCTTAACAGAGGAGACATTTTTGCTACTCTTTTTTAAAATTTACTAATGCTACTAATCTTTCACAGGTGCTTTGACTGGCAGCCCTGTGTTCTTTAAATAACTAGCATAGCTACTTATGTTTTATGATTATTATTCATTATTTTTTAATTTCGTGCTTTGTAACTTCCATAGGGAGCTACCATAGCATGTGGAGGCCAAAGAGTCATTCCAGACCAGGAGAATTTGAAAGGGTTTTTCATATCCCCTTGTGTCATTACGAATTGCACTGATGAGATGGCAGTGGTGAAAGAGGAGATTTTCGGCCCTGTCGTTTCAGTATTGAGTTTTGACTGTGAACACGAGGCTATAGATAGAGCAAACGCTTCTCCTTATGGTCTTGCAGCTGGTGTCATGACAAGGTAAGTTTGAATGGTTCTATATTTTGTGTAATCGCAGCTTGTTTAGTAACTTGATTGGTAAAACCTACAAAATGTTCCTCTTTGTCAAATTATCATCCAATACAGGCCCTCAGGGGCACATCGCCTTTAGGTTTGTACGGGCTTCACAAACCCTAGGTACCTGAGTGATCTTTTCTTTCCCCATGGGGCTTACAGTCTTTAGTAAACACGGGGTTTCGCTCTCGGGATACCCAAGCAATCTTTTTTGTTTTCATCCCACTACTCGGCTCCAAAATCCCTCTTTTTCTCCTTTCATGACATTTTTTACTCATTGTCTGTCATGTGTTTGGTGCAGCTTGGCCAAATATGGCCTTGTGCCATAAAAACCCAAACCAACCATCCAATACAGATTTTATGAGTTGCTTTAAATTGTTTTTTAAATAATGTTATATTTTGAGTTTAACATTGTATTTGGTACAGTGTTGGTTTTGCTTACCATGAATTACCATTAATACAATTACTTATTAGGGAGGTTCACTGGTTCATACATGATACTTTTAGACAAAACATTTTATTACATATACACACACAAGTGTATAAAGGTCAGTCAATAGTTATCTGCAGTGCACTGTCAAATTTATTTAAATTAAAATAAAGAACTTACTTTTCAACTTATTCTTTTGCTTTTCAGTGTACTTATTTCTTTGTTGCACTAGCTTTATGCCCTGTGGGAAAAAAGCCAACTTTGGGGACTAGGTTTCTTTTTGAGCAAAATGGTCTCAAAAGAAACTAATTAAAAAATTTTGGCATTGTTTTAGAATTCATCATATGCAAAGAAAATTTATCCCCTATGCAGCCAGAAAAAAAAATATTTTTTAGTTTTTCTTTGGAGAGAAAATGATTTTCCAAGGGATGCCAATTTTGAAATTTTGGCGCCAAGTTGTGTTAAAACCATGTTTGGTGCCAAGCCATGAAAGAAAACATAGGAATCTGTGGTTGCTAGGTTGTCATGAAAACCTTATTAAGAAAATATTTAGTTCTTTAATTTTAAAATTTCAATTCCTTGACGAGATCTTCAACGTCTGTTTCATACTTAATTAGCAGATTTGGTGTTATAGCCAATTCATTTTGTGTCTGAGCAACTAAAATAGGGTTTAAGAGGAGAATTTTTTTGCTACTTTTTTTAAATTTGTATTACTAATGCTATTTCACAAGTGCTTTGGCAGCTCTGATTCTTGACTGCATACATGCATTACTTCCTAGGTTCGAGGTCCTTGGTTCCTAAGTTCATGGTCCGAAGTTAATGACTAATTTACTGATAATTTGCCACTCCAATAGTCAATTGTGTTTGTTTACCAAAACCATGTCAAAAGCACTGTAATTGGTGTTGGTAGTTGTCGTATTGGAGAAGCGTCCTGTTCCTTCATGTGTAACATTTGTATAACAATTTTTAAACTTTTGAATCAATTTGTAGAAACTGTTGTGGTAAAACGTTATTCCTGTATTATGTAAGTCCTGATCCATTTCAGTCCTTGATATGCTTTTATACCCCAAAAATGGATCACTGAATGTTTCTCTTGTGCAAATGGAAATCACATCCAATTTTCTTTCTTGCCAGTACCACACTACACATATAGTCCTAACCAAATGGCTAGTCACCTCTCTTTTGTACCCCTGATTTCTTTTCTTAGTTGTCATTTCATGTATTTGATTCAACTACCATTTCAGTTAGTTTTCCTTCTTCAGTTGAAAGTTTACTTGTGTACCCTTGGTCGAAAAGAGGCCAATGTCCATTTCGCGAGTTTTTGATAACATCTGATTTAGTAATTTTTAAAATTTTTTAATAGTGTATAAAATATACTTCCAATGTTTTGAATACTTTCATAATGTATTGACGAGAGGACATAGGCACTTTTTCTATTACCATTTTCTTTACCTTGAAGTGATTAGGGCCGTGGTAGCCCAATTGGAAGAATAACAGATTAGCAACCGGGGGGTTGTGAGTTCGAAACTTAGTTCAACCAAAGACCTCCATATACATAGGGCTGGTGCATGTTAAATCTGTCATGGCCTCATGTGCCATGATGTGGAAATTTGGAGGGTGGGGTGCCTGCTCAAGTGTGACCTTATCTGAACTTGATTCAAAATGACAAGGTGTTATCCTTGGATCTTTCCCTACTGGATGGATCCCGGACAGTCGCCAATAGCCTGTTGTGTTGCTTCAGTGCGACATTATTTCAACTACATTTATGGACATAACTCAAAATCAACAAATTAGGACATTGTATCTTTTCCTACCAAGGTACAGATTCATACCCATCAATTCCAATTGTATGGGAGGGGCTGTCATGACTCAATGGGTATGCCCACTGTGTGTGCCAAACAACCTGCAAGTTGTAAGTGCCCCAGGTTTGATTCCTCCCTGGGTGTATTAATCTCCTGAGTTATAAGTGTGTATGTCCATTAATTGATGTTGTCTATCTTGTGTTTAGTGCAGCATGGTCAAATATGGCCCTTGTGCCTTAAAACCCTATCTAACCAACCTAATGTATGAGATAGAAATGGTGCTTTTTATTTCTCCAGAGATGTTCAGAGGGCTCACCGTGTTGCTTCTTCTCTCCAAGCTGGTATCGTGTGGATAAACAACTACAATATTTTCCCTCCTGAGGTTCCGTTTGGAGGATATAAATTATCTGGCTATGGCAGGGAAAACGGAATGGCCGCCATTAACGACTTCACCCAGTTGAAAACAGTTTATGTTGAAATGAATAGAGATATTGATTGTCCTCTTTATGAGAAGTGAAAAGAGTTTTATCTTATCAAGTATATATCTGTTTTTACACTACCTATGTGTTCAAAATGTATTTCTAAGTTTTATTGGTGTACCTGAATAATTCTATTAAAAGTAAATGTTTATAACAAAATAATTCTGTTTGATATCCAACTTGTTCCTATTTTTAATTCAATATGTATGTTTGTATTTATATAAGCTTATTGTTGTGCTTTTATACTTGAATCAGTATTTCTACAGGTTCATTTGTTGAGATTTATTTTGTTTAAAATGCTTGTTTTATTGCTTTTCTTTTTCTACACTTATTGAATGAAGAGTGCTTAAAAAAAAATGTTTGAGCTTAGAGAACGCGTTAAATTCCAAAAACGATTGAGAGAAAAGTATGCAAATATATGTTAAATTTTTGTCCAATTTTAGTGTAAATATTTTTTGTATTTTACTACTTCAGTCATTTAGCTTTTGTTATACTTCAATGTTTAGTTTATAAAGTACTATATAATATTTAACACTGCATATTAAAAATTGATGTATTTATTTTTGCAAAATAAAGCTGTTTTTTAAATTGAACCTTTTGCTTTACCTTGTATTGGGGGGATTTATAACATTTCAATTACTTATTCTCGAAATCTAAATTAATATAAAAAGTTCTACATTTGAGTTGTCTTAATATTTATTCACAGATTTCAAATATTGCATTACTTCAACACTAAAAGCATATAAAAATCTAGTCAAATTGACTCTTGCCCTGTTTCCCTTACAAAATTGAAAAGTCAAACTGATCCCTGACAGTTTTTGCAGCATTTTCTCATCAAGCTTGATTATGTACTAAACTGATGAATGTAACATTTCTTCTTTATTTGCATATGGTTTTATGAGTATGATATATTATATATGGTAAGCATATTGCCCTACCTATGAAAACTGTCCAAACTACTCTGAAATGGATAAATTAATGTTTTTGTGTATCTGAATCTGCAGTATTTTCTTTAAAACTTTGCAAATAAAGAGTAAAATGTTTCAGATAACACTCCGAAAAAATTTGTCTTTCTTGAACTTTATATTTTAGATTTATAGGACCTGGAGTGGCTCAGTAGATATGCATGGATGTAACGAGAGTATGTATGCATACTCCCCGTTATGGGGGCATGGAGTTGGTCCCAGGTTCGATCCCACATGCTCATTGAAAGTCCTTGTAGCTTTTGCCGTGAATACATATGTAAAATCGGAGCCGTACTGGGGGCATGCACGAAGAGTCGAGCGTTACAAAAAATCGTTACTCTCCTCTTATGATTTCAGAACTAGTATAAATATAGCATCGTGTAAACAAAGGATGTCCGAACCTGACATGACCGAGTGCGCAGGAGCACTGAAGGCGTGTAAGGGGTCCGCAATATGTCGAAATTCTACGATGTTGGTCGAACTTTGGGCCAGTGTAACTTTGGATTGCGTGGAGTAAGGACCGCATAATGGTGTCCTTCGAAAGCTACCTAACTACGCAAAAATTACGGACCTTTAATCAATAAATTTATTCTTCGATATTAATATCAAACTGTACTTTAATCGATCCAACTATAAATTAATTGTTGAATATCCACAATAAACAATCGGCACATGTTCGATTCCTCCCTGGGTGTATTTCTCTCCTGTGTCAGTGAAACTTTCTCTGTGTATGTCCATTGCTTGATATTGTATGTCATGTGTGGCGCAGCATGGCCACATATGGCCTTTGCACCATAAAAACCCAACCACCCACAAACACTCAGATGATTTAACTTTGAAAATGTTCAGGTGCTTAAAATTGAATCCATTCAATATTAGCTTAAAACTGAAAATAATCAAAAGGTGTGCTTATCAAGAAGTGAAAATATGGGCACCTGTATCTAAAATTGAGTGCTACTCTGATGTAATGAAAAAATACAAATTGAAGTGGGATTGAACACTTTATTTTACAACACAGTAAGCAAAGGGGAACAAGTTTCAAAAGTACTTTGTTACAGTCCATAAATTAAGCTGTCGTTTGACATATAGGATGACTCAATTGCTTTCAAACAATTTTCCTATAAAAATAATACTGGCAATATCTATAGGAGTTTTTAATCTACTATATCTAAAAAAAACACTTCAGCATTGACATAATTTGAGCACAAAATATTTCTTAATATCTTGCCTAAAGCTTGCTTTCCCAAGCATCAAGCACTGGCAAAATTGCAATCATAAGCGCGTACAATGAGTAATGGATAGTTGAGCATTTAAATAAAAAAATATAAATAAATGAAGTGATGATAGGATTCCGGTTTCGGTTTTCATCCGAGCTGTATGCTGCCAGTTCCGTACTTGCAAAGGATTGTCTTGATCTCGTCTCCTTCAAGCTCTAAGGCTGGGTGATAGCGAATCGTCAGTGTATTGGCGAAACTGTCTTGAGGCGTCTGCAAGAGATACAATTATCGTGTAAAAGACATTTCCAGCCAAAGACAGTTTCGAAATTTTGTCCTGCTGTTCAGACTTTATTGTAACAATGTTTAGCCTTATAAATTTGGGGACATGGTAGCCTGATTGGAACATAGAAGTGAAATATAAGTAGACAGCATTGCTATTGAGATGAGCTTCAAAAAGTGACCATCTTGTCGACTAGTAGTCACGTGACTGCTCTGAAAAATAACTTCGTTGGTCAATTTGGCTTCGCCTCGTTTGGCATATAACATCTTATGACGGTAGGTGGTATGTATTTTCAATTAACGACGCACGATCCGAGGACAACACGTAATTTTGAACCAGGGTCATGATATGGCAGGGTAGTGTGAATGCGCATTTCTAGAGTTGCGACAAGAATGGTGAAATCGAAAAACTAACCAATGGCATGATGAATTAATGGATAGGCGTTCTCTACCGTCCCAGAGGATCAATCAGATGATGAATGTTCGTTTCCAGCCGCAGACGAAAGTAGTCTAAGGGTCACGTTACTACCAGTTTTAAGCACACGATACTGGGCACATTAAAAGGTTACCATTGCTTACTCTAACTTTTTTTTTCTCTGGGTTGGAAGAGTAACCGATTAGCAAATGTTAATCGGTTACAATATTTGCTAATCGGTTACAATATTTGCTAATCGGTTACTCTTAGGAGGGTTGCGAATTCGAAACTCAATCGAACCAAAGACCGTCGGTCGTGTACGTAGTGGCTGGTGCCCGTTAAATGTGTATTGGCTTTAAATGTCCTCACGTTGGCGTGGAGAGGAAGTGTGGAGAATAGGGTGTCAGCGCTTATGTGTTGATCTCGTCATCCGACCGTGGTTTACAATTAAGAGGTGGTGTCCTCAGATCTTTCCTACGGGATGGATCCCGGGCCGTCGCCAATAACCCTGTGTGTTGCTCCTATGCGAAGTTAATTCAACTACCTCAACCTTATAAATTTGTAGCCTGTCAATTTTTTCTGGATATTAAGTACTTTTAGATTCATATACTTTTTTTATTTCATCGCATGATGAATTTGACTGCAAATTATGCTTGCCTTTGGTAAACATGAAAAGGGCCGCGGTAGCACTTTAAATCTGTCGTGGCCTCAAATGTTCTCACGTCGTCGTGGTGTGGAAGTTTGGAGAGTGGGGTGTCATCTCAGGTGTGATCTCTGGGCCGTGGTTCAAAATGACGAGGTATTGTCCTCGGATCTTTCCTACGGAATGGAGCCCAAACCGTTGCCAATATCACTTGTTTTATTCCAGTGCGATATTAATTTACCACATACCTAAACATGATCAATTTGTGTTTAAAAGCAAAGAAACCTTTCAGTACTGAATCATCTTTTAATAAAAAGGAGAAAATTTTTTATACCAACTCACTACCAGGGACAGACATACATTTAAAGGCCTTCCCACCCCAAAAAAGTTGATGGAACACAGATAAATGCTGAAATCGGCTCAACCCTCTGATCGAAAAGGGATTTTTTCAGAGTAGTGAAGAATTGCTTTTATCACACAACACGCATGATGACTAAATAACCAAATCCATCGATTGAAAGAATCACAGGAAACATTCTATAAGGTCGAACCGGGTTGGAAGACTGCTGAACGGATATATCAGTGCGAACCCCTCAGGTGATAAATAAATGAAAATCGAAGTTTTATTTTTTCGAAGCAGAAAAATCTTGGACAGGTTTGAAAAAAGTCAAAAATATTTTCATTGCTCATTTAGCATTCGGTTTCTATAGTCATCAACCTTCTAATGAAACAGACGGAGCATATTAGCGCCATTTCCCACTCTAAACTTCCATACACGTCAACGTGTGGAAATTTGAGGTCAAGGTAGATGTAACGTGCAGCAGCCCCCACGTGAACGACGGTCTGGTCGGATCGAGTTTCGAACTCGCAACCCTCCAGTTGCTAATCTGTGACTCTACCAACGCGGCCCTTAGCAGTTTCTGGAAGCATTGGATTCGTTTCTGTATGTCTTTATCAAAAAGAGCGAGAGAATTCAAAACACTTACCACATGTATTGTTCCACAAGATGCATGAGGTACATTCAGGGAATAATTCATCTTTCCGTCTCCTCGGAAACTGCAACCGCTGTCCTTCTTCCCGGCATGCACCAGACCCCGGAAGGGATTGGAGAAATTCATATTCACCATGATGTCATGCGAGCGACACGACAGAGAAACTGAAAGGGACAGAATATCATCCATCACGGAGCTGTCTGGGACAATGCCTTTAAAGGAGACAAATAGAGGTGATATGAAGTGCTTCACAAATTTGAAAATGACAATGTAGGGTGGTTAGATTCCCCACACCTGAATTCAAGGCAACACCTGTGGTCAGATGAGCCGCAGTCAGTAGAGCCCCTATGGCAAGGGACGTAAGTAAGGGGGCATGTGCCCCGGGCGCCGGATTGGGAGGGGGCGCTAAACTGGCAAAGTATTTTTTTGCTATAGATATTTACGTATAATAAAAAATGAAGAGGAAAAACTTAGGTTTTGGTTTGGTTGGTCGGTGGGGGGGGGGGGCAAGGCGAGTTCTTGCCCCAGATGGAAACTAGCCTAGTTACGTCCCTGCCTATGGCCGACGATTCCCTCTCGCAAAAAGCGATAGAAAAATTAAATTTTCACCTATTACGATATTTTTATGGTAGAACAAAGTCTGGCCATGCATTTCAAGACATTCCATTCTATTTTTCAGCTAATAATTTTTTAATACGTGGTAGAGATAGGTAGCTGAATTAACGTCACACCACTGAAACAACACAACGGGCTATTGTCGACTGTCCGGGATCGATCCCGAAGGGAAAGAATCAGAACAGCAACCTCGTAATTTTGAACCAAGGTCAGATGACGAGGTCACACCTGAGCTGGCATCCCCCTCTCCACACCACGCCAACGTGAGAACATTTGAGGCTACAGCAAATTTAACGTGCATCAGCCTGCACATGCACGACCGTCTTTTGTTAGACCTAGTCTCGAATTCGTAACCCTTCGGTTGCTGATCTGCTTCACTGCCAACTGGGCTACCGCGGCCCAATACATGGTAGAAAGCAGAGGTATATGGAAATTATTTATCCTTATGGGATGAGTTTAGAGAAATGATCATAGTAAATTGAGAGTAGTTATTGCAGTAAAGTTTGGTTTTAATGGCTCAAGGCTCATATTTGGCCAAGCCCAAGACAAACATCAAGTAATGGATATACATACACAAGGAAAGTTCTACTGACACAAAAGAGAAAAATATACACAGAGTAACTAGTTAAAAATAAAAGAATTTTTGCGGGCTTGTTAAGGAATCTTCAACTGAAATTGATTTTGTTCAAACCAATTTTTGATAAAATTTAAATTTCACGTATCGGGGGGGGAATCAAAGTTTTGAATTTTCATATCCCACCATCTTTTTGCTCTAACCGAATGGACTATCGAATCAGGAGATCCATTATGAAGTTAAAGGAAAAAAGTAGTCCGCCCATCCAGAGAAAAAGGATGGTAAATGTATGCCCCAGGGCTCCTTGCCCTTGACTTTCAACCATTTCACCGGGGTTAAACGATGGCCCTGTATAGGGCCCTGAGTTTGATGATGTTTCAAGTTTGAAAATGAGTGTGAACATTTAAAATCTAGTTAAGCCAAATGCTGGGCATAATATTTATACAACAAATTAGTGTATCATAATTGAAATGTATTGCGTGGCATTGACTTGGATCCTACACTAAAAGAAGAGTAGCTCGATTGGAAGAGCAACGGACTAGCAACCGCAGGGTTGCGAGTTCGAATCCAACTAAAGACCGTCGTTTACAAAGGGAGCTGGTGCACGTTAAATCTGTCGGGGCCTCCTATATCCTCACGTTGGCGTGGTGTGGAAGTTTGGAAAGTGGGATGCCAGCTCAGGTGTGACCTCGTCATCTGACCGTGGTTCAGAATTACATGGTGTTGTCCTCGGATCATTCCCTTCGGCGTTGATTCCGGACCGTCGTCAACAGCCCGTTGTGTTGCTCCAGTGCGACGTTAATTAAATACCTACCTAAATTAAAAGATCGCATATTTGGACGTATTACAAAGATATTGAGTTTGTAAATTTTTGTTGGTAATTCATCATTATTTCATTATTCAATGTCTGAACTTCGCTTTCGATAATTTTTTGCTAGTGAAGACTAAGTTAAGTGGGTAGGTAGCTAAATTTACATCGCGCGGTTCAACACAACGGACTATTGACGACGGTCCGGGATCCATCCGTGGACAACGCCTCGTAATTTTGAACCACGGTCAGATGACGAGGTCAACGCCTGAGTTGGCACCCCACTCTTCAAACTGCCACATAATGCCGACGTGAGGGCATTTGGGGCCACGGTAGATTTAACGTGCATCAGTCCCTCGTACACGATGGTCTTCGATTTCACCGAGTCTCGAACTCGCAACCCTCCTGTTGCTAATCCGCGACTGTACCAACTGGGCTACCGCAGCCCATTTGTCGGGTTGGAATTATTTAATAATTGGTACAATTATTTACTATAGCAATTAGTTTCAACATTTGTATGGGTTTTAAATCTCCGCCTATCCAAGTTATAAACTTGAATCTAGAAAAATGAACGTGTCTAGTAAAAAATCGAACCATCCATGCGTTGTATGAATGTGCCAAGTAGAATTGCATAGTAAAATAAATATCTAGAAGTTTAGAGCATAATTAAATATTTACATGTACAGGTAGAGGTACTAAAAAACACAATTTAAATCACAAATTAAGTTAGGAGAGATCTTTGTCAGAATTTCTAAAGGATAAAAGAAAAGTTCATGGTGAAAAACTTCTTAATATGAGCTTGCATTTTATTTGAATGTTAAAAAAATTGTTTCTACAAAACCAAATTCACAGCAAAAAGCGAGATTTTAAATCAAATTGGGTATTAAATTAATAATATTTTATTAAGTGATTTCTATTTATTATTCTTTACAATAACATAAATGACCTTCCAAGATCCTGTTTCGGAGAAAAACATTACATTCTTTATTCCGATTGGCCTATTACCCATAAACTTGACCTGGTTTAAGTAATAGGTCAATAAACAAACTGAACAGTCCTGTCAAAACGTTCATGAAATACAGCTTGTGTGCTATACTTCAGAACTTCCTGTACATGCTTTAACCACTTAAAGCACGAGTTTTTTTCGGAAAAACTGGTAAAAAATGATCGAGGTTTTTTTTGACAGAAAATGAATATATATAGGTATAGTGTAAGTTATTTTTTGCGATTTCAGTTGCGGGGGGGGGGGGGGGTAAAAGTTATAAAAAAAATTATTATACAAAGTGTAAACGATTTGATTACATGTTTATTTTGAATTTCAAAATATTAATAATGATAAAATATTAACTTCAGATTCACTTCCATCACTCAACAGATCATCACTTTCATCGCTGAAACTTTCTGATAAATTGGCATATTCAAAATCGTCCCAGTCGCTCATTATCAGATAACTTTTTCTAAACAAGTTACAAAAACACTTAGTAAAAATTAATTTATGGTTAACTGTTTACTTTTATGATATTTAACGTAATAAAAATGGATATATTACCTTTTAGACACCTAACAACTGCTTTATAACAAAGAATTCCTAACAAACTTATAGCTAATCATCAAAATGCACCACTTGGTTTACACAAGAAAAATGGTGCATAGTGGTGCCATCTACGGTAAATAAGTTTAACATCCATCTATAAATAAGTGGTAAACCATCTATGATAAATAAGTTTATGCCATCTTTGGTATAAGTTTAATCTAGCCCATCTATTTTTACTAGAACGGAAGAGCGCCCGTGTGAGACACGGGCATGTGCAAATTTGCCGGTAACTTTCGCCTGTGTCAAACACGGGTAAATGCGTTAAGTGGTTAAGAGGTAGGTCGTTGAACTACCGTCGCACTGGAGGAACACAACGTTCTATTGGCGACGGTCCCGGATCAATCCCGAAGGGAAAGATTAGAGAACACCTCGTAATTCTGAATCAGATAACGAGTTCCAAATTTGAGCTGGCACTCCACTCTCCAAATTTCCACGCCAACGTGAGGAAATTCGAGGTCGCTACAGATTTAACATGCCCCATACCGCAAGTACACGATTGTCTAGTTGGATCTTACCAACGGAAGACGAGAATTTTACTGCCTTTTTACCTCGAGAACAACTCCAGCCACAAAGTCGGCTACTGCCTTATGTCGTAGAAATGGACCTTATTCCATAGGAAACGCTCGAAGGAATGCATTCAAGTTTGTCACATTGGCGCACTTAATGCAAAATAGATATTAACTTGTCGTGATTTTTGCTTGTTAGAGATCAAAACTATTAAACTACTTCTTTCCGCCACCACTCTCGAAAAACAAAGATATCCATCAATAATCACCCCTACCCAAAATGAACAAGTCATATTGCTATAACGATTGCCACCACCACGATTTTGTGACGGGAGTATTTCTCGTGGTAGACAAATTCATGTAATCCAATACGGAATACGTACAGAAAACATGTTCTACCCTCAAAACACTAGCGTCATCTACATTTAACTTCGCAGAAAAGGCGTCTCATAAGTATTCTTCTTTCTCATCGTTTATGAAAAGTTGGCGTGATGTGGAAGTTTGAAGAGTGCTCAGGTGTTGACCTCGTCATCTGACCGTGGTTCAAAATGACCAGGTGTCCTCGGATCTTTCCCTTCGGGATGATCCCGGACCGTCGTCAATAGCCCTTTGTGTTACTCCCAGTTCCCAGATAAAAATTCAACTATCTACCTAGATAACTAATTCTGAAGATCAGTTACCCCTCTTATTTGTATAATGCAGGGGTGTCAAACTGGCGGCCCGCGGACCGCATGTGGCCCACGATGCTCTGAAATAAAATGAAAACAGGACAATATGTTACGAAGAAAATAGCACTTAGGGGAGTTGCTCATTTTCACAATATTATGGTAAAATTGAAGAAATCAAAAACGAATTCGATAAACGTTGTAATGATTTCAAAGAATAATAATTTTTTTTTTCTTTTTATTGTGCCTTTTTCCTTTGAAGTTGAAAATGCTCCCACTTCGATACAACTGGAATTAGTTTATTTCCAGAATGATTCTTTTAAAAGACAAATATCGAGAAGTAGGAATTCACAAAATATATTCTTATTTAGGTGAAAAATACCCGGAAATTAAAGTTTGCTGCACAAATTTTATGCTATTTTGGGAGTACGTACTTGTGTGAGCAACTATTTTCGTCCATGAAATTAAATAAAACGACCTACAGATCAAGATTAACTGATAAACATCTATCTGCCATAATGAAGATTGTCTGTTCTCAGTCTCTGAATCCAGATATTGGAAAACTAGTAGGAGGAAAGCGCTGGCAAGTTTCCGGTAAAAAAAAAATTAATTTTAGTTTTATAAATACATTAAATTAAATAAAAGCAATTATATTGCAATATTATAAATTATTACCCTAAATTCACTTAATTACATACTGTGTTTTAATTATCCTATCCATATTTCTGAATCCTCACTTCAAAATATAATTTTAAGAAAATTTGTAAATGTGATGTGGCCCGCGTGAATCTTACCAGTTGCATTAAATGGCCCGTGTTTTAATTGATTTTGACACCCCTGGTATAATGCAAGTAAAAATGAAATGCAAGAAAAATGGGAATAATGAAAATGGTTGTACCTCTCGTTTTTTCAGACACGAAATCCTTGAATATTGAAGATTTGTAGCCCAGTTTTGTTCCGATGGTTCCACAGCCGACTTCATCACAAATGCAAAGCTGAAACAAAAGAGCAAATGTGTTGCAAACCTTCTACAGCAAGTAACTAAATGTGAAAGGAAGCACAAAAAGACATTTGAAAAACATAGCTACTTAAGGGAAAGTATTAAATCCACCTTTAGAAATTCCCTTTTCCCACAAGTTTTAAAGGTTGGTTAGTTGTTTTTGAATTTTATGGTGCCAGAGACATATTTGGCCATGCTGCGCCAAACAAGACAGACAACACAATGAGGGAGGAAGAAAAAGCAAAAGGGTAGGTGAGGATGAAAATAAAAGGGAGGAAAGATCACTCGGGTACCTCAGTTGAAAGATAAATTACATCTTGATATGAGTCCGGCGTATTAACACCGATTTCACGATGTTTTCTATACACCAGCGAAGCAATATGGTACATAAAATGAACATTAGAAAAAGCAGTAAGTATAGAAGTTGAGACATCAATTCTCTTTAAGGAGAATTCTAAAAATATTCTCCGCTGCAGTCGAACAATATGCTCCAAAGTCTCTACTTCATCAAGGCAAACAAGTCTCTTGTTTGCCTTGATGAAGTTTAACTAAATGTTTAAGGAAGCAGAAAAGGATATTTGAAAAATATATCTACTTAGGTAAGGAAAGTATTAAATCCACCTTTAGAAATTCTCTTTTCCCGCAAGTTTCAAAGGACCCGCAGTCCAATGATACATTACATCTTTATACATGAGTACGGAATATTTAAGGCCGATTTCACGATGTCTTCTGTAAACCAGCGAAGCAATACACATAAAATGAACACTGGAAAAAACAGTAAGAATAGAAAATTAATCAAATTTTGTGTTTCGGAATATTCTAAAAATATTCTCTCCGCTGCAGTCGAACGATATGCTCCATAAGTTTCTTCTTGATCAAGGCAAACAAGTCTCTTGTTTAACTAAATGTTTAAGGAAGCACAAAAGATATTAAAATATAACTATTTAAGAAGGGAAATAATTAAATCCATCTTTAGACATTCACTTTCCCACAAGTTTTAAAGGACTTTCACAGTCAAAAGTTACATTACATCTTGATACATGAATCCAGAGTACTAACGCCGATTTCATGATGTCTTCCATAAACCAGCGAAGAAATATACATAAAATTAACATTAGAAAAGACAGTATAAGTATAGAAGATGAATCAAATTTTCTTCAAGAGAATTCTATTCTACGCGGTGTTGTCGAACAAGATATGCTCTAAAGTCTCTTCCTCATGAAAGCAAACAAGGCTCTTGTTGGAGTCAGCCAGGTGAAAACGATTCAAGTAGGCCTGAGTTACAATGTGGCCTATTCTGGCTGTAACAGAAAAAAAGTTGCAACTGCTCTTGAGATTTTTATGAAGTAATGAAAGCCATTGGACTCACTGGAATTGAAAAAGATGGCGATTCATTCCAGTGTTCCTCCATGAAGTACACTAAAGTGATCGAGCCTCTGTAATGACCCAACCCAGACACCTAGAGAGACGACAGATACAGTCGAAAGATACAAATACATAAAATAGTCGAATTTTCAGATTGTACTCTCCTTTTCACTGCATACAAACAGGAGGACAAAAGCCCTTCTTCGGGTCACTGGCCCAATCTTTGGTAGAAATTAGCTGCGGAAGAACATTGACTTTTAGAAATGTCTCGACGAGCTGGAATTGCAATATTGAAAGTGGAATATGTAAAGGTATCGGAATACAAATTTAACGTAGAGGTATAATCTCAATTTTATTCCGCATCTAGAAAATGGAATATCATTGAAAGTTTCATAAAACGAAACTAGCTGAAATGAAGGCGAATAAATTATCATAAAAGAATACGAAAACAGAATTTGTTAAACAGAAACAACGAACATGTGAAATGAACTCGTCGAATATGCGCTCAAAATTTGCTAAGTACATTAAAGCATCTATCGTCGGCTTAGAGCAGAAACCCTCATTAACTGACAAAATCATTTTTTCTCTACAGATATTTGAAGACCAACTATTAATAGAAAGACAAAACTGATTGTTTTTATATCTTTCAAATAGTTTGCAGCACCCTCTATTGTTGGAAATGTTAAAATAACTTCGCTTGTGAACAGATATATCAGGCAATTTAGTATAGTGCATACCGTCAATATATACATCACTTAACCCTCCAGGCGGTTGTCTCGACGAGATATCTCGTCGAAATCACTTGGAGGGTTTAATCAACACCGCCTCATAAAAATCAAAAATTTTGATGACAGCGTTTTGTAACATTTCAACCGAAGAGAATCAATAATGAAAAGAATATTCTTCGTTCCTTGGGATCCTAATGCGATTACAATTTTTTGAAAAAATGTACTATAACCATTCGATTCTCCAGTGTTATTTCATTGGATAATTAATTAATTGGATGCTATTTTTCCAATTTCGTCGAAACCACTTGGAAGGTTAATGTAATTAATCAACACCGCCTCATGAAAATCAAATTGTGATAACGTTTTGTAACATTTCAACCGAAGAAAGAGAATCAGTCGAAAAAATGTTTTCCATTCCTTGGGATCCTAATTAGATTGCTATTTGAAACAAAAAAGTACTATAACCATTCGATTCTAAAGTATTATTTCATTGGAGAATTGATTAATCGGATAATTAACAAAATTGGAAAAGGCTCCTATCAGTTTTCATAATTTTATAAAGACAGTATGCGTTTCAGAATCGAACTGCCATTCCGATAAGAAATTTAAAAAAAGAACGAAAGAGAACACGAACCAAGATCAGAACGAAAGGCCCGGTCCATAGCGCGCTGTACCAACTCATCTCTAGGTCGTCTGCCTCTGCTGGTGGATAGGCGATCTCTGGGCTAGACGTCCTGTCATCTGCAAAAAAAAAAGAAACAAATAGTCTGGAAAGAATACGAAAAAAGTTTACGATCTTACAATTAACACGCCATCTAGCGGGCCACGCGAATACTGCCCTGCAGTGACCTTCATAGCGCTCAGAAAGATTGCTGACCCCAGAGTTCTGAGGAATCGGTTTCAATCACATTTCTATTTTATTGTTCGAAACTGGTTTCTGTAACATGGTAACCTAACCAGTACCTTCGTGATTGGCATGCTTGCTGTACAGATATCAGGATGAAAGTGAAAACGGGCGTAAAGCAGTCTTGGATTTTCATAAGTATTAATCCAATCAGGGGTGTATCCAGGATTTAAATCTGGAAGAGCCTACATTATCACGCCATCTGTTCTGTATCATAAGTCCCGATGTCGTAATTTTAAAATTAATTAAAAATTTCTTTGATGTACAGAATAATTTTAGAACGTCTTACCTAGAAACTAGTTAAAGAATGAATTATTGAAATAGTTGACTGATTCTCAGGGACGAATAGAAGCTGGAATGAAGGGAAAAGGTGTCAACTTATTAATAAGGAATATTCAAATTATTAAATTATTTTTATCCAATAAATAAGAAATGGAACATTTTCGTAACTGGACTAATAATAGTGAGACATTTGTTGACTACAAGGTAGGTAGTTGAATTAAGGTCGCACTGGAGCAACACAACGGGCTACTGGCGACGGTCTGGAACCCAATCCTGAAGAGAAAGATTCGAAGACACTGGTAATTTTGAACCACGGTCAGAGGACGAGGTCACACCTGAACTGGCACCCCACTCTCCAAACTTCCACGCCAACGTGAGGACATTTGAGGTCGACAGATTTTACGTTCACCAGCCCCATGTAGATGACGGTCTTCAGTTGGATCGAGTTTCGAACTCTTAACCCTCCGGTTTCTAATCTGTTACTCTTCCAACTGGGCTATTCTGGTCCCATTGACTACAAGATAGGTAGGTATTTCATTAACGTACCACTGGAGAAACACAACGGGCTATTGGCGACGTCCGGGATCAATCCCAAAGGCAAAGATCCATGTTGACTATAAAGAGAAAACTCTTTAAAAGTCGTGTATAAAGAATCTAAAAAAATTACACGATTTTTAAGGAAGCTATCAATTAATTTTATACGAATGTATTGATATTTTTTGCATTCTATATGGTCTGGGAGGGGCTTAAGCAACCTCCGTACTTGCGCCCCTGAATCCAATAGAGCAGTTTCCAAACTTATGAAACATCGTCTCCCCTTTTCACATAACTATCGCCCTACCTCCAATTTTCATACTAGTCCAATTGTATATTTTTTAATCATGATTTTTTTTATAATAAAATAAAACAAGTTTTCAATTATGTGAAAATGCGAATTGCTTCTCAGAAAAGTCAAATCATTAAGTACATGACTCCGCTTTCTACTTCATCTGTAAGACAAGGGTTTTTTAAATTAGGAAACAGACCCTAAGAACATCATTTTAGAAATTTATCATTCACTTCATAAAAACAGCTATTTAAATTTTCTATGTGAGAGCATGAAATTTTAGGACTTTATATTTAACGTTTAAGATGTCCAGTTTTTCATGGATCATCCCCTCGATACGCTTGTTTCAGAAGAAAATGTTTGTATCAAACAGGTTTGTTTCAATTTCTTATCACTGAGAAGCATGGTGATTTCTTCTATAATCTCACACTCGAAATATTTTTAGCGCTAGAAAATCAACCACAGCGAAGTACTACTCAGTAGATGGAAAACGCCGGTTCTAACTCAGCGGTGCCGCGGTGCCGGAAGTGACGTCACACGGAGTCGAGTTGTTTTCTCCTGCTGCCGGAAGCGACGTCATAGACCGGAAGCAGAGTTGAGTTGTTTTCTCCTGCTGCCGGAAGTGACGTCATAGACCGGAAGTTGAGTTGTTTTCTTCTGCTGCCGGAAGTGACGTCGTAGACCGGAAGTTGAGTTGAGTTGTTTTCTTCTGCTGCTAAAAATGACGTCATAGATCATAGACCGGAAGTTGAGTTGTTTTCTCCTACTGCCGGAAGTGACGTCGTAGACCGGAAGTTGAGTTTAGTTGTTTTCTTCTGCTGCTAAAAATGACGTCATAGATTATAGGTTGAGTTTAGTTGTTTTCTTTTTAGTTTTTTTTTTGGGATCTGGCAACACGAATATTTATCCTTCGCAGAATGGCAACGAATTTATCATGGGAAGTGCATGTTATGACCAAATTGCGGTGCCGTGAGTGACGTCACAGTCTGGATTGAACAAATTGCGGTGCCTTGCGTGACGTCAGACTCAGTATACGAGAAAGGACTCATTCTTACATGTCTGATCATGCTCTCAATACTGCTATGACGTCACAGACTGGCGTGTTCGACAAATTGCGGTGCCTTGTGTGACGTCATGACTTAGTGATACTTTCGGTACCCGTGGGGCCATCTGGCGATCACTTTTAAAATGAAGAGACAATTTTTTAAATTTTATATAGAGAAAAATTATCTACTTTTTCAGGACTTGAACGCGTGACAAAAGATACTCGTCTCAGAGTATTTGATCAACTAAACCACTCGGCCACGAATATCTACCGATCTTAGCTATATAAATGTATTAGTCTTCCACAAAAAATAATCAGTCATCGAAGAGGTGAAGAAAGTATTCAACGACGTTGCTCATCCTGCTGGATTGGGAAATGTTCAAACCTTAAAGAAATTTTTTAAAGAAGTCCCTGCTAAAGACATAAGATCTATGCTTCAAAAGGAACGTGCATATACTTTACATAAACCAATTAGAAAAGTATTTCCCCGTAACCGCGTTTACGTTTCAGGTGCACAAGTGCAGTATCAAGCAGATCTAGTTGACTTAAGAAGTCTTTCCAAATTCAACCAAGGATATTGCTATTTGTTAACTGTGATTGACGTATTTTCGAAATATGCATGGGCTATACCTTTGAAATATAAAACTGGTAAAAGTATAGTGGAAGCTTTTAAAATTATATTTGAGGAACGCAAACCTTTGAAATTGCAAAGCGATCGCGGTTCAGAATTTTTGAATACACGATTTCAGTCCTTTTTAAAATCTCAGGGAGTTCACTTCTTTTCTACATTTAATGAGACAAAAGCAAGCGTTGTTGAGCGTTACAATCGCACACTCAAAACCCGTATGTGGCGATATTTTACTCATGCTAACACTTTCAATTACATTAATGTTTTGAAAAAGTTGGTTCACAGCTACAACAATACCGTTCACTCGAGCATCGGTAGAAAACCATCTAGCGTAAATATTGATAATGAAAATGAAGTCCGTAAAAAACTTTATGGGGATGCACTTCAGATGCGTAAGAAACCTATTTTCAAATTTAAAGTGGGAGATATTGTAAGAGTTTCAAAGCAGAAAATAACGTTCGAAAAAGGATATGAAAGTAATTGGTCAGAAGAATTATTTGTAATACGCGAATTAGTGTCCAACCCTATACCCGTGTATAAAATTAAGGATTTGTTACATGAAGACATTCAAGGTACATTTTATGCTGAAGAATTGCAACAAGTAGCGAACAGTGAAAAATTTCCAGTGGATAAAGTTCTGAAGAAGAGGAAGAGGAAAAACGTGATAGAGTACTTCGTAAAGTTTAAGGGATATTCGAATAAATTTAATGATTGGATACCTTCCAGAAATTTGTTTTCCCTATAAAAGACGTGGGAGTAAGAAAGCAATCATTTGTATAAAGAAAAATGAGTTTCTACATAACTCTTCCTAGTGATGGAAGCATTGATGTTTTCACTGATAATGCTCTGTCTCATTACATAACGAGACTTCCGAAGAATTTTGAACTGTCTGGAGAATGGGAATGCGGCATAGTTGAATTGATCTATCCAAAAATGTGGAATAATGTTACTCACGGTAACAATAAATATGAGTATGATTTAGGTTCTGGTGGAAAAATGAACTACAGTATTCCATGCGGTTATTATGAAACACCGCAAGACATTATAAACGCTTTTGAAAAACGCATTCAAATACAAATGAATTACAATAAACATAATAAGAAAGTTAAACTTCAGTTGTTTAAAGGTTCAAAGTTGAAACTGAGTGATGGATTAGCGCAATGTTTGGGTTTTGAGCCCAATAATATAATTGGGGAAAATAATGTTTCTGAAACCTTGAGCATTGAGAGTCCTTTTGTGGCAGATCCTAATGTTGACTTACAATTGCTGTACGTGTATACAGATATAATTGAGTCTCAAGTGGTCGGTGGTGTCGTTGCTCCCCTATTACGCATCGTTACAGTTCGAGGTATAGACGGTCAGATGGTACACGAATTATTCGATAGACCTCATTATTATTCGATTTCTAGAAAAAATTTTCAGACCATCGAAATAGTTATAAAGACGCACACAGGACGATACGTGTCATTTGAACGTGGGAAAGTGATCGTGAAACTACATTTTCGTCTAAAGCATTTGTAAGTCATGTATCAACCATATCATTGCTGCACTCGTTCTTACGAGGAATACTATTCAAATCAAGCAGGAAATGGTTTATCTTTCTACAAGGGAGTTTCTTTACAAAGAGGTAGCGGTATTGGAGGTATTTTTAGAAGTATGTACCGAATGATTCTGCCGTTATTCAAATCTGGTGCAAAGGCTTTCGGAAAACAGGCCTTCAAGACTGGGGTGGATATTGCCAACGACTACGTACAAGGGAAAAATCTGAAGGCGTCAGCAAAAGAAAGAGCAAAAGAGGCAGCAAGCGTTCTATCTGATAAAGCAGCAACCAAAGTGAAATCGTTGGTTGGAGGACATAAAAGGAAACGTCATACTAAGAAACGCTTCATTCGAAAGAAATCTCGCAAGCAGCGCACCACCGATATTTTCGATCACCCTTAACATGGCTCTAATACGTAATGATTCCTATCCCTCAGTAAAGAGCGAGCTTGATTTGTTTTTAACTCCTCCGACACAAACATCAATAGAAAAAGGACAATGGTTGGAATACTATCCAATTGCAAATATACAAGATGAGTCACCCATAGAATTTAATATTTCGGGGAGCGGCGAGGAATACATTGATTTATCAGCCACACAGCTATATTTAAAAGTACGCATTTTAAAGAACGGCGCCGACTTACCCGATACTGAACCTGTAGGCCCTATAAATTTGTTCTTGCATTCCCTGTTTTCTCAAGTAGATGTGAGTTTGAATGATCGTCTGATTTCATCGTCCAGTAATACGTATCCATACAGAGCTTACATCGAAACTTTGCTAAATTACGGTTCAGATTATAAGAAAAGTTTTCTCACCTCGGAAGGTTTTTACAAAGACACTGCCGATCATATTGGGGAAAATGATCCATCGAAAGGAAACGAAGGATTGAAGAAAAGAGCTACAATGACTGCCAAAAGCAAAGTTTTAGATATGATTGGAAACTTGCATTGCGATATATTCCACCAAGATAGACTTTTACTGAACTTGGTGGATTTGAAGATTAGACTGATACGAAACAAGCCGGAATTCTGTCTGATGGCTTTGCAGAAAGCAAATTACAGCATCAGTATTGATCATGCTTCTATTTTTATAAGGAAACAAAAATTGTCCCCAGGTGTTCTATTAGGACATGCAAAGGCTCTTGAGAAATCAAACGCTAAATATCCCATTGATCGAATTTTATGTAAAATGTACGCCGTCTCAGGTGGAAGTTATAGTTTCCAGCAGGATAATGTTTTTCTCGGTGCTATGCCGAATAAACTAATTATCGCCACCATAGACAACGAAGCTTTCAATGGAAATTTTGAGAAGAACCCTTTGGAATTCAAACACTATGATTTAAACTTCATCGGTGTGTATGTGGATGGAAATCCAATCGCTTTCAAACCTATCACACCGGATTTTTCCAGCGATCAATATATAAGAGCATATAACAGTCTACTATTAGGAAGTGGAAAATTGATATCAGACAAAGGAATATACATAAATAGGGATGAGTTTGCAAAAGGATATTCATTATATTCCTTCGACTTGACTCCGGATCTTTGCGATGGAAACCACCTTAATTTGATACAACAAGGAAATTTACGCATAGAATTGAAATTCGCATCTGCTCTACCAAAGACCATTTCAGTGTTGGTATATGCCGAATTTCAAAGTGTTATTGAAATAACCAAGTCGCGCAATGTATTATGTGATTTTTCAATATGAATTCAATTCAAATAAATGAAATTCTGAAAAGAGATGCTTACACAAGACATTGTTTCATTGGCGTGTTTGCCTGTGATAATATTCCAATGCGATTGAATCATTATCCAGCAGCCATGGTTATTAACACCGATCCTGCTCACGAAGAAGGTACTCACTGGTTAGCAGTTTTTCTGAGATCGTCGAGAAATATAGAATTCTTTGACTCCTTTGGACGTTCCCCTCAAGTTTTCAACAATTACATCCGCTATTATTTTAAAAAAAATTCCAATGTGACGTACAACGATTTCCCGCTGCAAAACTTCAGAACAGCTGTTTGTGGACAATACTGCATATATTACCTTAAACAACGATGTAGAAATAATTCTTTCAAGCGAATTCTATCTAAGTTTGGACATGATTCAATGAATAATGATATTATTATGTATAATTATGTTAAAAGAAACCATAATGTATATGTGAAATTGTTTCAATAAAAAAAATATTATAAAATAGATGAAATGACTTTGCTTTCTTCATTTGACACAATGAATCCTTTAGTGCTACGACATCCTTTTACTGCTCTAGTTTCAGGCCCGACTTCATGTGGAAAGTCATACTTTTTAAAAAAACTTCTTGAACAGAGATGATTCATGCAAATATCAATAAAGTTGTATGGTTTTACGGTATCTATCAGGATTTGTATGAGAAGATAACAAATGTGACCTTTGTGGAGGGATTTCCAGAGAATTTTAAAAACTATTTGGATGGAAATACACTCTTCATTATCGATGATCTAATGGTTGAATGCGGAAACGATAAACGTTTAACAAATCTGTATACTAAAGGCTCACATCATCTCAATCTATCAATTATCACAGTGACGCAAAATATTTTTCATAAAGGTAAAGAGTTCAGAGAAGTATCGCTAAACAGCCATTATATGTTTTTATTCAAGTCACGTAGAGATATCAATCAAATTACGCATCTTGGAAGACAATTGTATCCTCATGATACAAAATTTTTCATGGAAGCTTTTCAAGACGCAACAATGAAACCTTATAGCTATTTATTGATTGATTTAAAACCTGATACCGAAGAGTCCATGCGTTTGCGAACCAACATATTACCAGGAGAAACAACGTATGTTTATCAACCACGACATTAGTTGTATTAATTTAGTTTGAGTTATGCCACCGAATAAGAAAGACGTTCAAAAACTGCTGGCCATTAGTGCAAGCAAACCTGAATTGAGGAAATCCTTGATAAGGAAAGTTCCGAAATCAACTCTGAAATGCATCTGTGAATATTGTTTAAATCTTATAAAAGGCAATGTGCCTTTAAGACCAGCTCAAAAAGCTCGATTCCGTCAATACAAAACAACCTTCAGAAAATTGGCTGATAAAAAAACACCATTGTATGTGAAGCGCAAGCTTTTAGTGCAAAAAGGAGGGTTTTTAAATTTGCTAATTCCAGCCGCATTGAGTGTTTTAACAAGTCTTATTGCTAAGTAATGGAGTTTGCGAAAAAATTTGTTCTGGTACCTCATGATCAACTTTCAAAACATGTACCTACCGAAGAAAGCTTATCGGATTTGGACAAAGAAATGTCGGCAATACTGAAACGCATGCTTTCTGACGATGAAAAAGTGAAGCTTTACCATCAAGTTCTTCAAAAGCGTATTCATGTTGAAACACATAATCCCTCTATTAAGAAACCTGTTGAAGAAATATACACAACTACTCCTGGTCAGAAACAGAGAGAAAGACTTCCGGTTCAGGAATCGTCCGAGGAAATCTCTATCAAAACGGAACCTTCAACTGAAATTCTTGATCAGCTGATATTAAATGCAGCACCCAGAAATAAAAAGACTATGACTAGAAACATTTTATCATTTTTAAAACAGCACAAACACGTCATAAACTGGAATGAGAGAGGAGA
Organism: Meta bourneti; assembly: GCA_933210815.1. Taxonomy (NCBI): domain Eukaryota; kingdom Metazoa; phylum Arthropoda; class Arachnida; order Araneae; family Tetragnathidae; genus Meta; species Meta bourneti. Next base: position 20,794,542 of record OW119929.1, read on the forward strand.
AATCATTCACAATGGGACCCTAATTCCAAACTCTAACGTGATCGACTTGATTCAATCTGTTGTAAAGGATCCATCAGACAAAGAAGAAATAAATGGATTTTCTCAATTCTTTAACTCCATTCACGAATTGAATATTCCAAAAACCTTTGTTAAAAATAATCGTGCATTTGTTAAAAATAAGCGTGTAACAAGATCTAATAATAAAATTAGGTCATGGATATCATATTAATAAAAGGAAAAAAATTATTTTATTTTTAGAGAATTATGTCGTCTTGTCTTTTCTTTTTTTCATTATATTCTGCTTTCTATGTGTTTATTGTCTACTGTAGGAGCGTTCCTTTGAAGAAAATATAATTGTTAAAGTGTACATAGATTTTATTTCGAATGGGATTTGAATGGGAGGGAGGGATCTAGTTGTTACATTGATATGCTTTGCGTTGATATGCATATGAATCATTAGTGTCTAAGAGCGGTGCTGTGGAGGGAGGGGGCGGTGGGGGAAACCCTGAGCGAGATTAGTTGCTAATCCGTCTTATCTCGAATTCAGTTCTAGACATGTTATAAGCTGAAATCCACGCACATCTAACCATTCTGAGCTGTCTCTCGTCTCAACTTGCTTCAAACTGATTTGCTCCCTTGTTCTAGGCGTGTTATTCAGTTCGTGGACTATTTTTTTAGTTGAATTGCATACCATTTTGCAATTTTGTATTCGTGAGAGTTCATCTACTTTGCATTGGTGTAAAAATGATTTCCTGTGAAGTTTGTGGAGTTTCTTTTACTGCCAAGAAAAGCCTTTTGCGGCATAATAGAACTAAGCATAGTGGTGCAGCTTCCTTCTCCTGTAATGTTTGCAATGCCGTGTTTAATCGCAAAGACATTTTGCTACGCCATGAAAAGATCCACAACAAGCCTACCGTTCCAGGTTCTGTTCCCGAGTCATCGAGGAAGCGCACGCATGATAGGAAAGTGCACTCCGACGAGAAAAGACCCCGTTTGCAATCCAACCTGCGACGAAGTGAACGCGCTTTTGACGGTGTGCTGGAGACTTATCGTATAGAGAACTATGAAAGTTTCCTTGATATTCAGCATTTCCTAAATGCGAGGAGTTTAGATGTAATCGATCAGTTGATGGAGATTTTAACTACCCGTGAAGTAAAAATTAACTTCCGTTTATTTTGTAAATATGAAAAAACTGTGGATGGAGGTCATATTGAAGAGACCAAAAATTTCAAGACTCGTAATGAATTGATTCTACCAACCTCGGATTTGCACAATTTTTACGACCGTGTTGCTGACAAGCTGTGCCGAGAAGCGTCGGAATTTGAACAAAAAGAGTCTGGCTGGCGACTGATTGAAATTCTGTTCTTGGAATTGCGAACGAATTGCTATAATCCATTGCGAGCAACATCATACATTCCATTACCTGCTACCATACAGCACAAACGTGCTGTAGTTAATGTGCAAAACAGTGATATGATGTGCTTCAAATGGGCTGTTTTATCAGCTCTGCATCCAGCTAGAGAGAACTCCTGCAGACAAGCCAACTACGAGGAGCATGCAGACTCGTTAGATTTCACCGGTATACCATTTCCGGTAAGTCTAACTAATATATCAAAATTTGAAAGACTTAATAACATGTGTATAAATGTATTTTCATATAACAAGAACTTTAAAATATTTCCATTGTGTATTAGTAAAGTAGACTATTCTACCCATATTGACTTACTGTACATAAAAAGTAATGAGAATGCTCACTACGCGTGGGTCAAAGATCTTTCACGCCTAGTCTCTTCGCAAATATCTAAGCATGAAAAGAAGACGTATATCTGCCGTCGCTGCCTCAATGCGTTCGGTTCACCCGAACTTTTATTAAAACATCAAGGGTTGTGTTTCGAGCATGATGCAGCGCGGGTGAAAATGCCGTCGAAGGAAACTTTCGTTCACTTTAAAAACATTAAACATCAGCAAAAAATACCATTCATTATCGTAGCCGATTTCGAATCGTTAACTGAAAAAATCGATGGGTGTCAACCAGATCCTAGTGCTTCATTTACTTTCGCTTATCAAAAGCATAAACCTATCTTCTTCTGTTATTATATTTTATATTTATATGGATCATATAAACCACCTGTGGTGTACCGAGGTGCGGATGCGTCTCAAAAATTCATGGAGATGCTTATGGCTGAAGCCATTGAAATTGAGGAAATTTATAAGAGGGTCGTACCTATGGAGTACCTATCAGCAGATGCAAAAACTCAGCACTACGCTAAGTCGATTTGTTATCTCTGTGGTGGTGGATTTTCTGACACAAATCCTAAAGTTTTCGAACATGATCATATAACAGGATCATACCGAGGGGCTGCGTGTAATACCTGCAACTTGAAACTTAAAAGGCCTAGTTTTATCCCAGTTTTCATTCACAACTTGTCCGGATACGATTCTCATTTTATCGTAAAAGAACTTGGTATGGATGAAAAAATGATTAGTATAATAGCCGAGAATGAGGAAAAATACATTTCTTTTAGCAAACAAGTCGGGAAAATGCAGTTGCGGTTTCTAGATTCTTACCGTTTCATGCCTAGCAGTTTGGAAAAATTAGTTTCAAATTTACACCAGGACGAGTTTTGTATCATGAAAACGTTCTTTCCATCTACGAAAGTGGACTTGCTTCTGAGGAAAGGCGTGTACCCTTACGATTATATGGATGATATATCTAAATTCGATGAAGAGTCTCTTCCGAACAAGGAAGCCTTCTATAGCCTCCTCAACGAAACCCATATAACTCAGGATGAGTACACGCATGCCCTCAATGTTTGGGAGCAATTTGAAATCAAGAACATAGGTCAGTATACAGATTTGTATGTTAAAACAGATGTTTTGTTGCTTGCCGATGTCCTTCAGGCATTTCGAAAAAATTGTTATAAGACATATGGTTTGGATATGGCCTGGTATTTCACGGCTCCCGGCCTCTCTTTCGATGCCATGTTAAAGTTTACGGGTGTCCAAATTGAACTTTTAACGGATTATGAAAAGTTGCTATTTGTAGAGAAAGGCATTCGAGGTGGTGTCTCGCAATGTAGTCACAGATACGCCCGTGCCAACAATAAATACATGAGTGAGTATGATGCAGGAAAACCCGAATCATATCTGCTCTACCTCGATGCTAACAATTTGTATGGTTGGGCAATGAGCCAACCACTTCCCCTTAATAATTTTCAATGGGTGGACAATTCCATGAATGTATTAGATTCATCAGATGATGATGAATTCGGCTACATTTTAGAAGTAGACCTGGATTATCCTCCTACACTTCACGCTGCACACAATGATTACCCTTTGGCACCCACCAATCAAGTTCCTCCAGGCTGCAAAGAAAAGAGACTTCTTCTCACTCTAGAAAATAAAGTTAATTATATTCTACATGTAAATAACTTAAAATTTTATTTGAAGCATGGACTCATTCTTAAAAAAATCCATAGAATTCTCCAATTTAGGCAATCAGCCTTTTTAAAACCTTATATTGATCACAACACTCGCCTCAGAGCAGCTGCGGTAAATTCTTTCGAGAAAGATTTTTATAAACTCATGAACAACAGCGTTTTCGGCAAATGCATGGAGGACGTGAGAAGGAGGAAGGACATTCGTTTGTGCTGCAGCGCGAAGCAAGCGGAAAAATTGATTGCCAAACCAAATTTTCATGATAGAACAATTTTTACCCCCCAATTGGTTGCAATTCATCTAAAGAAATCATAAATTATATTTAATAAACCGATAGCAATTGGTATGGCAATATTAGATATTTCGAAAACATTAATGTATGATTTTTTTTACAATCATTTGAAAGAAAAATATGGAGCAAACTTTCGTCTTATGTATACGGATACGGACTCATTTATCATTAAAATTGAAACTCATGACGTTTACGAGGATATGAAAGGTCATCTTTATCTCTTCGATACATCAGACTATCCAGAAAATAATGTGTACGGATTGCCGCGAGTAAATAAAAAAATGTTAGGTCTTATGAAAGATGAGTGTGCCGGAAACATCATGACTGAATTTGCGTCACTTCGTAGTAAAGTGTACAGCTACCAAGTGCAAGGGGGAGATGTTATAAAAAAACTAAAAGGGGTTAAAAAATCAGCATTAAAAAATAGAATAACTTTCGAGGACTATAAAAAGTGCGTGTTGCGTGGCACACAGAGTTTCACAACCATGCAAAGTATTCGAAGTGTAGGTCATGAGATTTTCACTTCGAAGATGAACAAACTTGCCTTGTCCCCAGGTGATGAAAAGAGGTTCGTTTCGGAGGATGGCATTTTCACCTACGCTTGGGGTCATCATGAAATACATGAGATAAACTCAACTTAATTGTTCTCTAAAGTGTTGTAAATATTCACCTTAGCAATTAATTGTATGAGTATATATATGTATCTATTTAATTTTGTAAATTTTTTTATAAGCAACACATGTAAATTGAAAGCACATTTCAGCGCGTTATATGTAGATCTTATATATATATATAGTATATATGTATGTATGTAGATATTCTGTATATATGTTGATAAATGTCACTACATGATATTTTTTAAAATAAACAATTCTATTTGAAACTAAATCTCAATCATGTTTCAAGATGCAAAGAATCTCATTCGAAAAATGTATGTTAAAAGAACCTAACCTCAAAATTGTAACTTTTTTCTTTAAAGTATATGTGAAATAAAATTCGTTATTTTAAATACATATGAATTTTTATTGTGTTTAATTTTTTAAATCCTATTTTTTTTTTCTGAAATAGCTTCTATTATATTGCTTAAAATGTTTTGCTTAAAGAAAAGACATAGTAATGTAATTCTTATGTTAATCTGTTCTAAAAAATAAGACTTAAAGACATTTTCATTTTGAAGCATAATCTGTTCTAAAAAATTAGACATAAGGATATTTTCATTTTGAAGCATTTGATGTGATTATTGATTACTTTTAATAGAAATTTTCATGGGAAATAATTTTTGAGAATAAAAAAGAAATAGTGTTTCTAAGATCTGAACTAATATTCCAATTTCTGAGTAAAACATTTCGCTTAAAAGAGTTTCTATTTCTAGTAATTAAGTTAAACTTAATTTTAGTTCATGTTCTTTAAATTAGATAATTAAAAAAATGTAAGAATTCTTTGAAACCTCTCACAGTAATTCATAATTGTTAAAGAATAATTTTAATAACACACCCTTGAAAAACATCAACATTTATTTAAAGCACGTAAGATGTTACTCAGTTACATTTGTTTTAGAGAATACATTATATTTATGTAAGACTGTTTAGAATGGAGAGAGAGAATTGGCGACCGCCAATAATAAAAACGTTCGCCAGCTTCCGACAGGAAGTGACAAGAAGCCCAGAGTACCGAGGAGGTCGGAGGAACGAGGTAGATCGCTCGGCGTACGAAAAACACAGGCGTGTCACCTGTGTGTGATTTGTAAATCCCATAGGGGATATATTATTGATTTCAATTTTCTTAAATGTTTTGTGTTCGTGTTGTGTTCTGTTAAATAAACGTGTTTGTGATTTTAACTGAAGTGGTTATTGAAGAGTCAAATCATCGTGGTAAAACAGCATCACCTGCTGGGACTAACCTAGTGAAGTACACCAATTATACTAGTGAACTAAAAATACATTAGTGTGAGTGAAGAAAGTGTAGTGGCGCAGTCAACAGGATAATCTTGTACGCGGATGTCAACGAGCGAAAACGAAGGTAAGAGTCCTGTATTATTCGCTAGTCCCAAATATTGTTTATAATGTTAAAATATTGACATACATGAAAGTAAATAGTATTTATGAAGAACAGAGTAGTTGCTCTAAATAGTTTTAATAATGTTTTTCTAACATAATTAAACTTGAAAAATATAGTAAAACGAAACGTATACATTTTAAAAGGAAACTTGTTCTGATAGAAGTTATTTTGATTTTATTGGTTTTCATTAAAACAAAAAGTAGAATTGTGTTTGGTTATTAAATTGTGTTTTATACAATTAATAATTGTGTCCGTATCAATGATAATATAGCATTGTTGTGACTAATATATTTAGCGAACGAAGATATTTTTATTTTATTGGTATTCAGTAAAACGAAAGCGGAACTGGTATTAAATTGTGTTATATACAAACCTTTCTCTCTTTTCGTATGAGAAATAAAAATTGGCAGTGTTCCAATACAAACCTTTCTCTCTTTTCGTATGAGAAATAAAAATTGGCAGTGTTCCAATTTCGTTTTGGCGTTAGACGAAGCATTTTTTTTCTTCTTTTCAGAGAATTTTCTATTTCCTGTGTTAAGTAAGGTAGATGGGTTTGTTGTGTTACATCAGAGAAAATAATAATTTTTCCGCAATAAATTTTAATTAATTGATTTCAATTGTTTTAAAACGAGTGTTGATTAGTGTATAATCCAGTTTAGAATTAAATGTGTATTCTAAATATGTTGCAACGTGTAACGAAAACGAAAGTATAGGTAGATATATTTATTTTGTTACAAATCGAAACGAGTATTGAGTTTTAAAATTATTACTGATTTTATTTCATTATTGTTTGAATTATGTATTTGTATTATGAATATTTCGATTTTAGAGAATAAGTAGGAGGGTTAATCACATATCGTATATTTGAATTTATTTCCGAAATTCTTTTACCATGTCGTTCTTGGGTAGAGGGAGGAAGGAGGACTTGATTGAACAGGCTCTTTCTTCTATTAGGACACATTTAACTGTTTTTTTTTATAGCAGCATAGTCTCTAAGGAGAACTATGTGCTCCTTATGGAGGGACATGTAAGACTGTTTAGAATGGAGAGAGAGAATTGGCGACCGCCAATAATAAAAACGTTCGCCAGCTTCCGACAGGAAGTGACAAGAAGCCCAGAGTACCGAGGAGGTCGGAGGAACGAGGTAGATCGCTCGGCGTACGAAAAACACAGGCGTGTCACCTGTGTGTGATTTGTAAATCCCATAGGGGATATATTATTGATTTCAATTTTCTTAAATGTTTTGTGTTCGTGTTGTGTTCTGTTAAATAAACGTGTTTGTGATTTTAACTGAAGTGGTTATTGAAGAGTCAAATCATCGTGGTAAAACAGCATCACCTGCTGGGACTAACCTAGTGAAGTACACCAATTATACTAGTGAACTAAAAATACATTAGTGTGAGTGAAGAAATTGTAGTATTTATTTTACAGATCTTTTACATACATATTTCTGATATTATTGAAAACATCAGTTGTATTCAAGCATTCAAAAAAGTCACCCTCAAATACACTGCTGGCCACCGTAAATGCAACACCCTGAAGGAAGCATGCAAATAATATGAAATTTACAACATGCATTAGCGGAGGTGAGATATGCAAATGATTAGAATTTCAGCGCAGACGCACATCACGCGCGCCTGTGGCGCCACTTCAAAGCGCTATTTAAGGCTTGGAGATTTCGACGATTTCAAGTACGGCAATTGTGTTTTTCTTGTGGTTTTTTCAAAAAAACGATCAATTATGCCTCGTAGAAAACAGCGATCATCTTTTGATCAAGTATCCGAGTTCGACAGAGGAAGGATAGTGGCCTACCGAGATTGTGGATTATCTTTCAGGGAAATCGGTAGTCGTGTTGGACGAAACCAAACAACTGTAATGCGGATATGTGATCGTTGGATGCAGGAGGGTACGACGGACCGACGTGTTCGATCGCATCCACCTCAGTGCACCACTTCACGTGATGACAGGCATATTGTGCGTATGGCAGTGACGGATCGCTCAGCCACATCACGAACCATAGCACAGCACATTCAGTCTGTACCGCATCATCCAGTGTCTGCGCGTACCATTCGACGCCGTTTACAGCAGAGTGGTCTGTCCGCAAGACGTCCATTGCTTCGTCTACCCTTGACGCAGAACCACAGACGTTTCCGCCGCCAATGGTGCGATGAAAGAAGGATGTGGACGGCAGAATGGAATGAAATTGTCTTTACTGACGAGTCACGCTTCTGTCTGCAACACCACGATGGTCGGATTCGAGTCTGGAGACACCGTGGAGAGAGGATGCTGAACAGCTGCGTTATGCACCGCCACACTGGTCCTGCACCGGGTATTATGGTATGGGGCGGTATTGGATATCACTCTCGCACTCCTCTAGTACGCATTGCCGGTACTTTAAACAGCCAGCGCTACATCTCCGAGGTGTTGGAGCCAGTTGTCCTTCCTTACCTTCAGGGCTTGCCCACAGCCATATTTCAACAGGATAATGCGCGACCACACGTGGCACGCATTGTCCAAGGGTTCTTCGTCAATCGCCAGATTGAATTGCTTCCCTGGCCAGCTCGCTCTCCGGATCTTTCGCCGATAGAAAACATGTGGTCCATGGTTGCTCAACGATTGACCCAGAATACATCCCCAGCTGCCACACCAGATCAACTTTGGCAACGTGTGGAAGCTGCTTGGTCTGCTGTACCCCAAGAACACATCCAAAGTCTCTTTGAATCAATGCCGAGGCGTGTGGCAGCGGTGATCTCCAACAATGGCGGCTCCTCTGGCTACTGATTTTGGCAGGAACCACACTTCACAGAAGTCTATAAATTTAATCATTTGATACTTGGTCAACATGTTATCTACAAAATAAATTTTGTTGTGATATCTCTTGTCTTTCTTGGTGTTGCAATTTGGGTGGCCAGCAGTGTATTATATAAAAAAAGTTTATAATTCCATGGTTTTCTTTCACAAAGTTAAAAGCAAAATCTTTCCAGTTTATAGAATATAAGGCAGGAGTAAAGAATTCGCAAAAGCGTTCATCAACACTCATGCTCATGCATGTATGTACAGATTGAATGATAATTTCATTTTTACAACTTAAACAGTCCAAAAGAACAGTAATGTTAAGCGCTATAATATCCTTTAGGCACTTACACAATGAAGTTGTAACTTCTCTCCAACCCTCGGGGTTATCAGGATCACCATAGTAGGGTTTGTAAATCTCACTGGGAAAGTTCCTTTGCACTTCCTTTTTCACATAATATGGTAGGGAATATTTCAAAAGCGATATTTTGAGTATATCTGATACATTCTCATAGTGTTCACACAGTTTAAAATACTGATCAGAATTCAGAAAAATAGAGTTGGGTAGGAATTGTAAGGAGTGGTCTCTTTTTTGAAATACTCTTTGTAAAACCAAGTCCATTTTTCCGTTATCACACACTTTCGAAAGACAGACTTCTTTCTGTAAAACTTTAACGTCAGAGTCAGCAGCATGTGCAAAAAAATTGCTTACCTTTCTCATCAGAATATCCCATGTTTTTGGATGTAGGGAGATACCTTCCTTTGTTGGTTGCAAGTCACCATTTCCATTCAAAGCAAATTTTCGCACATGCACTCGAGTAGAGCCGATGAAATTGTTAATCAACATAAATGAATAGTTTCCAAGATGAAACATGGTGTCTGGAAGTGACTGCATCGTTAATTTAGAAACTTCAGATTGTACCACTTGATCATCAAAATGAACTCTTTTACACACTTTAGGTTGATTGCTGAAACGCTTCATATTTTTTCCCTTACCTTTTAGGTTGAAAGTTTTTTTCACGAAAAGGTTTTCAGTAAAGCAAGAGATAGAGTCACTGTTCACTAAAGGACCTCAGAGTTTAAAATGCGATGGTCAGATGAGAACGTCGTTTATTCCAAACAGAAAACCGGTTGGCAACCAATGAAAAAAACTGCAAGCAGGATTATTACAACTCACCGCAGTACTTAAATTGGAAATGAAATGAAAAACGGGCTTCTACGCAGGAACTTGTATCAGGGACATGATCTGACACGCAAAAATACCAAGGCACCGCAATTTGTCGAACACGCCAGTCTGTGACGTCATAGCAGCATTGAGAGCATGATCAGACATGTAAGAATGAGTCCTTTCTCGTATACTGAGTCTGACGTCACGCAAGGCACCGCAATTTGTTCAATCCAGACTGTGACGTCACTCACGGCACCGCAATTTGGTCATAACATGCACTTCCCATGATAAATTCGTTGCCATTCTGCGAAGGATAAATATTCGTGTTGCCAGATCCCAAAAAAAAACTAAAAAGAAAACAACTAAACTCAACCTATAATCTATGACGTCATTTTTAGCAGCAGAAGAAAACAACTAAACTCAACTTCCGGTCTACGACGTCACTTCCGGCAGTAGGAGAAAACAACTCAACTTCCGGTCTATGATCTATGACGTCATTTTTAGCAGCAGAAGAAAACAACTCAACTCAACTTCCGGTCTACGACGTCACTTCCGGCAGCAGAAGAAAACAACTCAACTCAACTTCCGGTCTATGACGTCACTTCCGGCAGCAGGAGAAAACAACTCAACTCTGCTTCCGGTCTATGACGTCGCTTCCGGCAGCAGGAGAAAACAACTCGACTCCGTGTGACGTCACTTCCGGCACCGCGGCACCGCTGAGTTAGAACCGGCGTTTTCCATCTACTCTACTCAATGTTCTACACCTATCTACTTTTAACTGGGGCCGCGGTGGCCCGGTTGGAAGAGTAACGAACTAGCAACCGAAGGGTTGCGAGTTCGAATCCAGCCAAACACCGTCGTGTACAAAGGGGGCTGGTGCACGTTAAATCTGTCGTGGCCTCAAATGTCCTCACGTTGGCGTGGTGTGGAAGTTTGGAGAGTGGGGTGCCAGCTCAGGTGTTGCCTCGTCATCTGACCATGGTTCAAAATTACGTGGTGTTGTCCTCGGATCTTTCCCTTTGGGATTGATCCCGGACCGTCACCAATAGCCCATTGTGTTGCTCCAGTGTGACGTTAATTGAAATACCCCCCCCCCCTACTTTTAACTGGACTGTTTCTAATCAAATTTAAGGGCCGCGGTGGCCCGGTTGGAAGAGTAACGGACTAGCAACCGAAGGGTTGCGAGTTCGAATCCAGCCAAACACCGTCGTGTACAAAGGGGGCTGGTGCACGTTAAATCTGTCGTGGCCCCAAACGTCCTCACGTTGGCGTGGTGTGGAAGTTTGGAGAGTGGGGTGCCAGCTCAGGTGTTGCCTCGTCATCTGACCGTGGTTCAAAATTACGTGGTGTTGTCCTCGGATCTTTCCCTCTGGGATTGATCCCGGACCGTCACCAATAGCCCGTTGTGTTGCTCTAGTGTGACGTTAATTGAAATACCCACCCCATATCAAATTGCGTTGCACGCCCCATAGTTCGGGACGTCATCTGACCGTGGTTCAAAATTACGTGGTGTTATCCTCGGATCTTTCTCTTTGGGATTGATCCCGGATCGTCACCAATAGCAAGTTGTGTTGCTCCAGTGTGACGTTAATTGAAATACCTACCTACCTATCCCATAATTCGGGCGCCTCAGTGGTTTCGCCCACTGCTCTGCAAGCTGTAGGCGGCGCAAGTTCTATTCCTTTTCCTAAACCGGGCACTTCGTCATCTGACCGTGATTCTAAATTACGTGGTGTTGTCCTCGGATCTTTCCCTACGGGTTTGATCCCGGACCGTCGCCAATAGACCGTCAATAACGTTGCTCCAGTGCGACGTTAATTAAAATACCTACCTACCTAAACCGGGCAGCAGTAGCCCGGTTGGAAGAAAACGGGTTAGAAACCGGAGGGTTGGAAGTTCGAATCCTACCAAAGACCGTCGTCTACAAAAGGGAATGGTGCACGTTAAATCCGTTGTGACCTCAAACGTCCTCAAGTTGGCGTGGTGTGGAAGTTTGGGTAGTGGGGTTCCAGCTCAGGTATTGCCTCGTCATCTGATCGTGGCTCAAAATTACTTGGTGCTGTCCTCGGTTCTCTCCCTTTGGGATTGATCCCGGACATTCGCTAATAGCCCTTTTTGTTGCTTCCAGTGGGACGTTAATTAAAATACTCTACCTTTTCCTTAACCTTGTTTTACTCTTGTGTCCAGTGTGTGCGTTAACTCATCCCATTACTTGACGTTGTCTGGTCATCATCTGACCGTGGTTCAAAATTACGAGGTGTCCTCGGAATTTTCCCTTAGGGATTGATCCCGGACCATCGCCAATAGTTCGTCGTGTTGCTCCAGTGTTACGTTGATTCCACTACCTCCCTACCTACCAAATGTCGTGTTTGGCACAGCTTGTTCAAATATGACCTCCTTCGCGCCTTAAAACGAAAGCAACCGTACAATTTCGTAAGTAGGTATTTTAATTAACGTCCAACTGGAGTAACACAATGGGCTATTGGCGACGGTCCGGGATCAAACCCAAAGGGAAAGAACCGTAATTTTGAACCACGGTCAGATGACGAGGTCACACCTGAGCTGGTACCTAACTCCAAATTTCTACGACGCCAACGTGGACATTTGAGGCAACGAGATTTAACGTGCACCCTTTCTAAACGATCTTTGGCTGAATTGCTAACGTATAATTTGGAAAACACTGCAATATATTTCCTTTTTGATCAACATTCAACATTTCAAAAGTAAAGTGCTAATTTGACGAAAAAAACGATTGAATTTCTTTTCAACGATACTTTAATTTGCAGCCCTTATATTCTTAGGTTCGCTACCTCGTTTAAGCTTCACAGAAAATGCCTTACAAGGCATCTTCAAAAACGTGTTTCGTCTAATGCTTTAAATTTGCCAATGTAAAAATAACCGAGAATGGAGAAAAACTTATTTTGTCGGTAGTTTTTCACGATAAAATGTTACATAGGTAGGTATTTTAATTAACGTCACACTGGTAATGGTAATTAATGTCGCACTGGAGCAATAGAACAGGCTATTAACGTCACACTGGAGCAACATAATGGGTTAATAGTCGGAGGCATTCAGTTGCCTCGGTGTTTAGTTCTTAATTTTTCAACATTTTCCAGAGGGAACCCCTCTTAGTCCCTGGTAATCTATACCCTATCTATTGAGTCATCCCCAATAATTTGGTGCTGGTGATGCCATGATAGGTAAAACAGGTAATTCAGAAATTCCAGAAACTAACTTTTGTCTGGTTTTCTTGAGACAAAAATCAAACATTCGGAAAAACGATTTTTTTTGTTGATATAATATACCAAGGGTCTTAGAATATCAATTCGGGATTGACCTGACCATTACCAATGATTCATTGTATTGCTCCAGTTCGACAAAACAATTCAACTGCCTATCTGTCTTAGAACATTAACCGAGAAATGTGACAGAAAAAGGTAGAACTATTACTTTAAAACTGTCTCAGTTTATATTTACTATCGTTAAGCTAGAACTTGTACCACATTTTTAAGGTAAGTAGTTAATTAACGTCGCACTGGACCGGGCTAATGGTTGCGGTCCGGGATCATTCCCGAAGTGAAAGCTCCAAGGACGCCTTATAATTTTGAATCACGGTCAGTAGACGAGAACATCTGAGCTAGCAACCCCATCCTCCGAACTTCCACACCACGCCAATGTGCCCTATTTTTAAAGAATGGCTTGGAACGATTTAAAATTGTGATGTCTGCTTCAGTACACATCCGGTAAAATGAACAATTCTCGATATGCATGAAGATAGCATTTATTAAAACCCAGTAATAAAAATTTTGTATAAAAACACTACTAAAGTAGGTAAAATATACAGTAGAAATAAAAGTCAACAGCTTAAAATAACCTCGTAAAAAGTTCCAATATTCCATGAGCTTCCAAAAAAAGCTCAATCGCTGATCTATTTACAATCGTGCTCTTCACGACGATTTAAACAGACGAAACAGTTTTCAAGTTCCATAAAAGTAAGAGGTAAAGTTTCAAAAACAATTACGTGCTAAAGTTTAAAAAAATTGTACTTTAAAATCGTGATTCGATGCACCAGACGAACAGCTAAAAACAACCGTCGCGAGATTTTCAAGAGTTGTGCAAGAAAGAAACCTTATTTTTGCATTGCTGGCAGCAAGTTTGTGCGAGGATCCCAATGTACTGATAACACTTATACATGGCGAAATCTAAGACAGTACATAGTTGCAAGTGCGAAAGCCTTTGGAACCATGAAGTTCCATCAAGTTATTCACATCCTTATGATTCTAAAGATGAACCAAGAGTGAAACGTGAAAACATCGCTGGGACTGAACTAAATAGTTTCCAGCATGTGATTACAGAATTATGGACGAAACTTTCGGCCACGAGTATCTTCTGCATTGCAATTTTACATCGCTGGCTACATAGGCTTTTCACCTTTGGGAGTCACGTTTAGAAGTCTCATTGAAAATCCTGCATTAAAAATGAACTGCCTACGTATGTCTCCTAATCTGAGTCACTGTCCCCGTCGCCATCTGAATCACTAGTGTCTGTTGCATCATCTTCAGACGAAGAGGGCCAACTTTCATTTCTGATCGGAGACGCGACCAATTTCAGGTATTTCGACATCAAGCTCTTCGGTTCGCCAGGTTTGGGAAGACTCCTGACTCGCTTCCTAGGATTTTTTGGTGTTGGTGGATGGACTGGACTGGTAGCACGCGAGCTTCCTGGAAGTGTCTCTGTTGTGCAGTCTTCGCTGTCACCAGAGATTGGAGAGACCGTAGACGAGCCGTCGGATGAGGCTTCGGACAAGACTTCGAGGATATTGCCGTCCTGAAGCGCTGTGTCCTCATTTCGAACGGGCGAATCCATCTCGGTGTCGGATTCAGAGCTGCTCACCGAATCCAGGAACTCGAACCTGTTAACTTGATGTCCGGTGACCTTTCCTGCTTGGCATCCAAGATTGCGAATCGCGATGCTTTCTTCGACTAGAGGAACTCCTCGACTGCTCAAGCTGCTAGTCCAATTTCCCAGTGATTTCTCGCGGGCCTCATTCGTGTAACTCGGGTTCCTGGTGACGGCTGGAGCGTGGGGATTCCGAATCGCTGCCCAGAGATGTCTGGTTTTGTGGTTACCAAGTATTTCATCGGTGTCTGCTACAAAACCGCAGAGACACCTCAAATGCAGATTCCTTTCGTTCGCCATATTGCATTAGAACACTGCCCGACTTTCTTAGGCCACGCACTTTAAATACTGTTGTTGCCACCAAACTTTGCTCAAAGTTAAAAAGTATATGCTTTTTTTCAGCTGATGGGCCGCGGTAGTCCAGTTGGTTGGTAATTAATTAGCGTAGCGCTGGAGCAACACAACAGGCTATTGGCAAAGGTCCGGGTGGGTATGGTATTTTAATCAACGTCACACGGGACAACACAGCGGGCTATTGGTGACGGTCATGGATTAATCCCAAAGGGAAAGATCCGAGGACAACACCTCGTAATTTTGAACCACGGTCAGATGAAAGAACACCTGAGGTGGCACCCCACTCTCCGCCAACGTGAAGACAGTTTTGGCCACAACAGATTTAATGTGCATCAGCTCCGTGTACACAACGGTCTTTGGTTGAACCGAGTTTTGAACTCGCAACCCTGTGATTGCTACCCATTACTCTTTCAACATGGCTATTCACGTTGGCTTGGAAGTTTGCAGTGGGGTTTCCAGTTCAGGTGTGATCTCGTCATCCGACCATGGTTCAAAATTACGCGGTGTCCTCGGATATTTCCCTTCGGGTTTGATCCCGGACCGACACCTATAGATCGTTGTGTTGCTCCCGTGCGGCGTTAATTAAATACCTCCAACCTAGCCACCGCGGCCCCCTAGCAATGGGTGGGTTGCGAGTTCGAAACGTGGTTTAACCAAAGACCGTTGTGTACACGGAGCTGATGCACATTAAATCTGTTGTGGCCAAAAATGTCCTCAAGTTAGCGGGGTGCTAGCTCGTGTTTTAACCCCGTCATCTATCCGTGGTTCAAAATTACGTGTTTTCCTCGAATCTTTCCCATCGGTATTGATCCCGGACCGTCGCCAATATCCCATTATGTTGCTTCAGTGCGACGTTAATTTACTACCTACGAAAGAATCCAAATTGATAGTCGATTGGTCAATACCGATTAAATTAAACAGCAAACGCCTATAAAGTATAGGGCTAGCTCTGTTGAAAGAGTAAGACTAGCAACCGGAGGGTTGCGAGTTCGAAACGTGGTTCAACCAAAGACCGTTGTTTACACTGGGGCTGATGCACGTTAAATCTTTCGTAGCCCCATTCTCACGTTAGCGTGGGGTGTCAGCTCAAGTGGTATCATCTGACCGTGGTTCAAAATTACGTATGTCCTCGGATCTTTCCCAGACCGTCGCCAATAGCCCGTTAAATGGCGTTAATTAAAATACCCTACCGTTAAACATTTTAAAGTCTCCGATATACCTAAAACGACTATTTGGACAACATAAGAAAAATCTCAGATCGTTTATTTTTCGAGAAATTTCCTTATAAATTGGTTCCGTAACATGCAGAATTCCCGTGCTTCAAAATTACGAGGCGTCTGTCCCTTTCGGTTTGATTCCGGAGTCGCCAATAGCCCATTGATGCTCCAGAGGGAGGTTAATGATTACCTACCTGCCCCAGTATTCCCTTCCAATCAGCTTTTGACCTTTGTGAATAGAATGTTTCTAGGGTTCTTATAACCAATTGATGTGGGTATAAATTCATTTTAAGTGATGTTGGTTGGTAGTTGAATTGATGTCGCACTGGAGTAACACGATGGGCTGGTATTAACCCCGAAGGAAATATCCGGACACCTCTGAAACAAGGTCAACACCTGAGCTGGCACCCCACTTTCCAAACACCAACGTGAGGACATTTGTGACGAGATTTTGAGCACCAGCACTCGCCTACATGACGGTCTTTGGTTGCTATTCTGCTACTCTTCCAACAGGGCTACGGCTCCGTTTCTATCCTCGAATGGGCACCCCATTTAATGACAAACGACTCCACATTCTAACTTAAACTCACCTCCCTCCATGTTTATTTATATATAACATTTTAGTTTGTTTTATCTTTAATTATGAGCTATGTTAGTGTTTCATTCCTCGAAAAACTTTCTAAAAAATCACGAATACATTAAAACAAAACTCAATGGTGAGGTTGAATTGCTTCACAAAGCACAACCAATATAAAAACGAGAAAAAAATACCTTTTGCATAAAAATATATTTATTTAAAATTTCAGAAATGTACACTAGCACACACATTATCTGTAAAAAGACCCACACCAATCTAAGCCTGAAAAATAAGCAGGATCTTAGCTCAGATTAGCAGGGCTTACAATTCCCTTTGATACAAACAAAATTTATATTACGTTTTGTTTCATATCACATGAGAAAAGCACAACACAAAAAAAACGTTATTAAGAGGAGCACATTGAACTGAGAACAACTTTAGGTCATACTATATTTGAGGCCTTGGATCAAGTAATCATGATTTCATACTTATTCAATTCCAAATTGATTGTGTTAAATGTGCAAATCCTTTCAATAAAAGGACTTGGATAAACACTTCCAAATCATTATATTCTACTTAAATTAACTGCATAAAAAGTATATTTACAGTTTCTTATTATATTTCAGTTAAAATGGCAACATGTTGCTTCAGGAGTTTGTACTCTTCGAAGTAAAAGCCCTTAAACACAGCCTGTATTTCAGTCTCCTAATACTGTGAACTTTGCATAATTGCAAAACATTTTTACGCAAATTTTAACTGAGTGATTAAAGGTCATTTCTACACACCGGAAAACGTATTCAAGTAAAAATGAAAATTGTCAGATTGGCATCTAAAGGAATGTACAGCACACCACAAATTCAACAGCTACCATACTCTAACTAGAACAAAGTTACCCTTCTTCCTTGGATCTAAATCCAAGCAGAATGTGTCCCTGTAAATCCGATATTTAAAATAATTAGTGATTACAGATAAATACAGATCAGTTCTGGGAAGTCGCATATTACATACAAGCTTGGTTATCAGAAACTAAACCATGAACTGATACTATAAAAGTGTGTTGAACTGATTTTTAATACCTGGTTAGCGAAATAACTGGGTTTGTTTTAGAACATCCTATAAACAATTACAGGGTTGCCACAGCCAGTGCATGTGAAATAGCAGCAAAGTCTCCTCTTAAACCCTAATTTAGTAGAAATTTTAATTGCCCAGATACAAAATGAATAGGCTGAAACACAGAAGATGCTGATTACATATGAAACAGATGTCGAAGATCTCGACGAGAAAATTTAAATTTTAAAACTAAACTTCTTAATAAGTTTTTCATGACAATTTAGCAACCAGATTCCCATGTTTTTCTTTCATGGTTGCCACAGCTTGGTGCCAAAACTAAGCGTCCCTTGGAAAATTTCCTACAAAAAAGATCTGAAAAATATTTTTTTTTCTGTCCGCTATTAGTTATACAAGAGGGAGACTAAATTTTCGTGGATCTTTGGCGAATTTTCAAAAAAAAGTCGCCAACATTTTTAATTAGTAGCTTTAGAGACGGTTTTGCTTTAAAAGATACCCCTAGTCGCCAAGGTTGGAAAACAGTTGCAAAAAATCACCTGTGGCAGACCTGCAATTATTGAACACTCAATATAAGCCCAAAATAAAAATTCATTTTTACGGTTTAGGTTCGGGAAAAAAATTCAGTCCTCTTCCCAATGCATCACTTTTCAACACACTTGAACTGCGATCTTATACATACATCATGGGGGAGTATTTTATTCTTAAAGGCTATTAGTAATTCAATATTATGCACATAATTATCTTTAAATCATACAAGAGCTTCATTCACAAGGTCAAGCAAGATGTCGAGAAAAAGCAAATTCTCGTTTAGCCCAGTCAGACACTAAAATAAAACTCTTTTAACGTGCCCAAAAAAACCCAGATGGCATTAAAAAAAATTAGCATTAGAATTGTAATTATGTTCCAAAAAATTTCAATCTGCATGTTAGAATTTATCAGGATCTCAACCATAAATTTCCATCACTCTCAATAGAAAGAAAAGGACATTGCATGTGAACAATACAGTACAGGCAAACAATTAATGGATCCGATCGTCTTCAAATATTTCGCCCAACTTATTCAGCCACAAAAATGTTGCAACCGTTCTAACGAAGGATTATTTCTTCAGGGACACTATCCTTCTCGTAAACCTCCACTGCTGCGAAACCATGAAACAAGGATACAGATGAGATGCATGAGTTCATAGATGATCTATACACCACATGATTCGAAAACACACATCCCTATTGCATGGGATAGGTGAGCCTCTCCTCAGAAACGGGAGCAGATTCCAGATTTTTCAGCAATTGGCTCAACCAGTGCTTGGTGGACTTGTCCTCCTTCAGGCAGATCGCAAACGTGTTGTCCTTCAGCTGATCTGGTAGGCATTGGCGTAATGCCTCCCGGGCCCTGGAAAAATGTAACAAATTAGCACAGCCTCTGACAAACATTTTTGGTTCATAAATCCCCTTACCTTAGCAGCTGCTGTACATTGTGTACAGAAATTATATTTTTTAAATTAGCTAATTATACTTAATTAATGAATATACAATTTTAGACAATGGTAAGTAGTTGAATTAATGCAGCACTGGAGCAACACCACAGACTAATGGCAATGGTTCAGAATCAACCCAGAAGGAAAAGATCCGAGAACACCTCGTCATTTTGAACCACGGTCAGATGACGAGGTCAACATCTGACTCCTGTCGTCTAAACAAAACTCAGCGGCTTTTACACATTGTGCACAGAAATTAAATATTTAAATTGCAAGTTATTCAATTGTATTTAATTCATGAATTTGCAATTTATGACAATTTTAAAGTCAATGATAAGGTAGTTGAATTAACGTTGCACTGGAGCAACACGAGTTATTACCAATGGTTTGGGAACCTCAAAGGGAAAGATCTGAGGACAATCGACAATTTTAGAATGTTTTACCTGGAAACTAGTTTTAGAATGAATTATTAGACTAGTTTAGAGTGATTCTCAAGGCCGAATAGAAGCTGTAATGAAGGGAAAAGGTGTCAACTTATTAATAAGGAATATTCAAATTATTTTTATCCAATCCTAGTAAATAAGAAATGGGACATTTCCGTAACTGGACTAATAGTGAATTTGTTGACTACAAGGTAGATAGTCGAATTAAGGTCGCACTGGAGCAACACAACGGGCTATTTGCGACGGTCTGGAACCCAATCCTGAAGAGAAAGATCCGAGGACACCTCATTTTGAACTAAGGTCAGATGATGTCGATACCTGATCTGGCACCCCACTCTCCAAATTTCCACACTACACCATGAGGGCCCAACAGATTTAACATGCACCAGCCAAGACAACCCATCCAGTGAGGATTTTATGAGGGTTGCAAATTTACTGTCTGTCAACCATGAAAACTGCTCCTGCCATTAAGTCTGAATTGGATGGTGGCAGCTATAAGAACAGGGCTAGGACATTTTGAGTAGGGGTGATGGGGAATGCATAACCTTGGGGATGCTTTAATTTCACTTTGTTTTTGAGGAGTGTGTGTGTTGGCTCTTCAGCATCAGGTAAAAATAACAAATTTGTCATTCAGTGTGCCGATAAGACAAAATTCAATCTTCAGGCATCCCCTATGGAAAATGGAATAAGATCTTTTTCTACAGCAACAGACTTAGTGGCAGTAGCTGTTCTCATGGTACTGCCACTAAGACTAATACACAGTAGAAGAGGGAGGTTGGTTGTTTTGGCATTTCACAATGAAAGAGTCATATTTGGCCAAGCTGTGCTAAACACAAGACAATGTCAAGTAAAAAATGTCGTGAAAGGGGGAAAAGAGGGATAGGGGAACAGAATAGTGGAACGAAAGCAGAAAAAGATCGCTTCAGTATCCTGGGTTGGTTGGTTTGGGTTTTATGGCACAAGGTCCAGAAATGGACAAGCTGCATCAAACGCCAGATAAGATAATAAAATCATTGTAAATGTAAAAACATTAAAAAAAAATAGTGGGTAAGATTCCAGCGCAAAGTTAATATTGGAAAAAGTTAAATAACGTGAGATTAAAATACAGAGTTAAAACATGTTGATCAACATGTATATAATAAATTAGGATAAAAACATTTTAACATTTAAAAATGTTCAGATTAGTAATATGCAGATATAAAATGGATGAGAATGATATTTACGAGTAATGAGAGTATGGTAGAATGCTATGTAAGAAGTTAAAAATGTTTGGATGGGGTTTCTTCCCAATTAATTCCCGTAAAGTTAAAACAGAAATACTACAAAAGTGATTGCGATGATGGTTGAAAACAGGACAATCTATTAAAATATGCTGAATGGTGAAGGGAACTCCATACAACAGGAGCACTCTCCTAAGAAAAGATGCCTGTAAGTAAAGCATGTGTCCAATGCGTAGGCGAGTCAGAATTACATCAGAATGTCGAGAAGGGGGAAGCTATAGTGATATATCACTCTGAATACTGTGGAGCTTATTGTTTGTTTGAGTGTTCCAGTCAGTTTGCCACTCGCTCCACACAATGTCCCAGACAGCATGTCGAAGATCATCGTACGGAACGGGGAGACTCAAAAAGGTTGCAGCTCTTTTAGCTGCTACATCAACCTGTTCATTGCCTGCAATTCTGACGTGACCAGGTATTCAACAGAAAAAGATATCTAGGCCTCTCTGGGTAAGTTGATGTAATTTCAACACGGCAGTAGCTAATGGAAGTTGAGGGCAGTCTGATGCTAGGCTGTCTAAAACACTCTTTGAGTCTGAATATATAACAAATTTGCTGTTTCTGAGACAAGATGTTTTAAGGCTTCGTATATTGCGATAAATTCAGCAGTAAAAATAGAAACTATGTAGGGAGTTTGAAGGCTACAGAGGTTGAACCACAAATAAAAGCAGACGACATGACGTGTAGACTTTGAGCAGTCTGTATAAATCGCTGTGTAGTCTCTGTAACTATGTCGATGATGTTTAAAAATTTGGTGGTAAATGATGTGAGTTGTATTGAATTTATCGTAGCCTTGAAACAGGTGAATGTAAGAAAGCTTCGTGGTCCGCCAAGGTGAAAAAGGATAAAACTTCTTTTAGAAATGGTTATGGTTTTCAGAGGTGTTTGATTTAAGACATTCCACATGCGTAAACTGAAATCTGGGATAACATGATGGAAGATTTGTTAATAAGATGACACGGCAACACCTGAGCTGGCACACCACTCTCCAAACTTCTACACCACGCCAACATGAGGACATGGCAGATTTAACGTGCACCAGCCCCCTTTATACATGACGGTCTTTGGTTGGATTCAAGCTCGCAAAATTTCGGTTTCTAATCCTTTACTCTTCCAAATGGGCTACCATGGCCCCCAAGAAACAAGATCAGCTCTAAAGACACTGTAGACAAAGGTGATAGCTGTAGTCAGAGTAAATAAGTGTTGATGTGGACATTGAATAAAAATGTACACTGCCCTAAAGAATGTTTATAAGAAAAAACTGTCAATACCTATTACTTTCTCGAATACCACTTGTCCACACACATTGTAGTAAAAAAATGACAGTGAAAAATCAATATTACAGGTGCACTGCATTGTCATGAGATGGACCAGTGAGGATCTTACTGGACAGCCAGCACTGGAAGGATTTGAAACAGGAGTCTTGAGACTTTGACTACAATTTATTTTAACAGTTTGAGTTAATTTGAGTTTCACTTGAAGTAATATGAAAGGGTGACAATGTGAATTCCATGCTAGCCTTATCACATGAGATTGGGGTCAGTTTATTTTGCTATGGTTTTTATTGCAGATTGTGAATCATTGATATTCACAAAAATGCTGCTAAGTTCAAAGATTTTGTACTAAAATGTAATGACAAAATCATGAAATCATTTCAAGGTAATATCTTTTTATTAATAACTGTTTATCCATAAAATGGCGTTTTTTGATATGCATTGACTGCATTTAACTTTGATCATCATAAACATGTTAATTTTTGTACAGAAACATTTCCTCTAAAATGCCTACAGGTGGCTCTAGTGAGATGGTATGACATTGGCGGATCTATTTGTAGAAAGGTGGTAAGCTTGCCAGGGGAATGGCTGCCATGCACAAAATCATGCATGATGACTGCCATAGGTGCTTATTTGTTTCGCCAATTTGAAATTACTGATAGCTTCTGACAATGAACAGTAAACGCATTGTTTCCCTTTAACCTCAACAAATACTCGTCAAAATCATGACATGACAACTCACAGGACTTTGCATAATCCTCAATCCCTGTCTAATGCCTGGGAGTCAAGATAACTAGGCACAGGTTGGTTGATTTGGGTTTTTTGGTGCAAGGGCCATATTTGGCCAAGCTGTGCCAAACATAAGAGACAATGTTAATAAATAATTATGAAAAGAAAGGATGGAGAGAAGTAGAGAAAGATTGCTTGGGCATCTCGGGGTCGTGACCTCCATGCTTACCAGAGGCAGTAAACCCCATGGGAAAAGAATAGATCATTAGGGTTCCTCAGGTGTGAAGTCCGAACACAAATAAGGTAGGAATTTTAGTTAACGTCACACTGGAGCAACACAATGGGCTATTGGTGATGGTCCGGGATCAAACCCAAAGAGTTCCAAGGACATCATCATAATTGGCATGACAGCCAATTTGTGAGCCTTGGCCTTCAGACGTTTTCCCCAGGCTACCCTCTCTCCAGCCATGGATCTCCAGTTCTTGACTTTCATGGCACTAAAGTCCGAATCCAGACAGTCCCTCCATCTCTTTTTTGGCCTACCCCTTTGTCTTTCACAAAAAGGGACTGCATTAAAAATTTTCAATGGTGTTCTCTCTGGATCCGTTCTCAAAAGATGACCTGCCCATCTCATTCTGTTCAATTTTACAAATTTTACTGTCTTCATTTTCAAGTTTGTATAATTCAAAATTGTATCTCCTTCGCCAAATACCATTATCAAGGACACAACCGAAGATGGCCCTCAAAACTTTCCTTTCAAAAATTGTCAAAGCTATCTTACCTTGCTGTCAATGACCATGCTTCAGAGGCATACCAGAGGCGGTAAATCCCATGGGAAAAGAATAGATCATTAGGGTTCCTCAGGTGTGAAGCCCAGACACAACTAAGATAAGCATTTTAATTAATGTCTCACTGGAGCAACACAATGGGCTATTGGCGATGGTCCGGGATCAAACCCAAAGAATTCCAAGGACAACACTATGTAATTTTAATCCAGGTCAGATGACGAGGTCACACCTGAGCTGGCACCCCACTCTCCAAACTTCCACACCATGCCAAAGTGAGTACATTTGAGGCCGTGACAGATTTAACGTGCACCAGCCTCCTTAGACACAACTAGGGATGCGCACCCAAGGGGAACAAGACACAGGAAGTGGTAGTTCATGGAAAGGTTGGGAAACACTAGTCAACGGACTTAATGTTATGTCCTATAGGAAGTGTTTAACAGTAAAAGTTGCCCTATGAGTGAGATTTCAATGTATTTTGGAAATAATAACTTACCTTGGGTTATCCGAGAGCCGCAAATAGCAGCGAATCACATGTTTTAATAAACGAGCAGACTGTTCCTTTGATAAAGAAATAACCATCTTCCCCTGAAGAAAAGAGGTGAACAAATTAAGTACATGACATAAAAATATAAAAAACAGTTCATTTACATTTTAAAAAAATTAGTCAGAAAACACCCACTGAATTAGTAAGAAACTAAAAGAAAAAATAAAAAGCATTCACTAAATTTACTAGTTAAAATAAACTAAACTTTTAGTATGCCCTAGATTCTTCTATTAATACATTTTTGTGATTTGAGATACCCTGAATAAAATATGTAAATTTTAAAGCATAAAAATACCTAATTCAGGGTTTAGGACTTAAAAACTTAAATGATCTTAAGCACCTAAGACTATCATCTTTCTAATAAAAAAAGGACCCTTTCCAGTTATTTCCTCTAAATGCATTTTGAATACGATTTTATTTTTTTAAAAGCAATGTGCTGTCATTTTTGGTAACCCAAGGGTGACATTTTCTTGCTATGAAAAAAAGACAGTTAAAACAAAATATCAATCAGCAAATCATAGCTCATGATCCATTTGGGATTCTATATCATGGTATTTGATCCTATTTTTATATTTGTCTTAACAATTTGATTGTGAATTTTGTACTGAATATTTTAAAGACAGCTATCATTTTAAAGACATCAAAAGTTCAGAATTCTAGAAGCAGGGCTAAAAAGCTGGATCAAAGAGTAAATTATTTATTCAAAATATTCTGGATTCAAAATAGCAACCAAGCCAACAATAAAATGTGAATTTCAAGTCTGGCTGTACATGTTAACATAAAATTAATATTACTCTAGGTGAAAATAGTATATTTTATGTTAAATATTACATCCTGGTACATATTAGTAAGATGAAAAAATAAAATGTTGATGGTAATGTTAATTTAAATAAATAAGATGAAATGTAGAGTGGTTTGAAAGATGATAGATTAAAACATGAAATTTGAAAGAAAAGCAATTCTGTATAAAAATTTTATAAAAGGGGATTTTCTCCCACCAAATCTTGCAAGTTTAAAATGGAGTGGTTAAAAAAGTTGACTAGAATGACTGAAAACAGTATAATTGATTAAAATGTGATTGACAAAAGCTCAAACAGGAAGTGATACAGAAAATGAGCATTTTTTCTTTTATTATCATAGAAATATTATTTAGACATCAGCAAACTATAATTAAATGATTTTATAAGAATCCAGATACCTGAAAATTAATATCACAATTCTTCTATCTCAGGGCTAAATCTGAATTTTGATGGGCCCAAAAGAGTCAAGAGTATCATTAATTTTAAAAATAATATGCTTAAAATCAAAACTAAATTAATCAACAAATCTACATTATAATTATTTGTCTCTTGGAATTCTTTTCTTCCTGAATATTTGTGAGAAAGAATAAAGTATTTAACTTAAGATAAGTAGCCATTTGCACTTAAATTATTGCCCTGACAGGGAAGAATGTCTCAGTAATCAACCTGTGAAGTAGTTAATTCAATCATTAGCAAAGAATAATGATTTAAAAATTACATACCTTTATTTACAATGAGTTTTCTCATGGTATCATTGTAAATCATTTTAATTGTACTTATGTACACTTTTATAAAGTCTAAATTCCAAATTATTAAAGTCAGCTGCTGCAATACCAAACCAATTTAACTGCCATTCTTTGAGCAGTAATAATTTTAAACAACTGTTCTGTTGTTTGCAAGGATCAAAAGAAAAGATTACCAGAATCATTGCAACATGTGAAAATCTTTCATAAGTCTGGCAGATGTAATTCAATCCTGTTTCATCCAGCAAAATCTTTTGCAGTATAAAAGTAGCAACCTAGACAAGGAAAAATAAATACATTTAATTGAGGAAAAGTCTGACAATAAGCAAATGAAAATAGTCAAATCCTTTACCATTAAATTTTTTCAATTAGTTGAATATCTGCATACTCAGTACAAAATACTTCACATGAAATACATCATTAAATTCAATGTTTCTGCAGTATTTGATTATAATTTCAAAATCACTTTCAAAACTCGCAAATTACAAACTAGTTAGAAATACTTTATTTAATATCTCCAGATTGAACTTTATCACTGAATTTTATTGCATATTTCATAATACAAGCTTAACCATTATGTTCTCAACACTATTGTACACTACGAATAGCTTGAATTTCTAACCTGCACCTGTGCACATTTGAGACCAGAAACAATTCAACCTAATTTTATTTGGTTTTTCTACAATAAAGACATCAAAAATAATTTTTATATTCCAAGATAATCATGAAATTCATAACTTTTTGGCAGTTGCAAAAACAAATTTTCAATCAAAGGCACTTTCTAGGTAAGCTTTTTTGAAACTTTTCAAGCTTTAAATTGGTATAACTCAAGTAAATATATATAAACCATCCTTTTTATGAACAATTCATAATATGCTAAATTTTGATACACGAAATATAAAATGCCATAAAAAATCAAGTTAAAAACTTTTCAAACTTTCCCATTGTACCTAAAAAATAGTTATTTCAATGCCCAATTATTTAAATCTATTAATTTTTGTAAGTAGTTACCTTTTTTATTTAACATTCCTAAATAACTCTAGTTTGCTAGAACTAACGTGATCTTTTATAACATTCATATTATAGACTGGTTCCATTAGTTAAAACTAATAAATTATAACTTGGACAAACTTCTACAACAATGTTTTAGGAAAAGTGAAGAGAGATTTTCTTCATTAAAGTAAATATTTACCTAGTAGTAATAATTAGGTGTGTGGATTTTTTAGTTTTAAAATTATTTTTTGTTAATTTTTTAAATTATTTTTTTGCAAAGCCTAAAGAGCTGTTTCCTCTAAGAAATTCTTCTTTGGCGATAATACAAAAAACGATATATGTGCTTAAAAGCATTGCCATGAAAGTCTTTATATCAAAGACATTTATAATATTACAATGTATACAATATATTTACAATGTAAAAACATTGAAATACTGTAAATATACTTAAGAGTGCAATTAGAGAGTACAGGAAGGTCATCATACCAATCAATTACCAGCAACAAGAAACATCCCTATTTTTAAATGGGGGTAACCCACAATTGTAGCAAGTATTATGTATTGTAGGTGTTCCCATTTGAAAATGGGGACATTTCTCATCTTAACCATACCGTTTTTGACAGTTCGCTCCCAGCTTCCATAATTCTTAAACAGAGAGGAATAATTTCAGTTGACAGTAGAAAATTTATGACTTCTTGTTCATCAGTCTAAAGAGGAAAGCAGACACATTCAGAGAAAAATAAAAACCTTACAAAGAGTAGTGTTCATACATTATAAGGGGTTTAACAGGATTCTTCCTTTTACATGAAAGAAATTCAAGGGCCTTATTTTCAAAATGACAAGCATTTATAAGACTAAAGAAAATGGACACGTACAGAGCAATTAAAAAGCAATTCAAAAATATTTTTAAATAAAAAAATTCCATTTCTAAAATGTAGTAATAGTTTGCTTTAAAATCACTACATAATGGAATGGAATATTCAACACTACTAGCCTTATATATTTAAAAGACAATACAAAAATAAACAATTGTAGTTTCCATCATTGCATAAATAAATTTAATTAAATAAAATTATTATATTAATTAATTTATTAAATTGTGATTTAAATTAAATTAATTAATTCAATTATCAAATCAATTAAGAGTATGCAATAAAAAAGGAAGAGGCAAAAAAATTGCAGATTGGAAAAATATTAAGCTGTGAGCAAAACATTATTTACAACAAGGAATATATAGGATTATAGGGCTAAATGAAATTTTGGTATTTTTCAAGCCCTTTTAAGGGCCAAAGAACAGAAAAATAAAATTCAACTACCTTGGGAATCCTGTTTAAGCAGAAAATTAACAGTTGCAATCAATTCATAACAAAAGAAAGTACAAGATAATTATTACCTTCACCAGAGCACCTATAACTCCAAGACTAGTAAGCCTTAGGTACTCAAATGGCCTCGTCTTACTAACAGTATGAAGAAAAGGGTACAGGTAAAGAGGTGTATTGGCTAGAAAGAAAACGAAGCATTTAATCAATTATAAAAATTCATTCTTCAGATTCTTTACATTTTAATTCAAATTTGAAAATGAACTATTTTTATCAATCGTCCTTTTAATTTAAATGGTAGATAGTTGAATTAACGTTGCACTGGAGCAACACAACAGGCTATTGGCGACAGTTCGGGATCCCCTTCCCCCAATCAAGGGAAAGATTCGAAGACACCTTGTAATTTTGAACCACGGTCAGATGGCAAGTTCACACCTGAGCTGGTACTGCAACATGAGTACATTTGGGGCCAAGACAGATTTAATGTGCACCAACCCCCATATCTTAAATTATAGTAGTGGGCTACAGTACCCACTACTATAGTTTAAGATATTGGGATTCCCAAACTTTGGTCTCAATATAAAGTAGTATTCACAAGCATTTTTAGATTTGGGTCATTCCATATGGGGACACCTGGTGGAACAAGTCATGGATTCTTTTCAAATTTTTACCATAGATAGACATATCAGTAAAACCCAGATCTCAATTTAAATATTTTGTTTAATATTACTTGAGATACTGGAATTTAAAAATTGCTCAATTTTACAAAATGGTGGCCATCTTGGATTTACCACATTGTCTATAAATGACCCTAACTTGAGAACTAATAGTTCCTGTTATTGTATTTGCCATTGCCTACCTATCTGCTAATTATTACAAATTACAATTTTTTAATAAACTCTTGTAAAGTCCACAAGTATTTAATATTACATCCTTACAGAGACGCTTAAGGCTTCTAAAGTGGCCATACACTTTATGGTTCCACCAATATAATCAAACTCCTATTCCATGATAAGAGGCAAAAAAGTACCACTCAGCTTTTACACCATGATTTTTTAAGCAAAAATAATAGTTTTAAAACTTATATTACTATTGGTCTGAGATCCCATTACTGAAAACTTTATATTTTAACTTGTGATTAAATGTTTGATAATTATTTTTTGAAAAGTCCAAAATGTTGAAGTGTCATGCACTGAATTGTCACTTACAACACAGAAGCAGATTTCACACATAAAAAGTATTCAAATAGCACATTCAAATAACAAGCAGGCTTAAGATCCTTAATCCTGCTTGTTATTTGAATGAATGTTTTGAATAGCATCTTCTATAATGCAGGTATAATTTTCAGAAAAATCTGTCACTATGTGATAGCAGTATTCACACTTAATTCATCCTTTTCCTTAATAATGGCATTGAGATTTTGCGAAAATAAGTGATGCATACATAAAGCAATGAGTTTATCAAGCAAATTAGCGGTGATAAAATGCAATATTGAAAATATGATAATTTTACTAACAAAAGTGGTTTCTAAGAATAAATGTAAATTTTAACAGAAATATTGTAATTAAATATTATAAAACACAAAATTTTGTAAAGTATTCTTAAAATTAATTTAAATAAAAACAAGTTTTCTTCAATGGTACTTAGTATACTTTTCCAAAGACACCATATGATAAAATAAATTTAAAAATACATAGGACTGTCTAATTTGATGTTCTATTGATATTTTTACATTTAATGTGAGCCTGCTTTGAATTAGTACTTCATAAAAACTGAAATTTGACCATATTTTTTTAAGCTATGGTCATTTTTGCACTGTAGATGACCCATGTTTTGAAATACATGTTATCATTAGAATAGCTTTTATTTAGAAACGAAGAATTTTACCCCTGAATTTTTGTGATTCAAATACATGGTTAGCTAATACTTCCATAAAAAATAAGAGGGTTCATTTTTCTATAGCCCTTTAAAGACGACTTTTTAAAAGTGATTTTTTCACTTTACATGGAAAAATCCACTAAAATGTTAAATTTTCAGAATAGCATTGCACTTTTCCTGGTTTCCCAAGCAAAGCAATATAGTGGGTTACTGTATTTTACAAATTTTTAAATCATTGAAAAGACAAGACGTTTAATGTTTTTGTACTGATTTTAAGGGATGTTACCTTGCAGAAATGCTGAACGCGTCTCTGGGTGGGAAGCCACACATTGTAAAAGGGCTAATGCATTACAAACCCTATTAGACTGATGTGCCTGAAAAGACATAAAAGCAGATTAAAACTTAAAATGAATATGCAAAAGATAGATTAGAATGAAAATAATTCAAAAAGTAAAGGCAATTTTATTTTTAGACAATCAAATATACAATCTCATGCAAAGTTAATCATTTATTTTTCAATATAGTCAACCATTACTGCTACACAATTTTTGTTTGTCCAGAAGCTTACTGTTGTTTTCCACTGTGTTGGTCATTATTGAACCAACCTGCTTCTTTTCAGATGTTTTCCTGAATGCTATTCAGGAGCAGCATGTTTTTCCATACTCTTTTGATTGTTCTGATACAGAGCAAAAATACCTGCTCAGTCATTATGTCAAATTTTTTAGAATTGGTTGGTTGTTGTGTATTTTATGGTGCAAGATCCAAAATTGGATAAGCTGTGCCAAACGCAGGATAAAAATAGGTTTCAAGATATAATTATCACCAGACCTACATTAAAACATGATGAATGAGTAATTAATTTCAGATTATTAGAGAATTTTTAATGCTTTTCAGTTTTGTTTGTTATGTTTCATTAATACAGAAATTATTTATTCATAGAAAATTATTCCGTCTTCAGTCTGAAAACCAGGGAACAACTAACTCTTCAAACACTCAGAGAAAAAGCTTTATGGCTGGTCATTGATAGTTTTTAAGATTACGTTGATATGCTATCTTACACAATGAAAAACAGATCCAATAGGCTTATGTCAAAATAAGTTAAACTAATAGCAGATCTCTTCATGGACTTAATCAGCAAAACAAGTATTAAACAAAACAGATATCCTATAGAAAATGTGAATGATTTTGCCTCAAATTCATTATAATTTATCACTTAAAAATAGGTCGATGATCAAATAAGAAAAATTAGATTTTTTGTAAATACATTTTAACTTTGGAAAGGATATTACTTACAGTAAGCGTTGGCGGGTTTATGGCAGGGTATATATTAATGATTTCCTGAAGTAAAGCTGTTATTGTTCCAAATGAATGCCACAACATTGGAGCCAACTCTGGAACAGCTTCCCTTTTTTTACTGAAAAAGAATTATTTAGTTAAAGCATAAATTTTAAGATTCATGTTCTCATAAACCAATCATATCTCACAATCTATAATAAATTTTATTACAAGCTTCAAGGGACACTGGTTGATAAAAATACAGCATACTGTTTTCAAATAAATCTTAAGAACAGGATATGAAAACCCATGATTTTTCTAAATCAAAAATATGATTTAAATCACATATTTTTAACTTTAAATTGGATTTTTATTATTTTAATTAATCCCTTACAAGTACAAGTTTAAACTTGTTTGACATAATACATGCAAATCAGTGTAGTTTCTAGATAGTTTTGATTTAGTGTTAAACATTAATATTTATGATGAACATTACCATATTTATAAATTTTTGTATAAAATTAATCACAAATCAGACAAGTTTCAGATTTTTTTTGCATTATATATTTATCATATATGAATAAAATGTATAAATTTCATTTTAGTTGCTTTTTATACTAAGTAATTAATTGGTTAGACTTGTTTTTGAGAAAATACTGTCACCAACAGAAAATAAAAGGAACTTGCAACAAAATTCATGAAAAGATTCCTACTTTTTATTAATATTGAGCTTGCAAAAAGTACTTATTTGTGAAAAATGTTGTTTGTAAGTAAATAAAAAATGAGACAAGAACATGTATTTTTGACAGCAAATATTTAGTTCTACCTAAATATATTTCACTAATGTGCATGGCACAGAAGTCGACATTATTTGCACGTCGGCAACAAATTGATATCAATCATATAAAATAAACCTGATTTTGTTGATTTGATCAAAGTGTGCTCGATTTGAGCAATGGAGCTATAAAATTCTGTTAAAAAATACAAAGTGCTCACTGCTCTAATGAAATTCTTCAGAAAATTTATGACAGTAAACAATGAGAAATCTGGAAGATAGAAATCAAAGCAGAAAAGAAAATGTGAGTAAATGAGAAAATAGGTTCAGATGTAAAAATATACTGAATAATCTTTCCAAGTAAATGGGATACAATTGAGGTATGGTATTTTAATTAATGTCACACTGAAGCAACACAACAAGCTATAGGTGACGGTTCGGGATCAATCCCAAATGGAAAGATACGAGAACACCATGTAATTTTGAACCACGGTCAGACGACGAGGGATGCAATTGAAGCATCCCTCGTTGTCAGAATTTAATTGTGGTAACATGACTGAGGTATGAATTTTTTACCATGCACTGTATTGAAAATAAAAGTTAACCCCCAGTACACAAAATGCTGTTTTGTACATTTTTTCACCAATTTTATTCCATTTAGAGGTATAAAATGAACATATCTATGCTAATATCAATAAATTAATTTTAATAAGGCCTAAAAGTGAGCAACACTGCCACCAATTGATATAAGCTGAAATTTCAGTGCAGATGCTGTGTGTACTAGTATCCTAGTTTATTTATATTACAAAAAGAAACTAATGAAATATTAAAAAAAGACAGGTGCTTTCACTTAGTTACATTTTACTAAAGAATCATACATGCTTACTTTAAACTGATATTTGAGTAGATTCATAAGGAATAAAAGTTTTTTTACATCAAAATATTATGATAATTAAAAAAATAATAAAACTACTACAGAAAATATGCATTTTTGATCATGACATTTGTGAATAAAATTAGAAATATACCATGTAGGATCAGAGGAAATACAAAAGAGCAAGCAATGGTAACCTTTTGTTGTGCCCAGGATCATATGACCAAAACTAGTAACGTGACCCTTAGAATTCTTTTATCTGCCAGGAGGAACCCAACATTCACCATCTGATTGGTCCATGATGTGAAAGACGCTAATTCATCATCTCATTGGTCTGTGTGATTGACTCTGGCAATTTCACATTTGTTGCCATATTATAGAAATGTTTTTAGACTTACGCTGTGATAAATGTTATATCACCAAACAAGTCAATTTTCCAGAGCAGTCACATGACTAGTCGACGTGTTAGTCACACTTTTTGAAGCCCATTTCAATAGTAATGCTCTATTATACTTATATTTCATGTCTAAAAATTAATATCTACTTACAATTCATTTATTACCTTATTTTTATTTCAAAAAATAAAGTTTACACATTTAATTAAATTAATTATTCAAGTATTTAATTAAATTAAACTGTATACAAAATTTTAATTTTCTACAACATTCTTTTTGCAAATAGTACAACCCAACTGACAAAAAACATACATGAAAAAAATGTCACCATTCCTCAGAGATTGCACTCGATAAATACCATACCTCAATTCTAAAAGAGCATTTTCTCTTGTGTCAGCACGGGCTAATTCACTAATCCATTGGTAAACTTTTTCTTGATCTGCTTGAGATAATGTAGTATGCTGGGGTACATTCATGAGACGCTACAGACAAGAACAGTTGTAAATAAGGAAGTGCATTTGAAAAGTATCCTTCATTGCAGTAATAAGAATCTAATGATAAATTTAAAAGCTCTATAGCACTGTTACTTCTTCACACGAAAAAGTAATGGCCTCAGAGATGGCAACCTTAGGATGTCTATCGGTAATTGGACTATTTGATTTTCAATAGTGATAGAGAATTTGAATAATGATTTTACGAAAATGAAACTAACATTTAAACATAGTTAAGGGTGCATTAACTACAAAAATTAAGTCGTTAAAAAATCAATAAGTTACTTTAAAAATCAGAATTTTTTTAAATTCAGAAATGTGGCAGCACTTGGTTTATTGGTACATTGCCTCTTGTGACAAAACACAGCAACAGGGAAAATAACTCATTTGCAAAAGGATGCATGAAAATTTTATATCTGAACACTGAAGTCAGTTCAAGCCATTGGCTCTTGTGCGCATTTTATTTTTTATTCATCTGTGCTAAGGGCTGAAAATTTTCCTTTTTAACCTTAAATTTTAGTAAAATCCTAGAAAAAGTTATAGCCTTGGCATAATTTCAATTTTTTATTATCAAGCCACTGCCAAATGATAACAATGGGAAGAAAAGGATGCCAACATGCCAATCTTTGGTGAAAAAAGGTTAATTTTGCACAATCACAATATTTTTCCTTCAAGCCGGATATTCATAAATAATTTCACTATTTGCTGTAATAACAGTGAAAATCAGCTATGGCTGGCATTTCTGAGGCCTTTTCAATGTTATTTTTCATTTTTAAAACAACATTTCTCATATAGATTACAATAAACACTTCACATAGATTGCAACAAATTTACTTAATACACAAGTGTAGAAACGTTTGTGAGTGCGAGGTTTGGGTTTGGACCCACTTTAAAAACATAAATTTCTTTATTTAACCTATTTATAGTATGCCCTTGATTTGACCTTGGATAAGTATAATTGATTGTGATTTTTGATGGTTGTTTGGGTTTTATGGTGAGGTTTGGGTTTGGACCCACTTTAAAAACATAAATTTCTTTATTTAACCTATTTATAGTATGCCCTTGATTTGACCTTGGATAAGTATAATTGATTGTGATTTTTGATGGTTGTTTGGGTTTTATGGTGAGGGCCACACATGGCCAAGCTGTGCCAAATATCAGGTAAACAGACATACATACTAGTTTTAACTTATACAGAAGAGAAATATACCTAGGACGGAATTGAACCTATGCAGCTAACTTGTATGTTGTTAGCACAGTGGACAAACCCACCAAGTCAAGGTTTTTGAATGTGGACAAGATAAAATACAATGGTTTAAGATTTTCAGCAAAAATTAAGGCCTTTCAAGAGCATACTGACTGAAAAATGAGGCCTTTTCAGACCAGTGGGAAAACTTGTATAGTGATGAAGGATGACTGCATTACTGGAATAATTCACTCAACAGTTTTTTTAGAGCAAGGGTTCAATTACAATTATTGCAGAAAGACAAAACAGAAATAATGCATCAAGATTAATGCGCATTGATAGTTGACAAAATCATCTAAATCTTGAAAACATGTTATACTGTTAAATGCAACATACTAAAAACTAATTGCAGCATAGAATAAAGAGCAAATGGAAAATTAACAATATTCATAAAATGTTTAACTTAAAACAGATTCAATTTGTTCAGTCATGAATTGAAAGTAAAGTTTGTTTTGTTTTGCCAAATACTTAATTACAAAGTTTTAATTAAATCTTTGACCCCAAGTTACACATTGAGGCCTATTTTATACATACCAGTGACAAAGCATTTAGATTTTTTAATGAGGGGAATTTCTGGTTTACTCACCATAAGTAAATTTTGTTAATTTTAAGTAAAACGCAAAAAATCATTGTTTTTATTTGCTAATGCTCATCCTTTGTGACAAAATGTTTACAACCACTCTGAAAATGTTACAACTTTATTAAGAGCTCATATCCCAATACAAATTCAAAAGACTAAGCAGACAACTCAACTGGCAGAAATATTGAGAGGAAGCATAAGCTAGATGACAGGCAATGCAAGTATTTGCAGTATTGAAATGTCAAAACTTCAAAGAATAAAGGAATGTAAATGCAACTCTAATCTATTAACTTGAAACGTATAATTTGAATCGTCCACAAATTTTTAGATAGAAATATATATAACTTTTATTCTCCTCCTGACTTAAGCAAGTTTGAAGTAAACAGGAACAAGTGAATGACCTACTTAAAACGTACAAATTAAACAAGCGTAAAAATGTACATAAATTAGCTTCAGAATAAAAACGAAAATTATGAAAAATACAACTCAAAATTGCAATATTATTTTCAACTTAAAACGAAAGTTTATCACAAGGAGAAAACGAAATTTGGTAATTATTGAACATGAAACTGAAAAACAGAAGCGCGCAATTTACAATGGAAATTACATTAATTTCCTATTGCGGAAGCCAAGTTTAAATGCAATGCATGAATGCAATTTCATTTAAGACATTTGTTGTTTCATTAAGACATTCACGAAAAAAACTTAAATGTTATTTTTTCTTCAATAAGCTTACTTGTTGTCCAACTAGAGTGTTCATGGCCAAATTATTTTTAACGTTATTTCAATCACAACGTAAAAGAAATTCTCAATTTCTTATTAATTATTTTACACTTCAACAAACTCCTAACCAAAGTTGTGGAAAGATCAACAATACTACAGAAAAGACAATACGTGCCCGGAAGAGGATTAATCAGAAATAATGCCAGAAAATATACTTAAATTCATCAAAGGAAGTTTAAGAAAGCTCCTCTAGGGCTCGTATGAGTAGGGTTACCATAAGTTTCGGTTTTGGGTTGTGAAAGGTGCGTCCACAGAGTAGTTAGCTATTTACTCTGTGGATGCGTCCTTGGATCTGGGTCGTATGGTCCACAGAGTAAATAGCTACGAATATCTTTTACTCTGTAATATGGTCGTTTTCTCCCGGTCAGAAGAAACATTTGGGCCGTGTATTTAAAGATGTATCGCTCATTGATTTTCACAACACGGGAAAATTTGCCTGTTTTGAAAGCGCTCCGGGTGCAACACTGACCATGTAAGGTTAGCTGGGTTTTATGGCGCAAGACCATATTTGGTCATGCTGCGCCAAGCAAGATAGACGAAGTCAAACACAGAACATATACACACAAAGAAAGTTTTTCTGAAACAGAGAGTAAGTACAATCATGGTGGAATCGAAACTGACAGGAATCGAACCTAGGCACCTTACAACTCACAGGTTCAACACTTACACCGATTCTTTGGAAGTGGGTATGGGCTGAGTGGGTATGCCCACTATATCCACTGAGCTTGTAATCCGCGGATTGTAGGTGTCACAGGTTCGATTCCTCTCTGGGTGTATCTTCTGTGTCAGTAAAACTTTCATTGTATGTATATCTATTACTTGGCGTTATATGTATCGTGTTTGGCGCAGCATGGCCAAATGTGGTCCCTTGCGCTATAAAACCCAACCATCCTTTGGTAGGTAGGTATTTTAATTAACGTCACACCGGAAAAACACAACCGGTTATTGATGGCGGTTTGGGATCAATCCCAAAGGGTAAGATCCGAGTATAACACCACGTAATTTCGAGCCGTGGTCGGATGACGAGGTTACACCTGAGCTGGCACCCCACTCTCCAAACTTCCACACCACGTCAACGTGAGGACATTTGAGGCCACACCAGATTTCACGTGCATCAGCCCACTTTGTACACGACGGTCTTCGGTTGGATTCGAACTCGCAACCCTCTGATTGCTAATCCGTTACTCTTCCAACTTACCGTGGCCCTACCATCCTTTGGAAGTATTGAAAAATTTATTTTTTTTTCTGTCAAAATTATCCCCATTCATCCATACTGTTGAAATGGGCTCTGGCAGAGGTTGGTCGGGTTTTGTGGTGAAAGGGCCATATTTGGTCAAGCTGTGCCAAACACAGGACACAAATAGAGGCGGGTGCTGATGCTAGCTTGAAAGGATTATCACTTTCTCCGAAATTGCAATATCAGCATAAAAAATTAAGCCGATGGTAATTCTGCGATAAATTGTTTGAGGTGATAACTGCTAAAGTATTTTATTCTTCAAACAGTAATACTCAGAATACTGAGAATTTGAATCATTACAGTAATATGGTTCGTCCCTCTACGGTTATCTTTTGCTAAACGAGGGCAAACTATACCAGAAACATATGCTGTATAAAGTATTCCAACCTACAGCCATGACACCAAAATAATAAAATAACCCTATCTATAGAGGTTTTTTTCTGTGTAATCAAAAGCATCGTCGCTTAAGACGAAGAAAAAATATTTTCGATTTAGAATTAATCTGATTCATCGCTCTTTCTATATTGACGTTAATTTAAAAAATAATCCACATGCTGAAATTCCATTTCTATAACATGCCACGTTGCGTTACAAGAAACAAAAGAGGTTACTAAAATACGAGCATCCTCTATATAATTAGCTTTATTCTCCGACTCTGGCGAGTTGGCATTTGTAGCCACGTGGTATATTTTTCTAGGGCATATTTTAAATCTACTCTTTGCGCATTTCCTATAAAACTATATTTTGCAAAAAAGTAATGATTTACAAGCAACAAGTAGCATTTGTTAATAGCTCAATTTTTTAAATTATATAAAAGACACGGGTGTAATCAAATATGTGGGTGAAGGAATCTCCGAAGTATGCTTTAGAAAGTAACTTATAGAAGATGATAAGGAAAACTTGATTACTCTTTTGCAAGTAAATCAATGAAATTTATAACGCATCAGTGGCCGACAAAAGTGAAGATTTTCATTGCTTAATAGCAGGGCTGCCAGGTTAAGTTTTCAGACATAACTCAAACCAAATATTAAAAAATTAGAAGAGAAAAAATGAATGTTTTTCCCTCAAGAAAAATATAATATTTAAATGAGTTGAAAAGGGATGTGAGAAAGAGGAAATGGAAGGCGAAAATAGATCTGAATAAAAAGGGAACTTTTTATGCCATATATTGATGTATGGGGTCGATGACGACTTGGGCCAATATTTGTAGATCGTATGAACCCCGCTGTAACGAAATGCCACAAGCGTAGTAGCTAATGGGAGTTTGATTGAAAGTAACACCCCGCATTTGATGGTTTTAAAAGTTTTTAGCCGTGAATTCATAATTGCACAATAAAGAAAGTTTAGAAACGCTCATTTTTACATTATTTCAAAACGAAGTGTTTACTTTTTTCTCCTGAATTCCTACAAATCGGTATTTTGGATTAGTATATTCAGAGGTTCACGAAAAATTAGTTTACATAAACACTTATAGGTGGCAGCACCATAACAAGAACGATGAGTATTTCTTAGATTT
The DNA here is from genome assembly GCA_933210815.1 of Meta bourneti. Lineage (NCBI taxonomy): Eukaryota > Metazoa > Arthropoda > Arachnida > Araneae > Tetragnathidae > Meta > Meta bourneti. Next base: position 20,833,840 of record OW119929.1, read on the forward strand.
TTTAAAATTTAATCTGTGAAAGGGGGGTAGGGAAAAAATAACATTAAATGGTCACTAGGTAGTTAGGCCGGTGATAGAGAAGCGGTGTTGCAAACGAAGGGTTGCGAATTCGAAACTCGACCTAACAAAGACTCGTGTATGTTTTTTTTTATGTTGAACGGAGCACATGGCCCCGAAGGGTTCTTAATCTCCAGTGCGGTAGTTAAATATCTTGAGATGGAATTTACTTGGTAAGGTGTTCATGATGAATGGAACAAAGCGATGCATGTGAAGATATCGATGATCGTAGCGATTTTCTCTAGCGGGGTTGGAGCTTATCTCAGTCTTCATAACGGCGGGGAAGCCTCCGACTGATCGGAACCGACACTAAAGGGTTTTTACAAAAGAAGGTATTGGTATTGAAAGCTTACAAAAGTATTGCATTTCAAAAATTAAAATATTTAAGAATAACTAAAGTAATTAGAAAGAAGGTTTGATCAGGGAGTTCAACTCTCTGTCCAGAGTGATAGTACACCTTGGTCTTGATTTGTTTTTGGGAAGGGTTGGGTCTTAAGTTTCAATTTCCTGCACAGCAGTATTTGGAATAGTGTTTATATTGAGGAAGAATTTACGAGCGAGTTTTGGGATGAAGTTTCTGATGGTTGGGATTTTAAGTGCTTTATGGATATCACTATTGGGGTAAAACCAACGTAAGCTTGAGATTTGCTGAGAATCAAGTTTTGAAGCTGTTCAATGCGTTTGATATTAGTTACATTAGTCGCCCCCCAGATTGGGCAAGCATATGTTATGATTGGCCTGACAAAGGAAAGATAGATGAGTTTTTTTGTTGTGTAAGGAAAGTGTTGAACTCCGGGATGTGAGCGGGTAAACCATAGCTGTGATTTTGCGGAACTTATTCAGAATGTGTTAAATGTATGGCTTCCAAGTTAATTTAGAGTCAAGGATAAGTCCTAGATACTTTGTAGTGACCATGGGATTGTTTGACCGTAAAATTTTAATTGGGGCAGTCTCGTGGGATCTTTGCAATAGAACATAATAGCAGCTGTTTTCTCGACATTGAGCTGGATTTTCCATTTGACAAGCCAGGATTTAAGGTAGTGAATATGAACTTTAAAATATGCAATAATAATTTTAGGATTTTTGTGCTATGTGAAAATTGCGGTGTCGTCGGCGAACATGCTAATTTTGGTGTTATCTGTTTGTGGAATATCGTACATGAAAAGGTTAAAGAGAAAGGGTCCGAGTTATGATCCCTGGGGATTCCAGCATAAATGTTTCTTTGTGAAGAGTGTTGACTATTAACCCGAACAACATAAGTTCTATTGCTTAGGTAGGAGGTAATAAGTTTATTGATGTATCTTGGGAATTTGTGAATGATCATTTTATAAATTAGTCCTTGAATCCAGACTTTGTCAAAGGCTTTGGTTATGTCGAAAAAGATGATCTCAGTGTTTTTGGTTATGTTCGCTTTTCCAGACTGGATATATTCAATAACTCTAAGAAGATGGTGACTAGTGGATAATTGAGGGGTGAAGCCAAATTGTTGAGGGATCATGATGTTGCTTGTGTGGTAGTGGTCAAGTGTAATCGCCTCAGTGATTTTGCTTAGGATCGGTAAAAGTGAGATTTGTCTATAACTAGGAGATTGTGGAGGCTTATCTGATTTAAGAATTGGGATAATGCACGCGGTTTTCCAGGGATGAGGGAAGTGAGTGAGTTTAAAAATGGTATTAACAATCAAGGTAAAAATAAGAATAGAATTAGGGGGAGGTTTTTAATCATTTTGTTAGTAATCCCTTCCATCCCGGGGGACTTTTTAACATTCAGCTTATCAATTTCACGAATAACATTCAGAGGGGAGGATCATAAACTTAAAAGTTTGGTCAGGTCTGCTATTGTATGAATCAATGGTTTTCAATACTAGAGACGTAGTAGCAGGATCATTGATATTATTTTCAGTGAATTGAGTTTCTAGGCTATCAGCAATAAGATTGGCTTTATCCATGTCGGAGACAGCCGTTTTGAGTGAGGATATAAGGGGGTAAGTTAAAGCGTTTTCTAGTCAATGACCTAGCCGTTTTCCAAACTGAATGGTCATCAGTATTGAGGGAATGCAAATGATTTTTCCAAGACTCTTGTGAGTGTTTGGATATTTTTTCAGAAGGGTTTTATGAATGTAATTAAGGAGTGGTTTTAGTTGCAGGTTTTTGGTTTTCTGCCAGTGTTTTTTAACTCTATTTCTGGTTTCAATTAGTTGTTTAATCTCATTGGGGAGGAATAAATTATTAGCAATTGTCACTGGTTTAGAGCACTCATTGTAGGCTGAAGTAATTTGTTTAGTTAAGTTAATAACAGCGTTATCTATTTCACCAGGGTTATTGAGAGGATGAAGTTGTGTGGGGTAGGTAACATTAGAGCTGAGTGTCTTTTTGAATTGAGTCCAATTGGTAGTTTTATGAGTCGATGGAATAGTGGGAATACAATAAAAGGCAAAATTAATAATAACGGGATTATGGTCAGAGGGAAGTTCGGGAATAGTCTATGTAATATTTAAAATTAAATCTCTTGAGCAGAGCAAAGTCAATCGTGCTAGCAGAGTTCCTATCTATCCTAATTGGTTTATTAGGGGCAGCAATGGAGGCACCCATTTGGGTGGTAAGATCAAAAAGTTTCTCGACAGCCGCCATTATTACTGTTGCAATTCCAAAAAGTATGGTACGCATTAAAGTCACCGCATAGTATAACTTGGTCATGAGCTTTTAGTAGCAGTTCAATATCATCTATGAAGGTAGAGTGTTTTCTAGGGGAGTTATAGATAGAGGTAAGAGTAAAATGTTCAAGTTTAGGGAGAGTGATGGATTGGTCGTTGCCTGAACATGTTTAAGTGTGGGGGTAATTTCCTGGTGGTGGGATGGATTTTTTAATGAAGATAGTGGTTCTTCCACGGGCCTTAGTGTTCGAGGGTACGGCTAGGTCGGTCCTGTAAGTGTTGTAGTTGTGAATGTTTGTGTTGGGTCTGAGGTGTGTCTCTTGCAGATAAACCACATCAGGATTGTGTGTTGACGAATTCCCGTTCTATAATTTTGTTGCAAATACAATTTGTGTTCCAAAAACATGCTAAGCCCAGTGTTTGTTCGACCCATCAAGTGTTAGTAGATAGACACTGTGCGAGTATGAACAGTTTGTCTAAAGGAGAATGAGCGGAGCTTGATCGCTGCCTCACTAATTCCTCCTAGTGATTTGAAAATGTCCGAGAGCCCCCTAAGAACGAAAAGCAGGTCGTTCGCACCCTCCAATGGAAAGGTGGTGTTCTGGATGGGGAGTGGTCTTATTCAGTTGCGCACTTGCTTGACTTGCGCTGGTCTGAATGTGTTTTTGATCGGACTGAGGTTGGGTGGTAGCGGGGTTAGGATTAGAATTTTTGGTGATATAGGCAAATGAACGATAATTATTAACTGGTCTAGAGTTAAAGTTATTGGGGAAGTCATAGTACGGTTAAATGAGGGAGGACTGTATTTTTAGGAAATTTAGGACATCCCCTCAAGGAGGCAACATGGCCCGACTCCTGTCAGTTGATGCATTTAGGGTTATCCGATTTAGGGGTAGTGCAAGTGGATGTGCTGTGGGCTTCACTGCATCTTAAAAATCTGGCCTTCATAAGGCAGTTCACTGAACTATGGCCAAAGCCATTACAATTATAACATTGAGACGGCCCTCCGTTCTGTTCATCTATCGTAATGGACATATATAGGCAGTCATTGACTTCAAAGATTTCTTCGCCTTTTAAGTTCTTAACTACCTCGATTAAGAATATGGGCAGGGGAAGCTTAGTTTTTACTTACTTAAGTTGGGCCACTTTATTAACTCTGATATACCCTTGTCTTTTAAATCCGATTTGATATCAGCTATATCAGTGTCTTTCGGGAGACCCGTAAGTACAACCTACCTTGATGGGTCGATCAAACGAGGGGGTTATGATGTATCCCTCAATCCCCTTCTCTTTGAGGTATAGGGTGATCCCTCTATGTTGGGATGGAGTAGTGCGAAAGATTTTCAGAAAGTCACCTGACAATTTGTTGGTGATTCCGTTTCCAAATTTATCTTTAATTTCTTTTAGTATGCTGACGTAATTGGGATGAGCTTAACCATGACTGGTTCAAATTTTTGGGGAGTATCGTTATGGTTGTCTGTTATCGGAGCAAACCTATTGTGGATTTCAACTGTTTCGGCTGATTCTAAAACTTGGGGTTTAGCGGTTAATCCTTTTCTCGGGAGTTGAAAACCATGATCATTAAATTTTTTAACAGGTTGCGGTAGGGGGGAATCAGTGGATGAGCTGGGTCTTTTACGGGAGACCTGATTATGTGCTAGACAATTCTCTACAAGACAAGAACCAAGAAGTACAAGGTTACTTCGAGCTCCGGAGATGATGTCATCAGCTTCTTGAAGGCTTTTCTCTGCAAGATCATAAAGTCCTTGCTTGCGTGGGTTGGTTGACTGCAGGAGTAGGTTCATTGATGCCGTGACATTTTCATGCACCTGGAGTCCAAAATCTTCGTCAGCTTTGAATGTGGGCACAGCGCTCTTGGGGCGAGACATTCGTGAGATCATTGACCATCTCCCGTGTGGCTTGGGAGTGAGGTAGGTCGTCATCGTCTGAATCAGAATGTATGAATTCCATAAGTAAAGTCATACCAGAGGTGGGCTGCTTGAAGCAGGCCTAGCAAGAATAGATACTCGCAGTCGAAGACTGAAACGGTTCCTTAACTTGGAACTAGCACAGAGCGCGACCTTCTCTAACCGTGGCTAGGGTGAAAATCCAAATGGAAATGCGTCCGATTGATCGGAACAGTTCCAAGATGAGCTTAAATAGCTCGAGAATTTCGGATACGCCCTCCAATGGGCAGCGATGGGTTGGCGTTCTGAGGCGGGTTCATTTGTACTTTGATGATTTCTTGGCTGTCTTGGTTGGAGTTGCGGTCTTGAGGTGATGTTTTGGGCTGTGATCTTTGCATAGGAGATTCCTGTTTGATTGTGATTAACTGTTGTCGGGGTGGTGGATGGTTTTGGGACGTTATTGCTTTTCCTTGGGAATTTCTTGCATCCCTTCAAAGATGCGATGTGCCCGATTTCCTGGCAATTTATGCAGAAGGGGTCTCTTGTCTCGGACTTGTGCAGTCCCTGGTTTGGTGCTGATTTCCACATCTGAGGCATCTTGGGGTCATGAGGCAGTTTCTAGGGCTATGTCATCATTTATTAATGTGAGATGTACTATTCAACGTACAGCATTTTGTATTGCGCTGATTTTGATGCCACATTTCTAAAAATTTTCCAGAGGCAAGGCCGACGACCGTGGTGTTACTTCCTTGAAATAATGTTGCCAAACAATTGCTTAATTTATAATATAAGACGTCAAATTGCTTAAAATTGCATACTTTACTTTCAACCAATTCAAAGTCTTTCCCCATCCTAATTCCGGAAGAATGTTGCCTTTTCCCGTACCGATCACAGTTTGGAGAGTGGGGTGCCAGCTCAGGTGTTGCCTCGTCATCTGACCGTGGTTCAAAATTACGTGGTGTTGTCCTCGGATCTTTCCCTTTGGGATTGATCCCGGACCGTCACCAATAGCCCATTGTGTTGCTCCAGTGTGACGTTAATTGAAATACCCCCCCCCGTACCGATCACCCCGCAGGATCATACGTATCTTCTATACGTGTGTACGAACTTCACGAACCCGAGGTACCCTAGAGATATAATTTTATTCCCATGGGGTTTGCTGTCTCTGGTAAATATGGGGTTGACCTTCGGGTTTGATCCCGGATAGTCGCCAATAGCCCGTTGTGTTGCTCCAATGCGACGTTAATTAAAATACCTACCTACCTCATTTTGCTTTCACAATTACTTGACGTAGTCTGTCTTGCGTTTGGTGCAGCTTGGACAAGTATGGTCCTTGCGCCATAAAACCCCCAAAACAACCAACCTGTACCGATCATCCGGAACAGTCCGTAACCGAAGATCACCATTTAAGATCTTAATTAAATAGAAAGGTTTTCTTTACGGCTAATGACAACAATACTTTATTGATAGGTGATATTTTGTTGCAGGGGAACTATGAAAAAGAACAATATTTTTCATTGTTATGATTTCATCTTCTAACAGAGGAGTTGTTCAACAGAGACCTGTATTCAATGTAACCTATAAACCTTTAAACACGTCCGTGTATTTTTGTGTAAACTTATCTCTGAAATAGCCACTTTTACAATTTACGCATTTGAACGGTACAATGTGAATTAATAGAATATAAATGCTCATAGGATTACACACAGCGTTTTGATAATTGGCGCGTTCTAACGTTTTTAGACGGTCTGCAAAAAATTGTAAATTATTTCTTTTAAAAATATTCATGGTAAGTTTTGAATTCAAGGGCTCAATTTCTTCGCTTCAAACGACTTTATTCACATCAGGTACAGAAATATTTTATACATTTTTGTCTGATTGCGAAATTTAATCACTAGAATTGTTTTGAAAGATGACACTAATCCTTTCTTAGTACACTATTTTAAATTTGAATTAAGAATATAGTTTAATTTAATCACCATTACTGTTACCTATTAAAAATCTGGCCCTTGCGCCATAAAACCCCAAAACCAACCAACCAATTAAAAATCGTAATCTATGCTTAGATATTTAATAAATCCATTTTGTTTACTACTTACGTTAAGTTGACGAAACGCTTCACTTGACACAATTCCGTAGGAAAGTAGTATTTTTTTCAAAATTAAAGATGTAAATGTAATGAATTTTTGCAACACAATCCCTATATTTACCTTGATAGACCCCGAAGTTTTTTTTTAAATGACCAGCAAAGATTTGAAGCCGGACAACGATTGGCCGAGAGGGGACTCCCGTTTGACCGGAGTCATAATTTAGCTTGGCAGGAAAAACCTCTCATAGGGCTAATCGGTCACGCCCATCTGTATAAATGTTTCGTTACAGAAAAAGGTGGAATTCTACACCGCCAGAAACGGTGGTAACGTGTTCCCTCAAAATAAGATTATTTAATTTTTTTCAGCTCTCAGGGGCTGAAAAGAACATCTTTAAGTGTGTACGGGCATCACAACCCGAGTGATCTTCCCTCCCTTTCATTTTTACCCTTACCTACCCTTCTGCTTTTTCTTCTCTCATTGTTTGCCAGTCTTGTACAGCTTGTTAACTTTACCCATGATTTCAACTGTCCAAGTAGTTTCGATGAGGTATCTCGTCCATCAAGATTTGACCAATTTTGCTAATATTTCATCAAGATATTGCCGATTTCTTTATGATGACGAGATATCTCGTCCATCAAGATCTGATCAGTTTTGCTTATGACGAGATGCCTCGTTGAGATAACCACCAGGAGGGTTAACCTTTCGTTACAGATTGCTGTTTTAAGCAAATCTACTAAACATCAATTAATGTTTTCAAGTTGATAAAAAGCTAAATTTTTTTTATTGCCTTGGACCCTTTGGAAGTAGCTGAAAAACCCAAAAGTGCCGCACCCTTCAGATCCTACTCTTTGTATATTTACAGAACACTACTGATGTTAAGCCACTGCAACTCATGCTTCATCTCCGGAAACGTTTTACTGACCGGAATCATGGCAATACTCTTCATCGCAGGACAGTGCTCGTCCAAGGACGTTCAATCTCAACTTCTGTCACCAGATGATGAAGGTGGAGATGCCACGTTGACATCTGCAGACAGTGACCCAGCAACGTACGATGAAACTGATTGGACAACAGAGAACGAAGACCCAACGTCTTCGAACGGCGATGAGGTCGTCACCACGATCGATGACTTTGCAGATGACGCTTCCATGGACTTGACAGAAGGGACTGTCATGGACGAGTCGACAATTCCCACCTTAGAACCTCAGAATCTGGATATCGTAGAGCGCACGACGGCGAACTCTTTGCGGCCAATGATGACGTGGACAGAAATGCTGGTTGTTTTGAACAAGGACGGAAACAAAGCCGCAGCCAAATCAAAGAGCCCAGACGAAACCAAACTGTACGCTCTGTTGGAGCAAGCGATGAAGCTGAACCAAAAAGCAGAAAAGCAGTTGAGGGAAATAAAACGTCTATGGAGCAAGTGAGTAAAATTAAAGCCGGGGAAGCAATCGAAAAATTATGGAGGGAGCCCCATACAGGAAATAAAAAGTAGAGTGAGCGATGGTAACCTTTTAATGTGCCCAGGATCATGTGACCAAAATTAGTAGTAACGTGACCCTTAGACTGCTTTCGTCTGAACCTAACATTTCGTTCAGAATCAAACATTCATCATTTGATTGGTCCACGGGAAGCGAAAAGACGCCCATCCGTTGATATATCATCTAACTGGTCCATTGATTGATCATATGATAGTAATAGACTGGCGATTTCACCACTTTTGTCGCCACTCTATAGAAATGCGGATTCACACACCTAACATGTTACATAACCAAACGTGGCGATAAGATACGAAATTGGCCAACCAAGTCAATTTTTCGCAGAGCAATCACGTGACTACTAGTCGACATGTTGGTTACACTTTTTAAAGCTCCTCTCAATAGTAATGCCCAGTCTACTTATATTTTACGTCTGTGGGGAACCAAAATAGCCTGCCCAAACACTCAAAATAATTGCACCACCAGGTAGTAGTTGAATTGTCACACTGGAGCAATACAACGGGCTATTGGCGACAGGATCAGTCCCAAAGGGAAAAGATCCGTCCGTCAACCAGATGACGAGGTCCACACCTGAGCTGGCACCCCATTCTCCAAACTTCCACACCACACCAACGTGAGGACATTTAAGGCCACGACAGATTTACCTTGCAACCCTCACGTATACGACGGTCTTTGGTTGGATCGAATTTCAAACTAGCAACCATCCAGTTGGTAATCCACTACTCTTCCAACCGCGCTACCTCGGGGCCCTGCCCCACCAGGAAAATCATTTGAGAATTAATCGTTTATTGTCAATAACTCATTAGTCAGATTCATGTCTGATAAATTAATGATTTATTGACTAAAAGTATAAAAAGCATATTTCGAGAAAAGCTAGACTTTCGGGGTCTCAGACAAATGAAGCTGATACTGCCCTTGAACACAATTTTTGCATTTATAGGAAACCATAATTACTGCTTTCTTTTGTAAATGTAAAATTATATTATTCCTTATATAATCTTAAATAAAAATAAAAAAGCTGAAAAGATGAAACTATTTAAATTTAATTGACTAAAAATTATCGTTCCAGAAAAATGTAGTTCCATAGCATATTGTAATCTGTACAAATCACTAGTACTATCAGTTCTCTTATACGGTTCTGAAACATCGAAAATTACCAAAACACAGTGCAATAAACTAAATGTTTTTCAAAATAAATGTTTAAGAATTATTTTAAAGATTTTTTGGCTATACATTTCAAATGAAGAATTATTAAATAAAGCAGTTTAATGAAATAGGAAATGAAATTAAATTTAGATGTTGGAAGTTTACAGGACAAATTTACAAATTTTAATAATGAACGGGGACAGTATTCCTAACATAGCATTGACCTGGATCCCTGATGCAAAGAGAAAGCGCGTACGTCCCCGTTTGACCTGGCGACGTGAGGGAACAAGAAGTGAGGCTGGATGGGCGAGCTGGTATGAAGCTAGACTTGCTGCATCGGACAGGAAACCTCAAATGATGATTCAATGTTTCAAATGATAATTCTGTGAATGTATAGTAATTAATTTGGGTTTATATCTTTTTCACCTTGACAGTAAAAATTTAAAAGTGTTAATACTAAAAACTTTTAGTAACCTCCACTCCTTGTGACTCTGCTATGTCCCCAAACTGTATTGAGTGTCCCCATGGGGCCACTCAATACAGTTTGCGAAACTCTAGTGTACTAGATATCAGAGGACAAATAATAACTTTTTTGGAAAAAACCTTAGATGACAGAACGAAAGTCGGGGAAAAAAATCAAGTGAAAAGCTTTCTTTCACAAGAAACAGACAAGCGTTGTTACATATTTTTCACAAGAAGCATTGCTTTCGAAGATGCACACAAAGATCAGAAACAAAGGACTTGCTATTATTTTGTGATCACAGTAATGAAGAGAACTAAGAATTACTCTAAACGTAAATCCTCAACAAGACAATTAGCATTTCCGTGACGAAATTTAACGATCTACTTTTAAAGCATTGAGTGTAATTTCATGTTGTTTCCTTCCAACAGTGAGGGGTATATGCTCACAGCACTGCTTTCGTTAGCTTTCACTGTTCTGTGGCTTATCGTCTTTCTCTTTTCCTATAAAACTGCAAATGCACATGGGAATCTCATACAATAAATATTATTCAGAGGCTAAAATTCAAATAAAAGGCAAGTAAAATGTTTAAACACTTGGGAGTAATCTTCATGTTGAAAATTTTTAATGGCCCATTGTTTTTATAAGCCATAGAACAATGGAATAATAATATAATGGAAGACAGTAAGCCATAGGGCAGTGGAAGCTAACAACGACAGTGATGTGAGCTCATATACTCCTCACTGTAGGAAGGAAAAGACATGAAATTACACTCAATGTTTTTAAAAATAGATCGTTGAATTTCGATGAGGAAATACTAATTGTATTGCGAGGATTTACATTTAGAGGAAATCAGCATTTAATGAAAACAAGCCACACCTGCCAAAAATACTCATAAAATTAGAAGAAACATTTTTTTGCTATACTTGCATAGATGTTGCAAATTATTCTAGTTAAATAATATGATAAAAGCGAAATCTAATCGTTTTAAGAGCCTTTTTTTAATAAGTGTTATTAAAAATCTTTTGAAAAAAGTGAAAGATGTTATTTTATTAGATTTGAACAATTTTATTCCAATGTACTGATATAGACGATATGTATGAACTAAATTGCACTCGGTACTAAGCTATTCCAAACATTTTATACACAATATTTCAACATATCATTTCATGTCATTTATATATACGTAGATTGAAGCTGGAATCCAAGGGAGAGAAAGAAAACACAAAAATTTCTCCATTGATAAAGATCAAATCGCCATCTCATGATGTCAGCATAAACATCAAACACCAACTACCACTTGCAATTAAAGCCAACATTGGACCACATTCCAAAGATGGAACAAGACTTGCATCTACAAATCCTAGGAAAATGAAGTAGGAAATGAATTTTTGATTTAGGATATTTAAAAAGCATCACAAAACATTTTCGTTTTGTAAGCTTGCTATGAAATCAGTTTCAAGACGATTTAACAAAAATTATAAAACAGAATTCCCCATATTTATGCTCATCATCACCAAATTTTGTAAGCAGAATATTTTGAATCAACATTCAAGTTATGATTTTCAAATGTTTCACGCATTGCAGTAAATACTCGTTATGCTTTATTATTTGTACCTCTTATTAAGGTATACTCTGGAAGGTGAAAAAATAAAATTAATTTTCTTTTCCTCCAAAGGAGTGGAGCTGTCATCTTAACCCTCCTGGTGGTTGTCTCGACGAGGTATCTAGCCATCAGAAGAAAACTGACCAGATCTTGATCTCGTCATCATAAAAAAGTCGGCAATATCTTGATGACAAGATATCTCACTAGCAAAATTGACCAGATCTTGATAGACGAGATACCTCGTTGAAACCACTTGGAAGGTCAATGAACATCTTTTAATGTAGTAGACTGCAAACACTTTAAATTGTTTGAATATCATTTCTACATGTAACTACATACCACATGCACCAAGCTATAAAAGCACAAATATAATTTTAAATAAAATTATTTATGAAACTACTAAATTTAAACCCCTAAAATATAATACTCACACCACGTACCAAGTCCCTCACCTCTCCAGAATAATCCGTTTTTATTTTTCCGCCGCTAGTCTTTCATTGTCAGTCATCTGCTTCATGTCCCCAATCTTTTTTCAAAATAAAAAATAAGGAGTTTTTAAGGACAAATAATTTTTTATAAGGACTAATCGAGATATACCAAAACCATATTGCACCTTCATTGTATGAGTCAACCTAGTAGGACAAAAATTAGGGATGTATGCAGGACCGTTGGCAGATTTATAATAACTTAAAAGTTAATTTTTTGATGTTGTCTGTTAAATACATTGTGTGTTTTGAAGTTAACTTTCTAAAAACAATGCACAAAAAGATGAATATATTTTACACCTATAAGCTTTCTAGCCCCATTTAACCACAATAAAACTAATTTTTATAATTTTTAAGGATGTCATCTCAAGGGGGAAAAATGAAATTCAAAAAAATCATTGCATTTTTTTCTAGAAAATAAGAAAGAATTTTAATAACAAAGATTTTTCCGTTTTAAATGCAAATATATTTATCTTGTTAAATGCTGCCCCTGAGAAAAGTCTTACGAATAAATTTCAACTGATTTGGTTTTTTAGAAATTATTTTGCCTAATTCCTTTATTTCAGCTGCTTTTCCTTTAATTTCTTTACGTAGTGCATTTGCACTTTTTAAAAGAGAAGTCCTCAAAAGCTTCTGCCTCATTAGTCAGTTCTTCAGCTGACTTTTCCATTCTTATTATATCATCCTCAAGACAAATTCTCTTTGATTTTAAGGATTAAGTTCTTGTAGCTCAAGTTTCCTTTTATTTTCTAAATTTGTCTTCTTCGCACTTTTGCGTTGTTCTTTTAAATGCATAACATATTTCTGCCTTGAAGAAACAAATTTTCTCATTTCTTTAGTAATTACTAAATTTGGAATATCATTAGCATTTTCATAAATAAGTCTGCAATATAGGAGTCTCCTTTTAAATTTTCAACTTCTAAGGACTTTCCACAGAAGCCTGGCCATGAGATAAAATCATTATGGTTTCATAACGTTCCATAGTTTTCCCTTTGTATCATCTATACTAAGAAAGTCATTTAAAAACTATCTAAACGCATTGTTTTTGGTTCAAAATTCTGAAACAATGAAGCGGATTTGAAAACGGTGCTTTCCATAAAATCTTTGAAGTAATATATAATCACAATCTTTTTCTGAGTAAAGTGCGATAGTACAAGCTTCATGGAGTTCATGAACTTGGTCTGATCTTTAACCATATGCCTAGGATCAAGACATGAAGCATTTCAAACAAGCAAATATGCTGCAGGAGATTTAGCCATGAGACGTAGCATTTGTATAACAAAACTTCTGCAATCACGCCGCAAATCAAAGGCAGCACAAGGTGTTATTTTTTTCTCCTTTAACTTTTCTTTTACTATTCTTTCCCCAATGAACCTTATATTGATTTTGTCCACAGGAGAATAACAATTAGTCAAAAATCAAATTTGGAAAGCTTTTGAATGGTACGTATATTAACTTTTCCTTCTGGTTTTAGAAGATTTAAGTATTCCACACATTGCTTTATTACAAGCTTTAACATATCATCTCCAAAAAAGGCAACAATGGTTTATTGTTTTGATAAAATTCAAGGAATGGTTGCAATAATTTTGCCACAGCTAAGAAAAAATTAAATTTTGCCAGAATTAACTCATTCTTTGTAGCGTCTCGTACTGTCAGAAAAGACTTGCAATTTACTTTATTCAAAGCACCCTTTTCTACACTTCTAACATATTTGATAACATCAGTCCAAATTACAATTGCTCGTTCTACAACTGAGACATTCTCTAGCCATCTATGACCACAAAATGTTAAGGGAAGCTTCTTGACTTCAGACAAATTACTGAAATATTACCTTCTTCCAGAATCTTACTAATGCACACAGAATAAGTAATATATGCACACAGAACATGTTCTTGTTTTTCAAAAATTGTATTTCATTTTGTGAAAATGATAATTGCATGCCGCTGCATTATTTTCCATTATATTAGTACCTAAATAGTTTTGCAATCCATTTGCATCTATGAGTTTTTCTATTTATTCTAATTTTGAAAAATAAATTTTTTGTTTGTTAGTTTTCTAATATCGGAGCAAATTTTCGGAGTATAGACTCTTAAAAATCATTTTGGGCACGTTTTTAATTTTATTTTATGAAATTTTTTTCTTACGATTGTAAAATGGATTATGCCCAGCACCGTGCATGATTTAAAAAATATATTAGAACCTAAATCCGGATTTACATTCATCTGAGTTTTTATTATTTTCGTTATCATAAAGAACTTTTGTTTGTTAATTTTCTAATTAAATCAGGGTGCATTTTTGGAATAGGCTCTACAAATAATTCATTCAGTGAATACATTTGTAATTTTATTTTACATGTAAAAATGATCACTAACAATTGCAAAATGACTAATGCACAGTACATGCATCATTTAAATATATATATATATACATTTGAGTTTTTCCATTTGTTTTCCACTTGAAGAGGAACGTTTTTGTTAATTTACTAATTATATCTGAGCACATTTTTCGAATATCAGCACTTATAAATATATTAACGCGTTTAGAAAACTTGATTGTTTTACACATTTTTATGTGTAAAAAATGTGAACAAAAGCCTTCCCAACAACTAACAATCACCAAATAAAACAAGTTACTCAATTTACTTACCAGTCATATGAGCTTTAACAGCACTTGCCCCCAATCTTCCAATATCAAATTCTTTTTGGCAAACAAGGCATTTTGCTTTATGGCGATATCAGTTGAAGCTGCAATCCATTCTCGATACTTCTCATTTGTAGTCCATAAGCCATTAAAAACGCATTTCCCAGGCATACTTTTTAACCCTCCAAGAGCTTCATCTCTGCATAGAAGTCTGCCCAAAATTGCCACTCCTTATCAGCGGAACCAGTTGTTTCTCCTCAAAGTTCTTCATTCCCCACAAAGCACCTAATGCAAACCCATCTGCCATGTATTTTGCTTGTAGGGACAATGTGGAAATACAGATTGTTATTTATGTGCTTTTTCTTCAGATGTTTAGAAACTTTGTGCTCTTATAGTTCAAAACTTCCAGAAGTGCTTAAAAATACTGCAAAATATTAAAGTAGAGCCATCATAAGAAACACTGTGTCATTTTGTTTCTACAATCACTGGTATTAAAAAGTCTTATCTTGTAAAATATCAAAATTTCCATTTAAATCTAAGTTAATATGCAACATATCTAAATCATCCTTACTTCTGAAAATATAAACAATAAGCTATAAGATATATAGCTTATTGTTTCTTATATTCTACATTCTATACATTGCAATAACTATTCTGATTAGTTAGAATCGTGTATGATTATGTGGTAACATTTGAATTTGGTTCAGGTATGAAAAGACGACAACCCAAGCGATGAATCAAAAGATGGTTTTTCCTACGGAAAGAAGAAATGAGATGGATCCAGAAAAACGGGAGTTTATCAAGAAAGGAGCCGAATTTCTACACTATGCATGGAAGAAATTTAAATCAAAACATCACCCTAATCAGAATGAATATTTGCCATATTTTCAGGATAATAACCAATAAATACCATTGAGAAGAAATATTTTCACTGGTACAGTCCTTTCAGTAGCAATGGAAACAAACCCAGATGCACATCCTCGAGAAGCAGAAATAAAATAAATTTAGTGATTAAGTTTCCATTTTAAATTAATTGAACAATTTTAATCTATTTCGGCAGACATTTCCTTTAATAAACCAACATATTTATAGGAAACCTAGAATTATTATGTACGGGATAGATTTTGAGACAAGGTTTGTAGAGGAAGAAAGAAAACACCTTATGAATAGCATAGTATTAATAAGGCATAACAAAATACATTAAATTTAAAAAATCTACTGTGGATGTTATTTACATAACAAAGCAATGGAAAGTGGTAAATTTCCAATTCAGTGTTTTAGTGCAAATTTGTATTAAAAATCCTGTCACTGAACAAAATCTTTTCAAAATAGGTTTCAACCTGTATACAATTACGTAGATTTAAAGTTATGCTTTTTTCAAGTTCAATCAAAACTTTACAATGTATGTATTTTTATTTAAATGCAGTCGAAAGGAACAGAACAAATAAATAGAACACCAATCCATATTTATTTTTATACATAAAATGAAAGCAATGGGAAAAATAGGGATATGAGTACTTTAAGATTCTTATTTTTAAAACACACACCTCTGCAGAGTATTATTTATATGAGATTTAAATTTGTGCTCCAAGATTTTAGATCTTAAAATATATGGAAACAACTTCACGAGGAAAGTAACGATTCCATTATGAAATGCAATAGATAGGAAAACACTGAGAAATCCTTAAATGGGCATCAGGAACAAAATAAATCTATTAAGCA
Organism: Meta bourneti; assembly: GCA_933210815.1. Taxonomy (NCBI): domain Eukaryota; kingdom Metazoa; phylum Arthropoda; class Arachnida; order Araneae; family Tetragnathidae; genus Meta; species Meta bourneti. Next base: position 20,850,105 of record OW119929.1, read on the forward strand.
AGACATCACACATAACAATGCAGCTTTCCAGTGCAGAAGCATCAAAAATGTAAATAAATTCATGAGAAAATGTATATTGAACACTGTAAAAAAACATTGATCCTAAATCTAAGTAACATCAACAATAATTCAAACTTGGTTGGGTTTTGTAGCACAAGGGCTATAATTGGCCAAGCTAATTCAAGCTTGAAAATAGCTGCATCATGCAAAATGAGAAATATAGTTTGAAAAATGAACACAATTGCTGGAAATAAACAATGAACAAGACACTACCAAGATTGGATACTGCAAAATATGGCAGAAATATGAGAATACATCAAATATTTAAGTAGACAGAGTAAGTGGTATACAAAAAAAAGGTTTCAGAAAATAGGATTAGAGTTCAGACTTTTCTCCTTTCAGTTGTTGGTCAAACAAGTATTCACCCATGCCAGTGTCCATTCCATTCAAGATGGTTATGTACCTCTGCAACATATCGATTGACTTAACTTGTTCATCGAAAAATTCTCCTTCAAGGAAATCCATCAACTAAAAATGGAATTTTTGAAACATTAGTGTTTTTAAGATGAAATACTCAATCCGAAGAAGCTTATTTGAAAAGTTAAACTTTAATGGAGAATATATTTTTAACAGTTCAAATAAAACATGTTCATATGAATAATGGTAGGTAGTTAATTAATGTTACACAGGAGCAATATAATGGGCTATTGGCGATGGTCCTGGATCAATCCTGAACGGAAAGATCCGAGGTCAACACCAACATTTTGAATCAGTCAGATGACGAGGTCAATACTTGAGCTGGCACCCCACTCTCTAAATTTCCACACCATGCTAACGTGTTGACATATGAGGCCACAGCAGATTTAATGTGCACCAGCCCCCATGTACATGACGGTCTGGTTGAACTGAGTTTTGAATTCGTAACCCTCAGGTTACTAATCTGTTACTCTTCCAACTGGGCTACTGTGGCTCCATATGAATAATGAATAGTTTGAGTCTGTCACAAGATTAGGAAAGAATCAAATGATTTCAGTGCTGATATGCAGGAATATTTTGATACTCAAAATTATACTTCTTTAAGGCATACATTTTAAAATTCTAGAACAGTTCAAGTCTTTACCTTGCGGTTCGTATTCACAAAGTGAAATAGTTATTCAGATCACGCATGAGTAACTTTCTTTGTTATAGTCTATTACCTTTAGTTTCTGTTAACTTCTTGTTATAGTCTGTTACCTTTAGTTAGTATTAACTTCTGTAACTAACTTTCTGTTATAGTCTGTTACCAGCATTTTAATGTCCCCCAAACCCTCACAATTCAAGAAAATAACAATGGCAGTGTCCATTTTGAAAAACGACTGTTACTTTCTTTCTCCACTACAGTTCAGACTAGAGATTTATAAGATATTTGTTTCAAGTACCCATTCTAAACTGAAGGTGTTAGAGTAAGGTGTCTTCAAAGAAAGTGTGAGAAGGAATTTTTGTGATCAGGAGCTTCCAATTTTAAAATAACAGACTATAAGATAATCGTTTTTAGATGCGATCAGGTACAAGTGCAAATTAATCTTATGACGGAAGCATTGGAATGAGGGTAACTGGAGAAATTCAGGAAAAATAAATAGTGGTATTAAGATGTAGTTCATGTCTTGTTCATAAAAAAAGCTTTACAAAATATATAAATATTTGAACATTTTGTATTAGAGGCAGATTTTAAACTTTGAAATGTTTTTATATGAGCAGAATGTATTAATATAAGAAACAATACAGCTTTTAAAAGCAAGAGCAGTAATTATCCGCGTTACACTTTAATTAATTCCAAAACTTTCCAAACTTTACAGCAAGTTAAATTTAAAATGTTACATTATACCACTATCCTGTCCGATAAGAGAGGAGGCATTGTCCTTGGATCTTTCCTTTAGGGATTGATCCTGGATTATTGCCAATAGCCCAATGTATTGCACTTGTGCAATGTTAATTAACTACCCACCTATCTTCATAACATCAACATTTTTTCGGTATGGGTAGAACCCTTCTAAATAAGTCCCTGATAGTGATAAAACTTAAAAAAGAGAGATTAAATTTTAGTTTTAATCACATGGAATTGAAGCTGAAAGTAACTAAAAATTTATTTGTTACAAGCAAAATGTTAGATTATACTATTATCCTCCATGGTAAGAGAGACAATGAATTTTAGTTTTAGTAATTGTATGGAATTGAATAATTTATTAATTATAATTATTGAAAGTAATTAAAATTTATTTGTTCATCCATTTCAATTTCTTAAATCTTATTTTTAAAATTTTTATAAATGTCATGCAGAGCAGGTATAATAAAGGCACTTACATGTTGATCATGACACTGTGAAGAAGCCACATCATGCAATTGGTGCAATTTATTATTAACATGCTTCTCCAACTTCAAAGCATCACTCATAGCTTCTGACATTTTGCCCCAGCTTGCTTTAGCAGGCATCTAGAAAAAATGAAACATTTAAAACAAATATAATTTTAGTGTTCAATGAATTACACAATGATTTAAAAATTAAATTTCACAAAATTATTCACATTTAGTTAATTCCACAGAAATGAAAAAGTACAGTAAATTCTTGATTGATTGCACTGCTTGGGGACAAAGTTGCTTGGTTGGTTGCAATGAATTTTTATGGCGCTAAGGTCATTTTTGAGAAAGCTGTGCCAAACACAAGACAGACAACATCAAGCAATGGATAAACACACTATGAAAGTTTTTACTGACATGGGAGAGAGAAATATTCCCAAAGAGGAATTGAATCTGCGCCACCTACAACTCACAGGTTGTGCAGTGGGAAACCCACTGAGCCCTTTGGGGGACAAGGAAAAAGTGTGATATATTGAGGGCTTCAATTTTATTTCTTTCCTTTTACTAACTGCACATGTTATAATACCTTCAGTGAATACAATCTTTTTCATGTGACATGTAGTGTGCAATTTTACTCACAGGACTGCCAGTCAAAGCACTAGTGAAATATGAGCATAAATTCTTAAAAATAGTAGCAAAAAGTCTCCTCTTAAACCCTGTTTTGGTTGCTCAGATACAAAATGAATAGGCTAAAACAAAATGTATTAAGTATGAAACAGATGTTGAAGATCTCAACATGAAATTTAAATTTTGAAATTAAAAATCTTTATATTTTCAGAAAAGGCTTTGCGCCAAAACTTCAAAATTGGCATCCCTTGGACAATCTTCTTGAAAGAAAAATCTGAAAAATACTTTTTAGTGTCTGCTATTCGTTTTTTTAGAAAAGGGACTAAACTTTTGTTGACCTCAGGTGAATTTTCAAAAAATTGCCGAAATTTTCAAAAAATCCCCAAAATTTTTAAATTAGTAGCTTTCGTGATGATTTTGCTTTAAAAGATATCCTAAGTCACCAAGGTTAAAATAGTAGTAGCAAACATTGTCTTTTAGTTGTCTATGGCAGACCTGCACTCATCAAATTAAAGCATCGCATTTATGCTGATGGATCACCTACCTATTTGGAAGATATTCTAGTTAAATTGATCTCATGCATAGTCTGAGAGTTATGTGTCCCCAATCATTTTATAGGCTTTACACATTAATGAGTTGTTTTGTCAATACTACTTCATCTATTCATTTAACTACCCATCTTATTTACACTTTTGAAATTTTAATTGCTCTTTTAAAGGGGTCCAACCCAATGGCATAGGAATTAAAAGAGAATTATGGGATACATTCATTGGATGGAATAAAGTAAATTGTTACTAAACAATGACAAGTTAATACAAAGTAAAATCTTAGAATAACATTACAATACTTTAGCAGCATACTTTTATTGTTGGTATTTCATTTGTGTGAGCAATTGCATAGAGATATAATATAAATACATGGGAAACACTAGACCATTCTATATAATTTTAAATACTAATATGAAAACCTATAATAAAAGTTATGAATTAAAGTGATACAAATAAATTCATAATTAACTAGATATTTATAATGAAAACAGACGAGTTCGATTTTCTGTTCTTTTTTACGTGATATAATAATAAAAATAAAACCTACTTTAATGTCAAATCCAGCAAACTTGGCACCTCGACTGTTCAAATAATCAATAAACTTATGCCCATGCTCTCGTTCTTCTAGGGAATTGTCATAGAAAAATTTTGCCGCACCTTTCCTAGCAACACCGTTATAATCAAAATGAGCTCCCTGAAAAAACATTTTAGGAGGTAAATATTCCAAATAAATAATTTCCTAGAAATATAGTCAACTAAATATATGAATTAATTCGTTCCATTACTGAATTTAAATTAAACATGATTTCCACATTTCAAAGCAAAAGAAATATTAGGGCCTTTGAAAGGCAATTAAAAAAACATTTTAGGGCTATATAAATTTCACAGAACACAATAAATTAACAAGTGAGTGCAAAGTTATGAAAGGTAATGTATTTGCTCAAATACAAGGTTAGACCACGAAAAGAACTCTAAAGAGATTAACTGCTATACAACATTTACTAAACTTTACTTGGTTTAATCATGTGCTACAACTAATTTTTTTTATAAACACTAGATATATAATAACAACGATCAAAATATTCCAGTAGTTTCCTTTAAAATTTTGTAGATTGTAAATTCAACATACATACAATCTAATGATTAATGCAGTAGTAAATATTAATTTATTCAAGTATGTTGTTAAGCTGCCATTATCTTTTTATTCCATTTTTAAAGACAAAAGTTGCAATACATTATTCTACTAAATTAATTTTATTTAAGACAACTATTTTAGAGAGTAACATAAAGGTCATTAACTTTCAAAGCAAATGTTTCAACACAAGATAAAACTTCACAAAACATTCTCTCAAAGATAATGCAGTTTCGAGTGTTCAAAAGCAGATTACCATTGAAGCATACACTAAACTGGCATGCATTTCTTCATCAATCTGTTTATGAATGGCTGATTCACAAGTCTTGTGAAGTACATATTTGTCCTTTTGAGGCTTGTTTAGTTCATTGTCTGCAAAGAGAATAACAGATTTAAAGTTTCTCCATAGATTAGTTGCTTAACACATTGTTGATTGTTTTATTCTAGAGCAATTACTACAAGGTTGACCTGTTGTTAGTCGTGCTATGAACAATTTCTCTGCTACGCTTATAAATCACCAAATATTCGAAAGTGATTCGAAGGGCTTTAGATGACTTTTATAATATTCATGCTATTTCTATAAGTAACACAAGAATATTAGTGTATTTTCAACCAGATTTGATTAGCAACTTTTGTTTGTTAATATATTTTCAACATTTATCTGTTTGTTTATTTTAGAAAAATCTTTGCTATTAAGCTTTGAGCATTATGGAATATGGAGTTGTATACTGTGATTGACAGTCAGCACAAGTGTGTGTGTGTGTGTGTGTGATTTTGTCCAAAAGAAAAAATAAAGTCACTTTATCTTATTTATGAGACTTGGAAGTTAAAGTACTTATTATACATTCATGTGTTTTTACACTTTGGTTCCTAAAGTTGTATATTTTTTCCTATTCTCAACATTTCATTATGGTTTGATTAGGAAATTAATACTTCCATGACATTTGTAAAATTAGTTTCATCAGAATTTTCTAGTTTGCAATTTCCAAATATCAATGTAAAACTTTCTGAAATAATAAAGCAAAATATAATGCTAAAGTATTCTGAAGTATTATCAAATAAATTGCTTGAAAAGCAGGAAAGGGCAATGCAAGAAAAACTTATATGCAACCACAGGCATTATTGAAATCATAACAACCAGCAATGCATTAACAGTATTTACAGTTGGCAATGCTACCCAGCAAAAGAATGGTCTTTAACTGGAAAAGTAATGTTATTTCTACAGACAACACTTCTTTTTTGGATTAGTTGTGGTTTATCACTATTTCGCCAGTTAATTCTACAACCAAGCCTAAAAGGCATGCATTTTGGGAGGTAAGAAAAGTACAGCTTCTGGAAGTCTTGACAAGACAACTGAAGGTAGAAAACCAATTTGTATTCGAGTCAGGGACATATCCAGAGGGGGTTCAAGTACCCCCTAAAATGTTAATGATGCTACAAAATTAAATGCTGATCACTGTAAATTGAAATTTTGTTAAGCTAATAAGTAGAAAAATCGTTAACGGGACTAGTTCAAACATATTTGTGAACAAAATGTATCATGTCATTTTGATTGGTACTAAAACAGAAGAATCTATCGATCTGATAAGGTGACAGTCTTAAGAGAGGAATTGGACTAGACAAGAAAAATCTCTTGTTTCATCTAGACATTAATAACCAAGGATGGATGTACTTGGAGAAAGGAATCAAATATCCCAAGCCCTCTCTGCAATACTTTAAATGTTAAAAAATAATCAAAAATTGATATTGAAGATAGTTTAATCAGTACCAATTAAAGTTTCATTTATCATACAGGTAACATGGACATAGATGTATCTGAAAACAGTCAAAAATATCATTAAAGATGATATTCATTCAGCATTAGGACCATTAAGTAGGAATTTGGAACTGACAGAAAAGATTGAACCTCTACTGAAATTTTCATAGATTTCAAGTCAGTTTAGGTCTTTTTAAGCCCTAAAAATGTTTTAGGATTTTATAGGTAGAAACCCTAAATAGTTATAAAATTCGCATATTTGATTGGAGTTCCCAAATCATAAGACATGTTAACATATTTGAAACAGACTGAATAGAATCAAATCAGTAGTAAAAACGTAAGACCTGCTAATGAGACACAGTTGGGGTACTCCTTTTTTCAAGTGAGGTGGGAATCCTGAGATCCCAATGTGAATGTGATTTGATTATAAAGTAATTATCTAAGATGGTAAACTCAGAGAATCAAAACTGAACCACATTCAACACCTTAAAATAGAACTGTAAGGGATTAGATTTAGCTCCAAATGAGTAATTATTACTGTACTTGTTAGAAGGTATTCTCCATTACAGCGCATATTTTTATGAGTCATACTTTAAATCTTGTTTGCTAGAATTAAGAGAAATTTGAAAAAAAATCAATAAAAATTCAAACCACACCTTTATAGCAGAGATGGATTTTTATTATCCTTTAAACTTGCTTCACTGGGCAATTTTTTTAAGTACAGGCATTCCTCACTTAACTCTCCAGGTGGTTATCTTGACAAAGTATCTTGTCAAACTGACCAGATCTTGATGGACGAGATATCTCGTTATTAGGAGAAATCTGACCAGATCTTGATCTCGTCATCATCATAAAATCGGCAATATCTTGATAACGAGAAATCTCGTCATTAACAAAATTAATCAAGTCCTGATGAACAAGATATTTCGTCCAAACCAGTTGGAGGGTTAAAAACCGAGTACCGTTCCTACGACTAGGTTGTGAAGTGAATGATCGATAAGCAAGGCTTATCTTTCACAGAAGCTACGACAAGCTTAATCTTAGTAATTTATTCTGAAAAAAGATAAGTTTTCCACTCTCACCAGTGTGTTGATGGGGTAAGTATGGCATGCCGGTCTCCAACAGAACATGTAAAACCAGAGTATCCCATTTGTTGAGTTCAATGCCAGAGTTGGTGGCTGGACCAAGCCATGTGAGAAATCCTCCATTTAATTACATTACTTCAGGGACCAGTATATGGTACAGACAACTCAAAATTCAATTATCTACTTAAAAATTGAAACACGCAACGAAAACGGAAGGAAAAGGCTATTTTTTAAAGTTTTTACTTTTATGACCACTCATTTTTAGAAATAGGGCATTAAACATAATTTTACAGTTAGAGATTATATAACTGGTACCTGACAAAAAGTCTGAACCAAGCACTGGAGGGCAAATTATAAGAGAAATTTGCTCTTCAAACATGCAAAACAGATAACTATTATGAACTAGTACATTTACTTTGCATGAACCTACTTAATCGAATAATATTTAAGTGAAGTGTGTATGCAGAAATACTACCCTTTCTTGTTTCAAATAACAAATTCAAATAGGAATTAAAAATCCAATTTAAAAGATTCCCAACATATCCTGCTTTACGAAAGAAAAAGTATAGTTTTCTTGAAGTTCATAATAAAATCAATCACAAATGCAATTTGAAAATTCGATTTATATTTTCAATCAGGTGATTTAGAACTGTAGTTCATCTTACCAAAATGACAATGGACGATACTTAAGGTCAACAGGAGAACGAACGATTCCACGACTACAGCTCTCATTTTTGGTAGTTGAGGCAGCAAATTTCCGCAGAGAAAAGAATTAAGAAATGTTTCAGAAAACTTCGATCAACTTTTCATCAGATAAAATTGCCTTTGCACGCACTGGTACAGAAGGACAAGATCAAAGTTCGCTAGCGAAACGAAGTTACTAAACGAACTGTCAACACTCAAGCATTTCTTTATGTTGCTTTGTTGTTAGGCAACACGAAGAGCTATTGCCAAAAGCTGAAATATAAACTTACAGTTCATTGCTTTTTTACCATGCAAGAATCTCAATGGTCAAATCTGGCCAACTAAGTCAAGCAATGTTTTTACGTCAAATAAATCATGTGAGAGTGGCGTGGAAGTTTGGAGAATGGAGAGCCAGCTCAGGGGTTGACCTCGTCATCTGACCGTGGATCAAAATTACGGAGTGTCCTCGGTAGTTAGGTATTTTAATTAACGTCGCACTGGAGCAACACGACGGACTATTGAGGTGTCTTCGGATCTTCAACTTCGATATTGATTTCAGATCGCCGCCAATTGCCCATTGTTTTGCTCCAGTGCGACGTAATTTCAACTACGTTCCTACAGTCAAGTGAACGGACTTAAACGTACACAAGAAAAGTTTTACTGATACAAAAGAGAGGGAAATGCACTCAAGGTAGTTACAGGAATCGAACCTGCACCGCCTGCAGTTCACAGGTTAGTAGCGCAGCAAACTGAGAGCTAAGGCGAGGGGCCACGGTAGCCCAGTTGGAAGAGTAAGCGATTAGCAACCGGAGGATTTTGAGCACCGGATACACGGGGATGGTGCATGTTAAATCTGTCGTGGCCTCAAATGTCCTCACGTTGGCGGGGTATGGCAGTTTGGAGAGTGGGGTGACAACTCAGGTATTGTTTTCGTCATCTGAACAAAAAAATTACCAGGCGTTGACCTTATTTCCCTGATAGTCGCCGATAGCCCGTTGTGTTGTTCCAGTGCGATGTTAATTAACTACCTACCAGAGGTGAGGCGAGGGGGCCATAAACTTACGGTAGGTAGGTATTTTAATTAATGTTGCATTGGAGCAACACAAACGGCTATTGGCGACACTATAAACTTACGAAGTAAATGCAATTTATTTAATAAGCACACTGTTGGCGATATGCAAATTTTCGTTCAAAATTTCTTAGTTATGCTGTGTGTCTATTTTCGTTTGCTAGAAAAAATATTTGTGGAATATTTATTTTCCAGATTATGAGCTGAAGCGATCGAATTCATTAGTCGTCGTCTTGGATAGGTAGTAGGTAGTTATTTTAATGAACGTCACACTGGACAACACAACGGGCTATTGGTGACGGTCCGGGATCAATCCCAAAGGGAAAGATCCGAGGACAACACCATGGGCCACGGTGGCCCGGTTGGAAGAGTAACGGACTAGCAACCGAAGGGTTGCGAGTTCGAATCCAGCCAAACACCGTCGTGTACAAAGGGGGCTGGTGCACGTTAAATCTGTCGTGACCTCAAATGTCCTCACGTTGGCGTGGTGTGGAAGTTTGGAGAGTGGGGTGCCAGCTCAGGTGTTGCCTCGTCATCTGACAGTGGTTCAAAATTACGTGGTGCTGTCCTCGGATCTTTCCCTTTGGGATTGATCCCGGACCGTCACCAATAGTCCGTTGTGTTGCTCCAGTGTGACGTTAATTGAAATACCCCCCCGAGGACAACACCACGTAATTTTGAACCACGGTTTGTCTTGGATTAGAATTGATGTGATGAGTCGGGCGATTTGTGAAGCACGACCTGCGTTGTGCTTCTTTTCGTTACGATTTGGGTGGCTTCCCTGTCAGGAAATGGCCGCGGTAGCCCGGTTGGAAGAGTAACGGATTAGCAACCGGAGGGTTGTGAGTTCGAATCCAACCAAAGATCATCGTGTACAAAGGGGGTTGTTGCAAGTTAAATCCATCGTGGCCTCAAATGTCCCAACGTTGGTATGGTGTGGAGGTTTGGAGAGTAGGGTGCCCGTCACCAATAGCCCGTTGTGTTGCTCCATAGTGACGTTAATTAAAATACCTACCTACCCTGTCAGGAAGGAAAAGCGAATCTGGGTCTTGCAGCTCAAGTCGCCTCGTGTGTCACCCACCTAAGAAAACAATAGGTTTGCGAGGTGGCGCGAGTTGCAAATCGCGTATGAGTTGCGGATGGTCGACCGTCGCGTGCGATTTGATGAACATCGCTAATCCGTATGACAGGAGCAGTAGAAATGTATTCACTCACCGAGTAGTGCTGTTTAAAACGCCTCGTGTGTCACCCACCTTATTAATTGCATGGTCTTCCTCCTTCTGTAAATTAATAAATGTCGTATTTCTTTGTATAAATGAGTGTCTTTTTTTTCGACCTCGTATTCGAAGCACAATTCTTGAGCATATTTCATGGAGAACCTTTCCTGAGACTGTTGCTGACCACGTACCACTAATAAAAGATGATAGCAAAACGACAAATCAAATTACTGTAATGATTGAAGTTCTCAGTTTTCTTCTTGGCAATTGAATTTTTATGCAGGTTTTTCATTTTCGAAATAAGAAATACCGTTCTTCAACACCCACCATTGTTCTTAAGGTCTTCAGCAGCACTTTGAGACGGGAAAAACCTCATTACAACGTCATTTCCACGGAGAAATAGAGGCTAAATGTGCAAATTTGATATTTTGCATTGTCCCCTTAATCTTTGACGACCTATGCCGTCATCTGACCTTGATTCAAAATTACGTGGTGTTGTCCTTGGTCTTTCCCTTTGGGATTGATCCCGGACCGTCGTCAATAGCCCGTTGTGTTGCTCCAGTGCGACGTTAATTAACTACCTACCCTTAATGGTTTGACCCTTGTGCCATAAAATCAAATCCAACGAACCAACCCAGCTTTACTTAAAAAAATTGATACCTTAAAATGAGATCGTATATAAATTGTTAAATTGTCTGCAGGTTCTTGTTTCATAAGTGACTTCTTTTTGGATTGGTTTTAATGGTGCAAGGACCATATTTGGCCATGCTGCGCCATACACAAGACAGACAACTTCAAGTAATGGACATAAAATCATAAGGAAAGTTTTGCTGACACAGAAGAGATAAATATAACCAGGATTTAATCGAACCAGTGCAGCCTTGAATGCCGCAGATTGCTAGCGTAGAGGGCATATCCACTGAGTCACGACGTCCCTAAGTGGAATGGGGGTATAATATATCAAGAAGAAAATATATTACATTTTTCAGCTGTTAAAAGTTCAGATTTAAAGGAAGTGTGAAACTTAATTTACTTCTTTGAATTAGTTTAGAGGAATGATCGAGTGAGATAAATAACCAGTTTCTGCAGTTAGGAGAAAAATGGCTTCTTTCTTTGTTTTCTCATTTTGTTGCATTATGCTTGGTTTGTCTATTTTTTTATAGTTTTACATTTCAAGTGCCTAAAGAGTTTAAGAACGCAGCACATTCTGTTTAACAAAATAGAACTCATGCAGTCAAGGTTACGACTACAACTTGCTCATCAAATGGATGAAAACTGTTTTATAAAAGTAATGCATGAAAAAGAACTATTCCTGTTATATTTTATTTTGGTAGCACTTTTATTTTATTTATTTATTTATTTTCAATTAACGTCACACTGGAGCAACACAACGGGCTATTGGTGACGGTCCGGGATCAATCCCAAAGGGAAAGATCCGAGGACAACACCACGTAATTTTGAACCACGGTCAGATGACGAGGCAACACCTGAGCTGGCACCCCACTCTCCAAACTTCCACACCACGCCAACGTGAGGACATTTGAGGCCACGACAGATTTAACGTGCACCAGCCCCCTTTGTACACGACGGTGTTTTGGCTGGATTCGAACTCGCAACCCTTCGGTTGCTAGTCCGTTACTCTTCCAACCGGGCCACCGCGGCCCTGGTAGCACTTTTAAGAACATGTATTCTTTTCGTTAAGTCAAGATGAATTAACGCATTGGTACTTTTTCTATTATAACTTCCAATACCTTGAAGTGATTTGCGGAGATAAATCGAAATTCGGACATTGGTCCGTTTCCTACCGATGTAAAGATTTATTTATCATGTTCAAAATGGCATTTGTAATTAATTTGTAATAGGTTTTTTAACGTTTCCTTACTAGTACATATTTAAAACTTGGTAATAAAAGAGCGAATGTCCTTTTTGCAGGTTCATGGTTAGAGTTGATTTAGTAATTATTTTTCAATTTTTAATACAGCGTACAAAGAATACTCTCCAGTGTTTTGTTCCTTTCTGAATGTATTGACAGGAGCAGGGGCGCACCCAGGATATTAATCTGGAAGGGGCTACATTTGCATTGTAAACTCTTTATTTAGGGGGTGATTTTAAAATTAAAATATTTCTGACATATAGAGTAGTTTCTGACTGTGTTACTCAGAGACTAGTTTTAGAGTATGCTACCTAGGGACTACTTTTACAGTGCGTTACCTAGGGACTAGTTTTAGAATGTGTTACCTAGGGACTAGCTTGGGAATGCGTCATCAAATGACTAGTTTTAGAGTGAGTTACCTAGGGAATAGTTTTAAAGTGTGTTACCAAGAGACTAGTTTTAGAGTATGCTTCGTAGGAACTAGTTTTAGAGTATGCTACCTAGGGACTAGTTTTAGAGTGTCTTACCTAGGCAATGCTACCCAGGGACTAGTGTTAGGGTGTGTTACCTAGGAATTAGTTTTAGAGTGTGTTACCAAGAGACTAGTTTTAGAGTATGCTACCTAGGGACTACTTTTACAGTGCGTTACCTAGGGACTAGTTTTAGAATGTGTTACCTAGGGACTAGCTTGGGAATGCGTCATCAAATGACTAGTTTTAGAGTGAGTTACCTAGGGAATAGTTTTAAAGTGTGTTACCAAGAGACTAGTTTTAGAGTATGCTTCGTAGGAACTAGTTTTAGAGTATGCTACCTAGGGACTAGTTTTAGAGTGTCTTACCTAGGCAATGCTACCCAGGGACTAGTGTTAGGGTGTGTTACCTAGGAATTAGTTTTAGAGTGTGTTACCAAGAGACTAGTTTTAGAGTATGCTACCTAGGGACTACTTTTACAGTGCGTTACCTAGGGACTAGTTTTAGAATGTGTTACCTAGGGACTAGCTTGGGAATGCGTCATCAAATGACTAGTTTTAGAGTGAGTTACCTAGGGAATAGTTTTAAAGTGTGTTACCAAGAGACTAGTTTTAGAGTATGCTTCGTAGGAACTAGTTTTAGAGTATGCTACCTAGGGACTAGTTTTAGAGTGTCTTACCTAGGCAATGCTACCCAGGGACTAGTGTTAGGGTGTGTTACCTAGGAATTAGTTTTAGAGTGTGTTACCAAGAGACTAGTTTTAGAGTATGCTACCTAGGGACTACTTTTACAGTGCGTTACCTAGGGACTAGTTTTAGAATGTGTTACCTAGGGACTAGCTTGGGAATGCGTCATCAAATGACTAGTTTTAGAGTGAGTTACCTAGGGAATAGTTTTAAAGTGTGTTACCAAGAGACTAGTTTTAGAGTATGCTTCGTAGGAACTAGTTTTAGAGTATGCTACCTAGGGACTAGTTTTAGAGTGTCTTACCTAGGCAATGCTACCCAGGGACTAGTGTTAGGGTGTGTTACCTAGGAATTAGTTTTAGAGTGTGTTACCAAGAGACTAGTTTTAGAGTATGCTACCTAGGGACTACTTTTACAGTGCGTTACCTAGGGACTAGTTTTAGAATGTGTTACCTAGGGACTAGCTTGGGAATGCGTCATCAAATGACTAGTTTTAGAGTGAGTTACCTAGGGAATAGTTTTAAAGTGTGTTACCAAGAGACTAGTTTTAGAGTATGCTTCGTAGGAACTAGTTTTAGAGTATGCTACCTAGGGACTAGTTTTAGAGTGTCTTACCTAGGCAATGCTACCCAGGGACTAGTGTTAGGGTGTGTTACCTAGGAATTAGTTTTAGAGTGTGTTACCAAGAGACTAGTTTTAGAGTATGCTACCTAGGGACTACTTTTACAGTGCGTTACCTAGGGACTAGTTTTAGAATGTGTTACCTAGGGACTAGCTTGGGAATGCGTCATCAAATGACTAGTTTTAGAGTGAGTTACCTAGGGAATAGTTTTAAAGTGTGTTACCAAGAGACTAGTTTTAGAGTATGCTTCGTAGGAACTAGTTTTAGAGTATGCTACCTAGGGACTAGTTTTAGAGTGTCTTACCTAGGCAATGCTACCCAGGGACTAGTGTTAGGGTGTGTTACCTAGGAATTAGTTTTAGAGTGTGTTACCAAGAGACTAGTTTTAGAGTATGCTACCTAGGGACTACTTTTACAGTGCGTTACCTAGGGACTAGTTTTAGAATGTGTTACCTAGGGACTAGCTTGGGAATGCGTCATCAAATGACTAGTTTTAGAGTGAGTTACCTAGGGAATAGTTTTAAAGTGTGTTACCAAGAGACTAGTTTTAGAGTATGCTTCGTAGGAACTAGTTTTAGAGTATGCTACCTAGGGACTAGTTTTAGAGTGTCTTACCTAGGCAATGCTACCCAGGGACTAGTGTTAGGGTGTGTTACCTAGGAATTAGTTTTAGAGTGTGTTACCAAGAGACTAGTTTTAGAGTATGCTACCTAGGGACTACTTTTACAGTGCGTTACCTAGGGACTAGTTTTAGAATGTGTTACCTAGGGACTAGCTTGGGAATGCGTCATCAAATGACTAGTTTTAGAGTGAGTTACCTAGGGAATAGTTTTAAAGTGTGTTACCAAGAGACTAGTTTTAGAGTATGCTTCGTAGGAACTAGTTTTAGAGTATGCTACCTAGGGACTAGTTTTAGAGTGTCTTACCTAGGCAATGCTACCCAGGGACTAGTGTTAGGGTGTGTTACCTAGGAATTAGTTTTAGAGTGTGTTACCAAGAGACTAGTTTTAGAGTATGCTACCTAGGGACTACTTTTACAGTGCGTTACCTAGGGACTAGTTTTAGAATGTGTTACCTAGGGACTAGCTTGGGAATGCGTCATCAAATGACTAGTTTTAGAGTGAGTTACCTAGGGAATAGTTTTAAAGTGTGTTACCAAGAGACTAGTTTTAGAGTATGCTTCGTAGGAACTAGTTTTAGAGTATGCTACCTAGGGACTAGTTTTAGAGTGTCTTACCTAGGCAATGCTACCCAGGGACTAGTGTTAGGGTGTGTTACCTAGGAATTAGTTTTAGAGTGTGTTACCAAGAGACTAGTTTTAGAGTATGCTACCTAGGGACTACTTTTACAGTGCGTTACCTAGGGACTAGTTTTAGAATGTGTTACCTAGGGACTAGCTTGGGAATGCGTCATCAAATGACTAGTTTTAGAGTGAGTTACCTAGGGAATAGTTTTAAAGTGTGTTACCAAGAGACTAGTTTTAGAGTATGCTTCGTAGGAACTAGTTTTAGAGTATGCTACCTAGGGACTAGTTTTAGAGTGTCTTACCTAGGCAATGCTACCCAGGGACTAGTGTTAGGGTGTGTTACCTAGGAATTAGTTTTAGAGTGTGTTACCAAGAGACTAGTTTTAGAGTATGCTACCTAGGGACTACTTTTACAGTGCGTTACCTAGGGACTAGTTTTAGAATGTGTTACCTAGGGACTAGCTTGGGAATGCGTCATCAAATGACTAGTTTTAGAGTGAGTTACCTAGGGAATAGTTTTAAAGTGTGTTACCAAGAGACTAGTTTTAGAGTATGCTTCGTAGGAACTAGTTTTAGAGTATGCTACCTAGGGACTAGTTTTAGAGTGTCTTACCTAGGCAATGCTACCCAGGGACTAGTGTTAGGGTGTGTTACCTAGGAATTAGTTTTAGAGTGTGTTACCAAGCGACTAGTTTTAGAGTATGCTACCTAGGGACTACTTTTACAGTGCGTTACCTAGGGACTAGTTTTAGAATGTGTTACCTAGGGACTAGCTTGGGAATGCGTCATCAAATGACTAGTTTTAGAGTGAGTTACCTAGGGAATAGTTTTAAAGTGTGTTACCAAGAGACTAGTTTTAGAGTATGCTTCGTAGGAACTAGTTTTAGAGTATGCTACCTAGGGACTAGTTTTAGAGTGTCTTACCTAGGCAATGCTACCCAGGGACTAGTGTTAGGGTGTGTTACCTAGGAATTAGTTTTAGAGTGTGTTACCAAGAGACTAGTTTTAGAGTATGCTACCTAGGGACTACTTTTACAGTGCGTTACCTAGGGACTAGTTTTAGAATGTGTTACCTAGGGACTAGCTTGGGAATGCGTCATCAAATGACTAGTTTTAGAGTGAGTTACCTAGGGAATAGTTTTAAAGTGTGTTACCAAGAGACTAGTTTTAGAGTATGCTTCGTAGGAACTAGTTTTAGAGTATGCTACCTAGGGACTAGTTTTAGAGTGTCTTACCTAGGCAATGCTACCCAGGGACTAGTGTTAGGGTGTGTTACCTAGGAATTAGTTTTAGAGTGTGTTACCAAGAGACTAGTTTTAGAGTATGCTACCTAGGGACTACTTTTACAGTGCGTTACCTAGGGACTAGTTTTAGAATGTGTTACCTAGGGACTAGCTTGGGAATGCGTCATCAAATGACTAGTTTTAGAGTGAGTTACCTAGGGAATAGTTTTAAAGTGTGTTACCAAGAGACTAGTTTTAGAGTATGCTTCGTAGGAACTAGTTTTAGAGTATGCTACCTAGGGACTAGTTTTAGAGTGTCTTACCTAGGCAATGCTACCCAGGGACTAGTGTTAGGGTGTGTTACCTAGGAATTAGTTTTAGAGTGTGTTACCAAGAGACTAGTTTTAGAGTATGCTACCTAGGGACTACTTTTACAGTGCGTTACCTAGGGACTAGTTTTAGAATGTGTTACCTAGGGACTAGCTTGGGAATGCGTCATCAAATGACTAGTTTTAGAGTGAGTTACCTAGGGAATAGTTTTAAAGTGTGTTACCAAGAGACTAGTTTTAGAGTATGCTTCGTAGGAACTAGTTTTAGAGTATGCTACCTAGGGACTAGTTTTAGAGTGTCTTACCTAGGCAATGCTACCCAGGGACTAGTGTTAGGGTGTGTTACCTAGGAATTAGTTTTAGAGTGTGTTACCAAGAGACTAGTTTTAGAGTATGCTACCTAGGGACTACTTTTACAGTGCGTTACCTAGGGACTAGTTTTAGAATGTGTTACCTAGGGACTAGCTTGGGAATGCGTCATCAAATGACTAGTTTTAGAGTGAGTTACCTAGGGAATAGTTTTAAAGTGTGTTACCAAGAGACTAGTTTTAGAGTATGCTTCGTAGGAACTAGTTTTAGAGTATGCTACCTAGGGACTAGTTTTAGAGTGTCTTACCTAGGCAATGCTACCCAGGGACTAGTGTTAGGGTGTGTTACCTAGGAATTAGTTTTAGAGTGTGTTACCAAGAGACTAGTTTTAGAGTATGCTACCTAGGGACTACTTTTACAGTGCGTTACCTAGGGACTAGTTTTAGAATGTGTTACCTAGGGACTAGCTTGGGAATGCGTCATCAAATGACTAGTTTTAGAGTGAGTTACCTAGGGAATAGTTTTAAAGTGTGTTACCAAGAGACTAGTTTTAGAGTATGCTTCGTAGGAACTAGTTTTAGAGTATGCTACCTAGGGACTAGTTTTAGAGTGTCTTACCTAGGCAATGCTACCCAGGGACTAGTGTTAGGGTGTGTTACCTAGGAATTAGTTTTAGAGTGTGTTACCAAGAGACTAGTTTTAGAGTATGCTACCTAGGGACTACTTTTACAGTGCGTTACCTAGGGACTAGTTTTAGAATGTGTTACCTAGGGACTAGCTTGGGAATGCGTCATCAAATGACTAGTTTTAGAGTGAGTTACCTAGGGAATAGTTTTAAAGTGTGTTACCAAGAGACTAGTTTTAGAGTATGCTTCGTAGGAACTAGTTTTAGAGTATGCTACCTAGGGACTAGTTTTAGAGTGTCTTACCTAGGCAATGCTACCCAGGGACTAGTGTTAGGGTGTGTTACCTAGGAATTAGTTTTAGAGTGTGTTACCAAGCGACTAGTTTTAGAGTATGCTACCTAGGGACTACTTTTACAGTGCGTTACCTAGGGACTAGTTTTAGAATGTGTTACCTAGGGACTAGCTTGGGAATGCGTCATCAAATGACTAGTTTTAGAGTGAGTTACCTAGGGAATAGTTTTAAAGTGTGTTACCAAGAGACTAGTTTTAGAGTATGCTTCGTAGGAACTAGTTTTAGAGTATGCTACCTAGGGACTAGTTTTAGAGTGTCTTACCTAGGCAATGCTACCCAGGGACTAGTGTTAGGGTGTGTTACCTAGGAATTAGTTTTAGAGTGTGTTACCAAGAGACTAGTTTTAGAGTATGCTACCTAGGGACTACTTTTACAGTGCGTTACCTAGGGACTAGTTTTAGAATGTGTTACCTAGGGACTAGCTTGGGAATGCGTCATCAAATGACTAGTTTTAGAGTGAGTTACCTAGGGAATAGTTTTAAAGTGTGTTACCAAGAGACTAGTTTTAGAGTATGCTTCGTAGGAACTAGTTTTAGAGTATGCTACCTAGGGACTAGTTTTAGAGTGTCTTACCTAGGCAATGCTACCCAGGGACTAGTGTTAGGGTGTGTTACCTAGGAATTAGTTTTAGAGTGTGTTACCAAGAGACTAGTTTTAGAGTATGCTACCTAGGGACTACTTTTACAGTGCGTTACCTAGGGACTAGTTTTAGAATGTGTTACCTAGGGACTAGCTTGGGAATGCGTCATCAAATGACTAGTTTTAGAGTGAGTTACCTAGGGAATAGTTTTAAAGTGTGTTACCAAGAGACTAGTTTTAGAGTATGCTTCGTAGGAACTAGTTTTAGAGTATGCTACCTAGGGACTAGTTTTAGAGTGTCTTACCTAGGCAATGCTACCCAGGGACTAGTGTTAGGGTGTGTTACCTAGGAATTAGTTTTAGAGTGTGTTACCAAGAGACTAGTTTTAGAGTATGCTACCTAGGGACTACTTTTACAGTGCGTTACCTAGGGACTAGTTTTAGAATGTGTTACCTAGGGACTAGCTTGGGAATGCGTCATCAAATGACTAGTTTTAGAGTGAGTTACCTAGGGAATAGTTTTAAAGTGTGTTACCAAGAGACTAGTTTTAGAGTATGCTTCGTAGGAACTAGTTTTAGAGTATGCTACCTAGGGACTAGTTTTAGAGTGTCTTACCTAGGCAATGCTACCCAGGGACTAGTGTTAGGGTGTGTTACCTAGGAATTAGTTTTAGAGTGTGTTACCAAGAGACTAGTTTTAGAGTATGCTACCTAGGGACTACTTTTACAGTGCGTTACCTAGGGACTAGTTTTAGAATGTGTTACCTAGGGACTAGCTTGGGAATGCGTCATCAAATGACTAGTTTTAGAGTGAGTTACCTAGGGAATAGTTTTAAAGTGTGTTACCAAGAGACTAGTTTTAGAGTATGCTTCGTAGGAACTAGTTTTAGAGTATGCTACCTAGGGACTAGTTTTAGAGTGTCTTACCTAGGCAATGCTACCCAGGGACTAGTGTTAGGGTGTGTTACCTAGGAATTAGTTTTAGAGTGTGTTACCAAGAGACTAGTTTTAGAGTATGCTACCTAGGGACTACTTTTACAGTGCGTTACCTAGGGACTAGTTTTAGAATGTGTTACCTAGGGACTAGCTTGGGAATGCGTCATCAAATGACTAGTTTTAGAGTGAGTTACCTAGGGAATAGTTTTAAAGTGTGTTACCAAGAGACTAGTTTTAGAGTATGCTTCGTAGGAACTAGTTTTAGAGTATGCTACCTAGGGACTAGTTTTAGAGTGTCTTACCTAGGCAATGCTACCCAGGGACTAGTGTTAGGGTGTGTTACCTAGGAATTAGTTTTAGAGTGTGTTACCAAGAGACTAGTTTTAGAGTATGCTACCTAGGGACTACTTTTACAGTGCGTTACCTAGGGACTAGTTTTAGAATGTGTTACCTAGGGACTAGCTTGGGAATGCGTCATCAAATGACTAGCTTTAGAGTGTGTTACCTAGGGACTAGTTTTAGAGTGTTACTAAGAGACTAGTTTTAGAGTGTTGTTAAGAGACTAGTTTTAGAGTGTGTGTCATCTAGACGAGTTTTAAAGTGACTATTCCAAGACGAATAGAAGTAGCGGTGAAGGGCAAAGGTGGCAACATTTTAATTAACACTTAAAATTTTCAATTATTTTATCCAACCCCAGTAAATAAGAAATGGAACACTTTTGAAGTGGGCTAAAAAAAGAGAATAAATTTTAATTGATTCCAAAGAGAAAATATCAGGGCACTTTTATACACGATTTTTAATGAAACATTCAATGAATTAACTAAGGATATTTTTTGTCTTTTATTCGGTCTTTGAGGAGCCTAAGCCCCCTCCGTAGGTACACCCCTGAACAGGACATTGGCACTTCTTTATGGCTTTCAGTATCTTGAAATGAATATAAATCGAAATAAGCGAATTTGGACTTTGACCAGTTTTCTCAACCAAGATAGAGATGTATTTTACTATCAAGTTTAAAATAGCATTTGTAATTAATTTGTATCATAACGCTATCAGTGAATGTTAAGGACCAAGGACATCTATCCTCTTTTATCATGACATAATACTACTAGTTAACAATCCACCTTTATGATAGCATTTATCATGAGAAAGAGGTGTTGTTTATCTTAAAAATGAAATAAACTAAACGAAATCCTTTATTGCTGATATACAGTATCATAAGCCTATTTTTTAGTATAATTGTTCGCCGCCGAAAAGCAGGTGCCTAATCACAAAATTAAAAATATATCCCCCTTTTATCGCTTAAGCAAACACAATGAAAACGAAGTCACCCAGACTTACAAAGGATATCTAAATTCTCATTATCTGTTATTTGTAACTATGAATATTAGATTAAGTTTCAACAATAACATACCTCAAATACCTTAACTTTTTTATTTCTTTTAAAGTTTCTTCTTAAAAAGTTGGTGTTTAGTGTTGGGAGCTACTAGGTCTGCTTTGATACTTCGACAGAGAAAGGAAATAATCATGTGGAAAAGGTAAGTTGGGAGTCATTTACTTAAGTTTGAAATGATCTGTATTTTCTTTAAAAAAGAAGACCCAAATGAAGAAATCGATTAGTGATCTTGTATTTCTGAGACAATATAGTGAAATTACTGAATTTTTTGTAAACAAAATATTAGAGAAAATCTGACGGTAGGCATAAAAATTGAGCTGTATTTGCAATCTTGTATGTATATCCAAGATCACATTTTTAGATAGCGTCTTCACATTTTGGCAAGTACTTCAACTTATAGTAGAAAAACCTGTGACCCGTTAGACAACAAATATAATTTATGGTAATGCACTTTCGCTTGAATCTTTTTCTAGAATTGATCTTGTTCTTGGTCTCGGTTCAGGTCTTCATACGGGTGTTTTTTTATCTCTTGAAATCTTTAAAGGTTTGATTTTTTTGGTTAAAGTGCGGGTACAACCCAACTGTCATAGAGGAATATAAGCATTGTGTGATATGTATTGGTAGTTGCTATCTTAATTTAACAGTTCAACCTTTTTCGGTCAAGACAAGGTTATTACAATTCCTGTGCACGATTACATGGATTTATTATCTTGTACTTCTGAGACAGATAGTGAAACTACTTAATTCTTTATGCATAAAATTAGTCAATTTCCTTTGCATGTTTACAATTCAGGGTAATAAGCTTCATTTACCCGTTTAGATTTGAGTTAAACTGCCACACGAAATGAGTTTTTAGTGTCATAGCTCGTTAAGACTCCAAGTGGTCTTGACGATATATCTCGTCCATCAAGATCTGACGAATTTTGCCAATGACGGTATATCTCGTCGAGACAAAAGTGCCCTATTACTCCAATGGAATGAAAAACCAGGTAGGAAAAACAAATTGTCCCTTTCTCAGAACAGATGACAATTTGGAACAGGTTTTTGCATCAGAGGCTAGGCAGTACAGGGCAGTTTGCGACGCGAAGATAAATCAGCAGCAGGGCTAAATTGTTGTAAGCGGCAAATGTAAATTAATGGCAAAGATTTTAGAAGAGTGGTACTCACCTTGTTTTTAGTCTGGCTTTTGGGCTGGAGTAGCGTTGGTGACTGTTGCAGGTGCCATGCCCGATGCTACAGGGTCTCAGGAAGTAACTGCTTCCACTTTTTTGGTTCGAGCTCATCCCACACTCAATTATTCTTGATTTTTTACTCTTCTATTTTCTAGTAGACACACTGAAGCCACCGTGATACCAACTTTTAATCCTTGACATTCAATGCGAATGTTTTTATACCCTCTTATATTTAAGAAACATTCATTCACAAGGGAATTAAGTAGAATTAAGTAGCCTCTTTAAGCTGTTCTTTAACGAAAACATCAAAAAAGCGAATTAACCTAAGTTTAAAAAAATCTACAAAATCCGATGAATTTGCATGCATTAGAAATTGTTATCTGGATACTTAATTTTTAAAGATAAATAGATTGGAGGTTGTAATTTATTCTTGGAGATTGTTGGATGGTTGGGTTTTATTCGACTCAAGGACCATGTATTTGGCCAAGCTGAGCCATTTAGATTGTTAGAGCATACTTAGGTATTGCTGGTGCCTGCGAAATATATGCTAGTCTTTGTCTAATAGTAGAGATGTAGAGTCAAAGATATATATAACCTCAGAGACTAGCAATGATTTTTCCAAACATTGAGTTACTAGGTAACAAAAACCCACTACATTTATAACTTGTCCTCTCGCCTCAAGCAAAGTGACACAACGCAAAAAAGGAAATTTTGCAGACCCATTTGATGATTGAAAATGAGCATATTTTACTTCTGAACTTGTAGAAATTTGTAGAGTTCTGTCATTTTGTTTCAAATTTGTTTCAGTTTGTTAATTGAAAAACAAATTTAATTTTAGGGTATTGACGCATTTTTACAGTTGTAGACATTTTTAATATGCAAATCATTGGCACACACACAGTTCTTGATAATTTTAAACTCTTCGCGAAACGGTTTATAATTTGTTTTCCGCCAGCTCTATAATCCATTGCGTTATTCGTGATCTTTTTATATAAAACTAGCGAATTTCCCGGCTTTGTGCTCGGGTTCAATTGGTTGTAATTGATCATAATATTACTCAATGTTATTCCTATGGGTACTTGAAATTCATTTTAGCCCCTCTGCACACCCAGGACAAAGCGAACGGGGGTTAATATGTACCTATATTTCCCGCAGGGTTCCAAAGCATAAAGATGCCAATTATGGTGTGGAATTTGCCAAACAGTGATCGTAATAATGCTCAATGTTATTCCTACGGGGATTTCGATTCGATCTTATCCCCCCCCCCATCTGCAGACCCAGGAGGAGAAATCGAACGGGAGTTAATATGTAGCCTACATTCTCCGCAGGGTTCTAAAGAATGAGAATACCAAATTTATATAGAGAACAGACAGACGCCAACGCCAACACTACTATATATATATATATATATATATATATATATATATATATAACTTTAGAAGAATATTATCTATATCTATAAAACAGAGTTGGCATCTGTCTGTATGTATGTTCTCTATACAAATCTACATCGTTTGACTAATCCACACCAAATTTGGAACACTTGTACTTTGGAACCCTGCGAGTAACGCAAGCTACATATTAATCCCCGTTCTCTTTAACCTAGGTGTGCAGAAGGGGCTAAAAACAATTCGAAATCGCTATAGAAATAACATTGAGCATAAAACGATTGCGGTACTCAGCTCAGTTTGTTTTACCAGTATTGATCGAAAATCAAATTTTTCCAAAACAAATTAAATCATAATATTTTCTGAACTGACTTTTTATTTCTTCCTATGATATAAATGTGGGGCACAATGATCATAATCCAGTAAATGGTGAGAGATTAAAATTAAGAGGATTTCAATATGTGCTAAATGTACAAATTATTTACAATATTAAGATGAATTGACAGGGTTTTGGCCTTCTTATGCCCGAACATTAAAGTTTAGAAGCCGTCTGCTGCAATGTCTTTCGTCGTCCACCGCCAGTTATCACCTTCTCTCTTCTGCTCACTTTGGAGGGAAACTCTGCTATTCTGGGTGCGTCACGCGTGGGTGTTATGAGCCAAGGTCATTCTAGATAAGGGAGCAGGCCTGACCCTCAACACCGGTGAAACGACATGACGTCACAGCCTAGGTCGGGCAAGGTGTTGTGGTATGAGAGTAAGACAGTCGCCAGTATCACTATAAAGCAGGAGAAAATGATTGTTCTTTTCCTTGTGGTGTACATTAATTGTTTCATTTGTACTATTATATTAGATTACACCGTAGACTAGATTACTTTTAAAATTTTATGGTAGGATTTCTAAAATACTTGGATGTATTAGGATTTGAGCTATCGTTATTGTTTCAAATACAGAGTATAATTATGCGTAGTTATTCTCTGTGGTTTCAAATATTTGCTGTTTAAACAAAAACATTTATAATAATAAACAGAAATGAACAGGAATTTCTCCATAAGGACCATGATTTTTAATTCATAACAGAAAAGAATAATTTTCAGCAAACTATCGATTTCATTTTAAATGTGGAGTTAGTTTTTGAAAGAAAGCATTCTATGCATTATTTTCAGAAGGATCGCAAATGTAGTGTGCTAGTATATAGACCCAATTATGGTATAAAAAGTCCCCATATAAATACGTTAAAATTTCTAAATGACGAGGAAATGAGAAGTAAATGGTTGAAAAGTACCTATGCATCGAGAAAACTTTATACCGGGCCAAAATGCCTGTGTATGCATACAGCATTTTGATGAACTATTCATCGAGAAAACAGTGGGAGGAGAGACAATTCTTTCTCTTCCTCGATCTATACCAATTCTTAAACAAGGAACTTTTCCCACTTTTAAGGAGCAACCGAGTTATTTGTCTGTTTCCTTACTTGCAAAGAGAAAGACCCCATAGGAGAGGAAAAAAGAAATTTCTAAACTCTGTGATATGGCTATCAAAAAATGGTGTGATGATGATATCATTAACGATTTTTCTGAAAGCTACTCATCTAAACTGAATGGAGCATGTACAGCAAGGAAATATTTAGATGGAATAATTTTCTTCACTATTGATACCTCTCTCTCCGATGTGCCTAAAATAACTGTATCCTTTACTATTAAAAATAATCTTGAAGTTATTATTCACCATAATATGGAATAGAGATAACTCCAAGTGCTATACATGGTTATTAGAAGAAAAATTAATTTGTAACAACTGGTAAAAATTTGAAAATTTGCTTAGTAACTTTTCTGTCTATTCAATGAATCGTTTATCTTCGGAGGAAATATTTAAAAATATAGCTGAAGCTTTTAAAATTTGCATTGAAAAAATTGCAGATGAATCCAAATTAAATGTAATAAAATTTCTTAGCGAACAATTCCAGTTATTGTCTCAAACTCTTCTTAAATATTATTGTTATTCTCATATTAGAAATAACTTATCACTCATTTTACCTCACACAAATTACCTTAGAAAATTAGACATATTTGATTTCAAATTTATATATTTTCATATCCTGTTTCAATATTTTTTACTGTTCACTTACGAAAGCAATTTTTCCCAAATAAGTTATTTTTGTAAACTAAATATTAGTGAGAAGTTGGAATTTTCATGATGCAAATTCCTTGTTTTATTATCTATTGGTGACATGGTTTTTTCTCAAGCAAGTCGAATCAATTATATTACATAAAAATAATTAAATAAATTCTATAAATATTACTTATATATGATAAATACATAATGCAAAAAATTCTATAATTTGTATGATTGAATAATTTTATACGAAACACTTGATCTGGTGTCGATTGGATCCCGCAACCTTATTTATCTAGATTCAAAAATTTAATATCACTGGTTATGGATTAAATTCAAAGTAATCTAAATCGCTCGAGGAACCAGATGGGAAAACATTGCTTATACTATGCATTTGTGGCACTGGTGTATTTATTCTATCATGCGATTTACTTTACTAATTTCCATGTCGCGTTTTTATTTTTCAAAAAATTTACCCAAATATATTTTATCTCGTATTAATATTTAACGCAAATCAAAGCTATCTAGAAACTACACTGCGATTTGCGCGTCTCGCGTCCAACAAATTTAACCTTGCACGAATAAGGAATTAATTAAAATCACAAAAATATTATTTAAATATAAAAAAATCCGAAAAAAACATGATTTTTTCGTACCCTGGTTAAATTCATTGTTTAAAGTTTGTTTTGTTTTTTCGCGGAAGTAAATAACATAAATCGATTTTTAAAATAAACGAATTTATTTTTAAACGCTTTTTTAAGATATTTATTTTTTAAAACTAAATTCCCTCGCTCGTATCTTTCAAATTCAGAATTACGTTAATTTTTCCCGATCAAAATGCAAAGTAAAAGTAATAATACTTAAATAGAAACTTCCTATCTTTAACAAATTTTTCAATAGTGAAGTAAAACTCCCGACCTCACTCGTGACGTCACAAATGGTTATATCAGACCCGTTCCTTATCTAGATGGTCTTGAGCACTCATGGCGTCCTTAAGTCTAGACGTCGGCGTTCACTGGGCGACGAGGAATCCACATAAATAATATATGAATATTTGATTGATGAAAAAAATATTTAAAATATTTAATTTTACATAACTTACATTTTGTAATGGAACACGAAAAGCCCAGCGAAAAACTCATTGATCATAAAAGCGTAATTTTGCTACTCTGTATCTGGCAACGCCAGAATTAATGTTTACTTTTATAAGTTGATTTAGAATTCTGTTTGTGTATTTGAGTTAAGACAGCGAAATGTTCCGGTCTTATTTGAGCATTTCAAAGTATTATAAATCTGTGTTCTTTTGTAAATAAATCATTATTGTCTTTATCAATATTGTTCAAAAGTCTTTTGTAGAATTGTTCTATTTAAGAATATATTCAGGAAGTCGAAATTCGACACTTTCACCTACCTTTCTTTTCAGAATTCTGCATTTTTTCAAGGATCGGAATTTTGCTTCTGTTTATGTATATATGTTCCAGTATTTTACATTTTACAGATACATTAGTTAGGATTAGGAGTTACATTTTAATGAATTATTTATTTTCTGCAATATATATATATATATATATATATATATATATATATATATATATATATATATATATATATATATATATATATTCGATTTAAAACTGAATTAGTCTGTTGGAGTAAAGGGAATTTTAAGTAAGACTGCCGATCTTGGAATAATATAACAGGAATTTTGAAAAATTGAATTTTTTTGTCTTAAGGGACAGAAGGTCGAGGTTGCTCACTCTACAAATTGAAGCTGTTCTTACGCAACTTAGATACATGTGAAGCATTCGTTAAAAGCCGTGATTTCCTTTTTATAACGCAGTAAGATCGATCTTCTGTTTTTTGAAAAATTGTAATCGATTGAGTTTGCTTTGTCTACACTGATGACATTTATTTTTAACACAAGCTCCGTTATTCCACGTGCCGCTGAATGGAATTTTCAAGAAAAAAATGTTTGCTTTATTACGAATGCCGAAACAATTTAATTTACCATCCTTGAGGAAATTCGAAAACATCGCATACCAAGTGCAGGAATGCCACAAGTAAAACATATTCATAGGAAAACTAAATGCAAGACTATACCCCGTAAATTCGCCATTTTTGCTGAAAATGAATATGAATGGAATATTCTTAATCACTCCAAAACTCAAAATTGACCTTCGTCAGTAGTCACAAAAAACTTAGTTTGTTTTAAAGCAGAAGTGCGATGAATGAGAAATGGATTGTATGGATGGATATATCATATATACATATTTGCGTTCGAAGTAAATTGCAGTAGAAGCTATGAAAAAGTTAAAACGATGTTAAAAACTATTTTCTGTACACTTAAATGATGCCTGCATTTTGTTATGAAAAATAAATGATTAGTCTGCTCACTTTTCAATCAACATTTAATTAATTCAACCCGAGCAACGCCGGGTTATTCTGCTAGTAGTATATATATAATGGAATTTTGGATTTTGATTATTTTTATAGACATACGTTTCACGCGAACATCCTGTTGTTCCTCCTCGTCCTGGTTACGGCAGAGTACCAAGACACATGTTTGGACGATATAGTGACTGAAATGAAGCTCCAAATGGTGAAAGATTCCCTGACCAAAGTGAAAACCCTCCTCCCCAAATGCAGTGAGTCACTTTAATTCCGGTATTACTCCAATTGCACTCGTATTGCTTTTTCGCTTTTTAAGATTCTGTGATGACATGAAACGTGTCTCCACAGGGGATGCCGATGAAGACCTTTCTAAATGCAGTAAAAGAGACACTGCCTTGGCTCATTTGAAACTAGCTCTGGACACGCTGGATGGATTCGAAGAAGGAGATACCAAAATTTGTCCAAAATGTGAGTAGTTGACGATTGCAGGTAGAGGAATAATTGCCGTTTACCAAATTTCGGGAATTCGAAATGTGATTTTCAGAAATGTTTCAGGAATGAACGAAATGCTTTCGAAACGTTTTTTAACCCTTTGAGCGTTGCTAGATTTGCGAGTAGTGTAATGTTGTTTTTACCCCAAAACACGCTTAAGGACTAAATAACCGCGCCTTTCCAAAGAATGCATGGATTCTTTTAACCTTTTGAGAGATTCCATTGGTCCTTTCCTTGGAATAGGATCATTTCGAACGATTCTAGGTCCCTTCCTTGGAACGAATCTATTGGCCCATTCTGCAGAATAGAATCCTTTGCTAAGATTTTACTCATCCTTCCCTTCGATTGGAATCTTTTTGAAATATATTCTATTGCCTCATTCTTTGGAATAGAATCCCTTGGAAACATTCAATTGCTCCTTTCCTTAGAATATAATAATTTGAAAAGATTCTTTGCTCATTTACTTAGGATAGAATCCTTTGAAAAGATTCCATTGCTCATTTCCTTAGAATAGAATCCTTTGGAAGGATTCTATTGGTTCATTCATTGGTCCTCTATTGGTCCCATTTTGTAGAATAGCGTTTTTAAGAAAAATTCGATTGCTTCCAAGGAAGACTGCAGTCTACAAGGTGGAATTATGCACGTGGATCCCTTAAACATATTTTAGTCATTAAGGGCGCATAGTTAACTACTTCAATAATATACTAATTTATGGAAATCCGCGGTCATTTAACAAAAGGGCGCAAAGATTGCAGATCTGTCTAGCGCGATTTCCCATAATTCCTCTGAGGCCGCGGTAGCCCAGTTGGAAGAGCAACCAAAGGGTTGCGAGTTTGGAGCTCGGTCCTGCCAAAGACCGTCGTGTACATGGGGGCGGGTGCACGTTAAATCTGTCGTGGCCTCAAATGTCCTCATGTTGGCGTGGTGTGAAGTTTGGAGAATGGGGTGCCAGTTCAGGTGTTCTCGTCATCTGACCTTGGTTCGAAGTGACGAGGCGTTGTCCTGGGATTTTTTTCTTCGGGATTGATCCCGGACCGTCGCCAATAGCCCGCTGTGTTGTTCCAGTTGCGACGTTAATTCAACTACAAACCAACTACTTTCATTATTGCGTTGCTTACGTTAATTTGTGTTACATTTTTCTGTACAGGTCCCGATCCCATAGTCACAAACAGAGCCGTGGACTGTTCCGATGTCTTGTCTATGGGATACAAAAGAAGCGGTGTGTACACGATATATCCCAGAAATGGAAGATCTATTAATGTGTACTGTGATATGAATACAGATGGAGGAGGATGGACAGTAAGTCAGTCTTTCACCTTCTGATATAGACCGTCTATTGCCTATATATGCACACACAGAAATCGACGATATTTGTTCATTGTCGAATGGCAACAACAGAAAAAACAATATAAAATCGACCGTTAGGCGATTCATTCACCAATTTTACCATCCAGTTTTAATATGTTTGATTTGAGCTATGAACTGCATCAGAGGTGCACCCAGGATAACAATTTGGAGGGGGCTACGTCTGCATTATTTAGAGGAGTAAGTTGTTTATTTAGAGGGTGATTTAAAAAAATTAAAAACAATTTTTGAAATAGTTTTAGAGTGTGTTACTCAGTGACTAGCTTTAGAGTGTGTTACCTAAAGACTTGTTTTAAGGGGGCACAGTACCTTTAAAACCTTAAAAAAAAATCGATTTTCCAATTTTGATCTAGATAGTTTGAAATGTTCTGATTCTGGTAAAAAAAACCACATGAAAAAATTCGCATTCGTTCGTTCGTAATGAGGATTTTTCGAACACACTTATTTTTATTTTCAGCTGTTCGTTTGTTTACGTTTCTTAGTTTTAGTTTGGAATTATGCTATTAATTTTTCGAATTATGCTATTTAATTTTTTTTCGAAAGTTTTAATAATAATATTTTTACTGTAACAAATATAAGCAGAATATGTACTACTCAACTCTTTCATTTCACAAACCTATTTGTTCACTTGAAGCACGTGAATGCTAAAAATAACTATTTCAACTAATTGAATTTATCTCAGAATGGTAATTTCCAATCTTGCGCGCACTATAACTCTGCAACTAATGAACGTAGACTCCTGAAATTTTGAATAAAAATAGATTATCAAAAGGGCTTCAAAATGAAACCAAAATTTTACTCAATTCTAAAAATATATTAAAAAATTTTGATATAGATGAGCGAAAATTTGGAAAAAATTAATGAAGTGAAATATTAATTGATTGTTATATTTGTGTTACTTAACTACTATTTTTTGGTTCTAATTTAAAATAAAAGCATTGTGCGTGTTACTCATATCAGCCATTAGTTTTATAGAAAATGCACAGGATGACTCAGAATGTTTCGCACAAGTTATACTTGTAAAAAAAGTATGTTAAAAAATGACCTTATGTAAATTCTAGTAAAATGTTATTTAATTTTTAAAAATCAAACCAATTTTTCTGCATTGTGTAGTATAAAGTATAAATAAACCCTGCAAAAAATTTCATTATGATACACATAAAACTTTTGGTGATACAGTTTACCGAAATTAGTCTATTTTACCTGTTGATTTGTATGCTTAAAGGTACTGTGACCTCTTAAAGTGACTTCTCCAAGACGAATAGAAGCCGTATTGAAGGGGAAAAGTGACACTTTTTTAATATTAGTTATAATGTTTCCAATTATTTCATCCAACCCCAGTAAATAAAAAAAACAGAGCACTTTTGTAAATGGGGTAAAAGCAGTGGATAAATATTGGTTGAATGCAAGGAGAAAATATCATACAGGATTTTTAAAGAAGCAATCAATGAATTACGGAATGATATTTTTTTATGTGTTTATACGGTCTGGGAGGGACTTAAGCCCCCATAGCCCCCTCCGTAGGTGCGCCCTTTAGCTGCATAGTAGTGTTAAAACTACACGATTTCTTCAGCAGTCTTGTTATAGAAGGCGTTGAGGAACCCGGATGATAGAAATCAGCGCTGAAAAGAGAATATGAGCGGATATAGGTTTAGCGTTAAAAATGCCGAATCGTCTTTGAACGAGGGAATGGAATGAAATCGAAAGACGTTCAGAATCTATTTGATGCAAAATGACCGAGGTGTGCTTTCTCTGCTGTGATTTTTAATGGAAATAAGATTTAACACCAGTAAAAGTAAACGAAATGCTGTTATATATATTTTTGGATAATTTTATTTCATTTAGAGGTACTCTTCCGTTAAAGCCACACCACTCATTTCCATTTCTTTCCGGCCCAACCAACCTAAACAAATACAGAAAAAAGGTGGTTTAAATTATTGCATCTTAAATGACTATAACCTACACAAAACAAATTAATAAACATTGCAGTGAAAAATGAATTATATAACATAAAAATAATTACAAACAGCAGGCATACAATTAGAAATTGCATTTAGCATAGCAGAGAACATTTCCTCTTTAGAATGTAGCCGACACCACCATAAATATATAGTCGCATATAATTATTCCAGTCTACCGTTGTATTGTGATTCATTTGGAGCTGTAATTCACAGAATTCAATAGATGTTAACTCTTGACACCATAAAGAAATGAATTGTACGGCAGTAACGAAAGGAATGCGTGATCCAGTAAACCACGTTTTTTTCGGACACCTTTTTCTTTCCTGCATGAACGAAGGCTACATAACAATTTCGGCTTCGAGTCACATTTTACTTTCATTGGGTGGTTATTCGAACACAATCTTTCTTTGTGAAAAGCATTTCTTTCTTAAAGAAATAGTATTGCCGCTTGTTTATCTCGGCAAATCGTGAAATCCATTGCACTAACAAAGGAATAAGCCAAAATGACGCCAAAAACAAAAGGCTGGTATGAAAACAAATAGCGCCAAGAACTAAGCAAAAATGCGCCAAATTGGTGCCGAAGTTGATTGGTATGGCTATAACGGAAAAGTGCCCATTTAGAAGTATGATATCCGTTTATTGAATATGGATCTTGTATTCATTATAGATGGATTGAAATAAGATACGAAATGTGAATAACGACGCTATCATGAATAGATGTTAGCAATTAAGAAAGTTTAGCGCTGATTTATTCTGAAACAATTTAACTCGACTAATTTCTACTGCAGGTATTTAATTTAAGCCAACTTTATAACTCGTTGCCTCAGATGTCACATCGCATTTGAAATAATTAGTAAAAGCTGTCGAATAATTATATAAAGCTCTTTTAATTTTTAATAATATTAATATTTTCTACAAGTTTCTTTGAAATGCGTTTAACTAATATTTTAGAAGTATTGCATCTCGAAGTGGATTGTTCTTAACTAAATCTCATTTGATATTATTTCCTTAAAATAGGTAATACAAAGAAGAGGTAACTATTCAAGTCAGACAGACTTCCATAGAGATTGGGAAACTTATAAGAACGGCTTTGGAGATGTGGCAAGGGATTTCTGGTTAGGTATGCATTGTCAGTTTATCATTTTTATGTGCTATCTTCCAGAGCTGAATCTAATGTTTTGCATGACGAAGTTTTTTACATCCTCTTTCTTACCTTCTTTATTCAAAATTATCTTCAAGTTTTAATAAATTAATTACACACATTGAAATGTGAATAATATACAGGGTGGCCATAATTAAAGAGGAGGTATTTAGACTCGATAGTAAATTTATTGGGCCAAGCTTTGGTGTAGATACTACTTAGACCATGGGATGTTGATTTCTAAAACCTAGTTCAGGTTTTAACCACCAGTGAAAAAATGGTGCTGCAATTATGCAAATATGCGAATTTTTAAGGGAAAGATAGACAAATTATGCAAGTTTCATTAAACCGACCATAATTTTGCGAATATGGTAATGATAATTAATTAACGTCGCACTGAGCAACACAACGCTCCGGGATCAATCCCCAAGGGAAAGATCTGAGAATAACACCACGTAATTTTGCACCACGGTCAGATGACGAGTTTAACACTTGAGATGGCACGTCACTCTCGAAACTTCCCCGCCAACGTGGTGACATTTGGGGCCACGATAGATTTAATGTGCACCAGACCCCGCGTACACGACGGTCTTTGGTTGAGCCGAGTTTCGAACTCGCAACCATCCGTTTGCTAATCCGCTACTCTTCCAACCGGGCTACCGTGACCCAAAGGAGAGGCCCCCCACGTTTGGACTTTTCTCTGACGCTCCTTGCTTGCATGGAAGTCGAACATGCGTGACTTCGGAACATCCCGTGGAATTGATGAAGCACATTTTCATCCGAATGGAACTGTAAACACACACACAGTTCCCACGTTCGGGCTTCCGAGAACCCTCAACCGTTTCATCAGATTCCTTAGCACTCATCGGAAGTAACAGTTTGGTATGCTTGTACCGCCTCATCCATCATGGGTAGGTACTTTTTCGAAGAAAACAGATCAACAGGTCCAGTGACTTGTTTAGTCAATGCTGAGTGGAATGGAACCGTAAACACACTCAGTTCCCACGTTCGAACTTTCGAGAACCCTCAGCTGTTTCATCAGATTCCTTTACACTCATTGGAAGTAACAGTTTGTTATGGTTGTATCGTCTCATCCATCATCATGGGTCTGTGCTTTTCCAAAAACAGATCAACAGGTCCAGTGATTTTCTCAGTCAATTCTGGTAGGTATCCAACAATGCCGCTCAATTTAGTTATTTCGCAAATTCAACAGCGAGCTCGCATTGTATTGCGCGTACAGCAAATCTTACGGCAGCATTTTACAGAAGACCGCATAATTAGTCAAGCGTTTTTCAACAAAGTGGTCAGTCCGTTCACCTGATTTCCCCCTTGGGAATTTTTGTCGTGGGCTTGGACTTGGATACCAAGAACACGTGGATAATTTAGTCACTTTGAATTACAGAATAATGCTGCGCGTCAGGCAAATCAGTGGTTGGTTGTTTTGAGGTCTTATGGCGCAAGGGCTATATTTTTGGCCAAGCTGCACTAAACACAAGACAGATAATGTCAAGTAATTGTGAAAGGAAAAGGTGGAGAGAAGAGAGAAAGATCTCTTGGGCATCCTGTGGTCGCGATCTCCATGTTTACCAAAGGAAGTGAACCCATGGGAAAAGAATAGATCACTAGGGTACCTCGTGTTCGGGAAGCGCCGTACACACCTAAAGATGTGCCCCCAATGGGGCAACGTGCAAGAAAAATATATTGAACCACATCTGTAAGTGATGTCAAAATAAAAATTATTGTAAGGGATTAACTTTCTCTAGTTCCTACGTTTCAGTTTACTCCGTAAATGAAGCTTACAGAGCCTTTTTTTTCTTGAGGCGAAAATCTAAACTTTTTTTATTTTTTTTTTGAAATTACAACCGCATGGTCTATAATAGCATTTACACCAAAGTTGAGTTTGACCATTAGTTGAGCTTGGCCCAACAGATTTTTTTATGTCGGTCTCTAAACACCTCTTGAACGCACCCGGTGTCTCGACGAGATTTCTCGTCATTATCAGAACTGACCAGATCCTTAATGGACAAGATATGTCCTCCATCAAGATTTCATCGTCTCTCGTCATTAGAAGAAAACTGACCAGATCTTGATCTCGTCATCATAAAAAAAATCGGCAATATCTTGATGACGAGATATCTCGTCATCAACAAAATTGGTCAGATCTTGATGGACGAGATACTCGTCGAAACCACTCGGAGGCTTAATTTTGATCACCATGTACTCCAGTTTTTAATGATTTCATGCTATGGATAGACCTTAAATTGAGCCACGAAAGTATCCATTTTAAACCCATCAGATATAGTAAAAATGTCTCTTAATTTCTGAGAATTTAAGCTAATAGAATTGAAACCTAACTTCTTTGCTTTTATTTGATGGATGTAGAAGAGAAACTTTTTACCGCATGGAATTTTTAAACCGAAACCCACATAAAATTAATTCCTTTGTTACTGATCTCATTTACGTGTATAAAAATGTTAGTGCTTATTATACTAATTTAATAATAAATAGTCACATTTATCATATTAATGTAATTATTTTATAAAATCTAAGTTTAAATTGCCTTTGAAAACCCAAATTTTGCGTAATAGTTCCTTTTTTACCAATAATTTAAAAATATAATTAAATGTTGACTGTTTTTTCTTGTTTCAACTCAAAGTAGAAAAATTTCCTAACACTTTGCTTATGAAGAAAGTAAACTTATAGGGTAGTCTGTTAGAGCTATATAAATAAAAGTAGTGTTTGTATATTGAATATTTTCGACACATTTCAAGTTTTTTATGCGTTTCGGGCCCTTCTAATGCAAAATCGCCATCTGACCGTGGTTCAAAATTACGTGGTGTTATCCTCGTATCTTTCCCTTTGGGATTGATATCGGACCGCCACCAATAGCCCGTTGTGTTGTTCCAGAGTGACGTTAATTAAAATACCTACCTCTAATGCAAAATCGGTGTTTTGCGCGTTTGGTGTCTATGTGTGTGCCCGTACTACGCCCAAACGGCTAAGTGTATTTTCATGAAACTTTGCATACTGTGAAAACTTACATTCATTTAGTGACTGATTTTGGTTGCGTTGGTCTGTGTGTCTGTTTTCCTATTTTACGTCCGTTTTTGTGTTTGTATGTTTGTGCAAGTATCACAGAATTTATTCAACATATTGTAATACAATGTTCTATATTTGAAAAATAATATTTTAGTATTATGAAAACACTTTTTGAATTTCCTTCTTTTACATATTTAGAAAGTTTCATACTAAAACACCTGAGTAACTATACTCAAATTAACCATAATTTGGTAGTTTGGAGAAGCTGGAATGTTTATTGAGTATTGTGATCACTTGGATTGTTTACCAATACTCTGAAAAATCAATTATTTATCCAAAAATTATTTTTACGAAATTTTAACTCTGATACTTTTTATTTATTTTTAGCCTTATATTTTCTTTGCGAAATATAAACGATTTCCGAATATTTGAGACAGACTATATTTTGTAACGAATGGAAACTCTTGTACTTATATAAAAATGTAACTTTTCAAAAGGCCTCTTTATTAATTGTTTCTATTCCTGCAATTGAAGACGTGATATATGTATGCATTTTTTCAGGAAACGAAAATATCTACACTCTTACCAACCAAGCCGTGTATTCTCTGCGAATCGACATGAGGAGCAACGTCACTGAATACCGGTATTCCCTACACGACATTTTCTCGATAGGCGATGAAGGGTCTGGCTATGTTTTAAACATTCAGGATTTCACTGGGAATGTTAGTAAGTATGCACATAACTTTTAAACTCTTTCCAACATGGATGGTTTGAAAGTTGTATGAAACATTCAAGCACTATTTTTAAAATTTAAATGGCGTGAAAGTAAAATATGTTCTATATTAAAACTATTTTCTATCAAGCAAACAGAAATTAATTATTTCTTCAAAGATAACAAAAATATAAATTGTTTCGAAGCTAGACTTGTTTGAGACCGGGGCAAATTGATTCCGATACCGCCCTTCGTCCGAAACAAAATTTATGTATATAAAAATATAAAAACTAAATATATTAAAATCACATTAACAGAAATGTGTGATCCTAACTAGTATATTAATTTTCATTAATCAATCATTATTCAAAATATTAGTTGTCGATTGCAATTAACAATTAATAGTAAAGGGCGGTAGAGGGGCCCAAAATGAACATTTTTGTCAAATAATTAGGTGGTAGAGGGCGCTGTTTAGCATGACATCGTTTCAGAGGCTTAAAGGTAAGCGCACACTAGTCCGCGTCCCATGGCCGGCACGCATCGGATTTTAGAATTATTTACATTGTTTTAAATGAGTCTGCCCTTACCTATCCCTATAGATGGTTAAAGACACCCTCACCTATCGATGGTTAAAGATAGAGTGAAAATTTCATCGGTTCAGCTCGGATTTTCATGCATGGCCTTGAGCAAGCCTATCCAAATAGCCATTGGGCGACGAAAATTTCAGTCGCCAATTAGGTGATGTGCCGGTTCCTTATTCCTGAGTTTTACCAAAATGCTTTCTGTATTTATTTATATAAACAGCTGCTAGCTAATGTATTTTTCTTACGAACATGCATCGCATTTACTTGAAAAATGATTCAAATTTCTAGTTTTGTCTCCAAAATACTCTGCCGTTTTCATGATTTTTGCCCCTTTAACTAATTGTTTCGACGAGATATCTCGTCCATCAAACCAATTTTCTAATGAGGAGATATCTCGTTTCTCGCTATTCGTTTCTAGTCGTAAACGTTCACTTTAAAGCGCATTTACGCCCTATCTTCAGCAGCGACATGGACGATCCTAACTCTGTCTTGACCCTACAAGTGGTTTCGACGAGACGCAAATGTAAGCTCCGAAGACCAAGCACAAAAGGTCTCCTTTTTCCGTGGAATGAGGAATTTCTATGGAATTTCTTATTATGGATTTATAAAGGGAAAGGAAAAGTATTTTGTTGTTATTTGATGCGCTAAATATATACCTTCCAAAGCGGTGCTAGATCTCAACTTATACTGGAACCAGTTTGTCGGTGCAGGTTCAAAAGAGCAACGATTTTTTTAAAGATTAACCTTTCAGGTGGTTTCGACGAGATATCTCGTTCTTCAAGACCTGGCCAATATTGCTAATGACGAGATATCTCGTCATCAAGAAGTTGGCGATTTTTTTATGATGACGAGATCAATATCTGGTCAATTTTCTTCTAATGGCGAGATATCTCGTCCATCAATATCTGGTCAGTTTTGCTAATGAGACGGGATATAGTCGAGGCAACCTCCAGGAGAGTCAACGAGGGCTTCACACGGTATTGCCTTGCCGTTCGCCGTGGAATTTGTTTTGACTCGTATTCCATTGTCTTTCTAGGTAACGACTTGGATACTCAAAACAAAGTAGCCTTCTCCACCAAAGATCGTCAGAACAACAATCGAGCACAGAGCGAGTCCTGCACGGGGATGTATTACGGAGCTTGGTGGTACCCTGAAAGCAATTGCGGCCACGTCAATCTGAACGGCAGGTACATGCCGGGCATTGGAAACCGCAACAGCAACTGGTGGTGGAATTGGACCGGCTACCAGGGCTTGTATTTCTCAGAGATGAAAATCAGACTCAAGAGTCGGAAGTGAAACGACCACTGGTTTGGGAAGTAGTGTCGATGATTGTGGATATAACAGCTTCTGGGTTGTGACTTGTATTTTTTAGTTATCTTTATCGAGATACTTTTAAGTTTCCAAATAAAGTGACGTTTTTTCAATTTCTCCTTTCGTTTGTTTCAAGCGGGGCTGCAGATGAGTTTTTCAACCACTATCAGACTCTAAAATATTTTGTCTTTTAAATTGGTTGGGTTGAGTTTTATGGCCATGTTTGATGAAGCTGTGCCACACAAGATAAACAACGTCAAGTAATAGATACACACACTGACACAGAAGTGAGAAATACACTCGGTTGGTAGGTAGTTTATTAACTGGAGCAACACAGCGGGCTAATGGCGACGGTTCGGGATCCAACCCAAAGGGAAAGATCCGAGGACAGCACCTAATAATTTTGAACCACGGTCAGATGACGAGGTCAACACCTGAGCTGACGTCCCACTCTGCAAACTTCCATACCACACCCACGTGATCTACTTGACGAAAAAAACATTGCTTGGTCCAGTTTGGCTAGATCTGACTGTTGCGCATAAAAAATTCCATTCATTGTCTTGCGAAATTAGTGGTAGGATGGTGCTTCTGACAAATGCCAGATGACGCTCACAACAATCGGCACACACTTGCATGGATAGTTCCCGGAGAACAATTGAATTGTAAATGCAATGCAAATCACTTCCGGCAACTGTCTTTCAATGGGCTGACCAACACTGCTTCTATTCCTATCACGGCTTCACTCTTCGTTGCTACTAATCCTTCTCTTTCCACGTCCCGCTCGCACTCAACTGCTTAAGACAACACAGGATGGTAAAACGGTCGCATTCATCCATTGCATGACTAAGCTTACGGAAATACACCCTCTTGATCTTAATACAACTCTCACGGTTTCACACATCTAACAATCTGTTAACTTGTGGGAGCATCCATTCAACTCAACCGCAATATTCAAGCCAACGCAATTTTGTAATAATGTTGACTGGAATATCGTGGCGAACTTAACCACCACTACAAAATTGAGCTCACAGAACAATATGACGTTGTATGTAGTGTAGTGAAACCTATCTCCACCGTGAAGTACTTTTTAGTAGATAAAATCGTTGATTTACAAAATACATTACATTAAACAAATATTGAAACCTTGTTTCGGAATTTACTTCTGTGTCATTTGCTTGAGGATTCATACGATAATGGTATATGAGATAGAAGGTTGACAAAAAAAACAGCTTCCGTAAACATTGATTTCCTACTTCTTAATGAATATTAACCCTCCGAGGAGTATATGCGTTCAGATATCTGCAGCTTTCCCTCCATGACTTCGAATCAGGTTTAACCTTCTTGAACATCAGAATCTTTCCTAGGATGCTTTCAACCAATAGATGTGATTATTCAGTGATTATGTGTTATCGGGACTAAGCAATACTGCATCACTCGATAGACTTTCAGGGGGTTAAGACATTAACCCTACAAGGGTTTACACGAAATATCTCGTTCAAGATCTGGTCGTTTTTGCCAAGGACTAGATAACGCATCGAAACCAAAACTGCCCTATTACTCCAAGGGAATGAAGATACAAGTAGGAAAAAAAATTGTCTCTTGTTCGACGCGAGGTAGGTAATTGAATTAGCGTCGCACAACGGGTTATTGGTGACAGTACGAGATCAATCCCGAAGGGAAAGATCCCAGCACAAGACCTAGTAATTTTGAACTATTGTCAGCTGACGAGATCAACACCTGTGCTGGCACCCCACTCTCCAAACTTCCACACTACGCCAACGAGAGGCCACGTCATTTAACGTGCACCAGCCCCCTTGTACACGACGGTCTTTGGTTGGATCGAATTTCGAACTCGCAATCCTTCGGTTACTAATCCACTACTCTTCCAACCGGGCTATCGCAGCTCCTTTTTCGACACGAAGGTAAACCAGCAAAAAGATTAAAGTATTATAATACGTATATAACGGATACATATTCAAAAACTAAAAGTTATCTTAATAGAAATTAAAGAATTAAAGAATAAAATAGCTATTATTATGTTTGAAGAATATCAAAAAGTATGTCATGCTTTATAGTATGTACTTTATTTGTCAAGATCTATACATATAAAGCAGAGTTGGCGTCTGTCTGTCTGTATGTTCTCTATACAAATCTACACCGTTTGCTCAATCCACACCCAATTTGGTATACTTATACTTTAGAACCCTGCGGGTAACGTAGGCTACATATGAACTCCCTTTCCACTTGTCGTAGGGGGCTAAAAACAATTCGAAATCAACATAGGAATAATATTGAGTATTGCTAGGGGGCGCTCTCTCCCGGTCTGGCTGTGCAGAATAAATATCGACAGGAGTCGCCTCTCAAGATGACCTTGGAGTTTTTTTTAGAATCTTGGAGTTCAATCGCAGATGGGTCGGTTGCGCTGAAAATCGCTCAGTATCATATCGTTTATGTATCCTGTCTAAAATGCGGGATGGAATTTTCAAGCATAAAGTGCAATTGCTTGAAACGTTGATCATGATATCGTATCAATATGATTTGTCAGCCTTTCATAAAGATGGCGGAATTCCGAAATTCGCATTCCTGTTGCAGGGTGCTACAAATAAAAAATATTTATAAGAAAAAATTTGACTGCAATAATACGACTATGTCATTTTTTAAAGAAAATGAGCTTAAATGGCATTCACAATCACTCCAAAACTCAAAATCGACTTTTGTATATAATCGTCTCAGTATCAGTTTTTGTAGGTTTGTCTTACCTATAGAATGTGAAATGGATCTAAAGTAAATTGTAGGAGCTATAAAAATCTCAGTTTTAAAAATTATTTTGCGCTCGCTTAATTTTTCTCTATATTTGCATTTTCTATGACAGAAAAGTAATATTTTGGATCACTTGCAATCGACATTTAACCCGAGCAACGCCGGGAAAATCCAGCTAGTATTTTATAAATCGTAAATCAATACTTTCGGTGGAAGCACGTGGTCCCACAGCCCCCTTCCTTTCAAGCGATACAGCAGCATTCCATGCCAAAAAGAGTTCCGTGTCAGTAACTATTTCTGTCAATAATAATAGTCAGTAACTGTCTCGATGCTCTTGATTTAATCTCCCAGAGACTCGACCTAGACTGGAACGAGCACTGGGTAAGCAGTAATGCTATCTTAGCAAGATAGCACACGTTAACGCAGCAACTGAGCATTTTATTTTTAAAAAACATTTTAAGCAACGTTCACTTATCTGGCCAATTGCCTTTTTCGTACACTCCGCAACAATGCGTTCCTATTTTTTACTCAAACTACTCTGAATAAGTAATTAATAGATGCGAATTCCGCTGTTAATAAAGGGAAGAAAGTTTCCGGTCACACGTGTGTAGGAAACTCTTGGTCAATGGAATAGATTATAGAAATAGATAACTAGAAAAATCTCTCTCTGTCTGCTTGTTTGTAAGCTGATTAAAAGTATATATGTACTTGGATGTGTACTTGGAGAGAAGCGTTGTTCAAAAAGTATACCTACTTGCATGGCAGATAAGGAACCGGAGGGTTGCGAGTTAAATACTGGTGCATGTTAAATCTGTCGCGTCCTCAAATGTCCTCACGTTGGAGTGTCGCGGAACATTGGATGGTGGGATACCAGCTCAGGTTTTACCTCGTCATTTGACTGTGGTTCAAAATGACGAGGGTTGTCCTCGGATCTTTCCCTCCGGGATGGATCCCGGACCGTCGCCAATAGCCCGTCGTGTTCCAGTGCATTCCATAACACGCCAACGTGAGAACATTTAAGGTCACGAAGGATTTAACGTGCACCTGCCCACATATACACGACGGTCTTTGGTTGGATCGAGTTTCAAACTCTCAATCCTCCGGTTGCTAATTCGATGTTCTTCCAACGGGGCTATAAAAATCCCTGTAAAAAAAGTCAGAATTGTCAATTGGAAGAAACTGTATGCAATATGGAACACCTCCCTTATTTTTCACCAAAATTTTTCTATTACGAGATTCGAACTCGTAACCAAACGCTTCATTCTACCAGTTTCTCAAGAGCGACACCTTTAGCCTGTTGGCCACAGGAGATGTCCTTAACCTACCTTTATTGTGAAAATTACGTACGATATAGACTACATACTAAAGAATCGAAAGTACCTATTTTAGAAATATAAGCATCTTGTAAGAGAGGACGTAATGACTATGTACATGAAGTTAACCGTGCAAGTGGTTTCGACGAGATATCTCGTTTGTCAATATATGATTAATTTTGAGATTCACGAGATATCTCCCATTTCAGACATTGCAGATTTTTCGATGATGACGAGATTTAGATCTGGCCAGTTTTCTTCTAACGACGAGATATCTCGTCATCAAGATACTGTCAATGTTTTGATGATGATGATTTAGTCAGTTTTCTTCTAATGACGAGATATCTCGTCCATCAAGTTGCTGTCAATGTTTTGATGATGACGAGATCAAGATCTGGCCAGTTTTCTTCTAACGACGACATATCTCGTCATCAAGATACTGTCAATGTTTTGATGATGACGAGATCAAGATCTAGTCAATTTTCTTCTAATGACGTGATATCTCGTCAATCAAGATACTGTCAATGTTTTGATGATGACGAGATCAAGATCTGGCCAGTTTTCTTCTAATGATAAGACGTGTCGTAAATCAGGATCTGATCAGTTTAGTTAATGACGAGATACTTGATCGAGACAACCTCCAGGAGGGTTAAGACCTTTTCCCTCCCGAGTGACTCAGGTTCACGAAACCAGACTGATTTCTGACGATCCACCACCAATTTTTCAACCAGGAGACGTCTAGTCATCAGATAAACCAGAACTGGAGTAAGAGCTCATTGAAAGAGCCGCGGTGCTTTTGATGGGTAATGGATGGCCATTGCAAATGAGCCTCATCAAGCTTTCTTTTCTGGAAATCTTGTTCCAAATGGGACCCTCCATCCCCAGCAGGCATTTCGAAATTAATAGCTAAGGTGTGTTCGCCAACTTGGCGATGTTGCTCACAGATTTCGAGGAGGCTGACCTTGACGCCTCCTCTCGAGCCGACTTTTCTTTATCCACTTGAGTTCGAGTATCGGTGCGCCAGAGCAAATATCTGCTCCAAGGTCTGTGACTGTGACCAAGGCCAACTACCTCTCTTGCAAGCCACCTGCGTGGGTTTAACTAGTTCCTTTGGACTTTTTGCGACCAAATATTTATGCTCGCCGATTGAGTGTGGTGAAGGAGACGATCTGTCTTTTAGGATCGAGAGTGCCTCTTGATGTCTGGCTTCATTAGACAGGCAAAAAAAAAATGCTGGACGAAACGGTCAATTAGCTATTTTCCATGCTGTGTTTTTCTAAATAGGATGCATCTAGTGCGGCAATTTTAAGAGGATTTTTTTTTATGCGGGAAAAAAATAGTAGGTTGTGTCGACGATACAAACCGTGGTTTTGATGTTGGGCTGTGGAATGAATGAAGCAGACATAGGAAGCTTGAACGACTGTTTATTGCGAATGTTCAACAATTAATTTACATTTTGAACGATTAAAGTGTAGTTCGATATTTAGAACCACGTTTAGATGACGAAGTCAACATCTGAACTGGCAACTGTCTGGCATTTGGGCATTAATATTGAAGGATAATTTTATTTATTAAAGGTCTGCGATTGTATGTAGTTTGGTAGCTTTCAAATGACAACACTTTCGCGCAGTTCTCACTTCACGCAATTCAAAATTACACTGGCCCAAAGATCGCAGCACGGTAGAATTTCGACATATTGCAAACCTTCCTCGCGTTCAGAAAGTCATGACAGGTGTGTTCATCCTTTGTCTACACGACGCTATATCTTCTGGATATTTTTCCAGTGATCCAGTGATTTCTTCTAGTTCTGAAATCATAAGACAAAACTGTGGTTAATTATCTCATTTTGTTACGCATCATATGCTTGGAGGTATTATGTTTGCTAATTTTTTCGTCACAATCCATTCGTTTAGGACAGGGGAGCTTTGGCCTTAACTCTTCCAGTGG
Source organism: Meta bourneti (assembly GCA_933210815.1). NCBI lineage: Eukaryota > Metazoa > Arthropoda > Arachnida > Araneae > Tetragnathidae > Meta > Meta bourneti. The sequence continues at coordinate 20,894,891 of OW119929.1, forward strand.
TTTCGACGAGACATTGCGTCCATCAAGATCTGAACAATTTTGCTAACGACGAGATATCTTGTCATCAAGATCTGGTCAATTTTGATGATGACGTAGTCGAGACACCCGCCGGGAGGGTTAAGGCCACATGTGGCCTTCTAGGTCCTTAAGTGTGTCCTGTTGATTGAATCCAAATTTTACAGATCAGATCCTTTTATTTTTATTAATGCATTTTTGTTCGTCTTTTATACATTTATTTTATTTTTAAAATGAACGTATTTAAAATAGCAAAGATTGAAATAAGCTTCAATGTAATAATCCTCCCAGATTGACCGGTAAAATTAGACCGTTAGTAAATCGTATGGGTTAGATTGACGGCTGCTACCTTCATGATTTAGTCGTAACGCGACTCTCAAATGTCTGATCAATGAAGGATTCACTGACTTTGAGAATCATGACATCACACTCAAATTAGCATTTCAGCCTCTCCTAGTAGATGTCACCAAGGCATCCAAAGAACTACAGATGGAATTGATTGATCTCTCATTAGATGACATTTTAAAGTTGTTCATTGATACTAAGATACAATTGAAAACATGGAAGAATACCCACGACTTCGGCAACATCCTAGAAAAATTGTTTCATGCTTTTCAACCACTTATTGTTACGAATCTAATTCTTATACCTTCCCTAAATCAAGACGATCTAAAGGTCACAAATGGCGGATACCCATCTAGAGGGTCAACTGAAACTGTTGACCTCCATGCTGCAAACAAATATTCAAATACTTTCCAACAAAAATCAGATATAAATCATTGAAAAATGACTTAAAAATAACAAATAGTTTTCAATTATTGAAAGTGCGTAGTAGTTAGATTTCTGCAAAATATTGTGCATTTTTAAGTATATTTGTGATTGAATTTCCTTGAACGTGGCCCTATTTAATTACAGTTAAATTAGTTCAGCCTTCCAACAGGAAAAAGTATCCTATCCCTGGTTTAGAATCTTGATATTTAAATTAGAAAACAAAATCGAAAAGCATTTGTTTCAGCTTTGCGTTCGTGGCACTTTTTATTTTCACTCTTACGTGTTTGATTGCTAATTTTTGTGACTATGCTTGCATTCGGCTCCTTCAGAGTTGCCCAGCTTTACAAGATCTTGGCATTCTTCTTATTCGGCAATCATGGAAAGAAGAGTCTTTTGTAGAGAGCAGTGTCTTCAAAAGAGGGTAGCTTCATCTAGTGCCTTTCCAGTAATACAACCGGAAAACTACATTTTTGAAACTAAATTTTCCTGTGTAGAGAGAATTAAATTTTACGTTTTCCTTCATACGCAGTTTCTTGTGAAATAAATTATAATTAGTTCGATTTGTAATTTTAAACACTTTCGAATTCGAACTATCTTTACGACGAAGTTAAAAACACACACCTCTCTCTCTTTTGAAATATAGGTATAGTTGAGATGAAAATCGACAGAGATATGGCTTAAAGGAAAATAAAACGCAGTTATATTAGCTCCCATAGTTTAAATGGCTGCTTAAATCTTGAAATTATGTAATATATTTCGTTAGGACTACTTTTTTAAAGAAACTGCTCATATAGCATTGCATTGAATTTTGTCAGAAATAAATAAAAATTAATTTAATACTGGTATGAAACGTAAAGAGTATACGGATTGCAAAATAAATTTATAAAATCTTTAGTTATAATAACTAATATAATTTGTTTAATACAAATTATAGTAGTTATTGAATTTAAAGCATCAAGTATAGTACATATAAAATTCTACAGATGGCACCACCAAATAATTTTGGTTCATCAAACCGAGAATGACTCCAGGAAACTAGTTTTTTCTGAGATCCTCCAAACTAAGTTTGCAAGATAATTTTTTTTTTGCAATCAGTACACAGTGATGAAATTTGGTAAAAAATATAAATTTTTTGGGATACGGTTGCAAATGAAGTTAATCCCACCTTTCGTCCGAAACGAAATTTTTTAAGTGTAAAAAATTTATAAAAATAAACGGGATAAAAATTTATATGGTGGGTACCACCATATAAATTTTTGCTCTCAATTCGTTTTGCAATATTAATTACAAATTGTATACCATTATTATTTAAATAAACAAAAAATTTAGTAGAGCAGCGAATTTGTATCAAATTTTGCGTTAAACTTAAATGGAAATACCAATGGAAGAAGCCTAGTTTTTCCCGTAATAAGAACGCCACGTTGATAGTTTTTTATTTTGAAGGTGCTGTCCATCAAGAATACGCTCCTCCAAGCCAATCAATAAATAAGCACCATGTTCTTCACCGGCTGATAGATACAATACGGCTAAGGGCCATTGGTAATTGGCAGATTCATCATATTTTCGTGTAATTCGATGTATTTAGTCGGTAAGTAGGTGGTTAAATTTATGTCGCGCTGGAACAACACAACGGGCTATTGGCGAAGGTCCGGGATTAATCCCGAAGAGAAAGATCCAAGGATAACACTTCATAATTTTGAACCAGATGACGAAGTCAACACCTGAGCCGGCATTCCAACTTCTACACATACAACTTAGGAACATTTGAGGCCACGACAGATTTAACGTTCATAAACCCCAACATATACGACAGTTTGTGATTGGATCTAGTTTCGAGCTCGCAACCCTCCGGTTGTTACTCTTCCAAACTGGGCTACCGCGGCCCTTGTATTTAGTAGGAATCGTTCACTTCCTAGTGAAGAAGAATTCATAGACTCCAAAGAAGTTCACCAAAGGGTATTGAATTGTTCTCTGGCATCTCTCGGTAATCTGTTTTTCAGCTATAAATGAAAGGCATGTTTTTTTCGCAAAAGTCTACTTCTCACAGATCATGACCCAACTCTACCCTACCAACTGTAAAAAATTCTTCGCTGCTTCTCCAAATCGAGCAAATATGATGCCTAACTGACTGGAACAACAAAATTACCCTTTTTTTCGACGCTATGACAAGCATTAGTCACTAGAAGACAAAATGCTTCCATTCCCATTCCAAGCGCTCAAAATTATGGACGTTCTATGGCTGATTTCCGAAACATTTTACGATAAACTGTGTCACTCTTATCCTATGGAACAGAATTTTTTGGATACGTTCTACTTTTCCTTTCCTTGTAATAGAATCTTTTGGGAATATTCTGTGTTTCCTTTCCTTGAAATGGAATACTTTGTAAATATTCTATTTTTCCTTTAATTGGAATAGAATCCCTTGGAAATATTCTATTTTTCTTTTCCTTGGAACCGAATCCTTTGGAATTCCCCCCTTTCCTTGGAATAGAATCCCTTGGAAATATTTTGTGTTTGCTTTCCTTGAAATGGAATACTTTGGAAATATTTTTTCCCCTTTTGGAATAGAATCCCTTGGAAATATTCCTATTTTTTCTTTTTTTAAACAAAATCCTTTGGAAATATTCTATTTTTCTTTTCCTTGGAACCGAATCCTTTGGAATTCCTCCCTTTCCTTGGAATAGAATTCTTTGGAATTCCCCTTTCCTTGGAATAGAGTACTTTGGAAATATTCTATTTTTCTTTTCCTTGGAACCGAATCCTTTGGAATTCCTCCCTTTCCTTGGAATAGAATTCTTTGGAATTCCCCTTTCCTTGGAATAGAGTCCTTTGGAAATATTCTATTTCAAGGAATTTATTGGTTATTTCCTTAGAATAGATTCCTTCCTAAAATAGAATCCTTCCGAAAAGGTTTCTTCTCCTAAAGAATCCTTCCTATTGGAAAGATTAAATTGGTGAAGAAATTCAAAATTGGTTAGAAGTCATGGAGGGAAGCAGAGCAAAATTATGCCTGTGAACCCTTCATAGGGTTAAAAAACGTATCTAAAGTTGCAAATTTTGCAACGGCAGATGCATTCTTGCCCACGTTCTCCTCATTATTCAACAGCCCCAACAACAAATGTTTTAGTAACTCGTGGCATGGAAATCAGCCTCTTCACGGCCTTCAGTCAGTGACAGAACAGAACAAGCACACATTAACGAAGCTTTTAACTTTTTTCCGTCTTCCTTCGATAACAAGACCGCCAGATCACTGACCGTTTAGTTTCAATGTACCAAATCTCCCACAGTGGAAGGTCAGGTCCTGTTGGCCACAACAAAAGCGAAAGCAGTCAATGAGCCGTAGCCAAACGAGATTCATTCCCCCGTACAAAAATATTTTTGATAAATTGGATCACTTTCATGGAAATCAGACTGGTCGGCAGACGGGTGTGGGACTAACAATGAAAACCGTTGTGATGTGCTAACGAGTATAAACACAGAATGCTTTCACTTCCTGCTTTCCTTCCCAACTTGAATCGATGGTAATTGATTCTCCATATTTTCCATCCTGGATAAATGACAAAAGCTTGCTCTCCTCTCACAGATATGCATCTGTATTTCCTGCTTTCTTCCTCTTGGAAGGGGCTATTACCATCTTCTTTCTTCCCTTGTTCGAAAAAGCGGTTATTGAAAAATCACGCTTATCTTTAAATGGTCCGCGATTGTTTTCTTTATGTTACTCGTGGATTTAGCTACAAGTGTTCGATTGTTCCAGGGTCTGGGTGGTGGGGGGCTGGTAATCGTTCCTGAAATTTGCATATTTCCCCCTGAGAACGGAAAGTGGACATGGGGTGAGATTGTATGCAGATTTTAATCCCACTTTGAGAATAATATGCATCATGGGATGTATGAGGAGAATGGGTGTCTGGTGAGGGGGATGAGTTGGTGGGAGGGAGGGGACAGAGTAAAGCCGTTCTTGCCCGTGGAGGGATGTTTGTGGGCATGGAATCGTAAACGTGCTTGTGTACTTCAACATCGACATTCCTTATGCAAAGTTGAGGTTCAATAATCACATTGAAGGTCAAGTTAGGTGATTTTGCGACGGTCCGGGATCAATCCCAAAGGAAAAGATCCCAGAACAACACCTTGTAATTGTACACCACGGTCAGATGACGAGGTCAAAATTTGAGCTGGCACCCCTCTCCAAATGTTTACACCATACAAACGATTGAAAGTCAAGGACAATTGACTCCTCTGGAGCATATCTCTTTCAGGTGTGTAAGGGTGATATTTTCTTTTCCCATGGGGTTTATTGTAAACACAGGGGTTGTGCTCCTGAGAAACCTATTTCATCTTTTCTGCTTTCATCACACTGAAACTAATTTTTTCCCTTTCACGATACTTTTTACTTGACGTCGGTCTGCTTGGCGTAGCTTGATCAAATATGGCCCTTTCACCATAAAACCCAGAACCAATCAACCAAAGAGAATTGAGGACAATACCGACGGAATTCAACTTGTATCTGAAATTTCACAGAAGGATTGAAAATGATTGGATCTGGTAAGAATTGTACACTGTAAGACCGTTTCTCATGGTTTGGCATAATTAAGACGCCCAATTTCGGCAACCGTATGGATGATACCAATACGGTCTTAAAGCTTGACAGTCTTTTAAAAAGGTGGGAAAGTGAGGACAAATTATGCAGTAAGAAACCATTCGATGCTGAAATGATTGGGCCGTTCATATTCCCTGGCTGGCTTCTTGTGCTTAGAATCAAGGACATTAAAAATGAAAACTGACGTCTTACTTCCACTTATTTTAAAAAGACTAGTTCCTGTATCAGGCTTTATCGTTTCAGTCTTAACCCATCGTTGTCCCGACGAGGTACCTTGATATAAGCAAAACTGACCAGATCTTGATGGATGTGATATCTCATCATTAAAAGAAAACTGACCAGATTTTGATGGACGAGATATCTCATCATTAGAAGAAAACTGACCAGATCTTGATAGACGAGATATCTCATCATTGGGAGAAAACTGACCAGATTTTGATGGACGAGATATCTCATTATTAGAAGAAAACTGATCAGATCTCGATCTTGTCATCACAAAAAAAATCACTGATATGTGGATGACAAGATATCTTGTCATTAGCAAAATTGGTCAGATCTTGATGGACGACATATCTTGTCATTGACAAAATTGGTCAGATCTTGAGGGACGAGATATGCTTGACGGTTTTGGGATGCATAGAGAACCTGGGGCCTATGGATCCCCAATATCCTGTGAAATTTGCAGCTTGTCTGAACAGGAGTTACTCGCCGAAAGCACTTGGTGGGTTAATGAATTTGAATTCTGTTATCAGGCGAATGCTGGGCTTACATGACTGACGACTGACTTCATGAAGGTGCGTCTTTCCTGGAGGCTCGCATTTCATGTCGCAACACCGCCGTGAACTTCGAAAGCCACCTCATCCTCGACGGAAGGGAAACCCTCCGGTGCATAATAACCTGCTCCATAGAACCATTCAAGCGGCGGCATCTAATTCGAGTCCCCGCGCTCTAGGAAGACGATACGATCTGTCAAAAAGTCAGTCAGACGTTCGGTCAGTGTGTTCTGCCAACAGCCGAGGAGGAAATGGACGGGGATCTTCCAACGAGACGGGGAAATCCTCCCCCCTCTGTTTTCCCGCCCAGGCGATTTTTATCGTTCATCTTCACGCCGCGCTGGGCTTAGCGGAGCGTGGACAACCCTTGGCACCCTCTGCACTGCTACTGACCGCGACCCCTTCCGTACGCGCACACACCTGAAAGTACTCGCCGACAGTTTTGTCACATTAAATGTCCGGTCGAGGCCTGCATGTTAATGCGAGGACACTCATGGCTCGTGAATGGGGTGGTGGGCCTTCCTCATTCCAGAGCATTGTAACGTAGTGGGCCCAGCGGTGTGCCAATAAACACAGACTCATCCAAAATTATAACTAGATTATTTATTTTTTTAAACATATAGTATCTACGCTATATACAGGATGGCCCAAAGTCACTAAACCATTTTAAAATAGAATAACTCTTTTAGTATTAAAAATTCACACATTTAGTCTTTTATAAACAATAAATATACATCTTGGAAATTATTTTTAATTAGTATTGCAGATTATGTCCTTCAAATTGCCACCATTTTGTTTTTGACAGTGGTGGGCTCTTTCTAAAGTGTGCTCCGTCACCTCTCATAATGTTTCTTGGCTTCCTTCAATTTCTTCACGAATGTTTGTATTCAATTGCTGGATGGTCCGAGGTTTGTTACGGTATACTCTTTCTTTTAGATATCCCCACAAGAAAAGTCTGGAGCTCTAAGGTGAGGTGAGCGTGGAGGCCAATTGAATTGAGAGTTTCGTGAAATTATCGGCCGTCCAAACATTTGCTTTACGAGCTCCATCGTCGGACGAGCTGTATGGGGAAGTAGCCCCATACTGCTGTCACCATACCTCTGGTGTGTTCTCAAATCACGAATGTAAGCTCTTTGGGTTAGCCCAGTTGACCCTTGATTTTGTATATAAAATTGGATTATTTTTACTCGTTGCTCTGTCGTGAATTTCTCCATAACTATTTCCCAAGGATTACATATAAATAATCTGAAAAAAAAATGAAAAAATTAATAGCAAAAACGTTATTGTATTTTAAAATGGTCTAGTGACTTTTGGGCCTCCCTCTACAATCAGGGATTTGTGTCCTTTGGTCATGGGAGATGCAAACACGGAAAACTGGGATCTCATCAAACGGCCGTCTCGAACGAGCAGACAAAAAACACCTCTACTCAGCTCGAGCTCTGCACAATTTTTCCTCTTGTGTTGCCAGATTTCACTGCTAGGCAATTCAAATCACAGAGGGGCGTTGTGCACCCCTAAAAACCATCCGAACGACAATTAAACCACCATGGGAAACCACCGCGATAGGTGTTTCGGGATTTTCGGCCGGAGGTCAGTAGTGCTGACCTCTTCTCCCGAGCTTGTTGCTAGGGTCGTTACAGCACACCCTGGTAACTCACCGTTTCAGTAGAAACGCTCCGTTGACAGCAACCTCTCCCGTCATTCATTTTTTAACCCTCCTGGTGGTTGTCTCGACAAGGTGCCTTACCATTAGCTAAACTGGCCACATCTTGATGGGCTACATACCACGTCGTTGGAATAAAACTGATTAGATCTTGATCTCATCATCATTAAAAACATCGGCAACATCTGTACGACGCGATATCTCGTCATTAGCAAAACTGACCGGACTCTGATGGACGAGGTATATCGTCATTTGCAAAACTGACCAGATTCTGATGGACGAGGTATCTCGTCATTTGAAGAAAACTGATCAGATCTTGATCTCGTCATCATCAGAAAATCGGTAACATCTTGATCTCGAGATATCTCGTCATTAGCAAAATTGGTCAGATTTAGAAGTACGAGATATCTCGTCAAAACGTAACTGAGCATTTCACCCCTTCACTTATCCTGTTCAATGAGCGTCGTCAAATTGAGCAATGAATATCACTTCGAGGAATATGTTTATTCTTCCCTTTTCACGTAGTCAAAACTACGTCCGTCCAACAGCTCTTCTCATTGACAAAGGTTGATTTAAGTTCCGTCACCTGAACGCTCGTGTGTCATTAGTCTAAAAGTTGGGTTAATGCTCTTTATCCCTTATTCGCTACAGGAGCACTAAGTGACTGAGGTTTTCGTTGCCTCCAATTGTAAAACACCACTGTGGAGATGCGTTTCCTCATCGTTTTGGCTGATGTTTTTGGTTGTCAAGTGGTTTGAATCTGTTTGGTGAAGACGATCCTGTAATATAAACAACGAGAGAAAAACGAACTGCATGAGCCACACAAGCGAAGAATCAATCAAAACATGTCACGGCGAATTGCTATCGGTAGACAGAATAATCCAATTCCTCAATGTGATATTTATCTCTTATTTTGGCAACTGTTTTCATTTTATATACTTCAAACATAAAATTAAAGATAAATGTTACGATAATGATGAACATTGAACATTCATTCCAGGTAGCCCAGCCTTCCGAACGCCAATTGACCAAAACTAGTAATCACACGTTCGACTACTTTCGTCTACAGGAAGGAAACGAACATTCATCATCTGCTTGGTCCATGGGACGCGAAAGCTGATTATCCGTTCATTCATCAACTGATTTGTCCATGCCACATATGCTCAGTACATTTACATTCATTGTCTATTATCTGTGACTCTACCAACTGGGCTGCCTCGGTACTTCGGACAGGTAGAAGAATGAAAGGAGCTGATTAGCAACTGGAGGGTTGCTAGTTCGAAACTTGATTCAACCGAAGACCGCCGCGTACACGCGAATGATGCATGTTAAATTTGTCGTGGCTTCAAATGTCCTCACGTTGGCGTGATGTGGAAATTTGGAGAGTGGGGGTGTTGTCCAACACCAGCTCAGGACAACACCCAGCTCAGGTGGACAACACCAACTCAACACCAAACTTAGGTCACACCGAGGACAACACCAGCTCAGTTGTTGTTCTCAGTCCGAGTCCTGGATCTTTCCCTTCGGGACCGATAGCCCGCTGTGCTGCTCCATTGCGACGTTATTTTAACTACCTACCAAGAAGAAAGAGGGAGTGGGTAGGTAGTTGATTCAATGTAGCATTGAACAACACAACGGGCTATTGGCGGCGGTTCGGGATTAATTCCAATAGAGAGAGTGGGAAAAGGAGAGAAAACCACACAACCAGCATTAAAAAAAAAAGAGCGAGTTGTGTGTTCCTTTCCAATTCCAAATATCCTTTGTCGAAAGAAATGTTTGGAGAAGTGATCGGATGAATGGGGAAAAAAGGAAATAAAAAAATGGCCATCCCAGTGCGGGCCCAGGGATTGAGATACTTCTTAACAAGAATTAGTTCCTCTTTGATGAGCATTAGTGGAACACAAGAGCGGTCACGTTCACAGTCGGATACCGACGGCTTCACCCGGTTGGTCGCCGACCGGTGACGTAACAGCAGGCGGCACCCTTTCATCTCGGACGATCGGGTTGCTGCCACAAAGGGAACAAATAAAGCGTCCAAACCCCGTCGAGATGCAATAGCCCGTTGTGTTGCTTCGGTGTGACGTTAATTAAAATACCTACCTACCTGCCGTCGAGATTCTCGGAAATTAAACGAAAAGGTCTCGGAACACAAACGCTCGATCCGAAGAGATCGCTTTTGTGTGCAAACACAAATTACTCGGAGAAGGTAGGTATTTTAATTAGCGTCGCACTGGACCAACACATCGGGCTATCGGCGACGGTCCGGGATCAAACCCGAAAGGAAAGATCCGAGACAACACCACGCAATTTTGAACCACGGTCAGATGACGAGGCAACACCAGAGCTGGCACCCCACTATCCAAACTTCCACACCATGCCAACTTGAGGACGTTTGAGGCCACGACGGATTTAACGTGCACCAGCCCTCTTAGTACACGATGATCTTTAGTTGGATTCGATCTCGCAACCCTCCGGTTGCTAATCCGTTACTCTTCCAAACCGGCTGGGAGAAGGAAAATATACTTCCGGCCAAGAACGAATTTGATTTATCGACGTTTTGACCATAGAGGAAATATAAAAGTAGAGACCAATGGTAACGTTTTTATGTTCTCAGGATCATGTCACCACAACTAATAGTAACGTGACCCTTAGACTACGTTCTGAGCGGGGTAAAACAGAATATTCATCATCTGATTGGTCCACGGAACTGAAGAAGATGCCCATCCATTGATTCATCATCTGATTCGTCCGAGCGACATTTTAACTATGCAATAAGATGATGGCAAATCGGCCAATCAAGTCAATTCTTCACAGATCAATCACATGACTACTAGTCAACATGCTTGTCAGACTTTTTGAAGCTCCTCTCACTAACAATGCTCAGTCTACTTTCATCTTACGTCAATGGTTTTGACGGTGTTTGGAACTAAACTTGCATTAGAGAGAAATGTCAAGTCACGCAGCAAGTTGCGAAACATTCATATGACCAACAAAAGCCGCACTTCCATCCTCCAATGAAGCAGAATCCTTGAACAAGGTCCAGAATTGCCTGACCATGGTATGAGGCATATTTCTCTGAGACTAAAGTCAGTCTTGTATCTTTGGATGTTTCTGGTTCTAGTCATAGACGTGAAATATAAGTAGACTAAGCATTGGTATCGAGAGGAGCTTCCAAAGTGTGACCAACATGTCGACTAATAGTCACGTGACTTCTGAGTGGAAAATTGACTTGGTCGGCCGATTTGGCATCGTATCGCTTCTTTTGGAGATATAACATCTTGTGTGAATGCGTATTTCTATAGAGTGGCGACAAGAATGGTGAAATCGCCAACAGGTCGACCAGAAGTCACGTGATTGTTCTGAAAAATTGATTTGATTGGCCGATTTGGCATCGTATCGCTTCTTTTGGCGATATAACATCTAATGACATGGTAGATGTTTAAATGCGCATTTCAATAGAGGCGATAGAAATCACACAATCTCGCACGGACCAGTCAGATGAACCAATGGGTGGACGACTTCTCCCGTCCCGTGGACCAATCAGATAACGAATGCTTGTTTCCACCCGGCAGACGAAAGCAGTCAGAGGGTCACGTTACTACTAGTTTTGGTCACATTATTAGGAAGGTAATAAGAGGTTACCACTACTCACTCTACTTTATATTATTTCCATGGTTCTAGTATATGAACAGAATCTGTATTTTTTCCTTTCCACCATGAAGCATGATCTTTCAACATGGTCCATTATTGGCTGTCGATGTGGGGATTAGCAACTACAAGGTAGCAATAAAGTCCTTCAGAAAGACATAATTCTTTAGTCTTAGACTTTAATCAAATCTTGTATCTTTGGATGCATTTGTCTTAGTAACTAAAGACAGTTGTGTACAAAGGGGGCTGGTGCATGATAAATCTGTCGTGGCCTCAAATGTCCTCACTTTGGCGGGGTATAGAAGTTTGGAGAGTGGGGTGAAAGTTCAGGTGTGATCTCCTCATCTGATCGTGGTTCAAAATTACGTGGTGTTGTCCTCGGATTTTTCCCTTCGGATTCGATCCCGGACCGTCGCCAATAGCCCGTTGTGTGAAGGGTAATTATTGCTCGTCTGGATGGGTACTGTCACCCCTCTTATTTTGTAAAAACAATTTAGACTCACCCTGTATAATTAAGAAAACTTAACCTGGAAGAACTTCCTTTGTTGGAAAAACTAAAAACATGCTACTGTATTTACAGTACATAATTGGTCAGTGGCGGCCGGTTAAAGCGGAGGCCGGTTAAAAGGTGGCCGGTTAAGAGGGAGTCCACTGGGTACTTACCTCTTCACTTGATATGGAAGGTTCTATACATTTACTTAGTTAACGAATAACGTTTTCTGGTTCGTTTCCAGTAAACAATCCAAACAAAACACTCTTCAAATCGCCTTCTGCCTTGAAAAAACAGAAGCAAACCTCGCATCGCGTGCGGAAAGTATGGAAATCACTCTCAACTCAAATTTCCTTTTGTATCCGTAACGAGAGGTCAGCAAAAGGAAAACAACCTTGAAATTGAAACGGCAGGCATTCCCACGACTTCGACCGTTACCCGCCTAAAACAGTGCTACCGGGACGAATGTCATTCCACCGCTGCGTTGTGGATACACGAGAAGGACAAGGAGGTGCATGAGAAAAAAAGGCAACGGCAATTCGGGGTGAAAAGGAGCAGAAATAATAACGCTGCTTTGGAGGGGTGTATCGCTCATTTTATTTAGTTAATGGAAGGAACTGGTTTCTGTTTTTTGGAGAACGACTTGCGAGGAGGGGGTGATGATGTAACTGTAGAATGAAGTGCACATGCCCCCTTAACGATGCCGTAAATAAGATACTTCCGAGGTGAAATTGGTATGCGCCGATTTCGTGAGAGATCTCCTGGATGGTTTCTGTGGGCAGAAAGGGGAAAGCGTGAGTTGTTTAGAGTTTCGTGAGTCTCTGCATTTGGGCAATGTTCTGTCGGTGCGTTTCCGTTAAAGTCGAACGAAACTGAATCTAAGCAATACTCAGGTGGTTAAGATTGACTATTTAAAATGTGGTTGTTAGTACGATAGCTCGATTAATGGACGGTATCTAATTAAAACAATTCGTTGTAATAGAAAGTTCATTAACAACAAAATGTAATTGGCGGAAGGAGCGTTTTCTCATCAGGGCTTAGGAAGCACCTCTTTGATGTCTATTGCCTGAATGCTAACCATGCCATCACACAGCGCCCTCTCCAATATGTGGAAGACTTAACAATGATGCATTTCGTAAACTGATCTATTGATTAACCCTCCTGGTGGTTTATGTTCGCGTCGAGAACTGCCCGGTAGTGTCCAGTCTCTGGTGCAAACACCTATTCCAAAGTATCACCAGTTCTAGGCAAGGGAATTTTGTTTTTGATACTTATATCTTTATTCTCTCTTGGAGTAAAAGGGCAGTTTTGTCTCGACGAAGTATCTCGTGATTAGCAAAACTGACCGGTTGTTGATGAACGAGATATCTCGTTATTAGCGAAATCGACAGAATCTTGGATGAAATATATCGTCAAAACCATTAGGAGGGTAAAGTGTGGTTTCGCACCACATCTTCTTTCCTTGGTCCCCTTTTTATTTGCATATCTCTTGGAGTGGGTATTGGAGAACGGTTTGGCTTAATCCTACTGGTGGTTTTTCTTTGCTTCGAAAACTGCCCCGTAATAGACAGTCTATGGTGTAAAAACCTATTCCAAACCATCACCAGTTCTGGGCAATAGACAATTTGTTTTCCTTCATTGATATATCTCTTGGAGTGGGTATTGGAGAACGGTTTGGCTTAATCCTACTGGTGGTTTTTCTTTGCTTCGAAAACTGCCCCGTAATAGACAGTCTATGGTGTAAAAACCTATTCCAAACCATCACCAGTTCTGGGCAATAGACAATTTGTTTTCCTTCATTGATCTTCATTTTTCCATGGAGTAACAGGGCTGCTTTGTCCCGACGAAACAACTCGTCGTTAGCAAAACTGACCAGATCTTGGACGAGATATCTCGTCGAAACATTTGAAGGGTTAACGAAAGAAGGAAATTAGCTTGATACGATATTTCATGATTAATTTCTTTTAGAGCAAGGGGGCCTCGGTGGCATAGTCGCAGATTAGCAATAGGTGAGTTGCGCGTCCAAAACTCCATCTAACCGAAGACTAGTGAACGTGGGGGCTGATGCACGTTAAATCTGTCGTGACTTAAAATGTCCTCACATTGGTGCTGTGGAAGTTTGGAGAGTTGGGCGACATATCAGGTGTTGACCTCGTCATCTGACCGTGGTTCAAAAAAATGAGATGTTGGCATCGGATTTTATCCTTCGGGTTGGATACCGGACAGTCGTCAATAGCCCATCGTGTTGCTTCAGAGCGACGAAAATTCAACTACCAACCAAACAACATGCTTGTGCTTGCTGCAAAACTGCTCGAACCATAGATTCAGTAGAGGAGAGGACAGTTGCGGGCTCCAGAGAAGGACAGTTGCGACAGTATCTGTTGGCGTGGCGTGGAAGTTTGGAGAGTGGGGTGCCAGCTCAGGTGTTGCTTCGTCATCTGACTAATTCAAAATGATGAGTTGTTGTCTTCGGATCTCTCCCTTCGTGATTGATCCCAGACCGCCGTCAATAGCCCGTTGTGTTGCTCTAGTGAGACGTTAATTAATTACAATTGTCACAGTTTCTACGCATGAAATTAGATGGTTGGTAATTGAATTACCGTCGCACTGGAGCAACACAAAGGGCTATGGGCGACGGTCCGAGATCAATCACGAAGGGAAAGATCCGAAGACAACACGTCATCATTTTGAACCAGTCAGATGACGGGAACACCTGATCTACACATGAAACTAGAAGTTCATATTTTTTGAATCATGACGGCTTGTTTTGAGGTATAGCAGTCGGGATGCGATAGGTTATAATATTAGTTACTGTATTAAAGAAATTATAAATATCATTTCTTAAATACTAATTTTTAAGAGTATAAAGTAGCTATTTAAATATAAAACAAATTCCATTCTATAAGTTTTTATACGTAAATATAATTTAAACACCAGAAACAAACATTTTCCCGGCTAAACTAACCTTTCTGGCAAATTGAGGGTTTGGTATATAGATGGTGTCATTCATTTTGATGGAGTATAAAAGTGGAATTTTAAAGGTTAGGAAATACTGTGCCAGCATGTAATTCTGTTGTTTGTCTACAACCCTGAAAAAGTGAAGCATAAAACAAGAGTGCGTGATCATTACAGTGTAGAAGAACGCGCTGTCATGAGATGGAATGGCCTCCACATAACACAGAGGAATCGGAATGCACCAAAAGAGGCAGAAACTAGTAAATCACGCTCTCAACTCAAGCGAAGAGCGTCTTTTTCTCTTCCTTTGACATTGTTTGGACTCGGTTTTTACAAATATTCCCAGTCCCCCTTTTTTGCTACAGAATCGAACAAAACGACTTTGGGCCTTTATTGTTTGGGAAGCAGAATCCTGGAATTATCTCAGCATTCCATCCGTTTCACGCGAGTGTGTCAACAGTTTGCTTCTTGCCCCAGAAATTTTCTGACGTGAAAACGTCTTTGAGCTCGGAACTACACTGGGGGCATGCATGGAAAGTCGAGCGTTGCAAAAAAGCATTGCAACTGTTTTGTCTAAGTAAAAGAGCAGAGTAATCAAGGTCTGAAATCGTATTCTATAACAGTCCTAAGATAACGAATGAAATAAAAAAACGTCTAGTTTTGATCTATAATACTTATTGAGGTGAATACGTCTTAAAAATCGGAACAGAACTGGAGGGGCATGCATGGAAAGTCAAGAGTTACAGCACAAACTCTTTTTTCTTGCGATTTTAGAACTAGCAGAAACATCCATTAGACAAATATAGCGTCGTGTACTGGAGGACTGTAAAGGATGTCCGTGCCAGACACCGTAATGACCTTCGGACCTAGCGCACAGGCGCACTCAACATGACGAAATGTGCTGGGCGAGATCTGTGTGTAAGATTAGTGTAACTTTGGAGTGAGAACTGCGTTTAGGGTGTCATTCGAAAGCTACCGAACAACGTTGAAATTAATATCGAACAACAATCGTGCCCGAGGAGAACTTGGTGATAATTGAGAAGAATTTAAATAAATATAAAATTTCATGATTTCAGAATTGGAAGGAACACCCAGAAAATAAATATTACGCCGTGTAGATAAAGGATGTCCGTACCCGACATGACATTCGGACCAGGTGCATTGAGTGAGGGGAGAGGTTCTGCAATATGTTAAGATTCTATAGTGCTGGGCCTGTGTAACTTTGGATTGCCTGCAGTTCCAAAGTTACAATGGCCCAAAGCTTGACCAGCATCGTAGAATTTCGACATATTGCGGTTATCGCGCTTAGTAAGCCTGAGCACTCGGTTCGAAGGCATTGTCAGGTACTGACATCCTTTGCCTGCACGACGCTATATTAATCTTCTGGATGTTTCTTCTAGTTCTGAAATCATAAGACAAAACAGTTGTGACATATTTTGGTAACGCTAGATTTTTCCCCAGTACTGTTCCGATGTTAAAGAAATATTCATGTGAAAAATTATAAATCATTGACTGAAACAAAACCTGATGTTAGAAACCTAGCTTATTTTTGACTCAAATGTTAACCCTCTATGGGCCCGTGTAACTTTCAGGTCACATGCTAACATTTTACCAAATAATTTTCACAAGATGACGTATACGTCTTAATTATATAATGTCTCTGAGATAACCAATAACAATATTGATAACGGTTGGCAGCACCATCAACCTGAAATATCAAAGTAAATGCCTTGCAAAAAAAAAAGTTGTCTGCAGATACAAACCAAAGGAACCATCTTGTGCAATTGACATTATTTGTGCTTTGTCGGTGTTTACTAAACAAAAAAAAGCGTACATAATAGCTTTGGGTTTGTATATCAGTAACTTATTTGTTTGCATTTCAATAATCATTTTGTTACTATTTGTATATGATACAGTTTTGTGACTTTCAGCTTATTTAGGTAGATTTCGGTATATTTAGGATAATGCTTGTGCTTTCTTCCATTTTGAGATTTACATATCATATACCCAAAATATGGATACAAAATCACATAAAAAGAAAAGAGGAATTAGAACGTCCAAATATAGTAAAAATATACAGCCAACACATGGGTGGAGTAGACTTGGTTGATTCATTGATAGGGTTGTATCGAATAAAAATTCGATAAAGGAAATGGTACCGTCGTATAATGTTTCATCTATTGGATTTAACGGTGGTGAATGCTTGGCTGTTATATAAGAGAGATTGTTCATCGCATTCTATAAGCCCCAAGGATTCAATATATTTTATTGGAATTTAAAACTGACATTGCATCTTGTTTATGTCAGGAGCAGAAAGGAATCAGTAGGAAAAGAGGGCGTCCTGTTTCAACTTTCGTAGATAAGCAATTAGAAGAAAAAAGGAAAAGGAGACCAAATACAATACTTCCAGTACAAAACGTGCGAAAAGATGAAGTAGCACATTGGCCAATTTTTTCGGACAACAGAGGACGCTACAAAAAGCCGGGTTGTAAAGGAATTCCAAAAACAAATTGTTCCAAATGCAAAGTACATCTATGTTTAACGCCAAGTGCAAACTGTTTTATGGAATTTCACGCTTAAGCTTTTATGCACAGAAGTGCAGATATTGTAAGCCGTTCTTACTTCAAAATTATAAAGTGAATTATAATAAAACTGTTTAAACTGGTAAATTTTTTTTAAATCTGCATATATATGTTTATAATTGTTGATTTTCCGTTGCATAAATTTTTTTATATTTGAGAAAAAAATTCGGCCCATAGAGGATTAATGTGGTACTACTTTCGATTTTTCTGATACCTACTTTCTCCTGTACTCTATCGTCAGGGTGCTTGATGATTTTGCTTGTCAGATTCGTTAGTGGTGTTTGGCATGTGCAATTGGTAACACCGACTACTATAGTTCCCCCCCATAGACAGTTGTACAGTCCTGCTCATATATGCGCATCTGGTTCTTGTGCATGACCTATCAGATTTCATTCACACGCAAACGTTTGTACAAACGTTAGCAAAAATCAGGTGCAGCAACTTCTATCATCGAGGGGCCACGGTAGCCCGGTTGGCAGAGTAATAAATTAGCAACTGGAGGGCAACTGCGAGTTCGAATCCAACCAAAGACAGTCGTGTACAAAGGGGTTTGGTGCACGTTAAATCTGTCGTGGCTTCAAGTGCCCTCACGTTGGCGTGGTGTGGAAGTTTGGAGAGTGGGGTGCCAGCTCAAGAGTGACCTCGTCATCTGACCGTGGTTCAAAATGATGTGGCATTGTCCTTGGATCTTTTCCTTTGGGTTTGATCCCGGACCGTCGCCAATAGCCCGCTTTGTTGCTCCAGTGCGACGTTAATTAAAATACCATCTATCATCAAGGTACGGAGGTTTCTTGATTGACTAGATGTACAGCTGTGGAATATCGGAATACCCCGTTCTTCGAGCATCGTTCAGAGTAGAGCAAATTCAATCTTGGCATCTCCAGTTGCTAAGGTTACGCTGCACTACCTGCGGCAGCGAAACTTATTTCAATCCGGACGGTTTACTTTAACGCTATGTTCCTTTATTAGATACAGGGTCTTATAAAATAGTAAATAATGTTTGTCTTTTTCCCATCTGGCCTGGTCGTGGTTCATTGGGTATGCCCACTGCGATAGCAACCTGCGCGTTGTAGGCGACGCAGGTTCGATTCCTCGATGGATGTATTTCTCTCTTCTGTGTCAGTAAAACTTCTTGTGTGTGTATGTCTATTACATGACGTTGCCTGTATTGTGTTTGGCACAGCATGGCAAATATGGCCCTTGCACTGTAAAATCCCAACCAACCGATCTGGTCTGTGTTGTATTTTGAATACCTTAGTGTATTCACTTCCAGCTACAAGTACGGTGTTCAGGTTTTCTACTACGGATATACTGGGACACACACACATGGGTTGGTGCAAGTTAAATCTGTCGTGGCCTCAAATGTCCTCACGATGGCATGGTGTAGAAGTTAGGAGAGTGGGATGCAAGCTTAGGTGGTGTCCTCATCATCTTACCGTGGTTCCAAATTACGAGGTGTTGTTTTTGGATCTTTCTCTTCGGGATTGATTCCGGGCCGTCGCCAAAATTTATCAAAAAAATTTGAACTTTATGTATAGAATTTTACTCCTACAGGAAATCTGTATAACAAAAAAATATGAACAGCTCAAAACAAATTCAAAATAGACAAAAATCTTTTGCAAAAATCCAGATGCGGTGTTTTTCAAGGTACATTTTGTAGCAAATATCAATGAATAAAACCGGTTTATGAGGACAAATCGGACAATATTATTGGGTTTCTTTTCGTTTTTCCCCTTTGCAACAATTTAATTTTTGCAGTTTTCAAACAATTATTTTTGACAAAATAATATATTCTCACGTCAAGTAACGGCTCTTATGGATAAACAAAAACATAGACACAAGATATACAAATGCATTGGTGTATATATACGTTAGAAATTACAACTGACTAGATTATTGATTTTTTTTCTTTAGCCTCAAAATATTGTCCAATTCCTTAGCTTTCAAAATCATACCGAGATCTTGTAAACATTCGGAATATTGTTTTAGTTACATTGGTTTTTCGTTAGATACAGTCAGCATGTACAAACATGTTTCCAAAACTATAACTCAATTTCTGAATAACAGTGTATTTTCAATATGATGCTTTGTACAAACGGTGATACCTCAACAATGAAATGATTTACTATAATTACTTTTGTATCATTATAGTCTATGTAATACAGTGGTTATTTTGAGTCTCAATAAGAGTTATTGGACAATAAACGAATTTTTAGTTGATTTTAAATGTTAAAATTCCTAAAAAAATATCGATTTTTTAATGTTTCTTTGGTTTAAGAATTGTAAAACACCATTTAATATTCTCTCTAGCAACTTGATGGAGGATCAAAACATAAAAAACAATTTCCAACAGGTAATTAATATTAAGAATAATTTCCAGGTAGGTATTTCATTAACACCGCACTGGAGCAACAGGCTATTGGTGATGGTCCGGGATCAAACCCGAAAGGAAAGATTCGAGGACAACGCCACGTAATCTTGAACAACGGTCAGATGACGAGGCTACACCTAAGCTGGCACCCCACTCTCCAAACTTCCACACCTCGCCAACGTGAGGACATTTGAAGCTACGATAGATTCAACATGCACAGGCCCCCTTAGTACACGAAGGTCTTTGGTTGAATTCGAACTCACAACCATCCGACTGCTAATCCGTTACTCTTCCAACCGTGCTACCACAGCCCTGACTCTCAACAAGAGAAATTAGACAAGAAATGAAATTTTAGTTGATTTTTAAATGTTAAAATTCCTAAAAAAAATCTTGATTTTTTATGCTTCCTTGGTGAAAAAAATTGTAAAACACCTGTTCTCTCTAAGTACTTGATTGAGGGTCAAAACATGAGAAATGATATAATTGGAATAATTTCCAACAGGAATCGTTTTTCCGAACAAATTAGAATTTGAGACATCACTGTTAAAAAACATGCTAATTAGCTAAATATATCTCAATTAGATATATTTAGCTAATTAGCTCAGATTAATCTGATTTTTTCACTCTGAAATGATTTCAAGCATAAACCAATGGCATTAAGCATAAACCAGAAACTGGATTTTTAAAGTCAAATTCAAAAAAGAAATCTAGTGTAAATATATCTAAATACAGTAAAAAGGCAATAGGGACGATATCAAATAATTGGTGTAGCAGGAATGAATTAATATGGCCCATCCCTCAATAAGTTTGGGGACCTCTGGTTTATAGTATAAAATACGGCGTTGTTTGCTTCAGAATGAAGGCGTGTTTCGTCTCAAAATACAGAATTTAGGTATTCTTACTTTGGTTACGTATGAATTATGTATTATTTCTTAGGATTGTGACATCGATTTAAACAGATATTTTCGTCTCTTATACTCTCTAATGTTCATAATCATTCTTTTATTTCTGAATATTATCTAATTTGCAACAGCGCAAGAGAGATGATCGATGTTCGGTTTCAGTCTGTGTTTACTCTTACAATTCTAATGGTTATAAATGCCTTGATAGTAAAAAAGAGGGACGATTTTGATGAGGATAAACGCCCATTTGCGTTCGGAATTCAAATTACACGAGAGGCAATCTTGAGTTTATAAATAATATGTTAATTTATTCGGTTGGTTATTTTTTCAGATTTTATGGCGCAAGGACCATATTTGGACAAACTGCGCCAAACACAAGACAGACAACACAACTAGGAAGAAAGAAAAAGCAGAAAACAGAAGGGTAATTTAATTTATTCGGTGGGTCGATGCTTAATTTTCTTAGAAAGCTTTTCCATCTAGTGCGTTAACCCTCCAAGTTATTTCGACGAAATATCTCGTCCATCAAGATCTGACCAATTTGGCTAATGACAAGGAATCTCAATCATCAAGATCTGGTCAGTTTTTTTCTAATGACGAGATATCTCGTTCATAAAGATCAGGTCTGTTTTCCTAATGACGAGATACCACGTCAAGACAACCACCAGGAGGGTGAAGAACAGATACTGTTGTTTGGTTTGACACAAGTAAAGAAACGGAATTCGTATGACTACATATCTACCAGTAAGAGGTAGGTAGTTGAATTAACGTCGCACTTTAGCAACACAACGGGCTAATTGACGACTGTCATTGATTCATCTTGAAGGGAAAAATCCGGGGATCCGCCTCGTAATTTTGAGAAACACGGTCAGATGACGAGGTCAACACCTGAGCAAGATTTCTGTTGCACTCGGATTGTCAGACTTAAAAGTTGTAAAATTAACAGGAAAACTACAATAAAAAATAAAGTTGTCATTCTATAATGGGTTCTAGCACATTGTGGTATTTACGGAAATGAGATGGCAGGCATATTAGCAAAAAAGGGACAAGTATTTTGCAACTTTCACAAAGTCCCTTATTTATGTATTACACGAATTATAAAACACATAATGGTGAAAAATTCCCAAGGTAGGCAGGCAGAAGAAATCAAAGATAAAGATTGGAGGGATACGCTTTCTAAAATTTCGGCTACCCCTCGTCCAGATGCTGTTGCTGCCTTCATATGGGAGACTACATGACTGCCTATCCACACACCTGTATAAATTCAAAATTTTCAACAGTCCAAATTGTGTCATGTGTGGAGGTAGTATCGAAATAGACTCCACCCACTTTGGAGTTTACCTAAAATTTTCGGGAGACATTTTTGAGAGATAATGGAAGGCAAGAGATTTACTTCAAAGCCTACAGACTGATTAACTGCTGTTTATTTTTTTATCTCGTTAATGAAGGTATTTCAAGTGCTACTGCTAAAAATAAAAAATAAAAAAACCCACCTGAACTGGCACCCCTCTCTCCAAACATCAATACCACACCAGGACCGCGGTAGCCCAGTTGGAAGAGCAACGGATTAGCAACCGGAGAGTTACGAGTTCGAAACTAGGTCCGGGCAAAGACCGTGGGGCACATTAAATATGTCTTTTCCTCAAATATCTTCACGTTGGCGTGGTGTGGAAGTTTGGAGAATGGGGTGCCAGCTCAGGTGTTCTCGTCATCTGACTGGTTAAAAATTACGAGGCGTTGTCCTCGGATTTTTCCCTTCGGGATTGATCCAGGACCGTCGCCAATAACCAGTTGTGTTGTTCCAGAGCGATGTTAATTAACTATCTACCTACCTCCACATCACGCCAACGTGAGAACATTTGATGCCTCAACAGATTTAACGGGCACCAGGCCCCACTTGCACGACGGCCTTTGGTTAGATGGAGTTTCGAACTCTCAACCCTCTGATTGCTAATCCGTTATTCTTCCAACGGCGCAACCGGGGCCTTTTACCTAAAAGTAGCACACGAAATGCTGCTTTATATTTTAGATTAGTTGTACATAATTAGGAGGTATAAAATGTGAACACCGATGTTTATATTCATTGTAAATGGATGTAAGTAAGTCATGAAATGGAGGAACGACACTGCCGTCATCAATAGATATAAGTAATTGTCTCGACGAAATATCTCGTCATTAGCAAAACTGACCAGAACTTGATGAACGAGATACCTCGTCATTACAAGAAACTGACCAGATCTCGATGTCGTCATCATAAAAAAATCGGCAATACCTTAACCACGAGATGTCATCAGCAAAATTGGTCAGCAAAGCGCTTGTAGGCTTAATTTGCAGAAATGCAGTGTATGTTATAAAACTATACTAATCGGATATATAGAAGATATTAAATAATTTACACCATACCAGTGTCCTCTTTAACAAGGAAGAAAGCGGAAGAACCGTTTTCACAGTTATTTTCACGAGCTATTATCCGTAATCAAATTCATTCATGTTCCCCAGGCAACCTTTGACGTTTGGGCTAGTTCCAATTTCC
Organism: Meta bourneti; assembly: GCA_933210815.1. Lineage (NCBI taxonomy): Eukaryota > Metazoa > Arthropoda > Arachnida > Araneae > Tetragnathidae > Meta > Meta bourneti. The sequence continues at coordinate 20,918,188 of OW119929.1, forward strand.
TTTCACACGAGTGCGACTAATAGCTATCCCTACATAGACCGCACAATAGCGCATCCCCACGACTTATTTTAAACACAATGAGAATGCCAGCTCATAACGCGCGTCGGCATGAAACACGTTCTAGGCGAGAAATCCATCCTGCAAAACTGTGCCTCGCTAACGCGCCGTTGGGATCTCAAATCAGGAGTATCTACTAAAGTAAAAGTATAGTTTTTGAATTTCCCCTAAAATAACTTCGATGCGGTTGATTTCACTAAACTGATTAAATGAGGTGGTGACATGGAAAAGCATGTAAGTAAAAAAAAAGAATCGAAATTTTTTGGCGGATAAGATAGTAAGAACCCATGCCAGTGTCATGGTAAAGCCAGTAAGTCGCTTGAAGGAATGGTTTAGTTCCTGTAGCTCTTTTAGTTTATACAAATACAATTCCTTTTTAACAGGCTCACAAACGTTTTTTGCTTGTCGTTTAAAATTTGGTTTTTGTGACTTACATGCTTTTCCATGTCAACGCCTCAATTGACAAAACTGATTTAGTAGCTCATCGCTATTTCAACCCTCCTGGGTAGTTGTTTCCACAAGATATCTCGTCATTAGCTAAATTGACCAGGTCTTGATAGACGAGATATCTCGTCATTAGAAGAAACTGACCAAATCTGGATGGACGAGAAATATCGTCATTAGAAGAAACTGACCAGATTTGGATGGAAGAGACATCTCGTCACTAAAAGAAACTGACCAGATCTTAATAGACGAGAAATCTCGCCACTAAAGAAACTGAACAGATCTTAATAGACGAGAAATCTCGCCACTAAAGAAACTGAACAGATCTTAATAGACGAGAAATCTCGCCACTAAAAAAAACTGACCACATCTTAATGGACAAAACTTCACACCATATTAATGGAATCGCATTTTGGCAAGGAAGTACATTTGTGAACAACTATTTTCAAGGCTGGAGGACACTAAGAGAAAAATCAGATCACAATCTTCTGAGAAGCACCTTGAAAACTTAAGAATTGTAATCACTTTCACCGAAGCTGACATTGACGCATTAGTTTTGTAAAGCAAGGTCAAATATCCCACTAGTTCTATGTTTATGTCACACTTTTTTAATGTTATACTATTAAAGGTACAAAAAGTAAAGGACAATTTGTTACTTGTATACATTAACTATATTATATTTTATGTAAGGCTTAAGATAATTTGTAGGCACTTATTTGTATAGGGCCGGCTTAGAGCAGAAACTGATTTACTGACAAAATAAAATTTTTATTTTATAGTAAAAAAATTAATTTACTGACAAAATTAAATTTTTATTAAAGAGTAACTATTCGTTTGGGCTCAAAAATAAAAAATTATAAGCATTTTTAAAAGTATAATGCATTTTTTAAATTGATTGCAATGTTGAATTGCTCATTAAATATTAAAATAAGTATTTCATGTCTCCGAAAAATGTCAGTTAATGAGTTTCTGCTCTTAACCAACGATGTATTTATTCTCTTTAGAAGTGGTTTTGTGGAGCATCTCTTGATTCTTTGTTTTTTATTTCCAAAATTTGTTGCCACATAGTCTAAAAAAATATCAATAAGGATAAATACATAAATTTAATTCAAAAAGTAAGGTAGGTAGGTATTTTAATTAACGTCGCAATAGAGCAACACGACGGGCTATTGACGACGGTCCGGGATCCAACCTGAATGGAAAGATCCGTGGACGACACCACGTCATTTTGAACCAAGGTCAGATGACGAGGTCAACACCTACTCTCCACACTTCTACACACACCAAGCCAACGTGAGGACAATTGTGACCAGATTCAACGTGCATCAGCTCCCACCTACACGAAGGTATTCGGATGGATCGAGTTTCGATCCTCCGGTTGCTAATCCCCTACTCCACCAACCGGGCTACCGTAGTCCTAGTATTGTGAGAAAAACTATCACATGCGTCTACAGGCGTTTGTGGAAATGCAGAGATCAACGACGTGAAAAGCGATCTTTCCAAGCTTTATTGACCATTCTCTAAGCATTATTGGATCAAACTCCGACAATTTAGATTAAAGAGAATTCCACTGTGTTTGACACTCTCACCACGCCACAGGCGTTGAAAAAACGCGCACTCTATTGACGCATGTGCAGACACGTTGTTCTGGTTTCGTGCGCATGCGCGAAGGGTTTCCTCGAAGGCGCGAGAGCGGGTATTGTTTGGGTTTCGGCTCACTCGTGTTTGCGTGGGAAGCAGGAGAGGATAGGATGCGATAAACTCTCTCCCTCTGGAAGGATTCCGTGATTGTTTGTTGTGTGTTTACCTCGGATGTAAACATTGTGTTTCCGTCGTTTTGTTGCACTGATTTCTGACTCGGACGGTTGGATTTTTCTCAGGAGCGTCGGTTTTTGCGCGTGGAAAAAACCGAGGCTTGGATTTCTTCCTCTATGTTTTAAGGATCTATGGATTAAATTCAGACTGCGTGAAAGGTAAGAGCTTTCTTTTGTTTTTAATCGATCAATGACTTGTTGGATGTAGAGTTTCGAGGTTGGTTCACTGCTATGCCGGTTTTTGTTTGCGTAAAGTCTAAAAGCGTACAAACGTAAAGTAAAACTAGCAAATATAAAATGGTAACAAACAAGAAAATTGAAAGTCAATGTTTGGATGCAACCCTCTGAGAGTAGGCGAAATTAGCGAGTAATAAAGTGTTATTGTTTTTACCCCACAACAAACTTAATGACTTTAAAGCCACAGCTTTCTAAACAATCCATGGATTCTTTCAACTTTTAGAATGATTCTATTGGCCATTTTCTTAGAATAGAATCCTTTGGAACAATTTTATTGGTCGTTTCCTTAGAACATAATCTCTTGGAATGATTCTACACCTCCTTTCTTTAGAATAGAATCATTTGGAAACATTTTAATGTTTCATTTTCTTTAGATAAGAATCCTTTGGAACGATTCTATTGATATCTTCCTTGGGACAAAATTCTTTGGAACGATTCTATTGGTCCAATCGGTAGAATAGAATCCTTTGGAAAAATTCTATTGATCCTTTCAGAAGATTATTTGAAATATCATATTGTTTCTTTCCTTGGAATAAAATCCTTTGGAAAGATTCTATTTTCCCTTGTAATAGAATAAAACAGATTTTGTTGCTCCTTTCTTTAGAATAGAATCCCTTGAAAAATTCTATTGCTTCTTTTCTCTGAATGGAATCATTTGGAAACATTTTATTGTTAATTTCATTAGATAAGATTCCTTTAGAAAGATTCTATTGGCCCATTTGGTAGAATAGAATCATTTGGAAAGAATCTGTTGATCATTTCATTACGTTATTTGAGATATTTTATCGTTTTTTCCCTCTAAATAGAATCCTTTGGAAAGATTCTATTTTCCTTTGTAGTAGAACAATTTAAACAGATTTTGTTGCTCCTTTCCTTAGAATAGAATCCCTTAGAAAAATTCTATTCCTCCTTTTCTCTGAATGGAATCATTTGGAAACATTTTATTGTTCGTTTCATTGGATAAGATTCCTTTAGAAAGATTCTATTGGCCCATTTGGTAGAATAGAATCATTTGGAAAGAGTCTATTGATAATTTCCTTACGTTATTTGAGATATATTTTATCGTTTTTTTCCATCGAAATAGAATCCTTTGGAAAGATTCTATTTTCCTTTGTTCTTTAAAAAGATTTTTTTGCTCCTTTCCTTGGAATAGAATCCTTTGGAAAGATTCTTTTTCTCGTTTTCTTGGAATAGAATCCTTTTGAAAAATTCTATTGGTTAATAAGGTCAAAATTGATCAGAAGTCATGCAGGGAATACTGCAGGTTGCAAGGTGGAATTAAGTGTGTGAACCCCTCAGAGGATTAATTTCATAGCATACTGAAAATTTCAAAAACTAGATAATATATCAAGAACATGTTGGTCAACATCGTGAATATAATTGAAAATAAGTTGGTTAAACGGGCATGGACAGTTTAAAATCGAGTTAAAAAATGGTAATCAAAACATGAAAAAGATACAGCTATTTCGGAATTAAGAATTGAACTAGTAGGATTGATCCATTTTGGTTATTACTTTATGAATGGTGCTAAATGTAAAGAAAGTTGAGATATATAAGAATACGAGAGGCTACAGATATAACTTATTACTATTCAAGTGCTTATTATTATTATCTTTTAAGGGAGTAATCATACATAATTAGTGCATATTGAAACTTACCCTTGATATGCTTCATTGTTCATGAATAGTTACAACTTAAATTACTCTGAATACTAAGTCGATCAATAAATCTCACAACTCAAAAATACATCTCAGTCTGAGTAATCCAACAAAAAATTAATAAATCGGAACTCGCTAAACTCACAGCTCAAAACTACATTTTAATTATAAATTCTAAATAGAAGCACAAAAAGTGAAACATTTTTCTGGCTTTGCTGGATTTAGAAAATTATATACTTATTCATAATTTAATTATTCTATTGCATGCGTCCATTTTCATAAGTTTCTGTATAAAAATCGTTTGCGTTTTCAGATATTTTTATCATAAATATTATCGCTTGCACTACTCGATTCCTTGCAGCTGTCATGATTTAATTTTTATTTATTGTGCACGAGAAATTTCTGATGAAAATATTTAAATATTTTGTGTAACTGCAACCATTATAGAGAGAGGGTAAAAAGTAATGTCATCGCAAGTCTTTCTTTTTATATGTTAGGATAATGATCGAAAGATTTATATGTAATTAACAGGATTGTGACTTTTGCATTTGTTAAACGATTTTCTCTCTAAGGACATTTGTTTTTAGGACATTTTTTTAGATCTTATTTTCGTAGCAGAATTTTTGTTTTGAATTTTCTGTCCTTTTTAAAAAGTGAAGTTCTCAAAACCGTGTTTTGACAAATCACACTCTTTCAAGAAAAGACACAAAGAATGAAGATTTTATTTCTTCTACTAACAAGCAATTCTATTAAATTCAAACAAACCATGAAATGTGTCAAATTACGAAATGGAATAAGCTTAATTAGTTCCAACCTCCTTTTAGCTCTTGTGAGAAATTTAATTTTTTGAGCTATGATGTTTTTCTACTGAAGGTTCGAAATGACCACAGTGAAAAGGAGCTCTCAATAGTTGCTCATTCTGAAACATAGCAGGCCGAATGAGTAACTATTGAGAATTCCACTGTTCAATGCTATCCAGTTTTAGAGAAAGTAAATTAACTTCGCAATGTTTACTTTTGAGAGTTATTTTTAATGAAGGGCATGATAGGTGGTTTATTTTTCTTAACTTCCGAGTTTCCATGGTGAGTTTTATAAAAAAGTAAATTTTAAGCGATTGATGGAGAAAAAGTTCGAATTTAAACATTTATAATTAGAGTAATACGAAATATATTTTAGGGGATTTTTTCAAATTTAAAGAGCAGTTTTATAATTTAAAGGCAATTTTTAAAAATCTTCGCAAGAGCATTTTTTAAACATTTTATAGGCCTTTTTAAGAGTATTTATGTTATCTATATTTGAGCCTTTCTAATTCAATTAATTAATTTTTAAGCTTTTAACCAAAATTTGTAGCATTTATTGAAATTTTTAATTTTAACAAAAATCAAAGTTTTTTTCCTTAATAATCACATGCAAATGAATTAGTTACATTGCAAAGGAAAATATGAATTTATTAACCCGAATACATTTGATAATTCTGTTTCTTTAAAAAAGGTCAATATGTTTTCCGTGTCAGGGCAAAAAGGGTTAAGTCAAAATGGCTGCGTCTCCGAATCTTCTTAAGTTGAATATTTCAATCTCTCACAAATATTCAGGAAGAAAACGAAGCATACTATGACGCAAATAATTGAAATTTGGATACGTATATTAATTTAGTTTCGATTTTAAGCATATTATACTATTTTTCAAATTAATGGTATACTTGACTCTTTTGGAACCATTAAAAGTGTCAAACTTAACCCCTTATGCCCTGACATGCAAGATATATAAACAAAGAAAGTACTGAAAATATAAATATAATAATAATTAATGAAATAAATGTAATAATAATTAATAAAACAAATATAATAATAATCCATAAATAAAGTAATATAATAATAAAATGTTCAATAAAATTTCATTTGCAATTTGCCTGTATGATTTTCAACGTATCGGTATCAATTTTAAATTTTGAGTAAACAAAAAATGAATGCTGATGGATAAGTGAACACTTTTCAAAGAAAATATATTCGAGTTTTTAATCATGAAATTAGTTTAAATAGTTTACTCCTCAGATTTTAATGGATTGCAGATTTCTGCTTCACATTTTGGAATTCGTAGATGATATATATAGATAATATATTATTCATTCGAATATTATTCGTAGATAATATACATATATAATAATAATTATCGATAATATAATAGATAATAGTATCTACGTATATGGATAATATTCGTAAATGGACTCTGAAGATAATATTTGAATGAAATTTAACTTAAATCCCTTACTTGCAAAAACAAATGGATGTATAAATTATTAGCCAAAAAGGGAGTTATACTCTACAACTGATTTGTTTCTCCATTAACAGAGAATGAGTTATTAGATTGCTATTAAGTATCTGTTCCTACTCAGAGAATGTACCATTATTAATGCTGAGAGAGCAGATTTATACTTCTATGTAACTGTCGCTTTAAATTTACATGTTTGATTGTTTCCACTCTCCTAGCGTGAAGTTCCATTCCTATTCAAGGGTTGCGAGTTCGAAACTAGGTCCAGCAAAAGGCCGTCGCGTGCACAGGGTTGGTGCGCGTTAAATCTGTCGTGGCCTTAAATGCCCTCACGTTGGCGTGGTATGGAAGTTTGGAGAGTGGGGTGCCAGTTCAGGTGTTATTCTCGTCATCTGACCGTGGATCAGAATTACGAGGCATTGTTCTTGGATCTTTCTCTTCGGGATGGATCCCGTACCGTCGCCGGGCCGTGGTAGCCCGGTTGGAAAAGTAACGGATTAGCAACCTGAAGGTTGCGTGTCCGAATCCAACCAAAGACCGTCGTGTTTAAAGGAGGCTCGTGCACGTTAAAATCTGTCGTGGCCTCAAATGTCCTCACGTTGGCGTGGTGTGAAAGTTTGGAGAGTGGGGTTCCAGCTCGGGTGTCGACCTCGTCATCTGACCGTGGCTCAAAATTACGCGGTGTTATCATCGGATCTATCCTTCGGGTTGGATCCTGGATCGACGCCAACAACTCTTTGTGTTGCTCCAGAGCGGAGTTAATTAAATTCCTGCCTACCTCAAACTTTAATTTGCTATGATATAATATCATTCACTACAGAAGGAAAATCTAACGGTTATATATATATATATATATATATATATATATATATATATATATATATATATATATATATATATATATATATATATTATTCACAGCTACGTCAGGTCTATAGATTAGAGAAGGAAATCCAAAATCTTCAGCATAGAGTTCAAATAATTTATTCTTGGATGGTGTTAGCCTCAGCAAACCTCTGTTCTCTTGTGATTTGGTTTAAATTTTCGATCTTTTTGTAATCAAGTCCAACTTTTACACTTTTGATTTATTCTCGTGGTTTTGAGGGACATACTATCTGACAAGGCAAAACTGGGTTCGATGAGATATCTCGTCCAAGATTCCGTCGATTTTTTTAATAACGAGATATCTCTTTCATCGACAAATGGTCAGTTTTGCTAATGACCTCGCCGAGACAAAATTTCCCTATTTCTACAAGTGGAATAAAGATCCAAGATAGCTTTACCTTTAATATTTGGGCCACGGTGGTCCGGTTGGAAGTGTAGCTGATTAGCAACAGGAGGGTTGCGAGTATGAACACCGATCCAACCAAAGACCATCGTGGTTGCTCCTGCACGTTAAATCTGGCCCTCAAATGTCCTGGCATTAGCATTCTGTGGAAGTTTGGACAGTGGGGCGCCAGCTCAGGTGTGACCTCGTCATCTGACCGTGGTTCAAAATTACGAGGTGTTGTCCTCGGATCTTTCCCTTCGTGGTTGATCTCGGACCGTCACAAATAGACCTTCGTTTTGTTCCAGTGCGACGTTAATTCGACCTACATACCGTTACTCAACACCAATTCGTTTCACCACCATCCATATAAAACCGGAACAATTCATGTCAGCAGGCATGATGCTGGTCGTCCGGGAAGTTGGATCACCCCAGAAATGGAAAGCATTCAATTCGTGCAATGATTTACTTTGGAGCACCTTACTACCCTTTGAAGTTTGGCCAGGGAACTTGGAAAGTATTAAAGAGATTGATGGGATGCAAACCGTAGTTTTGACGTGAATAATTGGGCCGGATCTTCAGCTGTGGAATAAATGAAGGAGACATTCAATTTACAGTTTTGAACCATCCAAATGCAGTTTGCTATCAATTGTTGTCCAATATTAATTGTAGTGGAGTTCGGTTGCTTTCGAATGACATCAGTTGCGCAGTCCACACTCAACGCAATCCAAAGCAACACTGGTCCACAGCTCGCCCAGCACCATAAAATTTCGACATATTGCAGACCCCCTTCCCTCCCTCAGTGCGCATGCGCACTCAGTCATGTCAGGTACGGAAATCCTTTGTCTACACAACGCTATATTTATCTTCTAGATGTTTTGTCTGGTTCTGAAATTATAAGACAAAACAGTTGTAACGCTTTTTTTGCAACGCTAGACTTTTCATGCATGTTCCCAGTACTGCTCCGATTTTAAAGACGTGATCACCTCAAAAAATAACAATTTGTAAACAGCGCTATTGATCACATACAGTTCCAGGCGGCATGCATTGTGTGATAATTTTTTTTTTATTTGGAGCACTTTACATCCCATTGAAGTTTCTCCAATAAACTTGGAATTTTTTTTATATTACAAAACTCGCTGTAGTTGTATATTACCCCCACATATTCCGTTTTCCGCACTGTGCACCATTTTGCTGTAAGTATCGTCTAATGGCCTAGTATCAGACTCAATGTATATGAAAGCAGTTATATAAAACAATTTAAGTTTAGGGCAGAAGACTTGGTGTATTGTTTTTTTGAAATTCAAACTCCTGGACCATGAGCTCAACAAACTTAAATTGAGATTCCATTAGTGGAAAGGATGAAAACCATCGATTTATAATTTGTTAAAGAAGTCGTCTCGAAAGATTTCATGATCTATCTGAAACTATGAACATCAATTACATAAAATTAACACAGAAAAGTTTCTTACGCGCCAATTGAATTTTTAAGAGTCAAACCATATTTGTTCAAATGAAGGCTTGTAGATATTTTTTCCCCATTACATAATGAAACATGTATGGTCCTTTCCTTTACTTCATCTCCACCAGTCTCGATCGATTTATTGGTAAACAGAGCTTCCCAAATGATGATCCTCATTTCCGATATGCTGTAGGAAGCAGCACAAAAAAGCTTCGGTGCGTTCTCTTAAAACGCGAATAAACCCCTTTTTGCGTCTCCTCGCTTGACTGGGAACCGGGGATTTGTTGAACTTGTTCATGCACGCTTCGGCTCCTTAAGTGTGGTTCCGCACCATCCTCCTTTCCTCGATCCCCCTTTTTATTTGCATATCGCTTGCAGAAGGTATTGGAGAACGGTTCGGTTTAACCCTCCTGGAGGTTTAACTTCGTGTCGAAAGCTGCCCTGTAGTGGCCAGGCCCTGATGCAAAAGCTTGTTCCAAGCGATCACCAGTTCTGAGCGAGGGACAATTTGTTTTCCTTGCTTGGATCTTCATTCCCCAGTTTTGTCTCGAGGATGCATCTCTTCGTTAACAAAACTGACCAGTTGTCGATGAACGAGATATCTCGTTATTAGAAAAATCGAAAGAATCTTGGACGGGATATCTCGTCGAAATCACTTCGAGGGTTAAGTGTGATTTTCACTATTTTCCTACCTACCTATCTCAAAATACTTGTTTTGCGACCGGTGGGTAAGTAGGTAGTTGAATTAACGTCGCACTGGAGCAACACGAGGGTCTATTGGTGACGGGATCAAACCCAGAGGAAACCCGAGGACAACACCGTCGTTTTGAACCACGGTCAGATGATGAGGTCAACTCCTGAGCTGGCACCTCACTCTCCAAACTTCCACACCACGCCAACATGAGGACATTTGAGGTCATGAAAGATTTAAAGAGAACCAGCCCCCACTTACATGACAGTCTTTGGCTGGACCGAGTTTCAAACTCGTTGCTCTTATAAACGGGCTACTGAGCCCAAGATCTAGGTGGGAACTTACGAGTAATTCACATATTTGAAACTTATGACATGAAGAGTTTCAGAGTTTCGTTTTGGTTCAGTTATGTACCTCCAAGTCGTGCATTACAACACGTTAACTCGACGATATGCGTTACCTAAGCGTTGACACGTTCGATGATATGTCCTCCTTGGATGACGAACTCGAACATCAAAGTTTATGTCGGATTTTGGTTTCCATGACTTGCATCCGAAATTCAGAAGAAACGAACTTTTATGCATCGTTATTTGGAGTGGTTAAGCGTTAAAAAAATGCCCTAAACGATCTGAAGCACCAAACATGTTTGTTCTGGATTCATCAGTATTCAATACCTCGCCTTGCTAAACCTTGATGATCCATTTCCGTTAGAGTTGATCTTTTAATGTTCCATTCTGACACGGGTCAGAACAGGCATTCTTATTTAGACATTCTGTTTCCCTATGCGCATAAATTCTCGAATTCGATGCGTTCTATCTCGTGTTCCGATATTCGAAATCAATGGTAAAAAATGCGAGCGATTTCTACCCTGGCGGACACGGCATTTGCAGTTCAACAGCTCTTTGAAACGATGTTTGGGACGAGTTCGTTTTGTAGTCAACAAGGCGGAACTTCTGGTAGCGTGGAAATGTTTTCCAGATAAATGTGCATTTAATCTGCTATTAGATCAAACCGAAGCTCATACTAATGGATAAAATGGAAAACATTTCAAACTAATGGAAAACATTTTGCAAAATAATTTTAATGTAAAATAATAGCCCTTTACCATTCTATAGATGATTTGGTAACAAACTACAACTGAGGAAAGCTTTAGGCCATAGTGTACTTGCTGTATCCACTTACCAGTATTTTAGGGCCGCTATAGACCAGTTGGCAGAGTAATGGATTAGCAACCGGAGGGATGCGAGCTCGAAACTAGGTTCAACCAGACCGTCGTGAACGTGGGGGCTGGTACACATCTGTCATGGCCTCGAATGTCCTCACATTGGAGTGGTGTGGAAGTTTAGAAAGTGTGATGCCAGCTCGGGTGTGACCTCGTCATCTGACCATGATTCAAAATTGCGAGTTGTCCTCGCATCGATCCCAGATCGTAGCTTGTAGTCAGTTGTGTTACACCAGTGAGAGACGTTAATTCAACTACCTACCGAGTATTTATAATTAAAAAATGATGCTACGCGTGGAATAAACATTTTTATACCTTTTTCACTTCCATTCAACCTTTTTGTTTTTTTATGGAATAAGTAAAACTTCTTAAGCTCACAATGCTTTGAGATATTAGAAGAATGGAGAAGTGTGGAACACAATTTCTTTTGAATTAAAAGATAATTAATGTATTTATCACATTTATAATGCAAGCATTTTAACAGCTGAATTATATGCTATATAATCAACTGTTATTCGTTCTCCGCAACCGTATTATAGTCGTTGTGAGAAAAAGTGTGCCTGGTGATAAATTATTCAAATTTGATTTAGTTTTTTACATTGAATAGGATGTAAATTTTGTATTTCAAGAAAGTTTTTATAAAGTGAGGAACTTTATTTCTCACAAAATAAAGTTATTAAAGGGACTTGATGGAACCCTGGATATTAAACATATGGATCACTAAAACATAATATATGTTTTATAGCAAATGCTATATGTTTATCTATTAATATTTTAAATTGCTGACAAGTTCTGTTACGCTGATCATTTTAGAAGACACAGTATTAGAGAAAAGTACAAAAATTTTTCCCATGGAGCTTAGATCATTTAAACGGTAGAGCCTTTATTAGCTTAAACAATCGGAATTTCAATTAATCGTTGATTTACGTCTTTGAATTCAAGTACGTGGTTTCTAGTGTACGTTAAATCAAACATGGCCTCAAATGTCTTCATGTTGGTGGGGTGTGGAAGTTTGGAGAGTGGGGTGCCAGCTCAGGTGTGACCTCGTCATCTGACAGTGGTTCACAACTATGAGGTGTTGTCCTCGGATTTTTCCCTTCGGGATGGATCGCGGGCAGTCGCCAATAACCCAATATGTTGCTCCGAATGTGACGTTAACTACCTACCTACCGTCTTTGGATGTTCAATTCTGCTAACGAATCTTCAGCGAATGACTTCCACAGAAAAACAATTCCTCTAGCATTAAATTATGATTAATATAATCTTCATCAATGGAATTCAAGTATTCAGTTCCGTTTGCTGTTATTTAATTACACAATTCGGTAAATTGCAGCAATGGAATCCAGTCGATTAACAAGATGGCCATTTCCCCGCTCAATCAATGCACAGTTCGATCCAACAACAATCAAAATCGAATCTATCGTGCATCGAACAGCTAATCGATCTATTGACAGGTAAATCCATAATATTCTACACCATCAAATTCCATTGGCAAAGTAAAAGAAAAAAAAGGGAAATCTAATAACCTCAGAAATAAAAACAGCACAACGAACAGACCAGAAAAAACAAATCCTCCTCGTTTCAACAGCAACAACTCAACTCGACTGGGCTCAATTAATAATTCCGGCATCGCCAAGAAGTGTTCAATGAGCATCGAATGACAAATGAGTGCGTTCACCCTCTTACTTCATAATCAGGTAAGAAAATAGAGAGAGAGAGGGGGGGTTGCCAGTAGTCATTTGCTTAAGATAATCATCTTCCTTTTGGCAGTTCCGCGGTTGCGATGCGTCAAATAACAGAGTGGAAAACGGGCGGTCCGTTACCATACACTTTCACTCGATAAAAAAAGAGCTTCGAATAACCAGGAGGATTTACTTTTATTTTCTTCGGTTCATCTCTGGCCCGTTAGCTTGCTGTTTGTGGCCATGGGAAAAGGATGGACTTTTGATTGAAATGTTACCATTGTTTTGGGAGCGCGAGGAATGTTTGGTTGTTTGGGTCTGCGTGAGAACAGTTGTTTACACCTCGTATCAGATCGGTGCAGGTGCTTGGTTAACGGAAAAACGATACACGCTGACGATAAAAGAAGTGCATAGAATAATTCTAAGCACAGAAAGACTATATCATAACATACCCTTGATAGGTAAGTGGTTGGATTTACGTCGCACTGGAGACAACACAACGGGATATTCCCTGATTGCTGAGAAGTGGTTATGAATTTATTTGTGGTACGAAAACATTTTGGAGAGTTTGTTCCTATATATATATATATATATATATATATATATATATATATATATATAGTGGGAGGAACAAACTCTCCAAAATGTTTTCGTACCACAAATATATATATATATATATATATATATATATATATATATATATATATATATATATATATATATATATATATATATATATATATATATATATATATATATATATATATAGTGGGTGCGTTTACTGTTGGATGTGAGAATCGTGGGAGAAGGTACATATCGTCGCTACCACGCCAAAACACAAATCTAGAATAAAAGAATTGTTTCAAGACAAATGAGTTTCAAGTTTTGAACGAAGCATTGTACTATATATACTATTATTTCCAAAATTGTTTGCCAGGGCAGCAGTTCAACAACGGTAGACTATCTTTTGGCTGTTGTATGTTTCGTAACTGCTTTATGTTTTATGATTATATATTCTCCACACTTATTTTCGGTATTTGTTTTTGAATTTTCGGGTGTAATTTGTGTCTATTTGTTTGGATAAGCCTCAAACAAGTACAGAAAAACTGTAAACTTCTTTTCTTAAAAGTGACTCCTGCTTTCCTTTCCTCCATAAAGTAAGCGTGCTCACTCTTTACATTTTATTCTCCTGTTTCTCATTAAAAACCTCTATTTTTCTGGTAGATTTTACTTCTTATTTCCATCTACTTGTTCTCTACGGCTTTCAGCGATGTTCATTTAAAAGGTTGTTATTTGCCATTTCTTACATGTGTTTGGTTTTTCTACATATACGTATATATCCAAAATAATTTTCTAAACAATACTTTTGAAACAATGCATTATACTTTGTAAAAAATAATACCCAAAGTTATTTATGCTGCCATTACTTGAAATTATTTGCTAATACACTTCTCTAGTGTTCTAAACTAAACCATTGAAATGAAACAAGTCTTATGTGTTTTTAATCCGTTTCGGTTGAACAGCGGTTGAAAATAAGTGGCCTAGAGAATTTATTTAGATGATAACCACTAAAACATGCAGATTCGTAGGTTTTGGAACGTAGTGCCGACGCTATACATGATAAGATGATTACTGTTTACACTGTTCCTAGGAAATGAATATTCAGCATTTAAGTTTAATTTGCAACTCCTAAACCACAATGTGTATGTATGTCCGTATGTATGGAAACAGGGCTCTAATAAAAATGTAAACACTGTTGAAACAAAACCGCTTTTAGAAGAATTGATTATGGAAATTTCAGTTAGCCTATTCGGTCTTTTCCTTTGTAAGTTATAACAAAATAAATATTGGAAATGATACACTGCTTTAGCCAGCGAACATAACCGAAATTTCTGTTTGATTTGAGGAGTATATAGTTTCCTAACAATCATACTGTTCCTCATCGGAAATGGGTCGCGGTAGTTCGGTTGGTAGAGTAGCGAATTAGCAACCGGAGGATTGTGAGTTCGAAACTCGATCCAACCAAATACCGTCGTGTACTTCGTGTAGTGCGCCAAACACAAGAAAGACGACATCAAGTAATGGACATACACACACAAGGAAAGTTTTACTTACGCAGAAAAGATAAATGCATCCAAGGAGGAATCAAACCTCACAGGAATCGAACCTCAAACGTCCTCACGTTGGCGTGGTGTGGAAGTTTGGAGAGTGGGGTGCCCGCTTAAGTGTGGACCGGGGTTCAAAATTACGAGGATCTTTCCTTTCGGGATTGATCCGACCTTCGCCAATAGCCCGTTGCGTTGGTCCAGTGCGACGTTGATTCAATTACTTACACACAACTATGAATTCAAAAACTTTATTTGAGGTAGGTATTTTATGGTACTTTAATTGATGTCGCACTGGAGCTATTGACGACGGTCCGGGATCAATCCCAAAGGGAAAGATCCGAGGTCAACACCACGTAATTTTGAACCACGGTCAGATGACGAGGCAACACCTGAGCTGGCACCCCACTCTCCAAGCTTCCACACCACGCCAACGTGAGGACATTTGAAGCCACGGCAGATATAACGTGCACCAGTCCCCTTTGTACACGACGGTCTTTGGTTGGATTCGACATCCCAACCCTCCGGTTGCTAATCCGTTACTCTTCCAACCAGACTCCCCTCGTCAAAGGGAAACTTATTCATTGATGAGTCAGTCAAGGAGAACCTCATCAATTCCTATTCACCACGGCACAAACTTTATTTGAGATGCTTCATCACCAGAAAGAAATAATCTGTAGTTACATCAGACGCTATAATAATATCGATTCTCGATCAGACGTGTTCGGAATACTCGATTAATTGAAATCCAATCGCAACGCAAGTTTCGATTCGAGTAAACCACCTGCGAGACGAACGCTGAGTTAGCAAGTTTTTTGACCCTCTCTTGTACATAACCGTTTTTGTTCTCAACGTAACTCCAGGCTACAATTTGTGGAAGCAACATCGAAAGCGAACTTGGGCATTGGTTTGCTCTTTTCGGCGGCAACAAATGTTACGGTTCGCTGAGCAAAACTAAACATTTGCATTCTGAGTAACACCTTAAACACTTGTCCCAGAAACGCCCATTGAAACCACTCATTAAAGAACAAAGTCACGTGGTCGCTTTTGTCTTCATTCCACTTCCCTTACAATACGTGTGTTCCTTTTTTTCCTCCTCCCCTACTGTAACAGAGCCACGCATTTTTTGGAATGAATTGAATGCAATGATACTGTGTTACTTAATTGTCTAATTCCGATTCTGCTTCGACGTTTTTTAGTGTTTTCATTTCTCAAATGTATTCGAGACGATATTATTCAGGTTAATGATATTTCCATTGTAATTGTTCTCAAAGGGGTTGGTCAGTTCTTGTATTTTGTTTCTCAAGAGCACGGAAAAATTGTTCGGGCCACGGTAGCCCAGTTGGAAGAGTAACTGATGGATTAACAACCTGAGGGTTACGAGTTCGAATCCAACTAAAGAACGTCGTGTACAAATAGGTATGGTACAAGTTAAATCTGTCGTGGTCTCAAATGTCCTCACGTTGACGTGTTGTGGAAGTTTGTAGAGTGGAGTGCCAGGTCAGGTGTGACCTCGTCATCTGACCATGTTTCAAAATTACCTGGTGGTTCTTTCCCTTCGGGTTTGATCCGGATATACCCCGATACGATATAGCAAGGGGTCCTTCCCTTCGAGATTGATCCAGACCTTCGCCAATAGCACATTCTGTTGCTCCGCTAAATTAAAACACCTACCTCCCTACCTAAAAAATTGTTAAAATTTTGTTTAATTTTTGCATTTGAGAGACACGGAAATCTGACTTCTACTATTTTGATTGGAAAGAAGCAAATTTCGTGGAATATTTCCAATATAACACTTGAGTTTAGACTGGCAGGTAGTTAATTAACGTCGCACTGAAGCAACACAACGGGCTATTGGTGAAGGTTCTGGATCAATCCCGAAGAGAAGGACCCCTCACAATATCGTATCACGATATATCGCTCTTCATTATTTGTCCCCTGATGAATTTTCGGTTTGAAATGTCAATCCTTTTTAGAATAGGGAGGTCAAAGGCCATTGCAAGTGTCACTGTTTGTGTGAATGTTAGGTTAAACCTTTGGATTAAACGGGGTCTGAGGTTTGGGTTAGTTGGTTGGGTTTTTATGGGTGCAATGACCATATTGGCCAATTCGCGCTTAACAACAGGCAACGTCAAGCAAATGGATACATACACACAAATAAAGTTTTTTAGCTGAAACAGAGAGAAATATCGTATGGAATAATCAAAACTGACAGGAAGTCTAACCGGCGCCGCCTACAGCTCGTATGTTGTTAGCGCAGTGTGCAGAACCATTGAGCCATAGTGATCTCTTGAGCCCTGGGTCAGTGACATTCTTGAGTGGAGAATTAACTCTAAACAGAAATTTTAGACCTTACTACACGAAAACATTATTACCGGAAACTTAAACTTTACTAACTGCACGAAACCTTTTACTAACTACACGAAACCTTTTACTACCGTCAGCCTTTAGACCTTAATACCAGACTTCAAATATAAGTAGACTGAGCATTGCTATTGAGAGGAGCTTCAAAAAGTGTGACCAACGTGTCCGACTAGTAGTCACGTGACTGCTCTGTAAAAAATTGACTTGGTTGGCCGATTTGTATCTTATCGCCTCATTTGGCGATGAAACAACATATGACGGGTAGGTGTGTAAATCCGCATATCTAGAGGCGACTAAAGTTGTGAAATAGCCAGTTTACTGTTAACAATAGATCAATCAATGGTCCAATCAGATGATGAATCAATGAATGGGCGTCTTCTCCCGTCCCGTGGACCAATCAGGTGATGAATGTTAGGTTCCACCCAGTAGACAAAAGCAGCCTAGGGGTCACGTCGCTACTAGTTTTGGTCACATGGTCATGGGCACATAAAAAAGTTACCATTGCTCACTCTACTTTTATATTTGCTCTGTGATGACTATCATAAATTTACGAATTTTATAAGTGTTATTAGGACGACGAAGTAAACTCAGCACAATTGAGGTAGGTGTGAGAATCCTCATTTGTATAGAGGCAATAAAAGTAGCAAAATCGCGAAAGTCTACTGTTATCAGATAATCAATCAATGGACCGATTAGATGATGAATCAAAGTTCTCCTGAGGACCAATCATATGATGAATTTTAGGGGCTTTACCCTGCAGACGAAAGTATATAGTCTAGGGGTTACTATTAGTTTTTGTCACTTTATCCTGGGTACACAGAATGGTTACCAATGCTTACTCTACTTTTACATTTCCTCTATGATTACTACACGAACACTTTTACTACCGGAAACTTTTAGACTTTACTACGTATCCAAAGGTTGATGTACATTTTACTCATCTATTTGGTTTGCTTTCGTAACAATAACCATTAGGCGAACGCCTAAGAGAGGCGGGTGTAGAACCGTGCACTTTCGAGAAAAGCGTAGTGCGAAGTCAAAAATCCTCGGTACAGAAAATGCAATGTTTCGTGTCTAGGAAGCAAGCTTTTGTAAGCAGGGGAGGCCTTGGTGACCGCTCCGCTCTACTAAGTCCGGGATAGACTGGTCGATTTTGCACGCGGATTTCTTAAAGCTCTTTCGGCTGCTCCACAAAAGGCCTTTTTGTGCTCTCGGTAGTCATGGGCATGTGCTCTGGACGAGCGATTCAATCAGCGTATTGCGTGCGAAGAGTTCCTTTTCTTGCTCTTTTTATCTTATCTTCCCTTCTCCGCTGCTGCACAGTAGCTCACTTGTCAGGTTGGGTGCGGAACCTGTGCGTGGTTAACCTCTCGTTCACGAATCCAGTCTTATAACCCTCTGAGGGTCGCGAGTAGTGTTGTGTTGCTTTTACTCCAGCACACTTAGTGACTAAATAACCACATCTTTCTAAGGAATTCCATGTATGCTTTCAACCTTTAGAAAGATTCTAATGCTCCCTACCTTAATAAAATCCTTTGAAAAGATTTTTTTTGCTTATTTCCTTAGAATAGAATCCTTTGATCTCGAATCCTGTCTTATAACCCTCTGAAGGTCGCGAGCAGTGTAGTGTTGTTTTTACCCCAACACACTTAGTGGTTAAATAACCATATCTTTCTAAGGAATTCCATGTATGCTTTCAACCTTTAGAAAGATTCTAGAGCTCCCTTTCGTAGAATAAAATCCTTTGGAAGATTCTATTGCTCTCATTTCGTTAGAATAGAATCTTTTGGAAAGATTCTGTTCCTTTCTTTAGAATAAATTCCTTTGGAAAGATTCAACTTCTTTCCTTTGAATAGAATCATTTGAAAAAATTCCATTGCTCATTTCCTTAGAGTCGAGTCATTTGGAACGATTTTATTTTCTCATTCTATAGAAAAGAATACTTAGGACAGACTCAATTTCTTCTTTACTTAGAATAGCATCCTTAGAAGATTCCATTGCTCATTTTCTCAAAATAGCATCCTTAGAAGATTCCATTGCTTATCTCCTAAGAAAAGAATCCTTTGAAAATATTCTGTTTTCATCCTTTCTTTGAAATAAAGTCCTTTGGAAAGATTCAACTTCTTTCCTTCGAATAGAATAATTTGAAAAGATTCCATTGCTCATTTCCTTAGAGTCGAGTCATTTGGAACGATTTTATTGGCTCATTCTGTAGAAAAGAATGTTTAGACATATTCAATTTCTTCTTTACTTAGAATAGCATCCGCAGAAGATTCCATTGCTCATCTCCTTAGAAAAGAATCATTTGGAAATATTCTGTTTTCATCCTTTCTTTAGAATAAAGTCCTTTGGAAAGATTCAATTTATTATTTTTCCTTAGAATATATTCATTTGGAAATATCCTGTCTAAAGAATCCTTTCTGGGACCCTCGGTTCTTTGTTTAGAATAAAATCCTTTGGGAATATTCAATTTCTTCTTTCCTTAGAATAGAATTATTTAGAAAAAATTCTATCGCTCACAGCGCAGTAGGTAATCTCACTGACCCACGGTGGTACGAACTATGGAAAGGAAGTAATTTTTTGTGAGTTGCGTTGTAATTCGTGTGAGTAATAAAAGAGATGTTTATCGAAAATAAATATTTTCTCTTGTTGATCTGCAGTGTAAGCTTTGAGCTTCAACTGTGAAAAGTAGATATGCAATGCAGTGGCACAATCTACTCAAAATGTTTCACTGGAATCCGGATTTAACCTGGTTGCACGACGAACCTCAAATATATTCAAAACACGAAACAATGCATGCAGAATGAAGTGGAGGCAAGAAACTGACGATAAGATTACGAATTCGCAAAAATAAATTTCAGATTTCATTTATTTCTTTGTGACGGATTGTCTACTTCACAATCCAATTTCCCCGTGACATTTCTAACATAGATTGTCCCGACTTGATTTGCATCCAAATAAGGACATTAAGTTTTACAGTTAATGGCTTTTCCTTCACACAAAAACCTCCATAGTCCTGCATTCAAGTAACGTTAAAATGGAATTTTTAATATTCAAATACCGATCTAACCCCTTCCATCGCAACAATATAGGATTGTTGGGAAGTAACTGCATCCGTAATCATACCTAGAGGACTAATAGGAAGACAGGAGAATTGGAAAACAATAAACAAAGCCCTGTCTTTCTCTCGGCTTCCAGTCCACATGGAATACGGTCATAGTTACGGTCGAGAAAGAAAAAACTGCAAGTAAAAAAGCAATAAATAAATAAAACCCCAGTATACAATGAGATTTCTTCCCAGCTGTTTGCCATTCAACTTTCCTTTGCAGTACTTTCCCCGACCCATTGTTGCTTCTAATATACAAGACCAGCTACAATCAACAAACCTTCAGGAGAAAATGCTCTCGAACAATGAGGAATCCGAAGGCGAGGGAAAGTGAGGAGATTTTTGGGATGACTTTTTGGAAGTATGGAATCCAGAATATATTACATATTATGCACGAAAGAAAAAATAATGGGCTACTTTCACTCGAGGCGGGTAGTTGAATTAACTTGATGTTGGAGCAACAGAACGGAACTATTGGTAACAGTCCGGGATCAATCCCGAGGGGAACTATCCGAGGAAAACATCTCGTCATTTCTAACCACGGTGAGATGAAGAGGTCAACACCTGTGCTGTGGCACCCCACTCTCCAAACTTTCACATCGTGCCAACGCGAGGACATTTTAGGCCACGAGGGATTGAACCGGTACTAGCCAACACGTACATGGCTGCCTTTGGTTCGATCGAGTTTTGAACTCGCAACCCTCCGTTTGCTAATCCACTCTTCCAAAAGGCTACCTTGGAAGTTTGAAACCCAGAATATATTACAATGGTCAAAAGAGAAAATAATTTTTTACTTTCACACGGAATTCATCCTAAACTTCATTTCCACAAACTGTTCAAAAGCTAGCGGTTCATATCGAAAAAGACCCTCTCCACAAAATGATATTTTATCCTCAAGAAGCTTTGAAACTCAAAAATAATAAAAAAATTTGTTGAAAAAAGTGTTCTGAGGGTCTCTATAACTGGGCACACTATCCATTTGGAAACATTACCCCTATTGTATAAAACATTAAGATATATATAGTCCGGTTTTAGTGAGTTGGCATTAGTCACGCGGTTTTGGATTAGTCCATTCGTTCAATACCGCGGCAGGTTCAACGAAAACAATACTTTCCCACTATTCTCATATTGAACGAGGTTTCTGGCTCTCAATTTATCGTTCGATTCTCGGATCTTTCCCTTCAGGATTGATCCAATAGCCCATTGAGATGCTCCAATGTGACGTTAATTCAACTACTTACCTATCAAACGGGTTTAACTCTACAAGTCGTTTTGACAAGATATCTCATTCATCAAGATCTGACCAATTTTGCTAATGACGAGATATCTCGTCATTGAGGTAATGTCGATTTTTATGATAACGAAATCAAGATCTGGTCAGTTTTCTTCTAATGACGACATATCTTGTCCATCAAGATCTGGTCAGTTTTCTAACGACGAAATACCTCATCGAAACAACCACTAGAAGGATTAACTATCATTATTTCTCCAAAATAAACACCGAATCGAACAAGTAAATACTTTTGTAATTTCATTGTTTCAGAAAAGGTTTTTGAAACTAAATTTAGTTCGAATCTTTCAATCTAAGATGGCTAAATTTTATAGTTGCATTTCGAAATTGTTTTTGTGTATAATATTGCTATAACTTCACTAAACTGATAAACACCACGAAAAGCCTCCGTGAGATGGAATACCTTCTCATTAGTCGAGTCTTGAAAGTAAGCACCGTTGTGGGTCAACTTGCACTTGCGAATCATCTGCTTATCATCGACATCCATAGTCTTAACCTCATTTCCCTCTCATTTATCACCTGGCCCATGACAATGAGGATTACGTGGCGACATCTTCCTCAGGGTGACATCAGTGAAAGGATGTCCTGATGCAGACCCTTTCCTCTGTCTGCATCAGGTTTCCGCTCACCGTGAGTGTGAGGAGCCTTTGTGCCTTGATGTTCTGTCCACTTGTCACGCCTCCTTGTTGACGACAGACAATAGCTCAATAATCCCTTGGAGTTGTCGAGGCTCTGTTCGTCGTGGTGTTTAGCAATGACTAAAGTATGATTTAAGCATCACGGGAAAGGATAAAAAAATAAATGGGAAGAGGTAACTATAGCAAAAGCGTCGTTGGTAGGTAGCTATTTTAATTAACGTCGCACTGGAGCAACGCAACGGGCTATTGGTGACGGTCCGGGATCAATCCCAAAGGGGAGGACAGCACCACGTAAATTTGAATCAGATGACGAGGCAATACCTGAGCTGGCACCCCACTCTTCAAACTTCGCTACCACGCCAACATTGAGGCTACGATAGATTTATTATGCACGAGCCCCCGTGCACACGACGGTCTTTGGTTTGACTCGAACTCTCAACCCTCCGTTTGCTAACCCGTTACTCCTCCAACCAGACTACCCTCGTCAAAGGGAAATTTAAACCTTGATGAGTCAGTCAAGGAGAACTTGATCAATTCCTATTCACGAGTTCATTTTATAGTTTTAGTGAAATCCTTAAAAATGTACAGTATTCATAAATGTTTTTATTACAACCGCAAAGAAATCCTCAAATTATTTTGTTTATAGTGCTATCGCCACGATATGAGACTTCTACACTGACAGAGCCAATTCATTTCTCTGCGGTTAGAAACAGAACATGCTTTTAGGATTGCAAGTGGGAAATCCTACTAACCTTTAATTTCCTGTTTCCCTGCGGTTAGACTCCATTTAATCTTAACCGTAGCTACTGGTGCAATCGCCAAAGTTCGCATATTTGCGTATTATCAGCAATGCTAACAGTTCCCTCTGAAGACAATGCACCAAATCTTAAATTTGCTGATTGTGTACCTTTCACGCTCCCTGTTTGCCGTTTCGCACTGTTTACCCCTCTCTTCTTAATTTTACTCCCACGCAACTCGAATGTCTCATATATGGGTTCACTATTCGTAATTCATATTCATTATGTCGTTAAACTATTATACCTTAATAAATCAGCATTTTAAGTCTTAACCAAAAGGTCCATGACCTCTCACATTTTAACCTTTCTAGTGGTTGTCTTGACGAGGCATCTCATCAATAGCAAAACTGACCAGATCTTGAGGCACAAGATATTTTTCTTCATTAGAAACTGACCAGATCTTGATCTCGTCGTAATAAAAAAAATCGTCAAAACCTTGACGAGATATCTCGACATTAACTAAATTGGTCAGGTATTGGTATTGGTATTTTCAATTAACGTCACACTGGAGCAACACAACGGGCTATTGGTGACGGTCCGGGATCAATCCCAGAGGGAAAGATCCGAGGACAACTCTCCAAACTTCCACACCACGCCAACGTGAGTAAATTGGTCAGATCTTGATGGACAAGATTTCTTGCTATTTGAAAAATCAATTTTATCTCAAACGAAATATCTCTTCGAAACCATTTGGAGGGTAGAAGAAAATATTTTATTTTTAGTACATTACCCGTTTAATTAAACAAACACAAAAATAAAATATCCTGTCTGTTTAAAAGCATGAAATAATAACTCAGTGCCAATATTAAAACATTTATTACACACAATTTAATCTACAGGCCGTGGTTATGCGATTCGTTGAATGGCATACGTTTTATGGCTAAAATATACTGAATTTTGCTTTGTTAAAAGATCAATAGCTCATATCGTTGGCTTAGAGCAGAAACTCATGAAATGGCATTTTTTCGGAAACATATGCTTATTTTCATAATGATGAGCAATACATTGTCACATTCTAATCTGCTTCAACGATACATTACACTATAAAAAGTGCTTTTAATTTTTATTTTCGAGCCCAAAACGAATAGTTATTCTTTAAACAGCTGTAAAGTAAAAAAAAATTGTGTTGTCAGTTAATTAGTTTCTGTTCTAAACCGACGACATGATTACGTCTCTTAAAAATAATGCGAGTTGTCAAGCACGCATAAAAATTAGACAACTTTCTCCAAACACAACTGCCAATATACCATCCGTGATGAATACGGAAGAAAAACAATCTCAATATTTTCTTTTTAGTCATACTCATTAAACAGACACAAAAACAACACCATTTTTGTTACAGCATAAAATAATAGCAAACAGTGCCAGCATTAAAACATTTATCACACACATAACTTAATCTACAAGCCATGGTTCTGCGATTCATTCAATGGTATAGATCTAAAAATATACTGAACTAGCAAAATTGCCCGACCTCTCTCGGGTTGAATTGGTTAACTATAGATTGAAAGTGATCAGAAATTAATCATTTTCCTCTTAGTAGAAAATGCCAAATCATTTAAGAGTGAGTTTGACATTTTTCTAATTTCTACAACCTACTTTGGACAAAAATCCTATGCATTCACATCCATCCATGTAATGCATTTAACATATATCGCACCCCTGCTAAAGGTACACTTTTGAACCATTTTTTTGCGACATTTTCGAATTTAGCCATCGTTAAGTGAAAGATGACAAATTATTTGATAAGATACTTGTCACTAAGTTTGTTTAAAAGTGGATACGCGTTGTTTCTTGAAAATTCCGTTTTGCGGCACGTGCAATAATAAAAGGACTTGCTTTAAAATTGAATGACTTCGGTACGAAGGAACCTATTAGCATTTTTTAAATGGTAAATCGATTTGATAGTTTCTTCTAAAAAATCATTGTTTAAAGAAAACCTTCCTTATATAAGTTGTTTAAGTATTGCTTCTTCTCGTAAAATAAGCCTCCTTGACCTTCTGTCGCTATATGACAAAGAATTTGTAATATTTCAAGAGTCCTAGTTCAAATTCTTTTAATATTAACGTTATTTTAATAATGACAAAATTCCACTTAAAATTTGCTTTATTCTAACGTACATGCCGCTTTAAATCAAATACTTTGATGTGGTGTTGCGTGTGATGAAAAGGAATCACAATTTATTAAAATAATAAATATTTAAAACAGAAAAGAGAAATTAAACAAAATAAAAGTTGACGGGAAAAAGTTTTTCTAAAGATATCAATTCGTGATTCTTTTTTCCACTTGATCTTGCACAGTTGCCACAACTAACAACTAAAAATTAGAAAAAATTTAAAAATACGAAATTAATTCCGAGCGAAAGAAGCAGAAAATATAACACCACACTTAGCAAATGAACACGAGTTTTCGTTTCGTTGCAAATCATCGTCTGTCCCAAATATTCGGAAATACTATGTAGTTCGTAAAGAAAATAAATAAGGCTCAAAATACAAAAGTATTATAATTTAAATTCCGTAAAAATAGTTTGGAAAAATAATTGTTTTTTCCAACAGTACTGGTAAAACAACCCAAGTAATTGCAATGCTCAATATACTCCAAAACTATCAAATTATGGTTGATTTATGTAGTATAGTTACTCAGATATATTAACGTGAAACGCCTAAATATGTAAGCAAAAAAAATTTCAAATAATGCATTCACTAAACTAAGATGTGGTGTATGAAATATAAAACATTAAATTAAAATATGTTGAACAAATCTTATGTACAAACTTGTACAAACACAGACACAAAATCAAACGTAGAACGGGAAGATGGACAGACAGACATACGCAACCAAGTTCAGTTACTAAATGAATGTTAGAACTCACAGTATGCAAAGTTTCATGAAAATATATTAAGCCGTTTGGAAGTAGCATGGGCACACACATACAGACAGACAAACAGACATCAAATGCGCAAGAGGTGGATTTTACATCAGAAGAGTTCAAAACGGTTAGAAAACTTAAAATGGATCAAAAATATTCAATGTACAAACAAACACTCCATTCTTATTTATACAGATTTTACTTTGTTAAAAGAACAATATCGCATATCGTTGGCTTAAAGCAGAAACCCATTAACTGACATTTTTTCGGAGACATTAGATGCTTATTTTCATAATGATGAGCAATACATTGTCACATTCTAATCTTTTAAAAAATATATTACACTAAAAAATTTTATAGCTTTTATTTTAGAGCCAAAAACGAATAGTTACTCTTTAAACAGCTGTAAAGTAAAAAAATTGTCTTGGCAGTTAATGAGTTTCTGCTCTAACCAACGATATGGTTACGTCTCTTAAAAATAATGAAAGTTGTCAAGCACGCATGCAAATTAGACAATTTTCTCCATACACATCTGCCAACCCGTGATGAATACGGAAGAAAACCGATCTTAATATTTTTCTTTCAGTCATACATAATTCTTCTCATTAAACAAACACAAAACCGACACCATCTGTCTTTGTAACATCACGAAATAATAACAGTGCGGATATTGAAACCAATTCCCCAGACGACGTTCGCGTAAAACAAACCAGCCAATTTTAATTCACCAAATTAACGACGGGCTGTTATTTTATGTCGATGGCCATTTGATAAGTCTCTCGCGTCGGCCTCCTTTGCCCTGTCATTCTGAGCAAGAGGAGCATCTTCATCATTCGATTATCTCCACCTTAATGAGCTGTCCGAGGGTTAGAGGAGGAATGTTCGGGGCATTTAATGACACTGAGGGGGAATAACTATTCCAGGTATGGAAAAGCGAGAGGGGTTGAGATTTCTCTTAATTTACGCTCCATTCTTTCTTTTCGGAACTTAGCAGACGAGTTTTTCTACCGTCTTTTTATCGTGCGAGTCTGACTCCGCGAGTCGTGGGAAATTTCCTCATTACTCCCTGTGGATTCGCTGGAATCAATGACAGGTTCTGACAAGTGGAAAATCATGGCCTCATTAATATGCACGATATTGATTTTTTTCCTCATTCCAATGTGGCAGCGGTGTGTATGCTAATGTCGGTATCTGGATGACAGGGCGTTTTTGTATGTGACGTTTTATTTATGCCTTGTTTTATTTGGCAATTAGTGTTCGTGAATGTCGAGGGAAAATCGATTGCAGGATGGGTAGATAGGTAACGACGCCCTGGAGCAACAACGGGCTATTGGCGAAGGTCCGGGATCCATCCCAAAGGGTAATATCCGGGGACAACACCTCATCATTTTGAACCTCGGTCACTTGATGAGGTCAATACTTGAGATGACAGACTCCAAACCTCCACACCAAGCCAACGTGAGGATATTTGAGGCTACGACGGACTTTACATGCACCAGCCAGTCGAATCGAATGGAATTTTTAGAAGTTAATTTGAATCCTCTGTCTTACTTTTACCTTTTCAACATTCGGAACAAACATTCTTCTTTCTTATCCCAGTGTAAATAAAAAAATTATTCTAAGTCATTGAGTCCGTGTAAAGGAAGTTTTTGGGCAATGACAGATGAGTCTTTCAAAATGTCTTCATTTTATTGAGGTACTGAA
Source organism: Meta bourneti (assembly GCA_933210815.1). Lineage (NCBI taxonomy): Eukaryota > Metazoa > Arthropoda > Arachnida > Araneae > Tetragnathidae > Meta > Meta bourneti. Next base: position 20,945,864 of record OW119929.1, read on the forward strand.
AAGATACTGGAGATCATTCGGCAATTGCGTTTTAATTACGGACAGGTGATCGTCCTATGAGGAAGTATTTTTGCACAAGTTAATGACATGTGTAGAGCTCGTCTGCTATTGATCATAAGATCTGGCAGCTATCTCTGTAACAGTCCGACTTAGCCATCCGTTCACCTTCCTATGTTAACCGAGTAAAACAAACATTAAACAAGAGGAACGTAGAGTGAAGAAACAAGATCCACCGACCGAAATTCCTCACATACCTTCTTCCACTTTTTAAATGAGAGCATTCAAATTAGCCAACCACTTCTAAGCACAGATGAAGCTACACCTGCAAACCTGGTTCTTTCTCCCCTCACGTGTAAAATTCCTATCACCTCAGCAAGAACAGCGCATTCAAGGAATGTCTTTTGGGGCAAGCTAGCTCCTCAGACTTCCTCTTACGTGAATGGGTTCAGGGTTCCATCCAACAGTCATTGTTGGGTTCTGGGGTTAGGGTACCATCTACGGATGATTGGCGATCCGTGCGAACCCAGACACAAATTGGATCTTAATTGCTTTCGTTCTCTAAATACTACCTCTTACAAGGCAAACCACATCACAAACAAAGGCATCTGCATCGTTTAATACTTGTTCGTGGATTGTGGTCGTTGGTACAATAATCTACTAAACATTTATGGTGGATCTTTTTTCGCCAACTGCTGGCCACAATCAATTCTTCGCTAGTTTGGGAGCCTCCACTATTTCGCTTGCCCACCCATGCAAACAAGATAAACACAAACGGGGAAAGGAACACAAAATTAAACAGTAGTCACAAAGTGTAGAAAAGGGACTCGAAAGGCTACTTTCAGGGCTTAAGGAATTAGAAAAAGTAGGATGGCCTCCATAATCACTTGATTTATCATAAATTGATTTTTTCTATGGGGATACATCGTAAAAATCATCTATGAGACCCCCATTGACTTGTAAATATGGTTAAATGTTGTGTATTTAATACTTTTTAATAGTTTATTCAGGAAGTTTTAAAAACTACTTACTGGGTGCCACTTAAATTCAACTATTTACCTACCGTAAGACAAACCTGTGACATTCTCGCGACATACCGTTTGAAAATAGATGCTCGAGTGGATCCATTCCGAAGGGAAAGGCTGGTTTTGGGGTTTTATGGCACAAGGGCCATATTTGGCCATGCTGCGCCAGACACGACATACAATATCAAGTAATAGACGCACACCATGAAAGCTTTACTGACACAGAAGAGAGAAACACATCCAGGGAGGAATGCACCTGACAGGAATCGAACCTGCACCGCTTACAACTCGAAGGTTGCTAGCGTAGTGGACATACCCACTGAGCCCAAAGGGAAAGATTCGAGAAAATAACTCCTAATTTTGAACCACGGTCATGACGAGGTCAACACCTGAGCTGGCACCCTACTCTAAAAACTTCCACACCACGCCAACGTGAGGACATTTGAGGCCACGACAGATTTAACGCCACCAGTTCTCACTTCCACGACGGTCTTGATTGGATCGAGTTTCAAACTCGCAACCCACCTGTTGCTAATCCGCTATACTTCCAACAGGGCTACCGCGCCTCCTAATATCCTGGGTGTGTCCCTGCTCTGGACACAACACTTGGTGATCGGTCATTGAGCTACTTAGGACCACATCATATCTGCTATGGGGTTTAAAGGATTTAAGTAAAACCTGAATCAGTGTTATGAAAACAAAAATGTTTCACCACTCTCCTCTTCTTACTTTAATCCAATAGATAACAAAACCCTCACAAAGCAGACTGACCAAAAACCTACTTCCCCAATTTCCAAATTTAGAATACTCCCAGACCTTCGTCCCCCTTTCCCACACACTGACCGACAAAATGGCGCAAGAGAGGCAATCAAGAACGAATAAAAACGATGGGCAACCCTTCATCCGTGAAGTATGAGCACTCCATTTCAACGAAGACGGCCAAGACGAAACAAAAAAGATTTCATTTTAAGACTTTTGTTCCACACTCGAGTTGGCTATCAAAATAATCTGGGAAGTCTCCCACGAGATAAAAAAAAAATCCAAACAGAAGAGTTCCATCTTTCCAGAGTCGTGAATGAAATGCCGAGAAAAACTTCCATTTCGTTTCAGAAAGTAGGACAGGAATCCATTTCTTATTGGAGCCGGTGGATATTCTCGGGCTGATGAAGAAATGAAAACAAATAACGGCAGCAAGAAGCAGAAAAGAAAAACTCGCTGTCCTCGATAGTATTTAAGAGGCCTGCTGCGGGTCTTGAGGTTGTGTCCTACTTCTGACAAGCTCGGTTTTGTTTGTGTTGTAGGATGCAAAACAGGTGAGCTTTCGTCCATGGACTGTGAGCTTTCGTGGGCATTGTTGGGAATGATCATCAGAGCTACTAATGATCATCCTGTCGACGGCGGATTTGAAAGAAAGTTGCTCGCTACATGTATATCTCATTGCTTTCATTTAAGATGGACGCATTTGGGGATAGTTTTGACTTAGTACGACGAGTACTAATAAACGCTTTTAAATGGAAAGATTCTATTGCTAATTTCCTTGAAATAGGATCCTCTGGAAGGATTCCATTGCTCATTTCGTAAGAATAGAATCTTTTGGAAAGATTCTGTCCCTCCTTTCTTTAAAATAAAATCATTTGGAACGATTCAATTTCTTCGTTCCTTAGAATAGAATCATTTGTAAAGATTCTATTACTCATTTCCTTGGAATAGAATCCTCTGGAAGGATCATTCGTTAGAAGAGAATCCTTTGGAAAGATTCTGATGATACTTTCTCTAGAATTGAATTCTTTGGAAAGATTCAATTTCTTCTTTCCTTAGAACAGAATTGTTTGGAACGCGGGCCTCGCGGTTTGAAGAGTAACAGATTAGCAACCGGAGGTCGAATCCAACCAAAGACATTCGTGTACAAGAGGGGCTGGTGCACGTTAAATCTATCGTGGCCTCAAATGTCCTCATGTTGGCGTGGTGTGGAAGTTTAGAGTGTGGGGTTCCAGCTCAGGTGTGACCTCGTCATATGACCGTATTTCAAAATTACTTGGTGTTATCCCGTTGTGTTGTGTTCCAGTGCGACGTTAATTAACTACCTACCTACTTTTGGAACAATTCTATTGCTAACAGCGCAGTGGCAAACCAATTGAGCCACGGTGGGCCCAACTGGGGAAAGGAAGTAAACTATTTTTGTTTTCGTGAGCTGCGTTATAATTCGTATGAGTAATAAAAGAGATGTTCATCGAAAATAAATACTTTCTCTTGATCTGCGATGTAAGCTTTGAGCGCCAACTGTGAAAAAAGTAGATATAGAATTCAATGGCGCAATCTTCTCAAAATGTTTCACTGGATAAATCCGGATTTAACCTGGTTGCACGACGAACCTCAAATATATTCAAAACGCGAAACAATGCATGCAGAATTAAGTGAACGCAAGAAACTTACGATAAGATTAATAATTCACAAAAATAAATTTTAGGTGAGCTTTCGTCCGTGGACGGCAAGCTTTAATGAGCATTGTTGGGAATGATCATCAGAGCTACTAATGACATCTAGCCTACGGCGCCGATTTGAAAGAAAGTTGTCGCTTTATATACACCTTTCATAGAAGATGGGATAGCTTTGACCAGTACGACGACTATTTAAAAACGCTTTTTATGGTTTGGATTCCGAAATAGCCATATTCTGTAACTTCTTATTGTCTGGGAAGTTCTTAGTAGGTCGAGTTCAGATGAAGTATGATTGAGAGATTCGAGTTTTGGAATGGCTTTTGCATTTATGACATAATTTTTAGATATGGTTATTATATAAATATGGGTTGGTTGGTTTTGTTGGGTTTTATGGCAAAAACGCCATATTTTGCCATGCTGCTCTAAACACAAGATAGACAAGTAATGGACATACACACACAAGAAAAGTTTTACTAACAGAAGAGAGAAATACACCCAGGGGAATCGGACTTGACAGGAATCGAACCTGGGCCATCTACAACTCATAGGTTGCTAGCGCAGTGGGCATACAAACTGAGCCATGACGATTTCATAGAAATACGAGTTATACCATTCAAGTTTTCGACATTTTCTTCAACACGCATCTGATTTTATTTCTACATCTTTGTGAGTTCGAAACTCGATCCAACCAAACACCGTATACGTGGGGGCTGGTTCAAGTTAAATCTGTCGTGGCCTCAAATGTCTTCACTTCGGCGTGATGCGGAAGTATGGAGAGTGGGGTGCCAGTTCAGGTGTTGACTGTGGTTCAAAATGACGAGGTGTTGTCATCGGATCTTTCCCTTCGGAATGGTTCTCGGACCGTCTCCAAGAATACTTTGTGCTGCTCCAGTACGACGTTAATTCAACTACCTACCTCCTCAATTTTGGAATGAATTTTAATGATTATAAATCCCATATAGCTTCAAATTAACTATTTATTTTCAAGGATTCGAGATTTTGTTTTTGTTTTTGAATGAAAAGGGAAAACTTGTATCCTTTAGCGCAGAAAATACGGAAATTTTGTCTGAACCTATGCCTTTGGTCTACGGTATTATAGTACCATGGCAACCTTCCTCTTTGGGGACCCTGATGGCACGGGTGCCTGCTCCCAGAGACCCGATCTATTGTCCATGGGCAAGAACTTAAGTGGGAGGAATAAATATTAAAATACTACCAAATAGTAGCCAAATATAAGCATGTCCAAAAATTAAGGGTAATACAATTTGTATCAAGCAAAATCACCCCTGATCTCAATCCAATAGAGCATACATGGTTGGTTTTGGGGTTTTATGGCGCAAGGGCCATATTTGGCCATGCTGTGCCAGGCATACAATATCAAGCAATAGACACACAATGAAAGTTTTACTGACACAGAAGAGAGAAATACACGCAGGAGGGAATGCGCCTGACAGGAATCGAACCTGCGCTGCCTACAACTCGAAGGTTGCTAACGCAGTGAACACATCCACTGAGCCACACAGAATATCTTAGACAGCCTGGTGGAAAGTAAGTCTACACGTTGTGAGAACTGCATTTGTGACAGAGGCCAGCGCATTCCCTATAAGGTTTCTTTTAGCAAAACAAAAAGGTTTTTTTTTTGCGAAATAACTAAAAAACCTACAATGTGTTCACCTAAGCATTTATTTTTCCATTTCTTTAGCTCCCACTTGCACCACGAAGCATGAGTGTGTTCTTATTTTATTCCGCATAGCTTGTGGATTATTCATTTGTCATTTGAGGTACTTCGGCCCGGGATTCATCTCCGAATGTTAAAATCCTTAATTTTTGAACATGCAAGTTTTTTCAACAAAACACAAACCAGGATCGCCAAGGCCCAAACAGCTTGGGTCCCGATATACTTATAGGTGGGGCCCAAAATCCCCTTCTAACATGAAGGGGAAATATTATAAATACACCTATAATATTGGTAACGTGATCGATATTTAATCCTCCAAGTGTTTCGACAAGATATCTCGTCCATCAAAATCTAAACAATTTTGCTGATGACGAGATATATACCGTCATCAAGAAATTGCCGATGTTTTCGTGATGACGAGATATTTCGTTCATCAAGATCAGGTTTACCTCAATACCTCAAATACCTCGTCGAGACAACCAGGAGGTTAAACAAAATAGTTCTGAAAACACATATGAAGCAATTGGGGATTTTATCCCGCAATACTTCCCCCTACTGGTGAACAATAGTGCATTCCCAGATCATTCTTAGGTGGTTATTTTCAACCGAAAATATACTACAGCAACTTGTTCACTACCGGACAGAACTCTAAGACTCACACTGGGGAAAACGACTACAGAAAACATTGAAGATATTTAGACGTACCTCTCCTGCCAGCACCTTTAAGAACACATCAACGAACTCCAATAACCCTTCCATCGACCCTGTGCGGAGATCGGCTGAGCGAAAACCGTGCCGACCTGCTGACCCTATAAATCTCGTGAATGGCCCCTCCCTTGTTGCAAATTGCTCTCGCTCACATTAACACTTTGCTATTAAGATGGAAAGACCCCGCTTACAGTAGCACTCCCCATTTGCATACCTCCTGGCTTTGCTGCTGCTGCCTTACCTTCCCTCCCTCGATTCGTGATTCGGGGTTTTTTGAAACAAACTGGGGTTTTAATCGATTAGGATCTCACAGGTTGTTTACCCTCTTAGGAATGTGATCGCTATTGAGTGATTCGCCGATGACGGTTGGGTTAAAAAGAGGTTGAGGTATTTAATTCGCGTCCTCTATTTTGGGATTACTCAGTTGTCTCCAACCCATGGAGGAAATATAAAAGTAGAGTGAGCAATAGAGCTTTAAGTACCGTGGATCATGTGACCAAAAACTAGTGATCATGTGACCAAAACTAGTGATCATGTGAAAAAATTGACCCTTAGACTACTTTCGTTTGCTGGACGGAAACGAAAATTCACCATCTGATTGGTCCACGGAACGGGAAAATGCTGATTCATCATCTGGTTGGTTCATTACTGCGTCATCTGATAGTAGCAGACTGACAATTTCACCACTTTTGTCGCCACTCTGTAGAAATGTGGATTCACACACCTACCCTGTCAAAACCAGTAGTAACGTGGCCCTCGGACTGCTTTCGTCTGCCGGGTGGAAACAAACATTCGTTATCTGATTGGTCCACGGGACGGTACAAGAGCCCACTCATTTATTCATCATCTGATTGGTCCGCTCGAACTTTATATAATTTATCTATTTCACCATTTTTGTCGCCACTCTATAGAAATACACATTCACGCAAGATGTTACATCGCCAAACGAGGCGATAGGATACCATATCGGCCAACCAAGTCAAATTTTCACTGAGCAGTCACGTGACTACTAGTCGACATGTTGATTTCACTTTTTGAAGCACCTCTCAATAGCAAAGCTCACTCTACTTATATTTCATGTCTAGGCTCCAACCCTATTATCGGAGGGTTGCGAGTTCGAAACTATATGCAACCAAAGATCGTCGTGCACGCTGGGGCTGGCGCACGTTAAATCTGTCGTGACCTCAAATGTCCTCACATTGGCGTGGTGCGGAAGTTTGGAGAGTGAGGGTGCCAGCTGAGGCGTTGATCTCGACATCTGACCGTGGTTCAAAATGACGAGGTGTTGTCCTCGGAGCTTTCGCTTCGGGATTGATCCCGGACCATCGCCAATCGCCCGGTGTTACTCTAGTTCGACTTTAATTCAACCACTAACCTAAAATGTTCTTTTTTAAGTTCTGTAGTTTTCTCAAGATGGTGCTATGGTGCAAGGGAGAAGAGGTTATATATTTGTGCGATTAAGTATTGAATACTTGGAATGCGTATTTCTATTCTTTTCGGGCCTATAATATAACCTTCTACTAAGCCCCATATATAAGCCTAAGGCCTTTGAGGGTAGATGTATACGGCCTTATCTTGCATACTTCACTAACCGTTTTTATCATTATTATGAACAAATAATGGATAAAAATTAGGATTCCACTTGTTGAATGGCATCGAATTAAATCTTGTCACGTATCGACTAATCAAATTGCAACCCAGCGAAATGCTTTTTGTTCCTTGGATGAAATAAATTTCATCATTGGATAAGGAACAGGAAGGTTATCACCTCTTCTATCACACGATCTAGGCTTTAAGGGAACTCGATCGCAGATACCACCTTACACTGTTCCTTTCATTGAAAGCATATTAATGCTTCCATTCAGATGGAACCCATTATGAATCACATTATCTCTATGTTCAGAGATTAAACATTTCTCATAATTCTTCTACGCGATGTGCGAAAACTTTCAGTGATACCATAACTCCTTGAAGAACAATGTTTAGATTAGATGGTCGCTGGTTAAAGCACTCAATAAATTAACAAGATATCTCAAACTTCTGTTTTTGAAGAAAGGTATATCTTGTCTAGCGCGTGATGATTTATAGCGCGTGATGATATAAGCGCGTGATGATATATAATATGCGCTTTTGTCACGGTTTGTACCCTATGGACAATAATGATATCTTTTTCAAACAAAACTCATTTATATAGTATATTTTAGTAGCGATAGTTTCATCCCATTTTATATATTTACGTTTTAACCATCTAAGTGGTTTGCACGAGATTTCTCGTTCATCAAGATCTGACCAATTTTACTAAATGACGGGATATCTCGGCAACAAGATATTTCCAATTTTTGTTCGATGAGATCAAGATCTGATCAGTTTTCTTCTAATGATCGGGATCATAATTCTTTTAATGACGAGATATCTCGTCCAACAAGACCTGGTCAGTTTTGATAAGCACTAGATACCTTGTTGATTTACCTTCGCATCGAAAACTGCCCTCTGGTGGCGAGCCTCTGATGCAAAAACCTGTTCCAAACTGTCATCCGTTCTAGGCAAGGGGCAATTTGTTTTTCCTTCGTGAATTTTCCTTTCCCTTAGAAAAATAAGGCTTTTGTTTCAACGAGAAATCTCGTTCTTAAGGTGTACATATACTCCAAAATATTTTTTTAAATTTTGACTTTAAAAATCCAATATTTTTACAATAAGTCATTGGTTTGTACCTAAACTCATTTCAGTGTGAAAAATTCAGATTAATTTAATCAGTAATTATTTAATTTAGATATGATTAGCTAATCAACATGTTTTTTAAACAGTGATATCTCAGATTCTAATTTGTTTACAAAGACAATTCCTGTTGGAAATTATTCCTAATATTATTCTTCATGTTTCGACCCTCCATCAAGTTGCTAGGAAGACTAGGTTTTCTATTACAATTTTTTTTAACAAATAAGTCTAAAAAATCAAGATTTAGGTGTTTGAATTAACGTTGCCCTGGAGAAACACAACGGGCTATTGTCGCAACGGTGTAGGGTATCCATCCCCTAAAATGGAAAGGTCCGAGGACAACACCTCGTCATTTTGAACCTCGGCAAGATGACGTGCTCAAAACCTGAGCTTGTCAACGCCCCATTCTCCAAATTTCCACACCACGCCAACGTGAGGACATTTGAAGCCACGACAGATTTAACTTGCACCAGCCCCCACGTACACGGCAGTCTTTGGTTGGATCTAGTTTCGAACTTGCAACCCTCCGTTTGCTAATCCTTTACTCTGCCAACCGGGCTACCGTGGCCCTGCAAGTTATAAGTTTCAGACTCCTGGTGTTGATCAATATTAAATCGTTTATTTGTGCCACTACAATCAATTCTCAATAATTTTGTATATACAGAGGTTGTTCGGACATTTTTTCAACGATTTTAATGGACTGAAGATCCATTTTTTATATGAAACGTTTGTGTTTAAAATGTTCTATTTGATAGCCCTTATTGTTAACTACCTTTCTGCACCTTAATTTCCACGATAATAATGACTTTTTGTAGTATCTACAGAGGTATTTTGTCCCATTCGTGTTCCAGTTTTCCAAAGTCCTTGAATGGTTTTCGGTCAACGTTTCGATAATACTCTTTTTAAAAGTTCGAAAGCACATAAGTCTAAGGGTGAGACATCTAGAGATTTAGCAGGAATATCAGTAAAGGGTATTGACTTGATACCAGTTTCTCGTTCCATTTTTCCAAGAATTTAATAGGGGATTTAGATGTGTGGCTGCTTGCTTTATCATGATAGAGTTCTACTGATTATTGGTACTGTGGGTAAAGATATGGCATTTCTTTTTTGAATATTGGAGATAAAATATGGTCTTCATTGTATGTGGAGTTGATTTTTATATTTTTCCACTATCTTTAATTTTAATTGTCCATTATTTGCAAAACCGGCAACAAACGTAAATCCCTTAGAGAAAGTTTCTTTAGATTCTTTGAACCACGTTTTAAGATTTTTTCTCCTCTTTTATAATAGATTTTTCTTTTTTTATTGCAATCATTTTAATACACCCACGCCTCGTTAATTTCACAATATTTTTCCATCCTTCTCCAGCTAAATGCTTCTCATACAGAATTCTGCAGCGAGTTCTGCGTTCTGCAATAAGTCGTGGAGATAGACGATGAACATTGTATTTTTTACCTTTTTGAGATTCAAATCATTATTAAATATTTTATTTACAGTTGAAACTGAACATTTTAATGACTTTGCAATAGTCCTTTGACTTGGCTGTATTTCTTTTAAAATTAAAGATCTGAACTTACAAATATTTTCAGAAATTCTTTTCTTTTTTGGATATGTATTTGTAACTATTTTTCCACTTTTACGTTTTTCCTTTCTCATTAATAATAAAACTTATCGTACCTTTAGATATCTAAAAACCATGATTTTACAGCGTTTTTGAATAATTGAATAAACATAATTCTCTTCGAAAAGAGCGGAAACATAGCCTTCCATCCATTGCTTATATAAAAGCACCATTTTGATAGCAAACAGAACTCTGAGTTAGCAGGCGATAAGTTATACTTTAACGATTTAACTGCAGCGAAAATAAAATTCTTTCGTAGCATGCAATTTTTTTACAGCTCATCAAAATCGTTCAAAAAATATCCGAACAGCCTCTGTATTACATAATATACTCGTATATTCTGAAATGTGTTCAGTACAGTTTTGGATATTCTATATGGCATTTAAAGTAGTGAATTTCAATCTGTAATGATGAGAGAATAATGAAGGCAGAAAAGACACAACAAATATCATTAAAAAAGAACATTAAATTAAATTTATTTTTATTTATGTAGCGCACCCAAATTGCAATAATGCTATTTTGTTGGATCGTTAATAGATCTGCTCGATAATTTTCAGAAGTGACTTTTTTACAAAGATGGCTAAGCATTTGAACGCGAATTATTCTAATAACGTTTACCGGAGCTAAGCAACATCCTTACATTACATCGTTAATCATTTTAAAACACTCTGTCATCCACCCATTTATAGAATCGATTAATTTTTTTTATCAAGATCCATTTACAGAATCGATTATTTTTCGAGTTAGTGTTCAACGAAATTACTTTCTCACATCTTGGAAGGCTTCTAATTTTCACGCGCGCCAATCAGCTGCAAGTGAGAGACACTATCGTTTTGAATCAATCACACGTCTTCCACGGCCACAACCACGACGTCGAGGCGTCACATCACGTCCGTCAGGTACGCGATGCATTGTTAAGACGATCCCACGGCAAATGAGTGTTTAAATAATAGACCGTTTAGAATCGTTGTCAGCGATAACGATTCGATCTGTGATGCGACACACATTAATGGAGCTAGAATTGTAAGGTAGGTATGTAGTTGAATTAACTTTGAACTGGAGAAACACAACTAGCTTTTGGCGACGTTCCGTGATCAATTCTCAATTGAAAGATCCGATAACAACATCTCTTAATTTTGAATCAGATGACAATATCAACACCTGAGCAGGCACCCCACTCTTCAAAGTTCCCACGCCAACATGAGTACATTTTAGACCATGACAGATTTAACGCGCACAAGCCTCCACGTATATGACGGTTTTCGTTTGGATCGAGTTTCGGTATCTCAACCCTTCGATCGGTAACCCGCTACTCTACCAACTGGACGTCCACGGCCGTCGGAATGACGGAGTAAAAAAAAATCACTAAATTTATGATAAAATGTGAACAAATTCAACAAACTTCTTATTGAGAAGTAAAATATTCTTAGCCCTCCAAGTCATGTTGGCTGGAAGCCTTACTCAAAAATAAAATTTTACAATATAGAATCAATATATTCAGGATTGCCGGAGAGGTGGCGGATCGCGTCCCTTCCTCTCCATAGGTGCTAACTCCACATTGGGCCCTTGACTGTTCATTAATTTACCATAATAAATACATCTTTTTCACATCTCATCTCTCTTGAATAATGATCTCTCTTTTATATGAATCCTCACGATCTACTTTGAATACTGATATTCAACATCGTAAAATTTCTTGACTTTTTATTAATCCCTTTGGACTTACATTGTATCTTTTATATCTCTTTATTAATATTTTTCATATTCCATTTTCCGCTTCACAATATCTACCTATTATTGTATAGAATAATATTCTATTAAATTTTCTATTATTGTATACTTATTCTGCACATATCAAAATTTCTCATTGTAAATTGTTCTGTTAAATTACTTATAGTTCTGTGTTTTTCTTTCATTCTGTATACATCAAAATTCTGACTAACTGTATCTGTTTTCTACTATTTTGATGTTCTTTACCAAATTGTTCTATTACTTTATACATTAATGCAAAAATGTTACCTAATTGTATGTCTAAATTTCAATAAATGTCGCACGTGCCCACTTAAGGGGGAAGTAGCTGTGCTTCCCCTGTCCGGGTCTGGATTTCTCGTTCGGCCCTTTGGTGCTGGTGAAGTCTTTCCCCAACTCTTCATATATATGCTCTACACCGCTTGGTGAGTAGAAGAGGCGAAGGCCTGGACGAGAAATCTCGTTCATCAAGATATGCCCAATTTTGCTAATGACAAAATATCCTGTTATTAGCAAGTATGCCGACATTTTGGTGATGATGGGATCCAAATCTGGTCAGTTTTTTTCTAATGGCGATATATCTCGTCCATCAGAACCTTGTCAGTTTTGCTAATGACAAGATTCTTCGTCGAGACGACCACCAGGATTGGTAAAGATTTTCAATCTATTGTCTCTCCAGTAAAATTTCCTTTTTGAGTTGTCACTTTTTCGAGAGGTTGCGCGATACTTTCTCCATAGAGCGATCTTTTTATGTGTTTGACCTTGGATTGCCAACCTCTTTACCGGTATCATTAAAGGAAAGGGACATCAGCCTTTGTAAGAGGTGGAAAAAACCTACCTGTGTTTGAGCTGCATTCTAGTTCGTTGCCTAAGAGATCCTTTTTCTAGGTCGACGCCTCGTAGACTTTTTAGGTCAGAAGCCGAAGCGTTTTATCCAAGTGGGTGTGATCGTGACAATTAGTACTTGCGCTGTTCTGTACCAATTACAGTCGATGCACTCTATTAACAGTAATTGGCACGCGAAGCTCAGAGCTGGTTGCTGCAGTAATCCTATTAAAATTTTTTAACGGATGATCCGAATAGCGAGATCTCAAATTCTTTCCAGCTCAGGTGATGGCTTCGTCATCTGACCGTGGTTTAAAATTACGTCGTGTTGTCCTCGGATCTTACCTTCGGGGGTTGATCCCGGACCATCGCCAATAGCCTGATGTGTTGCTCCAGTGCAACGATAATTCAACTACAAACACAAATGTTTTATTGTGAATCTAAGGAAAGTCACACATTGGTCCAACATTAGAACTAAGACACTAAATAGGGTAAAATACGCATGCGGACCCATAAGCTTTCGGTATAGAAACGGAGTACGCATGCGCACACATAAGTTTTCGGAAAAGAAACGAAGCACGCATGCACAACGATAAGTTTTCTGTGCAGAAACGGAGTACGCATGCGCACTGATACGTTTTCTTTGCAGAAACGGAGCACCCATGCGCACCAATAATTTTTTTGTGCAGAAACGGAGTTCGTATTCGCACCCATAAGACATACAATACACCCATTCGCACCAGACACAAGACATACAATATCAAGTAATAGACAGACGCACCAAATGAAAGTTTTTACTGACACAGAAGAAAAATACACCTAGGGAGGAATGCACCTGACAAGAATCGAACTTACACAGTCTACAACTCGAAGATTGCTAGAACAGTGGGCATAGCCACTGAGCCACGACGGCCCCAATCAGTGAAGGTTGGTTGGTTTGGAGTTCTATGGCTCAAGAGCCATATTTGTCCATGCTGCGCCGGACACAAGACACACAATACTAAGTAACAAGACGCATACAATGAAAGTTTTACTGACACAGAAGAGGAGAAATACACCCAGGGAAGACCGATCAGTGAAGGAGTTGGATATCTGTTTAATCATTTTTTAAGGTGAGTCGATTTCGCGTGCGGAAAAAAATATCAACGTCTAATTATTAGTTTCGATAACTCGTAATCACTATTTTGGCTTCTGCCGTCAACTGGGAGCAAAAACAACGCTATAAGCTCCAGTTGTGGAGCGCATTGTTTGCGTTTAACATACCTCCTAATTTAACAAATAGACTTGTCCAAAAGCACGTGACTAATGCCAACTCGCCTATATCGATGTCTATGAATTCCGAGAAGAGGAAGGACTCACGGCGCACCGCGAAGGGTAAATGATGGGTTAAGGCCACTCCCAAAGCAATAGGAAAATTAAATTTCTGTCCATTACAATAGTTTTTGTGGTGGTTGAAAGAAAGAACAAAATCTCTACCATATTTAAGTTATTCCATTATTATTTCATCAACCTGATATTTTTTTAAGCCCAACCACTGACCTACCTCTTTCCTGCCATTATAAATTCGCATTTATTGACATTTTTAATTCGCGATTGAAAGCAGGTGCGTATGGAAACAATTTTCCCTATGGTAGGTAGTTGAATTAAAGTCACAACATAAAGGGCTATGGGTGGCGGACCGGGATCCATGCCGAAGTGAGGATAACATCTCGTCATTTTCAAAAATACTGTCTATTTTAACAGTCGTTGTAAACCTCGGTCAGATGACGAGATCAACACCTGAGCTTGGCACCTCACTCTCCTTGAACCTGTCGTGGCCTCAAATGTCCTCACGTTGATCCACACCACTCGAAAGGAGGATATTCGAGACCACGGCAGATTTAACGTGCATATCCCCACGTACACGACGGTCTTTGGTTGGATCGAATTTCGAAATCGCAACTGCCCAGTTGCTATTCCGCTGCCCTACCAACCGTTCTACTGCGGCCCTTGAAAAGAAAGGATACAGGGAGCGAAAGGAAAAAGTAGACATATCGCTTGAGCATCCTGGGGTCGCTAACCCCATGTTTACCAGAGGTATCTATAGAATATCAATGTTACGTATCTATAGAATGTCAAGTGCTATCGAAACACCGGCAGTACTTGTTTGAATGGGTTTTCAAGGAATCGAGTGGTATGATTATGGTGCGATCGATTCTGATTGGTTGGTTAGTTTAGTGTTTTATGGCGCAAGGGCCATATTTTGTCAAGCTGCGCCAAATACAGTAAAAAACTTCAAGGAAAACATGTCATGAAAGGGTATGAGAGGTATCGAGGAATTCTTGGAGCGTGACCAGGGTATCAATCTGGAGAGATCACATTTTCATCGTACGTTTTTTACTTAGGAGTGATTTTAGAACTTAAAAACTTCTTTGAAATATAAACTAATTTTAGAGTTGGTTATCTAGATGCAGTTTTAGAATATGTACATGGTGATTAGTTTCAGAGTATGTTACCAAGAGACTAGTTTCAGAGTATGTTACCAAGAGACTATTTCAGAGGGCGTTACCAGAGACTAGCTTTGGTGTGTGTTACCTGGAGACCAGTTTGAAAGTGACTATTTCAAGACGAGGTCTCGTCTGATTGGTTGGTTAGTTTAGTGTTTTATGGCGCAAGGGCCATATTTGGTCAAGCTGCGCCAAATACAGTAAAAAACTTCAAGGAAAACATGTCATGAAAGGGTATGAGAGGTATCGAGGAATCCTTGGAGCGCGACCAGGGTATCAATCTGGAGAGGTTACATGTTCATCATAAGTTTTTTTTAGGAGTGATTTTAAAACTTAAAAACTTCTTTGAAATATAAACTAATTTTAGAGTTGGTTACCTAGATACAGTTTTAGAATATGTACATGGTGACTAGTTTCAGAGTATGTTACCAAGTTTTACCATAGAGAGTTACCACTAGTTTTAGAGTATGTTACCAAGAGACTAGTTTCAGAGGGCGTTACCAGAGACTAGCTTTGGTGTGTGTTACCTGGAGACCAGTTTGAAAGTGACTATTCCAAGACGAGGTAGG
This sequence comes from Meta bourneti, assembly GCA_933210815.1. Classification (NCBI taxonomy): domain Eukaryota; kingdom Metazoa; phylum Arthropoda; class Arachnida; order Araneae; family Tetragnathidae; genus Meta; species Meta bourneti. Next base: position 20,961,675 of record OW119929.1, read on the forward strand.
TAGGTTGGTAGGCTAATTAACTTCGCAGCGGAGTAACACAATGGGCTATTGGGATCAATTCCGAAGGGAAAGATCGACAACACCACGTAATTTTGAACCACGGTCGGATGACGAGGCTACACCTGAGGTGGCACCCCACTCTTCAAACTTCCACACCTCACCAACGTGAGGACATTTGAGGTGACGACAGATTTTAACACGTGCACCAAACCCCTTTGTACACGATGGTCTTCGGTTGGATTCGAACTCGCCATCCTCCGGTTGCTAATCCGTTACTCTTCCAAACGGGCCTCTATTCTAAGATGAAGCTATATTGAATGGAAAAGGTGCGAACGTTTCAATAAAATATTAAAATTTTCAATTATTTTATCCAACCCCAGTAAATGAGAAATGGAACACTTTCGTAAATGGGCTAAAAGCAATGAATAATTATAAGTTGACTACAAAAAGATATCGATATTTAAAGAAGCAATCACTGAATTAAATAAGGATATTTTTGCTTTTTATACGATCTGGGAGGGGCTTCAGCCTCTACAGTTCCCACTGTAGGTGCGCCCCTGAGTCCGACCCCCTTGTTTACAAAAGAGAATAAACCCCATGGGGAAAGAAAAGATCACTAGGGTAAGTGGGGTCTGCGGTCGATTTTGATCATCCACCATATTGCGATCTTCAGAACTCGTTTAAATTTTATAATCCTATTTGGATAGGGTAAATGCAGACCAGTGTCAAGATAATTAATACTCTACCAGTTTATTAATTCAACAACTTTCGATATGTTTTTGATTCGGAATATCTTATATAAATATAATCAGTGCGAAAAGGTCATAAAAATAAAACTCTTCATGTGTTCATACTTTTCCCGGTCACTCAGGTTAAGAGGAAAAGTGCTTATTTATTCTAATCCAAAGATTACAATTTAAGGTCAAATACATTACGGTTAAAGTTGTTTACCAGCGGCTTTTCTCCAAATCTCTTCAACAGCTATAAAATCTACCATGTGAACGTTAGCATTAACTGCAAGCTCCGAAGACTAAGCACAAAAGGAACCTCTTCTCCTTTTTCTGCGGAATGAGTACCCCTTTTCTTCTTATGGATTCATAAAGGGAAAGGGAAAAGTCTTTTGTTGTTGTTTGTTGCGCTAAACATACCTTCCAAAGCGGTGCTGGATCTCTACTTAAACAACCAGTTTAAGACACAGCAGGTTCAAAAGAGCAGCGTGTATTTTTAAAGATTAACCTTTCAGGTGGTTTCGTATCTCGTCCACCAAGACCTGACCGTTTTTGCTAATGACGAGATATCTCGTCACGAAGATTGTGAGATTCTCCGGCCAACACATGGAGGAACGTTGGCCGGAAGGAACCATTGGATTCCCGAGGGACGTTGGCGGGGGGTGTCCTTGAACGGTCATCCGGGCCACGAAAAAAAGAAAAGGGAGAACTGTAAAGGGGACTCGACCAGCGGATGCAGTACGGACGTGCAAGGGTCCTTTCGCTGTTATAGTGCAAGATATTGGTGTGATTTTATATACATTAACGGAATGTAAATAAAGTTATTTAATCAAGGACCCACGAAGAGGTGTCACTCTCTGGTAACGTCTATGTAGATGTTAAAGTACCACAAGGATCAACACTGCGTTCGAAAGGGCGGTCATTTTACAAAGACGGCGATTTTTTGATGATGGCGAGATCAATCTGGTCAGTTTCCTTCTAATGGCTAGATATCTCGTCCATCAAAATCTGATCAGTTTTGCTAATGAGTCGTCTGCACAACCACCAGCGGCATGTTGGTGGGGTACTCATTCCGCAGTAAAAGGAGAAGAGATTCCTTTTGTGCTTGGTCTTCGGAGCTTGCAGTTAATGCTAACGTTCTCATGGTAGATTTTATAGCTGTTGAAGAGATTTGGAGAAAAGCCGCTGGTGGTTGTGCAGACGACTCATTAGCAAAACTGACCAGATTTTGATGGACGAGATATCTAGCCATTAGAAGGAAACTGACCAGATTGATCTCGCCATCATCAAAAAATCGCCAACATCTTTGTAAAATGACCGCCCTTTCTAACTCAGTGTTGATCCTTGTGGTACTTTAACATCTACATAGACGTTACCAAAGAGTGACAACGAGCCGCTGGTGGTTGTGCAGACGAGGGCTCAACAAGTTGTGGTTGTGTAACGAAGGCTCCGCTACCGGGGCTAGTTCCTGTGGAATTTGTTTTGACTCATATTCTATCGTATTTCTAGGTAACGACTTGGATACTCAAAACAAAGTGCCGTTCTCCTGAATTTTTTAAAGATTAAATAAAAATATATCTTTTTTGTATGCCATCAATAGGAACAAATCCGTGTTTACAATATCTTAACCCTCTGGTGGTTGTCTCGACGAGGTATCTCGTCAAACTGACAAAACGGACAAGATCTTGATGAACGAGGGTGGGGGCAGTTGAATCAATATCGCACTAGAGCAACACAGTGGGCTATTGGTGACGGTCCGGGATCAATCCAGAAGGTCAAGATCTCAGAACACTACCTCGTAATTATGAACTCCAGTGAGATGACGAGGTCAACGCCTGAGCTGTTACCCCACTCTCGAAACATCCACACCACGCCAAAGTGAGGGCATATGAGGTCACGACAGATTTAACGTGAACCAGTCCCATACGTACATGGCGGTCTTTGGTTGGATCGAGTTTCGAACTCGCAACCCTCCAGTTGATAATCCGTGACTCCCAACTAGGCTAACCCTTGTTTAAAATACCGGAATTTTTTTTCCAGTCATCCCATTTCCATAAATTCCACAATGGGATGGGATTCACTGCAGAACATGGGCTGGTGCACGTTAAATTTGTCATGGCCTCAAATGTCGTCACCTTGGCATGGTTTAGAAGTTTCGAGTGTAGGGTGCCAGCTCAGGTGTGACCTCGTCATCTGACCGTAGTTCAAAATTACCTGTTGTTAGCCCGTTGTGTTGCTCCAGTGCGACGTTTAAATACCCACATAGTTGGAATGATTCTACTGCTCACAGCGCAGTGGGCAAACCAATTGACCCACGGTGACCCCATCTGGAGAAAGGGAAGTAAACTATTTTATTTTTCGTACGCTGCATCGTAATTTGTATCAGTAATAAAAGAGATGTTTATCGAAAATAAATACTTTCTCTTGTTGATCTGGTATGTACGCTTTAAGCATCAACTGTGAAAAGTAGATATATAACTCAATGGCGCAATCTTCTCAAAATGTTTCTCTGGATAAAACCCTATGGATTCCAGACAGTTGCCGATAGCCTTTTGTGTTGCTCCAGTGCGACTACCCACCATTGCAGAACAACCTCAATCCCCACACAGGGTCTCGGGAAAAGCAACATATAATACGCATCTCCGCCTTTAGATAACAATAATCCTATAGCGATATCTATGCATTACCTCCGGCCCACCCAGATCCCCAGTATCCATAATCAATCGCCAACAGCCTCTTTTGAAACACACGTATTCCTTTCCACTCAAACAAACAGGGGTGTCTGTGTAGGCAAGAGCAATGATTCGTGTCCGTTCGAGGCAGCACAGCGAGGCAACACGCTCTGGAGAATCTCCTCCACCAGTAAATCACCGAGAACGAACAGGAACCGAGTTCGCTGGCAACCATCGAAGATGGACGTGAGAGGGTTAATTGCCAGGCCCTTGTCACAAACAACGTCAGATGGGGGATTTGTGACGTGAATGTGTCTTTAAAATCGGAAAATGCCGATGTCGGTATCTGGCTGATAGGCGTCTTTGGATGTGAAGTTTTACTTATGCCATATTGTGTTTCATAGTGGATGCAGAGGGTAGGTAGGTAATTTAATTAACGTCGCACTGGATCAACACAATGGGGTATGGGCGACGATCCGGGATCTATCACCGAAGGAAAAGATCCGAAGAATAAATCTCAAAGCTGAATCGAAACAGGATTAATTAAGTTATTTAATCAGGTTTCGTTCTCGTTATCTGACTGTGGTTCCAAATTACGAGGCGTTGTTCTTGGATCTTTCCCTTCGGGATTGGACCCGGACATCACCAATAGCACGTGTATTGCTCCAATGCGCGACGTTAATTAACTACCTATATATCTACGTTATTTACTGTTCTTTATGGAAAAAGCCGAAAAACTGTTAACACGCAACAATTTTTGGACTAATTAATCATGAACATAAAATGACGAAATAAAGTATAATTGAATTAAAGTAAGCAGTTAATCAACGTCGTACTGGAGCAACACAACGGGTTATTGGTAACGGTCCGGAATCAAACCTGAAGTGAAAGATCCGAGGACAACACCACATCATTTTGAACCACGGTCAAATGACGAGGTCAACACCTGAGCCGGCACCCCATTCTCCAAACTTCCACACCACGCCAACGTTAGGACATTTGAGGCCACGACAGATTCAACGCGCACCAATCCCCTTTGAACACGACGGTCTTTTGTTGGATTCGTAAAATTGGGAGTTCGCCTAATAAAACGTCGACTGCACATATTCGTCTACCATCGGACACGACGTTACATCACCCACACATGCTGAAAAAAATTAGATGAATCGAGAACCAGAACAAAGCCGGCGACACGGTTCGCGGCCGGAACTTACACGCGAACCTTCCATCGCGACTCTCCCTTCCAGTGATCACCTTTTCTTCGCCTTCCCCTGTCGTGACCCAATCCTGCTCGGCCCTGCCCCTCCCCTTTCGAAAATCGTTCCCAAATCGCAACTCCTCTGTCTCTTCTCAATCGCTTCCTGGTTTGTGGGGTCGTTTTCCGCCCGACACTCCATTCTCGGGGCCCGCCCCGACGTCGTGCAGCGGGAGAGGGTGGTATGTGGAAAGAATAAAAGAAAAAAAGAGTTTAAGTGTCTATTTGTGGAATGACTGGATTCCTTGTTTTACAAAGGGGAAAGAGGGACTCAAGTGGCTTTATCTAGATTGCGAGGGTGGACATCTTAAGAGCACGAAATTCCTGAATGGTCAAGAATTTTTTCCAGTTTGTCTTAAGTTCAAGGGTAAGTAGGTAATTGAATTAACCCTCCACGATATATCTCCTGGATCAAGATCTGATCAATTTTGCTAATGAGGAGAAAATCGTCCTACAGGATATTGCCGACTTTTTAATGATGGCGAGATGGCGATCTGGTCAGTTCTCTTCCAACGACGGGATGTCTTGCCAATCAAGATATGGTCAATGAGAGCAGGTACCTAGTCTAGGGAACCACCGGAGGGTTAACGTCATACTGGAGCAACACAACGGGTTGTTGGCGACGGTCCGGGCTCAATACCGAAAGGAAATATCCGAAGACAACACCTGAAGATTTTGAACCAGATGACGGAGGAGGACGGAAACAGATCCAAGGAGAACACTTCGTCGTTTTGAACCACGGACAGATGATGAGGTAAATACCTGAGCTGGCACCCTATTCTCAAAACTTCCACAGCACGCCGTGAGGACATTTGAGGCCATGACAGATTTAACTTGCACCAGCCCCTTTCGTACACGACGGCCTTTGGTTCGACCGAGTTTCGAACTCGCAAACCACCGGTTGCTAATCCTCTACTCTTCCTAAGTGTAAGGGGAACACACCTCTAGTAATCACATTCTTCTACATTGAAATGAGCCCTTCAGACTTACTCCAGAATCTTGAAGACGCTAATTCGAGGACGAATGGCTTTTCGGACTTGGTCTATTGTGCGAAGAAGGGCCTTGGGTCAGTCCATTTTTGAAAAGGTGCGAAACTTTATTGGGAGAAGGCTGTCACACGTAAAAGCATGAATGGCGATCCCAGTGGATGGTTCCTTCCCCAAAACTCATTATCACTGCTGTCGCTTTCAGCTCCTACAGATAAACTCATTGTTTACGTCACCAACATACCCTTATTTAGTTAATAGACTCGTTCAAAACCACGTGAATCGACTGCCTTCTTCCAAGAGCCGGACTATAGCAGGCGGCTAGATCATAGAAGAAATATAAGAGTAGAGTGAGCAATGGTAACCTTTATATGTACTGAAGATCATGCGACCAAAACTTATAGTAACGTCACCCTTAGACTGCTTTCGTATGCTGGGTGGAATCATTCATCATTTCATTGGTGCACGGAACGAAAGAAGACGCCCACCGTTTGATTCATCATCTGATTGGTTCAAGCGACAGAGTATTAAACTTAGGAGAGCTCACCACTTTTGGACTCCACTCTATAGAATTGCGGATTTATACACATAAGATGTTATATCGCCGAACGAGGCGATGCGATACCAAATCGGCCAATCAATTATTCACAGATCTGTCATGTGACTACTAGTTGACATGTTGGTCATACGTTTTGAAGCTCCCCTCAAAAGCAATGCTCTGTCCATTGATATTTCATGTCTATGGGCTAGCAGAGGAGGTAAGTGGGTAGGTATTTAATTATCGTCGCACTGGAGCAACACAAAGGGCTATTGGCACGGTCCGGGATCAAACCCGAAGGGAACCCCGAGGACAACCCCACGTAATTTTGAACCACGGTCAGATGACGAGGTCACACCTGAGCTGGCACCCCACTCTCCAAATTTCTGCACCACGCCAACGTGAGGACATTTGAGGCTCTGACAGAGTGCACCAGCTCCCTTTGTACACTGCGGCCTTTGGTTGGATTCGAACTCGAAACCCTCCGGTTGCTACTCCGTTACTGTTCCAACCGGGCTACTGTGGCCTCTAGCCGAGGAGGAATAAGCTGCAACAACTGGATTCCACGGTCTTTGTTATTCTGTTGGGAATGCGTCTCACTTAAGAGACCTTCGAACATTTTCTTGCATATCATTAGTGAGTTGTAATGAAATATTTCATAATTGGGAATTCTAAGTGGAGAATTATCCCTCTTCACCTGTTTTGAAAGTATTGAGTCGAGTTACGAAAAACTCGTTCGAGTCCCCGAAATATTCAAAATCTTTATTCATCACGTCAATTCACTTAAATGGCACGCTAAACAGGAAACTATCATGTTAAGAGTAATAAGAGCATTTAGGAACTGGTTTGATTTTGGAGGACACGGCATCATAAAATAACTGCATGCATATTGTGCATGAATAAATTAAGACGCCCCCGCTAAATTCTCATTAAGGTCAATGCTAAAGGGTTGGTTTCTTCTGTCTTAAAACAAGTCTTCTGGGGATAGAAATGGGGGAAAGGGGACAACTGATCACTCATTCTAAGAATTCTTTTGATTAAAGAAAACTGCGCAATTAAAATTTCAGAGTACCATTTTATCTGAGGTCGATTTGCGTCTTAACTATCTGAGCTTCTCGAAATTTATGAGTCGTGTAGTTTTGCTTTTACCCCACTTAATGCTAAATAACCACATGTTTCTAAAGAAACCATGGATTCTTTCAAGCCTTAGAAAGATTCTATTGGTGCTCTCCTTAGAATGGAATCCTTCTTTGGAACGATGTGGTCCTTTCCTTGGAACGATTCTATTGGTCCTTTCCTTGGAATAGAACTCTTTGGAACGATTCCGTTGCTCCGTTCCTTAGAACTGAATCCTTTGGGAATATTCTATTCTTCATACACCGAGTTGGCATCCCACTCTCCAAACTTCCCACACAAAGCCAACGTGAGGACATTTGATCACACGGCAGATTTAATGTTCACCACCGTACAAAATAATCTTTGGTTGAATAGTTTCGAATTTGTAACCCTTCGTTTGCTAATTCCCAACTCTATCAACTGGTTTCTTACTAGTGCCCGTCATATTGATTCCAGTTTTTAGAGATGGACAAAATTGTTATTTTACGAAAATAGTCTTAACGATTGTTGCTATTTAGCGACAGTAGGTAGTAATTACTACTAGTAACAGTGTTGCTAAATAAATTGACGTTGACGGTTAATATAGTAATTACTTAAATTATTATATTTTTCAACTTTTATTTTTACAAATCTATATTTAATATTTTTAAATTTTATGTATTTATTAATTCTTGTAGCAAGTTTAAAACTTGTTTTTAAATATCACTCAGGCCTATAAAGTATAAGACTTTAAAAGTTGCCTTTTTCATTTATGGATACCTAAATATTTTCGATAACAGCTACAAATTGTTAATTTATAATAGCGCTTATTTTAACTGCAATCGGATAACATCCCAACTCAAGGAAATTTTCAGGAAAGGTAGTGTCGTAAGATGAACGGTTCCATTAGAATCCGTAACAACAGTTAAGGATGTCGTAAGTTTTCTCCTCTGTTCTTCATACCGTTGTTAACCGGAAGTTTTGAATCAATGTTAACTCATGCTGCGAACGAAGTTTTTGTGTTTGATTTGCGAATAAAAATAAAATTCCAAACCAGTTCCTTTATCTGTGACAAAGTGAAAGGATTTCAAATGTTTAGCAAGAGTGGGGAATTGTAACAGTAAAGTATTCGAACGAAAGGAATAACATTCCTCATCTATTTCCAGAAGCATCGAATGTAAAGGGGTCTTTCAATAAGTAAAAAAATACTTCTAGTTCGATTCCAGAAAAGTGTTCCGATTCACATTTTCATTTATGTTTAAGAATCTTCGATGCGACTAATACAAAATAGAATTCTTTTGATGGAAAAGCCTTTTTGGATCTTTAAGATATTGATTTTAAATTTGAGTGTGAGTATTTTGAGAGAGAGAGAGAGAGAAATGTAAACACATTTTCATCTGTGAATTTAACTTTAAAAAAGCTTGTGTGTTATAGTGGTAAGCTTTGATTTCAGGGAAAGATTTTCAGTGAAGGCATAAACAAATCGCCAAAGAAAAAATAAAAATACGGCTGAAAACTACACTGCTGGCCACCTAAATTGCAACACCAAGAAAGACAAGAGATATCACAACAAAATTTATTTTGTAGATAACATGTTGACCAAGCATCAAATGATTAAATTTATAGACTTCTGTGAAGTGTGGTTCCTGCCAAAATCAGTAGCCAGAGTAGCCGCCATTGTTGGAGATCACCGCTGCCACACGCCTCGGCATTGATTCAAAGAGACTTTGGATGTGTTCTTGGGGTACAGCAGACCAAGCAGCTTCCACACGTTGCCGAAGTTGATCTGGTGTGGCAGCTGGGGATGTATTCTGGGTCAATCGTTGAGCAACCATGGACCACATGTTTTCTATCGGCGAAAGATCCGGAGAGCGAGATGGCCAGGGAAGCAATTCAATCTGGCGATTGACGAAGAACCCTTGGACAATGCGTGCCACGTGTGGTCGCGCATTATCCTGTTGAAATATGGCTGTGGGCAAGCCCTGAAGGTAAGGAAGGACAACTGGCTCCAACACCTCGGAGATGTAGCGCTGGCTGTTTAAAGTACCGGCAATGCGTACTAGAGGAGTGCGAGAGTGATATCCAATACCGCCCCATACCATAATACCCGGTGCAGGACCAGTGTGGCGGTACATAACGCAGCTGTTCAGCATCCTCTCTCCACGGTGTCTCCAGACTCGAATCCGACCATCGTGGTGTTGCAGACAGAAGCGTGACTCGTCAGTAAAGACAATTTCATTCCATTCTGCCGTCCACATCCTTCTTTCATCGCACCATTGGCGGCGGAAACGTCTGTGGTTCTGCGTCAAGGGTAGACGAAGCAATGGACGTCTTGCGGACAGACCATTCTGCTGTAAACGGCGTCGAATGGTACGCGCAGACACTGGATGATGCGGTACAGACTGAATGTGCTGTGCTATGGTTCGTTATGTGGCTGAGCGATCCGTCACTGCCATACGCACAATATGCCTGTCATCACGTGAAGTGGTGCACTGAGGTGGATGCGATCGAACACGTCGGTCCGTCGTACCCTCCTGCATCCAACGATCACATATCCGCATTACAGTTGTTTGGTTTCGTCCAACACGACTACCGATTTCCCTGAAAGATAATCCACAATCTCGGTAGGCCACTATTCTTCCTCTGTCGAACTCGGATACTTGATCAAAAGATGATCGCTGTTTTCTACGAGGCATAATTGATCGTTTTTTTGAAAAAACCACAAGAAAAACACAATTGCCGTACTTGAAATCGTCGAAATCTCCAAGCCTTAAATAGCGCTTTGAAGTGGCGCCACAAGCGCGCGCGATGTGCGTCTGCGCTGAAATTCTAATCATTTGCATATCTCACCTCCGCTAATGCATGTTGTAAATTTCATATTATTTGCATGCTTCCTTCAGGGTGTTGCATTTACGGTGGCCAGCAGTGTAGTTTGATTTATACGTAATTTGGAGATGGTTTGGCGTAAAACTTTAATGTAAGCTGCATTCTGAAATTACATTCGTTAACATGATAAATTACGCGATAGCCCTGTTGGAAGAGTAGCGGATTAGCAACCAGAGGGATGCGAGTTCAAAACTTTAAATCTATCCTGGTCACAAATGTCCTCCCGTTGGTGTGGAAATTTGGAGAGTGTAGTGCCTGCTCAGATGTCGACCTCGTCATCTTACCGTGGTTCAAAATGACGAGGTGTTGTCCTCGGATCTTTCCCTTCAGGATGGATCCCAGACCATCATCAATAGCCCGATGTGCGTCTAAAGTGCGACGTTAATTCAACTACTTACCAAATTACACCACACGTTACGGCATAGGTTACCAAAGCACTCGAGCCTTTGTAAATAATAGCAGAAAAATGTCCTCGTATTAATTTTTTGGTTGGTTGGGTTTTGGGGCGCAAGGGCCATATTTGGCCATGCTGCGGAAAACATGACATACAATATCAAGTGATGGACACACACACGAGAAAAGTTTTACTGACACAGAGAAATACATTCAAGGAGGAATCGAAACTGAACCACGTACATTAATTATTAATATTATTAATATTTTGGAAAAGGTTTGATAAATTCTTCATCGTAATATAGCTCTTAAAGTGGAAAATAAAATTTGACGATACGTCCCCTTTCCTACTCTAATAAAATTTTTTTTATTGAATTCTAAACTGGAATACACAACAGATCTGAGCGAAACGAAGTCCAATTTAATTTGTATCGCTTCCCTAGCATCTTGCTGGCCAACAAACAAGCTCAGAAACTAAAAATCACGATTGAAGTGAATTACATGTGTCCAACCACTCAAGCGGAACGAACTGCAAAATTTCTAATCCACGAATGGCAACAACAACAAAAAATGGGATGTTAAAAAACGGCACGTATAATTCGACTAGCCTTCAACTCTCAACAAACATGTCCGAGTCCAGCTTCTTTAGATCGTGACTTAAAAAGGAAAAGTAACTTATATTTGGAGAGGGAAAAGTAGCGGTTACTGTAATTTCAGGCTTAAGATTAACGTTCGTGGAATGGCAACGGGACGTATTCGATTATTCTCTCCCATTCCGTTATTCCTTCGCGCAGGTGCCCGTAATCAAGTGTTCCATTTACAACTCAAAATGTGAACGACTTCGTCGGAAATGGAAAGAGACTAATGAACCTAGGTCAAGCAGAAGAATAAATAAAAACATGATAATCTTTTTCATAAAGATTGTTTTTAAATTAATTAATTTAATTTGATTACTCTAGATTTTCGTGAGTGCTCTTTTTCTAAATACTATCTTGTCAACCCTCCTGGCGGTTGCCCCAACGAGATATCTCGTCATTAACAAAACTGACCATTTTGATGGGCGAGATATCTCGTCATTAACAAAACTGACCATTTTGATGGGCGAGATATCTCGTCATTAACAAAACTGACCATTTTGATGGGCGAGATATCTCGTCATTAACAAAACTGACCATTTTGATGGGCGAGATATCTCGTCATTAGGAGAAAACTGACCAGATCTTTGTCACGCCATCATAAAAAAATCGGCAATATTTCTATCACGAGATATCTCGTCATTAGCAAAATTGACCAAATCTTGATGGACGAAGTAACTTGTCGAAACCATTTGGAGGGTTAAGAACTGGAGAAAGAAAAGATACACCATCAAAAATTTTAAAGAGGATTTTGGATTATTTTGATTCTTTAAGATGCATGGTGGCAGGTTAAAAAGACAGCTTTTTAAGGACGAAAATATTCATTTTTACATTAGACGAGGCCATTACAATTACATGACAAATACGCACAATTCGGTGTTTGCAGTTGACATAAAAGAAAGTACACCACGTGGCTGGGAACAGCACGTCTACTTTGCCTCGAGCTCTAACCGGAAGTCTCATCCCCACTCCGTACTCCTTTTCACACTCCACTATAGCCTTTAGGTTACAGTTAGGGGTTGTGATCTCACAGAGGGCTTACCATGAAAAATTAATTAATTACAATCGGGTTTTGGAATTCACCTAATTGTTCTTTTTGTAATTCTGGACGACCAATGATTAGCGGACATAGATAAGTGCACTGTTCTTAATTGTTTTGATTGCATTGTTCAGAGGTATTGGAAAGCAAAGCAAATGGCTTAATTGTTAACGACTGGTATTTATAAATAAATAAAATAGGGGCCGCGGTGGCCCGGTTGGAAGAGTAACGGACTAGCAACCGAAGGGTTGCGAGTTCGAATCCAACCAAACACCGTCGTGTACAAAGGGGGCTGGTGCACGTTAAATCTGTCGTGGCCTCAAATGTCCTCACGTTGGCGTGGTGTGGAAGTTTGGAGAGTGGGGTGCCAGCTCAGGTGTTGCCTCGTCATCTGACCGTGGTTCAAAATTACGTGGTGTTGTCCTCGGATCTTTCCCTTTGGGATTGATCCCGGACCGTCACCAATAGCCCATTGTGTAGCTCCAGTGTGACGTTAATTGAAAAAAAAAAATATATAAATAAATAATATAATGATATACAGTATGTTTCGGAAATGTCTGGCCAAATTGTAAAGCGTGGTAGAGTGGCCCAAAATGAAAATTTTTTGTCAAAGAACGTGTGTCCTGAAATGCCGCGTTTAGATGGTAGATGGCGCTGTTTAGGTCAATCGATAACATCGTTTTTGTGGCGTAAGGCGTCATTCTCCGCTCAGATTTTCAACGGCATGCATCTTTACACGAATACGGAGCTCGCAGATATGCATGCATTTGATGTCAGGGGAGACGAACGGAAACGGACGATTGTTTATTTTTAAAATGTTTTTAAAATTGAAAAATATTTTTTAATTTATCAAAATGTTTAGGCCCCTTTTCCCCACCTTTTACAATTTGGATATTATGCATACTTACATATACAGGGTATTCCGATATTTTCGAAACACCTTGTACATGCACATAAGTAGTATACACAAAATGGAATCGAAGGGAGTAAAAAAAATACCATAAATCAATTTTTTTCAAAGAAAACCAGATTGCTGAGGTTTGGGAGTTCTAAACGTAGTTTTATGCATTGCAAGACTGTAGGGTCTATCACCTCTATTCGCTCCCGCTTGCTATACCTGAACTGGATAACTGAACAAGTGAAAGATAACAATGAAAACAAGGTGAAATCAGATGGAGAACGACTATATATAATAAAAAAATGTCTTAAATTTGTTTCAAATTTTTCGGTTTAATAATGTTTGAAAAAAAAAGATAATATTCTCTATTTGTGGAGGGTAATAAAGTGTTCTATTTAGAGTATTTTCTAACTTTTATCTTATGCTTTCATCACAAGGCAATGAACTTGAAATTTATGATTGCATATTTTCAACAATGAAGCATAGACCAAAATTTTTTGCTAATGACGAGATACCTCGTAGAGACATTCACCAGGAGAGTTAATGCCATTGAATTTCTGCTCCTACTTTCCAATCCCGTGCTAAAAAATAATTGTAGATATAATTTTTCATACTTTTCTATCCTAACAGAACCATAAGAATGACTTCCCGAAGCAGATTACGTGTTGTTGAATGTAAAATATACCAAGGGAGTGTTCTTTGCTATTAAAGAGAAATAAAAAAATCAAGAATACAGCTCACAAGTTCAACGTGTCTATAATTGAATTGGAAAGGAAATGTACCTTATCGATCCAATCCGAACCCAACCACGATCACAATCGTATTCTGCAATCGAAAGAACAATGAGATATCGTAATGGAATTACTTCTTTTGATTGAAGAAAAAATCAGACTTATAAACCTACCGTCGCTATACATGATCATTATCACGCAGAATCCTATATAGGAAGTGGCCATTTTATTACTCTGACGTATGATATTACCATTTGTGCTGAACAAAATTGTGGACTATGCTTTTCATCTGCTTCAGATCCACAAATTGTTTTTATGCGGAAGACCTTTTTTCATGTTTACGAGTTCATTTTGGTCAGGGTTTTTAGGCTGGATGCAGTCGAATACTTCAGTTCATATCAGAGATATAAGCTTCCACGTGCTTTCATATCTTCCGGTATGCCTGATTTGGCATGCAAAATGCCGTCATTATAGTATAACGAATAATCAAGTGGTTTATGGTAACTAGTAAATATTCAAACCCGTTTCTTCAATATATGTTGTTCCAAGGTTGAAGGCAACAAAGCATGACCACTGTTAATGACTTCCGAGTATTTTCGGACAGTCCTAAGATAAAGAAGGAAATCCGGAACCTAACTATTCATATCACTTACGAATTATTTGCATGCAAATAAGTTAAACCATAAAAAAAGTAGAGCAATCCCCCATATGATAAAATATGTTCCATACTGTCAGCCAGTGGCTATGGACGCGAGTTTGTTTAGATTATAAGCTCGTATGTGTTGTATAATGCCACACATTTGACAATTTTGATTTGTTTCAAAAGAAAATAGCTTATCAAAATCTCATTTTCATGCTATGCTGAAGGATCTTTGAAGTACTTAATAAGTGTTCAAATTTACCTTATAGTATTAGAAAGGTTTTTCTTGTTTGCCACTCTATGGTAATCTTTTGTAAACAAAATATCTTAGACCAGGACCACGGCTTAACCCTCCAAGTGGTTTGGACGGGTTATATCGTCCAAGGTCTGACCAATTTTGATAAAGACGAGATATCTAGATATCAAAATATATTTATTATGACGAGATCAAGATCTGGTCAATTTTCTTCTAATTACGAGATATCTCGTTCATCAAGATCGGGTCAGTTTTCTTCTAATGACGTGATATCTCGTTCATCAAGATCGGGTCAGTTTTCTTCTAATGACGTGATATCTCCTTCATTAAGATCTCGTCAGTTTTCTTCTAATGACGAGATATCTCATAAAGACAACCACCATGAGGATTAAAGATAAGATGAGAAATGACAAAAAGTTAATCATTCTACAACTACAAATGTTATGCCAACACTACAGTAGAGAAATTGATGACGATAAATTTTAGTAAAATGGTGCTTCTGAGAGGAATTTTTAGTTTCAACAAACAAATCACCGGGACACGAGGATTTTACTTCTGGTTATGCTCGGTAAAGTGTAGCTAAGTGACGTAACTTACGGAATATGTACATGAAACGTGTTCTACCACGAAAACATAAGTGCCATCTACATTTAGCTTTACAGATAAAGCGTCTCGTATCCTTTTATTTGTTGTAAAAAATTAATTTTGATTTTCTCTTAATGTTATTCATTTCCACACGCTTTTATTCATTACTCTTTACATACAAACAATTAAATAAATATTTGTAAAGAACTTTCTATAATCTACTGCTGTAATCTCTGAAGCGAGAGTCAACGACCTTAATATTCTTATTGATAATCTAAATGGTAAACATTGTTTCAGCAACATCAACCTTCAACGCAAAGCCACTTAGAGCTTGTTAAATTTAAATGAGTTTATTCATTGTTCCCCTGCCATTATCAATCATTAAGAGCAATGTAATCTAAGATAAAAATGCCAACTATAATGACCGTTGGTTGATTGAAGGTTATCGTTAACTTCATTTTCAAAAATCGTGACGTATTTTCTTCCGAACATGGTGTTATATGAATACTTATTAGTGATAGGTATATATCATTCTGTAAAATTCGTGTTTTACATTTCAAAATGGAAAATCTGTCTCATTTCGATTTCATAAAATGAAAATGTGGAAAAGAAGACATGATTCAAAATTTAAAATTGGAATGTTTGAAAATGTCCCCAGTATGTTTAAATTATTCTAAATATAGAATTTGAATATTCAGCTTTACGCATTTTTGAATATTTGAGTCAGATAATTGGAGTTGGAATTATTTTGAACCATTTAAATCTAAAATATTTTGGTTGTAGAAAGGAATTAAGTTCTTTAATTTGACTGATTTATTCCGTCACTTTATGTTCATGGTTAATTCGTCCAAAAACTTACTATGTGTAAAATAGTTTTTAGACTCTATAAAGAATATTATATAACGTAATTAATCCTGTTTAATTTCATACAGATTTGAGATGAACTTTTCCTATAAAACTATTTTTATTTTTGTTATGGATTGCTTTTATGGTGAGCTAAAATTGCTAAAGGGACACTTAAAAAGGTAATTTGGAAAAATGACTTAAAGTCTATTTTAAATTTGCAAAACAATTTTACTCTTGTCATTTGCATGTGTCACGCAAAAAATGAGCAATGTTTTTCATGAGAAATTTATGAT
The DNA here is from genome assembly GCA_933210815.1 of Meta bourneti. NCBI lineage: Eukaryota > Metazoa > Arthropoda > Arachnida > Araneae > Tetragnathidae > Meta > Meta bourneti. Next base: position 20,978,151 of record OW119929.1, read on the forward strand.
GAAACTCATTTTAACCATTACTAAATTGATTGAAGTATGTTTGATTTAGCATTTCATATTTCTAGGTGAAATGAAATTAATAAAAAAATAAAAAGCAGCAAAAATAAAAAGTGGAAATGAATAATATTTTGTCGCTCCATATCTCAAACCAAACCAGATTTCAACGTAGCTGCAAAACTGACTATGAATCTCATAATGGTTGATTTTAATTGTTTTGTGAGGTAGTTGAATTAATTTCACGGTCGGGCTATTGGCAACGGTCCGGGATGAATCCCGAAGGAAAGATCCTAGGAGAATACCATAATTTTGATCCACGGTCAGATGACGCGTTACCATCTGAGCTGGCACACCACTCTCCAAACTTCCGCATCATGCCAACGTGAGGACATTTGAGACCAGGACCTCTATATACGCAACGGTCTTTTGTTGGATCTAGTTTCGAGCACGTAAAGCACCGGTTGCTGATCCGTTACTCCTCCAACCGGGCTACCGTGCCCTTTTTAATTGTTTGTTTCCGCACCAATATACAGGAAATACCGATTTCTATACCACTTACTTTAGTGAAGATTCAGGACCGAAAATATCTGCGAAAAGGATATAAACCATTTCTGACCGTGGTTCAAAATGACGAGGTGTCCTTGGATCTTTTACCTTCGGAATTGATCCCGGACCGTCACTAATAGCCCGCTGTGTTGCTCCAGTACGACGTCATTTCAACTACCTACCTACCTTTTATCGATGTGCTATTGTATACACCTTCCATTTCATGATCGCTAAAGAGAGTTATTACCATTACACTTATATATTCTTAAAAGAAATCTTAATCACCTTACGTGCCTGCCGTTAAATACCTGCGTTTGAAAAAACGCGAGTCTGTTAGGCGAGAATCGCATTGTAAACACGACAGCTCATTCTCACTAATCACGTGCAAAGGAAAACCACCAAACAATGCTTCCCATTGGAGGAGCTGTAAATTACCTCATAATCGAAAGGCCCGAAACAGAAAGCCTTCCTTTTTCCTTTTTTTAAAGAGCCCCATCCTTTAGCGAGTCACGTTATTCCCAACCTGGCAATGACTATCCTTAGGTCTTTTAATTACGATCATTTAGTCGAATCTCACGACTTTTAACTACAACCGTAATCAGCGGCTGGGCCTCTTAGTGTTGCCGTTTAGACAAGCTTATTGTTTGTTCCGATTCCTTTGTTTAGTTTGGTTTTAGATCCGTGGAATCTGTTGGGGCTGTCGTCAGGGCTCTTCCCTTGGAAGGGAAACGCCCCTTCCGTGTTACTGAGGCAACAAGTGTTTGTGAAAGGTTTCACAAGTCGCCTGGCCTTTCGAAATTGACATGCGGTAATTGAAGGTCAAAGAGTTCTTGTTAGAGGTACCAACTTGATGGTGGTAATTATGCTTGTCTGGTTTGGCAATGACTGCTTCTGGCGCAACGAGAAGCAAAAGGGTTGAGAATTTGGTGGAATTCTATTGTATCGATTGTGTCGGGGACATTGAAACGCTGGCATTAGTTGAGTCCTATTGCATCGAGATTTTATCATTGCTGAGTCAAACATTTCTGGAGTATGAGCCTTGAGAGCTTTTCCTAGTATGGGGTCGTGCCAATTGAATGATAATGGTTGTAAAATAAAGAGCACAAATGCTCGCTATTTCATTGACTGAAGTGAAAGGATGCGATAGGTTAAAAGAAAAATATGTCACGAAGTTCTATTAACCAATCCAAACCCTCTATTTCATTCCAATGAATCGATACTTTGAAACTATTTTCAGTTTTATTCAGCGTCATGTGTGGTTTAAAAATAAAAATTGAAAAGAAACTATATTAGGCATGAAAAGGTAGTGTTATTTTTTTCTAGACCCTTTTCTTTATTTTAGATATGTAAGAGAAGGTTATTTATAACACATAACGCATACTTTTGGAAAATTTGATCCCGGACCGTCGCCATTAGCCTGTCGTGTTCTCCAGTGGGACTTTACCTACCTGTCTTTTGAAAAATATCAGTAATTTGGCAATATAACATATAATTTAAAAATATAATATAGCATATATGTCCTTTAAAACAATCACTGATTAAAATAAATTAACAGCAAATTTCACAAAAATATGACATAAACCATTTTAAATATCTCTCTAAATTCTCATATGCAGTTACTGTTTATAAGAATATCCAATTTGAATGATGTAGCATGTAGTTATGTGTGTTGATTTCTATCTAGAAAATTTATGTATATTTTTGCATCATCATGTGCATATTAATGGTATATTAAAACGAGTGCTTTGTTTTAGGTAGGGTATTTGGGTATTTCAATTAACGTCACACTGGAGCAACACAATGGGCTATTGGTGACGGTCCGGGATCAATCCCAAAGGGAAAGATCCGAGGACAACACCACGTAATTTTGAACCACGGTCAGATGACGAGGCAACACCTGAGCTGGCACCCCACTCTCCAAACTTCCACACCACGCCAACGTGAGGACATTTGAGGCCACGACAGATTTAACGTGCACCAGCCCCCTTTGTACACGACGGTGTTTGGCTGGATTCGAACTCGCAACCCTTCGGTTGCTAGTTCGTTACTCTTCCAACCGGGCCACCGCGGCCCGTGCTTTGTTTTAAAATAAGATACTGATGTAAACTATCTCTTCGGTTTTAAGAAATCTCATAACCACAATGATTTCCTTTAATTATAGAAATACTATATTTAGAAAGAATATGAAACAAACTCATGATATAAGTGGTCTATGTTCTTTTAGGATTCTGATTTTGTTATGTTTCAATGAAATGATACCACAATTTTACGAAAGAATTTAGACCTGTAAAAGTGTATTTAATAATCATCTATCAAGATCTAATCAGTTTTACTATTAACGAGGAGGGTTAATGCAATTAGCCAGGAGGGTTAATGCAATTAGCCAGGAGGGTTAATGCAATCAGGTCAACTATATAAAAACAAATCAAATCTCAGAACGAGACAGAACATTTATTTACAGACAAGAAACAAAAACGGTACACATCTCCAAACGGACAGCAGAACGATTGCCCTCTCGCTTCTTAACAGCAGACGCCAGCACTTTCAAACGGGGCACATGAGCAGAATAGAGAAAGATCATGCGCGTCCTAGGATCCTAGGAAACAGCTGATAAACAGTTTCTCGTTCCGATTGGGGTAGGTATGTATTTTAATTAACATCGCACTGGAGCAACACAACGGGCTATTGGCGACGATCCGGGATCAATCCCAAAGGGAAAGATCCGACGACAACACCACGTAATTTTAAACCACGATCAGATGACGAGGCAATACCTGAGCTGGCACCCTACATTCCAAACTTCCACTCCACGCCAACGTGAGGACATTTGCGGCCACGACAGATTTAATGTGCACCAGCCACATTTGTACACGACGGTCTTTGGTTGGATTCGAACTCATCCGTTACTCTTCCAACCGGGCTACCGCGACCATTCAGATTGTGGAGGAGAGAAGAAAAACACCGATGTTCTGTTACACATTGACTTTCTGCTTCTGTAATTTCCAATCATGTGCTGAAAAGATCTAACTTTTTAAACTTTTCGATCTTTGAACCGATCCTTTGAAATAACTTCCCAGACAAAGCGGACAAAAAAAACCTTCGTCCACATCGGTTTTTCAACCTCTCGCTTCAGGAACTCCTGAGTAAACGGGTCGCCACTTAAAACAGTTAAGTCTCTCTGTCCATTAACGAAATGGCACTTTTAAGAGCAAACCTGAAGATCCTGAATCCGTTTGAGGTACTTCCGAAAAGGACTTCGGGGGTCCATGACCGAATGTTCCTGCTCAGAGAGAGAGCCTCTTAATCGCGCATCCCAGATAACAAGTGGATTTTACAACCGCTAAAAACTCACAACCGCAAACGTGTGACAAACGATGAGCATTATTACTTTTTACTTCTGCCCCTTTTTTGTTCCGTTTGGCAGCTGCTAAAAAATGATGTTGGAAACGATTTGTGGTCGACTCTTTTGCTTCACTTTCCGTCTTTTTCTGCTTCTTTCTTTGATGTCTGGAGGGAATTTTTTTCTCTCGTCGCTTTGTTCTTGTTCAATTATTTTCCTTCTTTCTTTCACTGTGTCTAGAGATTCGGGTATCTTAACGTGTTCCTTACACACCACCTCGTGTACGAAGATTAAGGTGATGAATGGAAAGGCATGTGGTTTTTGTGTTCGCGGTTGCGACATGGGGTTGCAGGTTTCTTTTTTTTTGTTTATACCTCCATTCATTCGTTGAGTTAAAAAAGATGCTGTATTTCCTACGATTTTTTCGTCATCTGACCATAGTTCAAATTTACCTGGTGTTGTCCTCGGATCTTTCCCCTCGGGTTTGATCCCGGACAGTCGCCAATAACCCGTTGTGCTGCTACAGTGTGAGGTTAATTAAATACCTACTTACGATTTTGTGCAGATCTGCGTATAAAATCTGCACTAAAGTTCCTTAATCAATGGTGGTTGCCTCGACGAGATATCTCGTCATTAGCAAAGCTGGCCAAATCTTCATGGACGAGATACCTTGAGATACCTTCAAGGACGCATGGACGTCCTTGAAAGAAACTGATCAGATTTTGATCTCGTCACCATAAAAATACTCGGTAATATTCTGATGGCGAGATACTTCGTCTAAACAAACTTTGTCAGATCTTTATGAACGAGAATTTTCTAGTCGAAAGCACTTGGAGGGTTAATTGCTCTTTCACTCTACAAATGGTTTCGACGGGGTACTCAGCCATCAAGATCTGACCAGTTTTATTAATAAGTAGACAAAGATATTGCCGAATTTTTTAGGATAACGAAATCAAGATCGGGTCAGTTTTTTTCTAAGAACGAGGTATCTCGTCCATCAAGATCTGTCAGTTTTTCTAAGAACGAGGTATCTCGTCCATCAAGATCTGTCAGTTTTTTTCTAAGAACGAGGTATCTCGTCCATCAAGATCTGTCAGTTTTTCTAAGAACGAGGTATCTCGTCCATCAAGATCTGGTCAGTTTTTTTCTAAGAACGAGGTATCTCATCCATCAAGATCTGGTCAGTTTTTCTAAGAACGAGGTATCTCGTCCATCAAGACCTGGTCAGCTTTTTTCTAAGAACGAGGTATCTCGTCCATCAAGATCTGGTCAGCTTTTTTCTAAGAACGAGGTATCTCGTCCATCAAGATCTGATCAGTTTTGCTGATGACACCTCTAGAGACAAGCACCAGGAGGGTTAGCTATTGCTGATCATGCCGTTTCTCATATTTATACCTTACTAGCTACACCACTGCTGCAATACAAGTCGCGTTTCTGTTAACTCAGCAGTTTCGGTGCTTCATCCAGCAGCTTTTTGTCCTTTCGTAAGCTTCAAGTATTAGCGTTCTTTCCTCTCGATTTCTCGGCTCGTGAGAGGTTTTGAAGTTTTGTGTTGATTCGAGTTTGATTATACAAATTATTCTCTCTTATTGCGTAATGTTCGATATTAAAGTTTACTTCTGTGGAAACGACGTAACGAGATAAAAATAGTTGTGTGGATAAGGAATTATTCTGAACAGAATAAGCCGTTCAAATTTCATGACGCCAGAGCACACCAATTGGGATTTTGCTGCTTCAGACAAACATATTTCCTGACCCGATTTAAATCCATTTATAATAATATAAACATCAATTATGCAATTTCTTACTTCCAGACGAAAGAAAATTAATCCAAAATATATAAATATTTTCCAAATATGTAAAATATTTTTTAAATACATAAAATAATTTTCGTGTACCTCTTTCTAGAGTCAATTCGTATTTCAAGTAAAATGCATTCCAAAAGTTCTCAGTCGAGTTACCCCAATTAACTTTTGAGCGTCCACTTCAATATCATTCCATTCACTTATTCAAAGATGATTCAGTGTTTTTGACGAGAAAACCTATTTTGCATTCCCTGGCATTTTCTTTTCTGCTTGATTTTCATCTTCCAGATTTATCATTGTCTTCTGTTAATAGACTGCTGAAGAATTTCATTGTAGTAACGAATTCTTCTGAGTACTTTTATGAATATTATGTAGCTCCATTGCTCGAATCAAGCACACTTAAATTAAGTAGCAAAATTGTCGAAATGAATCCGAACGGTCGATATTATTACAGTTAAAACTGTCTCTAAAGTCTTAGAGTAGTTAAAATTACAGCTAAAGATTTTTTACTCTTAGAATTAGTGACCATAAAACGTTCAGTGTGTGATGTTGCACTTTATATAAATTAATTAAAACTTTTTCAAACTGCAGAATTCAATTATTTTCAATTTTAATCAAAATCTGATGTATTAAACTGAATTTTCTTGTCGAGGATGCTACCAAATGAATCCTTAAAACTTATACAAAACAACCAGTTGATAGTTTACATAAAAAATCGTAGAAACTTCAAATTAGTAATTAGCATTTCTTGGAAATCAAGTCGGTGTGTTTTCACGTGATGGTAGGAGTTCCATGGAAGAGTTCCATTGTTTTGGGGTGGGGTCTCCAAGCCTTTTCATATTTCTCCTCCAATAATTGATATCGATAGATATTAATCTAGAGAGAGATGGATTATTATTCAGATCCTTAATGAAATGAATCGCTCGAACATAACTGATAATTTCTTGTATTTTTCTGCCCCTGAATTGCTTCAAATGAGTATTCAATAATTTCTTATCTCTTATCTCTGATTCTTAGATTAATAAGGTCCGCTGTAGCCCAGTTAGAAGAGTAACGGATTAGTAACTTGAGTGTTGCGAGTTCGAAACTCGGTCTAGCCAAAGACTATCGTGTACATGGGGGCTGGTGCACGTTAAATATGTCGGAGCATCAGACGTTCTCACGTTGGCGTGGTATGGAAGTTTGGAGAATGGGGTGCAAAAGCTCAAGTATTGTCATCGTCATCTGACCGTGGTTCCGAATTACGAGGCATTGTCTTTGGATCTTTGTTTTCGGGATTCATCCCATACCGTCGCCAATAGCTCGCTGTGTTGCTTCAGTGTGACGCTAATTTAACTACCTACCTACCTCTTGGTTTAATAAAGCGATTCCTAACATCCACAAATGAAAATGCATTCAACTCACCTGTTATGAGTTTGAGTACCGCTTTGAGTAAAAAGCTTTCGGAAAAGCAATATGTCGAGAACGGTTTGAAAACTATTTTTGGAAGGCAGGTAGATATTTTAATTAACATCGCACTGGGAGTAATACGACGGGCTATTGGCGACAGTCAGGGATCTTGACCGAAGGGAGATATCCGACGACAACACCACGCAATTTTGAACCACGGTCAGATGACGAGGTCACACCTGAGCTGACACCCCACTCTCCAAGCTTCCACACCACGTCAACGTGAGGAGATTTGAAGCCATGACAGATTTAACGTGCACCAGTCCCTTTTGTACACGACGGTCTTTGGTTGGTCGCAACCCTCCGGTGGCTAATCCGTTACTCTTCCAACCGGGTTACCACGGGGCCCCTATTTTAGAAGATTTACTGGAAGTGGTCAATTTTTAGGAATCATTTCTCTGTCCTAGTAGTTGTGAAGTAGTTAAGAATCATGGTAGAAATTCGAGTAAAACTTCTAGAATAACTTATCGGGGGTATTTGTGCGCGCATGCCGGATAATTATCGTTTGCGGGAGCCAAATTATATCTTGGCTCGTGAAGAATAAAGAATCGTTTGCGGATTAATTATTTTTGTTTTATTAAACGCCAGTTGAATGGCAATATCAAACAATATTCTAGAATATGATATCTTTAGAACTTTTGTTAAGAATTTTTGGTCTAGCTTTGTGTCGATCTCTATCATCAATCTTCGAATGAAATGGACGGATTATCTGCGCGCAACTTCATGTTATTTCTGCCGATAACTCGGTTTGAAGATTTGTCAGGAGGTTGTGTGAAAAAGCAGGAATTACAAATAATTGGTTTGTTAAAGTGATTATCTATAGCCTCTAGTTTGATCGATAGCCAATCGGTCCACGTCGATTTGTAAATCCATGTGATTCATCCTTCTGAGATCTCACCACAGCGGTTTCGCCACATGCTCTGTCTGTTCCCTTAGGTCGATATATCTATGCCTTAGCGCAAATTATTCGTACGTGCGCATGGAAGCGCCTCCTTATAGAAGAATTATTTCAAAGCCACAGCCTCTATTAATGTATTTAGGATTTTTAAAAGTAAGTTTTTTGATTATAGACGGCTTGATTGCTTTTGGGTTTTATGGCAAAGGGCTCTATTTGGCCAAGCTGCGCCAAACATAAGACAACGAGGGAGGAGAAAAGCAGAAGGGAGGACAGATTACTCGGTTACCACGGGGTTTTAATTATAGAATCCACTTTTATCATCTGCATCACACGAACAGAGAGGATGTAGGGGAAACAAAATTAAATCGTGTTCATGCAGGGATGTATGTTCGCAATCTCCACCCGGATGTTAGGGAGGGCACCCGGATGTGCCCAAATGAAGGACATCAACATTTTTACTAGCCCCCAAACTTTACGATTTTGCAGAAGTTGTTCACATAGTTTCAGAGTACGAGCTCAAATTTGCGACCACCAACAGTGATACATATCTGACAACATCGACGTATAGAAGTAATGGGAGGGAGTTTCGTTGGAGGAATGTGCGTTAAAATGCCTCCATTCCCACCCAAATTCGTCGAAAAAATCATTATAGCGAAAAATGATAGAACGACAACTTCAGAACATGAGCATTTCGTTTACAAAAATTATACAATGTTTTATTAGTGAGACGGTTGAGGTTTTTAGCGTTTACGCTGTCCGAAATCGCTCCAGGCATTGATTTTTTCACAAAATAAGTGTTAAAGTGATCCAAAGGAATGGTTTTCACTCGCAAAAACTCTTTAAACACTTTAGGTAGGTAGGTTGTTAATTAACTTTGCACTGGAACAACACAATTGGCTATTGGCGACGATCCGGGATCAATCCCAAATAGAAAGATCCAAGAATTTAAGGCCTCGTAATTTTGAACCACATTCAGATGACGAGAACAACACCTGAGCAAGCACCCCACTCTCCAAACTTCCAACCACACCAACGTGAGGACATTTGAGGCCATGGCAGATTTAACGTGCAACGGACTCCGTGTACACGACGATCTTTGGCTGGACCGAGTTTCGAACACTTTAGGAAGTCCAATTCGTGTCAAAGAGTAAAACCAAACTTAGATCAATTTCCGTACAAATGGCTTCATGCCGAGTGTACTTTCTAGCACATTTAGGTGATGCTTGCGAGCATACATCCCTATTCATTTATAACCTAGGTCATCCAAGCTACCCGTGCCAGTTCAGGTGTTGACCTCGTCATCTGATCATAGTTCAAAATAGCGAGGCGTTGTCCGCAGATATTTCCATTCCGGATGGATCCCGAACCGACGCCAACAGCCCGTTGTGTTGCTTCAATGCGACATTAGTGAAATTACCTACCTAATGCTCATTCCATGCGCATTAAAGCCCTCCAAAAGCAGCCAACTACTGATAGTTAACCCTAATAGTGCAACTTCTCTCTCATCGAGACCTCGCGTAGGAGGGCTTGACTCAACAGGTTCTGGATTCGAATCCTTGTCTTGACATTTTGATGAAGTTTCGGGTTGTTCAGAATCTACCTTACACCATGGGTACCGATTAAGTTATACCTCGTGAAGCAAACTGTAACAGTAAAGCAATAAATCAAACACAATACCTCCCATCCATTACCAACTTAAGTGCTTCAAAAGTTGGTGTGCTATGGTAATCAAGAAAACTTTTAATAAAAATACGATTTTCCATACAATTGAGAACTTTTTTAGTAATACTTTTGCTAAATCTGGGATATTAAAACATAACTTTGGTGCTTTATTACAGCCTTTAGGAAGTATCTTCTCTCAAACATTACTTTACACAGGAAACTTACTTATTTTCCTGATGAATCTGGTTTCTTTACTTCGGCCGCGAGTATCACAAACATGACCTCTTCCATACGTTATTTATGTAGTGAGGTTTTTACCTTTCACACACAACCCTTTCCTACTTGAGCCTTTTTCTTCAAACATTTCGTCTGCACATGTTTACCGATTCTCACAATCCGAAAGGTATAAAAAGTAAACCCTTCAGAACCTTGAAGATAGGTGAGAGTAAGGGCTATAAGGGTTAAATTAACAAATTGTTCCTGAAAATGCTTATAAATGTCACCAAACAGACAGGATGCATGTCAGCAAGATTGCACGTGGATCTTCCAGAGGGCGCTGCAAGCCCTCCAAGTGGTTGTCTCGAAATATCTGGTCATTGGAAGAAAGCTGACCAGATCTCGATGACGTCATCATAAAAAATCGGCAATATCTTGATAACGAGATATCTCATCATTGGCAAAATTGGTCAGATCTTGATAGGCGAGATGTTCCATCGGAACCACTTGAAGGGAGGGTTAAACAGAGATAGTTGGCCATTTCGTACTGCAATCCACGGCCATAGCGACTACGCACTCAGGCATCTCAGGCATGGGGTGCCAGCTCAGGTATTGACCTCGAGGTAGTTAATTAACGACGCACTGGAGCAACCGGTCCGAGATCAATCCCGAGGGGAAAGATCGAGGACAATCGTAATTTACGTAAGTTCGTAACGTACGTAATTTTCAACCACGGTCAAATGACGAACACCTGTGCTGGCACCCCACTTTCCACAATGTGAGAACATTTGAGGCTTTGATAGATTTAGCCTGCACCAGCCCCGTCTACATGACTGGACCGAGTTTCGAACTCACAACCCTCCTGTTGGTATTCCGTTGCTTTTCCAACTGGGCTATCGCGCCCCTTATCCTCAGGCGTGTATTGCTGTTGACAGTCGCAACCAGCACTTATTGTGGAGAAAACCGTCCAACCACTGTCTAACTAAAATTAAGACCAAATAAAAATGCCGGTACTTGCTGTCCTTAATTTCTGCACCTTAGAGTATTCTCTAACACAGCGATTTTAAACCATTTTCATCCTCATAGGACATAAACTTTATACTAAAATTTTGGGGCACAGTAAAGAATATATTATATTTTTTGCCTATCTCACATAAAATAGGTATAGTTTTGATTGATTTGCTGAAAATATTATTTACCTACCTTTTTGCTCTCAAGTGGTATTAAAAGGGTTTTTTAAACAATTTATTTATGACACTTTGTGATACAAAATAATACTAAAAATTATTTATATGGGCATAATTAATACGGGTATTGAAAATTTTGGGAACACACCTTAAAAGTTCAAAATTATTTCCGTTGAAATGAAATAAATCCTTTACGCAATTTAAATTTATTTGATTTTATTAAATTTTTAATAGGTAGTCGACCATCTTTGGTTACAACTACATTAGGTACAATTGTAGCCATATCTCTCATATAACCTTCCCTCCCCAGAAAAGCTACAAATCCTGGGATCCTTGCCTCAAATGTCCTCACGTTGGAGTGGTTGGAGTTTGGAGAGTGAGGTGCCAGATCAGGTGTTGACCTCGTCGTCTGACCGTCGTTCAAAATGGCGAGGCGTTGTCTTTCCCATCGGTATGGATTCCGGACCGTCGCCAATAGACCGCTTTGCTACTCCAATGCGACGTTAATTCAACTACATACCTTACCTCTAAACACATTTTTAAGATCTATCAAGCTTGACTGTCGGTTTTCATTCAATGTCCAGTGAATTGTGTAATTCCAATTACTTGCATGACTTCAAATTGGGGTGATTATACCTGTAACTACCCATACCTTTAATTTGGAGCCATATATACACCATGCCAAAAAGAAAAAGACGGGGGTTATTTTCCAAAACTCTCTGGTTTTACCTTCTTTGGCACTGCATTACTGGACTGAGCAACTCACCCCATACACACTTCCTCAGAGAGATTGCACCGCATATAAAAATAATACTTAACTGCCCTGGATTACACAAGAGGGGTGGGCGAAAGGATTGATTTGGTTCGACTCATTTCGACGCCTCCTGAGTTTCGGCACCGTCCATCAAGCGGTTCCGAGTACTTGATTTGCATTGTTCTAGAGAGGAGTCGGTGTGTCGTGGTAACCTAACGCTGAAGGAATGTTTTCTTATGTATATCATTAGGAAGCGGTGCGATGTGATGAGAAAGGACTACCGGATGTGCTCAATCACTTCAGTCGAAAGTTTGATGGTTGGTGCTGCCAAATAAAGGGTTAGGCGGTTCTGGTTCCGATACCCCTTTCCGAGAATTGAAGCTCGGGTGATTTTGAGGATTGAAAAGACGTTCGATGAACAGTGAAGAATTCGGAATTTTAAACAGATCTTCCTTTTGAAGTTGAGGGGGACGTGGTAGCTAGTTGGAAGAGTAGCGAGTTCGAAACTCTATCCAACCAAAGACGTGGGGGCTGGTGCGTGTTAAATCTGTCATGGCCTCAAATGTCCTCACGTTGGCGTGGTGTGGAAGTTTGGAGAGTGGGGTGCCAGCTCAAATCTTTACTTCGTCGTCTCACTGTGATTCAAAATTACGAGGCGTTGTCCTTGGACCTTCCCTTGGGGATTGATCTCGGACCGTCGCCAATATCCCGTTGCGTTGCTCCAGTGTGACGTTGATTCAATTACCTACCTTTTGAAGTAGGAACGAAAATGGATGAACGATTTCTTTTCTGTGGAATGTGAAAGTTTTTCGTGGAGTGATGAATAATGTAACCATAGACGTGAAATATATAAGTAGACTGAGCATTGCTATTGAGAGGTGCATACGAAGTGTGACCAACATTTCGACTAGTAGTCATGTGATTGCTCTGTGAAGAATTAACAGTTAGCCTCCTATCACCTCGTTTTCTATAGTGGCGACAAAATGGTGAAATCGCCAAGCTCCTCTACAATGTAGAGGGAACCAATCAGATGATTAATCAAAGAATGAGCGTCTTCTCCCATCCCTTTTAGAGTGGGGTGCCAGCTCAGGTGTTGACCTTATTATCTGACTAGTTCAAAATTACGTGGTGTTGTCCTAGAATCTTTCCCTTGGGGATTGATCCCGGACCGTCGCCAATAGCCAGTTAACTTCCTCCTGTGCGACGTTAATTAACTACCTACCCATCCATCCCTGAACCAATCAGATGATGAATGTTCGTTTCCCTCTGGAGACGAAAATCTAAAAAGTCGAAAATAATCTATGGGTCACGTTACTACTAGTTGTGGTCCCATGATCCTGGGTACATGTAAAGATTACATTGCTCACTCTACTTTTATATTTCCTCTATTGATGTAGCAGGCAACTATCTGGTTTGTTCAACTGAGATTGGAGTCGTGTTACACATGGCAAGAAGGTATTAATATAAAATAGTTATGGTCTTTCGGAAGCCGAAGTTCCATATTGCTTCGCTACTGATAGATAATCTTGGTGAGTAGATTGTTGTCGGAACTCGTGATCTTTTCTATCACGAAAGAACGCACTTCTAACCTTTGTTCAAGTTTTTCATCAAACAGAAATGTGTAAATTGTAAAAAGCTCACCCCAAACGAACTCTATATACAAATTATTACTTGGAACTACTAGAATATTTCTCAAACTGGGCATAAACAGGCAGGAATTTCAAAGTCTATGGTATTCATACAATAACTTATCCATACTCATTCGATTTAAAAGTAAACCTCTTGAAAATTTCGTTGATGTTTGATAACCATAAGTTTAGTTCAATGTTTTTGGAATTTTCATCCTTAAATCAGAACAAAAAATCCAGAAAAACAACACAACAAAGCAACGCAATGTTTGGTCATGTTACTGTCGTAAAGGACAAGTCAGTATATTTTGTGTCTCAGAATACAGTAAAGCAAGTAGAAAGACTTCCGCATTCTCTATGGGCATTGATGACAAAAACCCTAAACAATGTTCAAAGCGGTCCAAGGCAAACTCGGTGCTTAAATCACCCCTACTGTTGCAGAAGCTGCCCCTAGATGCTACGTTAACAATTACTCCAAAGGACAAAAGTTAAATACGAGATTATTAACATAAACTTTGACCGAGGCCGTCTTTGTTCCGACATTCCACGTAAACTTCAGCAGTTCTCTGGCCGCGACGCGAGAGGGAGTTCCTTCCATAAACCTCACCCCCTCATTTGCAATGGCCCAACAAAGGACTGTTCAGAAATGGATCCGCTGGGGAGGGAAGGGCTACGGAACCACAAGGTTAATGGACCCATTTTCTCTCGGAGATTTTTCCTTTCTTTTCTTTACACTTCTGGCAGCGAGGGTGGAGAGAAGAGAAGTGAAGAAGAGAGGAGGGGAGAGGGGAAGGAAAAAAGACCATTAAAAAGAGGTGATGAACATTACCCTTTCATGCCAAGTTGCCGAAGAAGTCATTGAGTTTGCACAAGCGTATCCAAACGCGAGCCTTCTTCTAATCTTTCCAAGTAATTGCCGTTCGAAGGGTGTGAAAGGAGAGTTTCCGTACACAAACCGGAGATCAGGCTCTGATTTGGAAGGTAAACAACCAACCCAGGGTCTAACCATTCCAAGTGGTGCATCGCACTTCATTGGCCATTTTATGTCACGTCTACTTCGAGTGTTCACGCTTCAAATGGACAAGGTATTTCAAAACCTCCTATACAAACTTTTAGGAACTAAGGAACACAAAATTAAGCCGAATTCACGTAGATTTTCTAGAGAGTACCGTTGGGCAGCGCAACAATTGGCCAGTTTGAACGTAGATGCTGTCAGCCGTGCATTACTATTGGTGGTAGCAACTTTAAACATCTTGCAACAGGTATGCAACTTAACTCCCGACTGCAGATCAGAAATGGCGCTCGCTTTCTAAATGAATTAAAACAATGCTTTTCGAAAGATATTTTTCTAGTTTGTATGTACTTCCTTATAAAACTATCTTACAGATTTTATTTATATATTTATATGTGTGTAGATGTGTCAAGTCCTAGGGCCAAACTTCTCGGGTTCCCTCTCTCCTCCTCAATAGTTTTATGGAGGTTGCTGCCCCTATCCCCAAAGGGTGAGAAACATTTCCAATGAGCAACCAAATAAATTGCTTCACTAAGACATCTACACCAGGGGCGCCAAGACCTAAACACCTCAACGTTTCAAAAGTGACTCGAAATTTAAGTGTGAATTTCTAGAAACAGATTTAAGCTTCTTGGTGGTTGTCTCGACGAGGTATCTCGTCGTTAGCAAAACGGACCCGATCTTGATGGACGAGATATCTCGTCATTAGAAGAAAACTGATCAGATCTTGATCTCATCATCATAAAAAGATCGTCAGTATCTTGGTGACGAGCTATCTCGTCATTAGCAAAATTGGACAGATCTTGATGGGCGAGATATCTCGTCGAAACCACTTGAAGGGTTAAATAAATTTCAGTTATTTACTGAAAGTAATATTTGTAGAACATTGCAAATTCAAATCTAAATTCAGGAAACCCAAGATGCATCACTTTGTTCTTGGTTGGGGAATTTTAAGGGTGCGAAGGCCAGAGCTGACCAAACTTTATGCATACAGCAATGCCGCTTTAAAATCCATAGTTTGGTGGTCAAATATAACATAAAAAGTCTGGAAAGTTCCCTTTTAACAAGACCTTAGACACATTTTTAAATGTTAAGTCTAGATCTTCATTTGACATTAAATGGCATTCCTTACTTTGAACCCCTTCGCAATAAAATCCGTGCTACGCTACTGCATTGACCCTCTTCGCGCTTTCCAGTACATGGCTTATAACCCACAATCAACATGCTCAATACGCGTACGCGTCATAAATAACGACATAGAACAAGCAAGAAAGGAAACCCAAGATGCATCACTTTGTGATTGGTTTGGTGAATTTTAAGAGTTCAAGGGGGCAGAGCTGACCAAACTTAATGCATACACAAATTCCCATAGTTTGGTAACCAAATATACTATACAGTGGATTAAAGTTTCCTTTAGACAACACCTTAGGCACTTTTCTTTTAAATGTTAAGCTTATAGATCTTCATTTATCACTAAATGGTATTCCTTACTTTGACTATTTGAAATAAAATCCCGGCTATGCTACTACACTGAAACCATCACGCTTTCCAACACACAGCTCAAAACCCACACTTAACAAATCCAATTCGCGTTATGAGTAACAAGCAATAAATGAAAACAAGATGCATTACTTTGTGCTTGGTTTAGTGACTTTTAGTCACTACATTGAAACCAACACGCTTTCCAATACACAGCTCAAAATCCGAAATCAACAAATCCGCGTTATAAATAACAAGCAACAAAAGAAAACAAGATGCATCACTTTATGCTTGGTTTAGTGACTTTTAAAGGTGTAAAGGTCAGAGCTGACCAAACTTCATGCATACAGCAATACCCATAGTTTGGTAACCAAATATACTATACAATGGATGAGAAAGAAAGTTTCCTTTAGACAAGATCTTAGGCACTTTTTAAATGTTAAGCCTATAGATATTCATTTGACACTAAATGGTATTCCTTACTTTGACCCTATTCGAAATAAAATCCCGGCTATGCTACTACATTGAAACCATCACGCTTTCCAATACACAGCTCAAAACCCACATTCAACAAATCCAATTCGCGTTATAAGTAACAAGCAATAAATGAAAACAAGCTGTATCACTTTGTATTTGGTTTAGTGACTTTTAAAGGTGCCGGGCCAGAGCTGACCAAACTTCATGCATACACCAATTATCATAGCTTGGAAACCAAATATAACATACAATATCTGAAAGTTCTCTTTAAACAAGACCTTAGACACTTTTTTAAATGTTGTTTATATCTTCATTTGACATTAAATGGTATTCCTTACTTTTAGCCCCTTCGAAATAAAATCCTGGCTACATAACTGCATTGAAACCATCTCACTTTCCAATAAACAGCTCATAACACACACTCAACAAGCCCCATCGCGTTATAAATAACGACAAACAACAAGCTTAACGACGTGAGACCGTGTGTGCTTCGGTTAGAGAAACGTTTCCAGTAATTGTTTTCTCACAAACAGATCGGGAGTTATTATCAACCGAGGGCATCTACATATGGTCCTTTCTGGGCGCAGCAAAGCGGAGGAATTGTCCTTCCCGTTTCAGAAATAGCCGACGTGGGCGGCCTCTCTTTCATGTGTCCATTGTCTCCCATTTACATGCTTATCTCTCCATCTGTGTACTATGTTTACCTCGTGTATGATAGATCTCTAATCAGACATCTTTGATGGAAGCGATTCCTTGATGTGGAAGTATGCACCGTTATGGACCGGTCGAAGAAACGGTTCTATTCTGTTCTTCCGTCGTTGGGGTTGTGAGAAACAAAACAGTTCCCTTTTCTGATCTTAAGATCCTTAACCCTCCTGGTGGTTATCTCGATGAGGTATCATTAGTAAAACTGAGCAGATCTTGATGGACAAGATATCTCGTCATTAGAATTTAGCTGACCAGGTCTTGATATCGTAGTCGTAAAAAATTGGCAATATCTTGAAGGACGAGATATCTCGTCAGAAAAAAACTGACCAGATCTTGATATCATCATGTCTGAAGAAAGAAAATTGATGACGGATATCTTGTCATTATAAGAAAACTGAACAGATCTTGATATCATCATTATAAAAAATGGCAATGTCTTGATAACGAGATATGTCGTCATTAGCAAAATTGGTCAGATCGCGATTAACAAGATATCTCGTGGAAACCACTTGGAGGGTCAAAGATCTAATCGAGGTATATATAATCAACCATCGGTATATCGCGCACATTCGGCTATATCTCACTCATTCTTAATCTCGAACAGCAGAAGGAATCTTAATACACATGTGTATTTCCTTAGAATTGGTTGTACAATGGTGATTTGTTTCAAACAGTTTTTCCGCACTGAATTGGTAAACAATATTTGGGTGTCTCGAAATTGTTGAAGACGAATTTGTTTACGAAAAATATTCAACCATGTTTAATATTCTTTTAAAAGGTTTAACCAATGTTTTTAATTAAATTTGTAGTTTTAAATATTTGAAAATAAAAAAGGCGTAATTTAGTGTGATTTATGCCTTTTATTCCAAATAAGCAAATGTTTCTTAACCTTCGCTAACTTAGTATATAGCACTTTTTACTCTCCTGCGGTTAATTTTAGGTTTGCGAACAGCAAAGAAAAATCTAATCTGAATCAATTACTTCTCAATCGGGAGTTCAAAGACCACTTTTTTCAAGCAGTTTTTCTAAATAGAATTGATCGAAAAGATTTGGATACCTCGAAAGTGTTGATGGAGAGAAGGAATGTCTGTTTTCAATAATATTCTACTAAATTTAGAATTCTTTTAAAAGATTTTACCTTTGATTTTGAGTTTACATAACTTGCAGTTTTATATATTTTTTGAATAAAAGGCGTTATTTAATCTTCAAATTCTTGTTTTTCTTCTAATAAATAAGTTTTTCTTGGCCCTCGGTATATCTCTTTTTTCTTGTTTCCTTTGTATGGAGGATTTACTGTAATTAGAGACGAGTAGCCGCAACATTTTATGACCTATATTACAATTTGGAGGTGATCCAAAATACACCAAATCCCAAACAACTCGGATATATATTCCCCCTGTTTTTGGAAATAAAAACAAAGCTATCAAATGCTATTTGGCCCATAATATCATGAGCGCAAAATTAGAAAATTGAAGGTGTAATGGAAGGGTTAGAAGTCATGTCCCGTGACGTCATTATTTTGTTTCAACTCGCATGCGAGAGAAGCAAATGAAACTTATATCATTACAATGAAGCGAAATAACACTACTGTAAATAAAACTTAGTCAATTTGTGTGTGGTAAATGTAAAACTAAATACGACAAAGAATCTTTATTAGCCATACTTTAAAGTTTTACATTTTAACTAAATCTATTAAAGTTCTGTAATGCAGCTTGGAGACCACTCTGTGTTTCCTAAAGGTAAATATTAATAGTTCCGTTCGAACAAACGAAAGGGAGCCGTAAGAAGGGCACGACGACCCTATGTTTTCTGTTCTTTAAACGGACGTTTATGGGGCAGAAAAATGCTAAAAGCATTTCATCTTCACATCATACTTCGGACGTGATTGCCAGTAATTGGTGACGCTTGTCACATCACCCGGAGCTTGTCGACGCTGCCGATTATCCCTTTTAACTCTTTGTTCTCGGGGGAATTTTTTTATCCCGTGGGGATGAAGCAGGTGGGACAGTCAACAACAACAAACCACAAGCGTGATTGCCTTGATTTTGGATGCAGAGGGCAAGAGGGATCAAAAGGAGCATCCGGGACACAATTTTGCTTCCAGGATTCAGAGAGAGAAGCGTGCCCTGGAGGGAAGAAATATTTCATTTTGAAAGGGACAGTCGAGGAAGCTTGACAGATGCTCTTGTGTTCTAATCAATCACTGCTACTGGTGTCTAATTTTTTACGCGGGTTCGTTCCATCGTTCCATCCATTCACTTCCTAACGACCCCATTTGTGCAAGTAACATTCTTTTGTGATCGGCTTATGGATGAAAAGCGCACTGTTTAGTTCGTGCGTTCGAACGCGGAGATGAAGCATTAACCCTCCGACTGTCACGAGATTTCTGAGAAGTGTAGTGTTGCTTTTCCCGCATAACATACGTGACTAAATCTATTGGTTGATGGATGGATTCCGTGGATTCTTTCAGCTTTTAGGAAAGTTCTTTTGGTTTATTCCTTAGAATAGAATCCCTTGGAAAGATTCGATTGCTCCTTTCCTTAGAATAGAATTCTTCGGAAGTATTCTATTGGTCTTTTCTTGGAATAAAATTCTTTAGAAAAATTCTTTTCTTAGAAAGAATCCTTTAAAAAGATTCGATTGGCCCTTTCCTTCGAATAAAATCTTAAATTGATTTTTATGACTATTTTATTTTAATTTGATTATTATGACTATTTCTCAACATCATGAAAAATAAGCATTTAGTGTCTCCGAAAATGTCAGTTAATGAGTTTCTGCTCTAAACCGACGATAAGAATTATTTATAAATTATTAAACCAACAAGCCTTGTTTATATATTATTAAACCGACGTTAGACATTATTTATATATTATTGAACTGACAATAGGAATTATTCATATATTAAATAGACGATAGGCCTTATTTATATTGGCATTATTTATCTATTAAACCGACGATAAATATTATTAATGTAGTATATTTTAAACCGACAATAGGTATTATTTATATATTGTTTATACAGAGGCTGTTCGGACATTTTTTGAACGATTTTAATGGACTGAAGCAAAATTTTTTACATGAAATTTTTGTCTTTTAAATGCTCCATTTGATAGCCCTTATTGTTAACTATCTTTCTACACCTTAATTTCCATGATAATGATGACTTTTGTAGGATCGATAGTGGTATTTGTCCCATTCTTGTTCCACAGTTTTCCAGTCCTTGATTGGTTTTCGGTCGACGTTTCGATAATACTCTTTTTAAAAGTCCGAAAGCATAAAAGTCCATGGGTGAGACATCTGGAGATTTAGCAGGAATATCAGTAAAGGGTATTGACTTGATACCAGTTTCTCGTTCCATTTTTTCTAAGAATTTAATAGTCGATTTAGATGTGTGGCTGCTTGCTTTACCCTGGTGCAGTTCTACTGCTTGTTGGCACTGTGGGTAAAGATATGGTATTTCTTTTTTGAATATTTGGGATAAAGTATGGTCTTGATAATATGTGGGAGTTGATTTTTACATTGTTCTCCTCTTTTTACTTTTAATTTTCCATTATATGCAAAACCGGCAACAATCATAAATCTATTAGAGAAAGTTCTCACGTTCACTTTGCTATAGTCCTTTGACTTCGCGGATTCTCTTTTAAAATTAAAGATCTTACCTTACAAATATTCTCAGAACTTTTTTTATACTTTTTTGGAAATATTTTTCCATTCTTACGTTTTTTTCCTTTCTCATTAATAATATTACTTATCGTACTTTTATATATCGAAAAACCATGACTTTTACAGCGTTTTTGAATAATTGAATGAGCATAATTCTCTTCGGAAAGAGAGGAAACAGCCTTCCATCCATTACTTATTTAAAAGCGCCATTTTGAAAGTAAACTAAACTCTGAGTTTGCAGACTATAAGTTATTTCTGCTATATTTAATTGCTGTGTTTTAACTATTTAATTGCTGTGAAAATAAAATTCTTTCGTAGGCATACAATTTTTTTACAGCTCATAAAAATCGTTCAAAAAATGTCCGAACAGCTTCTGTATTATATGCCCAATATAATTTTGTTTATGAAGCTTTTTATCAGTGCATAAATCAGGTGTTGGCGCATGTTTAAAGTGTAAAGATAATCATCAATCTTTAGAGATAACCTATCAGCTGAAGGATCTGTAATAGATGTGACTGAAATCCTCAGTGGTATGTCTGAATTTAGGAGTCTCATACATCAAAGATCAAAATGCAGATTTAATCAGTGATGTATTTCCTCCGATCCTGAATAGCTGATCCTCTGAACTCGATTAAATGTTGTATCGTGAATGGTTTCTGCCAGGTGTCCTTTGAGATACCACTTTAAGTGGGTTTCTCTGGATATATTTCTCCTATACGACTGGATCTGCGAGTTGTAGGCCGTGCAGGTTCGATTCCTCTTCCTGGATGTATTTCGCTCTTCCATGTTAGAGAAACTTTCCTTGTGTGGGTATGTCCATCACTCAACGAGGGTCGCGGTAGCTCGGTTGGAAGTGTAACGAATTAACAACAGGAGTTCGAGACTCCATCCAAAGACAGTCGTGTACATGGAGGCTGGTGCACGTTCAGTCTGTCATGGCCTCAAATGTCCTCATATTGGCGTGGTGTGGACCGTAGATCTGACCGTGGTTCAAAACTACTTGGTGTTATCCTTGGATCCTTTCCATCGGTATTGATTTCGGACCTTCTCTCCGGGATCAATACCGATGGAACTGCGAGATGAATAATATTGTTTTAGTATATAACAAAATAATATAAATTATATTTAACGAAATAAATATTGTTTTTATATAACGAAATAAATATTGTTTTAGTTGCAGTAACTAAGACGTTACTGCAACTAAAACAATATTTATTTCCACGAGAAATGGGGGCTACACACTACATTCAGTGATTTCAAAACTTAAACTTCAATAGCTTAGCGAATATTTAATATTTCATTTAGAAACATTAAATGCTTCTATTTGAAAAAGTAGACTTCCGGAGTGAGGTAGTTGAACAAAATTCGCCTGGAACAACACAGCTGACAATTGGCGACGGACAGGGATCAATCCTAAATGGAAAGATACGAGGACAACACCTCGTTATGTTGAACCCCGTTCACATGACGAGGCCAACACCTGAGCTGGCACCCCACTCTTAGACGCAGGGAATCATTCTGCAGTTAGGTTTCTTCGTAAAGGACCCCTATGGATATTAAAAATTTTGTACTTTATATACGTATGTACAACCACTTGCAAATTAAATGATTCATCTAACATTTATCCATCATTTGGACACTTTTTCTAATTGATAGTATGTTTCTATAATAATTTGCAAGGACAATAACCTTAATATTGTTCCAAGCCACTGTATAAAATCACTTTCTAATACGTGGGTACGACTTTTAAGTAATTACAAGATAAATTAACCGAGACGGACGTCTGGGTTAATTTATCGTGATGGATCATTAATCACGTCTTCGATTTGAAAAGGTATTTTTAACTTGGCTAGTTCCTAAGCATGTCTGAAAACAAGTACTGACTCTGAGTTTGTAGTATGTGCTTACATATTGTATAAGCCTTCACACAAAACCAGTTATTCTGAATTTACTTTTACCCTAGCAATAAATAACATTGAAAATACGTTTTCCTGTAAAAATAATAACTGGAGTACTTTTTCGATGTGAAAAATCAACTTATTAAAATTTATTTTGACTAATTTCTCAACTAAGACGTTTTAAGGGTCTCAGCATTATACGTATATGCGAGTTTGTCTAAATATATAGGGGGAGGCTCTCGAATATGAAGGGGACCCGGTTGGAAGATTACGGATAAGTAACCGGAGAGTTGCGAAATCGAAATTCAGGCCAACCAAGCCCAATCGCGTACGTAAGGGATGGTGCACGTTGAGTCTAATGACCGCAAAGTCCTCAACGTTGGCGCGGTGGAAGTTTGGAGAGTGGGATTCAGGTGTGACCTCGTCATCTGTCCGTGTTTCAAAATGACGAGGTATTATCCTCGGTTCTTTCCCTTCGGGATGGATCCCGGACCGTTGCTTATAGCCCGTTGTGTTGCTTCAGTGCGATGTTACTTCAACTATTTATCTACGAAATATAAAGGGGAGGCTATCGAAAAATGAAACGGTTTCGAATAATTGGTGTAGGTTAATCAGCCCTCCAAGTGATTTCTGCGAGATATCTCGTCCGTTAAGATCTAACCGATTTTGCCAATGGCGAGATTTCTCTTCATAAAGATATTGCCTATTTACTAATGATGATGAGATTAAGATCTGGTCA
The DNA here is from genome assembly GCA_933210815.1 of Meta bourneti. NCBI lineage: Eukaryota > Metazoa > Arthropoda > Arachnida > Araneae > Tetragnathidae > Meta > Meta bourneti. The sequence continues at coordinate 21,001,609 of OW119929.1, forward strand.
GTTTTCTTCTAATGACGAGATATCTCATCCATCAAGATCTTGTCAGTTTTTGCTAATGACGATATACCTCCTCCATCAAGATATTGCCGTTTTTTTTTATGCTGATGAGATCAAGATATGGTCAGTTTTCGATTATGACGAGATATCTGGTCCATCAGGATCTGGTCAGTTTTGCTAAAGTCGAGATACCTCGTCGAGACAACTACCAGGAGGGTTAAAGCCAATATGTTTTATTTGCACATTTTCTGTGGATCTAATCCAAACCACACTATGGATCTAGTATTTCGAAACCTACAAGACTTAACGGCCTTGCAAGCACGTGTCTTTATTTCCTTCCGATTACGTTCATCGGGAATGATTGAATGTCAATCCCAATTGTGCAAGGGAGAAAGGTCTCAAGGGTATCTGTTATTACGTCCTCGACGACCACACCTCTCCACGGCATTAGAGTCGGCCTTGAAAAGTCGTCAACTCCTTGTTTGGATTCTTGTGTGTAAAGTTCGGTCGCCTGGGTGTTTCACAGAAAACAATCAATGTGATGTTACTTGACGTGAAAAATTCACGCATGTGTGAATATTTTCTTGGAAAAACTGCATTGACTTTTCAGTGCAACGTCGCTAGAATTCTATTACGGGGAAAACAAAAATCTGAAATTCATTTTTATGATAAATGATGTCTTAATATATATCGTTAAGTCTGAATTTCATATTTGGTTCTAAGTGGTTACTGTTGGCATAAAAACCAACGCATTTGTTTAATTAGAATACCTTAAGAGTGGATGCGTTTGCTGAATGTTTACAATAAGTATATAGTGAAGAAAATTCACATTTGATTTCTCGAAATATATACAGAGTGATTCTACGGTCATGGGACAAACTTTAGGGGGTGATAGAACACAACGAAACAAACACTTTTCTCCCATAGAATGTAGGGTCGTAAGTGCAGCGGTTGGCCGCTAGAGATTGCAGTCAAACGCTTGTATAAAATCGGCGATGCGAGGCCTGCATCAGGCGTGGTGGTCGACATTTTGAACAGTTTCTAAATTGTGCATTTGCGTTGTGCTTACCGATTGATGTTTGTACATGTCGTTTCATTTCTATGTGAAAAGTTTCTCATGTTTTGTACACGTCATTTCTTTCTTACCCATTGTTCCTTGTACTTATCTTTAATTTATGCAAATCTAATTGTATTATTTCGTTTTGTCAAGCAGTTATTGATGTTTATTTGACATTAAAGCGTTGTTTTCATATTTCATGCCTCTTCTCTTTTCCAACTTGCGTCGGACCGTGTGTTTGTGCCGAAATGGAAAGCACCCTCTAGCGACCATACATTCTATGGTGAAAAGTGTTTGTTTCGTTGTGGTTCTATCACCCCCTGAAGTTTGTCGTATTAGTTTAGACTCACCCAATAGACATTCTATGGGCTTTTATACAAACGTTTGACTGCGCTCTCTAGCGGCCAACCGCTGCAAGAACTCGCCTTGGAGCTCCCCCACCAACCAACCAAACCAAAATCCTCCCCGATAGCAGAGAATGGAAATTAATGCACTGTGTAACCTCTTGAAGGACTTTATGCTAAAAAAGGTTTTTGGTAAACAATTTATAAGTGAAGACCTGACATTTTATGCACCTTATGGTTAATAATGTAAGGTTACTAATTACGATAGATTAAATAAATTTAGTATTAATTAATTCCGGAGCTAATCACCTGCAAAATACATTTCCGCGTCAAGCGTAAATCCAGTAGTGACTAACCAAGAAAAAAGACAAAGCACACACATCATTTCCTCGCTCAAAAATAGTTTCAAATGCATATTAAGTTGACATTTCATTAAAGATTCTATTTAAGAGTAGTTCGAAACTTCGTTTCAGTCTGCTGACTTTTACAGTAGACGGTCACCTGGCTGTGCAGCGAGCTTAGTGTTTCTTTCTCTACTGCTCTAAAATAACAATTTTTCATCCAATCAACCAGCTAGAACTAATTAGATCCCTCTTGACAAGGCAATATTCTCTCAGTGATTGTTCGCTTTTCATAATTCCTCTTCCGTTTCCTGCATTGCTTCGCATTTCAATATGCCTTCGGTATTTACAACAAGCCGTGCCTTGTCACTTGTGGTGTTAAAGTCAATAATAGCTGGTTTTCATGAAGAGGCTGACACATCTAAATTTGACGCTTCGTTGGTTTATGTCTAGAATTTAGGCTGTTTCTATTTCTGTTGTGTTAATTCCATTTTTGCAAGTACTTAAGCCTTTATGTCTGAATATGTTTTTTTTATTTTAAGTGCACTGTAATGGGAATTTGTCTAAAGGATAATAGAATTCAGGTTCTCGTGCATAGAAATTCAACTATAGCTGATGTCCTTTTGTAGCAGCTATTTTTTAACTTTTTTCTTCCTCACAACTAGAATTCTCTAGTTGAGAAACTGCATTTTCGTTTGTAAACCATAAAGTAGAATGCATTATTCACTGATTTATTCAAAAAGCATTATTTGAAAATCTATTCATAATTTACATATTCCGAAATTTTGCTGTAAAGCTAAATACAGAGGTCGCTAGTGTTTAGGTAATATGTTTCCTAACTTGTACGTAACTTGGCTCAAATACAATTGAACCGAGGTAGCCCGGTTGGAAGAGTAGCGGATTAACAACCGGAGGGTTGCGGGTTCGAAACTAGATAACAAAAGACCGTCGTGTACATGGGAGTTGGTGCACGTTAAATCTGCCAGGGCTTCAAGCGTCCATACGTTGGCTTGGTGTGGAAGTTTGGTGAGTGTGGCGCCAGCTCAAGTGTTGACCTTGTCATCTGGCCGTGGTTCAAAATTGCGAGATGCTGTCCCATGATCTTTCCATTCAGGATTGATCCGGGACACCCGCTGATAGCCCGTTGTGTTGCTCCAGTGTGATGTTGGTTCAACTACCTACCTACCCAAATACAATTTCAGCATGTGTATATTAAAAATTATCGCCAAGCACCGTCAAAATGCCGGTAAATCAAATCATCGAATTAGTTATTAACCGGATGTATTTCGTCTCTTTTTGTTTATGTTTACACTGAGAAACAATTTCCATTGAAAACAATGAGGGTAGTGGGTGGTGGGATGGCATCGCCAATCAGAGCTCATTATTTGTATGCTACCCAATCAGGTCTCGGCGTGTTTCCCCCGTTCAATACTTGTTATTGTAACTGGATATAAGTCACTTAGAATAAGTATCAGAGGATTTTGTGTAAACATAAACTACGAGTGAATAAAAAATACTTTGGTTAAAAATCTATTTAAAGAAAGGTAATCGTAATTAATTAACGTCGTACTTTAGCAACAAAGAGGGCCATTGGAGACGATCTGGGATCAATCCCCAAGGCAAAAATTCGAGGACATCACGTAATTTTGAAGCACTGTCAGATGCCGAGATCAACACCTGAGCTGGCACCTCACTCACCGAACTTCTACACCACGCCAACGTGAGGACATTTAAGGCCACGGCATATTTAACGTACACCAGCTCCCGTGTACGTGACGGACGGTTTAAAGAAAGGCCGATAACAAAACCGATTAAGTAAATACAACTTAATAAAGATAATCAATTCAAGAAATATTTATCGCCGTTTTGGCGATGTTTGCGTAATTGAAAAAACAAACGACATGCTAAAATTGCATTCGAGTACCATGCTGTTACGAGGGCGGTTACCACAACATAAGCGCCCTCTGTACTTAGTTCTGCACAAAAAATCCAATTTTGAGCTATTTCCTTAAAATGTTGTGACAAAAATAATTTTATAAAACAATTTAATTTTTTAATTTCAGGTTGAACTTAAAGAAATGGCGAAAACAATTCTTTAGCACTCACTGATAATGTGACTACACGAAGTTGAGGTAAGTGTGGTGATGTAGAACCTCTCTTATGTACTTTTTATTTCTTTTATCTCTGTATCATGGTTTACAAAGCATTAACCCCGAAGAGAAAGAATTGGTTATATTTCAGATTTTGCATATCCGATGTGTTTTTAAGATACTAACAAGGAAATGAATTCTAATTCAATCTACTTGTTTGATAAAGCTTTCATTATTTAAATGAATCTCAACGTTTTCGATAGATTGAAATAATCTTTCATTGACAGATTGAATTAAGCTTGTTCATAATCTATCTGTGCAAAACATCTGTCACACTTGAAAGAACAATAATTGCCGTGTTTTGGAAGTACTTAACAGATGATTTTATTTAAGCTGTGAGTTTTCGGGATAAGAGTGTACAAAATGGTCTAGCGATAACTGAGAATAACGTGAGACAACAAAAAAGTTCAAAAAATGATCTTTCCGTCTCATACTGAAAGTAGTTATTGAGTAGGATTACGAGAAAGGGATTGGTTCGACATCATGTGTTTCAAAATTAAATCTGAAATAATACTTCTCTAAATATAAATATCAATAAAATGATTTTATCGGAGGATTTTATAAGACTGCTATATTTCAACTTTCCTTCCGGTAGGGTTTTTTCTGTTAAAAGTTAAACCATTTCTCATAGCAGAAGTTTCAAAAATAAATGAGTACCTTAAAAAATAACATTTCAAAAAACATTTTAGAAATTTATCCTTTGATAAAAAAAGGGATTTTTTCACAAGGATTTCCGTTGTGAAATCTGAAAGTCTTCACTTTAAGATTTCACAATGGAAGTTAATTTGATATGATGATGACCTCGTATGCAAACTTTATGCATATAAATTTATAGATATTATTGAATGTTATACTACGATGTACAAAAATTGAAATTTAACATATAAATCCTGTATTTAGAAATATTTATATGGATCGATGAGGTGTATTTGTCGTTAGCAAAACTGACCAGATCTCGATGGACCAGATATCTCTTCTTCAGAAGAAAACTGACCAGATCTTGATGTCATAAAAGAATCGGCAATATCTTGATGACGAGATATTTCGTCAATAGCAAAATTGGTTATATCTCGAACCAATTCTAATCTTTCTTTGTAACGATTCTATTGGAAATTTCCTTGGATTAGAATCCTTTGGAAATGTATTTTATTGATCCTTTTCTTAGAATTGAAACCTTTGGGAATATTCTAATGCTCCTTTCCTTAGAATATAATACTATGGAAAGATTCTATTACTTTTTTCCTTAGAATTGAATCCTTTGGGAGGATTTTCTATTGCTCCTTTCTTTATAACAGAATCCTTTGGAAAGTTTCCTTTCTTAAAATTGAATCCTTGGGAAGAATTCCAGTGATCCTTTCTTTAGAATAGAATCCTTCGGAACGATTCTATTGCTCCTTTCCTTGGATGAGAATCCTTTGGAAAGATTCTATTGCTCCTTTCCTGAGAATATAACCTTTGGTAAGATTCTATTGCTCCTTTCCTAAAAATAGACTACTTCAGAACGATTCTGTTGCTCCTTTTTTAAAATAGAATCCTTTGGAAAGATTTATCGTTTGTTGCCTTGGATTAGAATCTTTTGGAAATGATCAATTTTTCCTTTCCTTAGAATAGAATACTTTGGAAATATTTATCGCTCGTTGCCTTGGAATACAATCTTTTGGAAATTATAAATTTTTTCTTTCCTTAGAATAGAATACTTTGGAAAGATTATTTTTGGTCAAGATGGTCAAAACTGATTAGAAGTCCATGCAGGGAAGACTTCATGTTGGTAGGTGGAATTATGCAAGTGAACCCCTCGGGGTGTTAAAGGATCCGTTCCTCCAAACCGATCTGCTCTCGATGCGACTTCGAAAAGTGGGCTCTCATTTCACAGGCAATTGATTCCCTCGTCCCTGGCGAAAATCACGCAAAACGCCGCTGATCTCATTACACACAGGGATCGCTTCCTCGCAACGCTAAACAAAGCCATCAATGAGCGTCGTTAAATCCCTAATGAAGACGCGCTCTCTCAAAATATTTGCGAGCGGGCGGTCGTGCGGATCTGGGATGCCCCCGAAACTTCGACATCGGCTTCGCTAAGTGATTTCACTTCGTTTCTTTTTTACGAGCAGAAATATTCCCGATGTCCGGCTGATGGGAACGCCCCTTTGCGTGTCGTCGGCTGTCAATCAATTCCCCGGGAGCCATCTCATTGGGTGGTCTCGTTGCGGCGGGGAATTCGTGATTTCGGATAATTGATTCCAGTCGTTGTGGTTCGTTAAGGAAGGCCAGGTAGACGAGCTGGTCCTCGGTTCAACAGACTCTGGATTCGAATCCCAGTCGTGGCATGGATATTTGTAGTAGTTCGGAAAGCATTTTAAGCCATAGTGTCCTGGTTAAATTCATTCTTCTGCAGAAAAGCAAATGACCCGCAGAGGAATAACCTGTAGTAAAGGAATGAATTTTAGGGATGGTTTAGTTGAAGCCGCTACTTGGAAAAATTGATTTTATCGTTTGTCTGCCATTCAGTACTTCCCTGGTTCGAATACACGGAAAGGGAGAAAACGGCCATCCATTGATTCATCATCTGATTGATTCACTCGGCATAGTAGTAGATATTGATGATTTCGCCATTTTCGTTGCTACTGAAAATAAATACACATTCCCACATTTACCCTGTCATAAGATTTTATATTTCCAAATAAGATGACTAAATGCCAAATTGCCCAACCGAGTCAATTTTTCACGGAACAGTCACATGACTACTAGTAGACAAGTTGGTTAGACTTTTTGAAGCTCCTCTCAATAGAAAAGCTCAGTCTACTTTTTTCTTAGGGCCCGTCATAACTCAGTGAGTTTGTCCACTCCTCTAGGAACCTGCGAGTTGCAGTCCGCACAAGTTCGATTCTTCCCTGGGGTACCGGCACTAGGTTTGAATCCTAGATGTCTGTAGTGATTCACCGCTTTGACTTTAACTATCTTAGCGTCAAATGTCTCCGCGTATTATATTATTGGTTGCCTGTGGGTGGGATGTGAAGATTTAACCCTCAGAGTGGTTTGACGAGATATCTCGTTCATCAAGATCTGACTAATTTTGCTAATAACGAGATATCTCGTCATCAAGATACATGGGCCCACACAGGATATTAGTCTGGAGAGGCTTTTATTGATATGATAAATTCTCCATTATATGGTATAATAATTCGAGATTATTTAAACGATATCAAGCGTAGTATGAATGTAGGAATTTTGATGCATATTTTTACAACGAACAGGAGTCTCAGAACGCGTGCTACAAGAAAAGTTTTTATAAATTATTCTTCTCCAATGCAGAAAGGTCGGCCTGGCAGCCGAGTTATTTGTGCTCTGGCCATTGTTAAACAGGCTCTGTTCCTGAAAATAAGTGCTGCAGCATTTTGTAGATTATATAAAAAATAATGGTAGGTAGTTATTTAATTAATGTCGCACTGGAGCAACACAACGGGCTATTGGCGACCGTCCGGGATTAACCCCGATGGGAAAGATGCAATGATAACTCCCCGTAATTTTGAACCACGATCGGATGACGAGGTCACCCCACTCTCCAAACTTCCACACCACTTCAACGTGGGGACATTCGAGGGCACGACAGATTTAACGGGCAAAAGCCCCCTTTGTACTCGACGGTCTTTGGTTGGATACGAACTCGCAACCCTCCGCTGCTAGTCCGTTAATCTTCCAACCGGACTACCTAAAAAATAATAGAGAGAGAGGAATGTTTTGTGATTGGAATGAGGAAAAATGTCAAAAGCGTGTTTATAGAGGATTGCTACGAACAAACCAATCAATTAAATAAGGATATTTTTGCTTTTCTTTAGGTCTGGAAGGGGTTTAAGCCCCCCAGCCCCAACCATAGGTGCGCCCTTCTCAATGTATTACCGATTTTTTAATGATGACGTGATCAAGATCTGGTACGTTTTTTCTAGTGACGAGATATCTCGTCCATCAATATCTGGTCAGTTTTGCTAATGACGATATACCTCTTCGAGACAACCATCAGGAGGGTCGAGAGGCGCTTTTCAGACGATAATTAGAAAGTGGACCGTTTCTAATCATACAAACAAACCATTATGACCCTGGGACTTGCTCGAACTCCCCTTACTTTTGATTCCATCAATCCCTAACAGAGAAGCTCCGGCACAAGAACAAAACTATCTTCCTGGTGGGGCGTGACTGCCATGACAAATGGCGGTTTCTTATTATTCTAATGATGGATGGCGCGCTCGGCTAAATGCCTCATCCGATGCCGGAAGTCTCGCAATTAGGAATCCTATTTATTCTAAAGAGCGACGCGTGTTTGACCATTCACGCGAATTAATAAGAGAGAGGGGGGAGGATGTTGCTTCTGATCCGTTTCCAATGCTCTCCGTCCGCGGAGACAATGCGATTCGGTCGTTGGATGCGGTCCCTCGCTAATGAAATGAAATGAAAGAATGGAGGTGGTCTTCGTTAAACAATGCTTTCGTTTAAATGCGTTGTTCGTGAACTGGGGTTGTTTGTTTGTAACTGAAAGGATTTGTGTGACCTTTCCAGTGTTGCGGGCTGGTTTTGTGTTGATACGCTAAAAGCAGTGACCTCACCCCTTAGCTGTTTTGAGTTGGTTAGTTCGTCGCTCTACGGTTATTTTATGCTACACTAGGGCTCAGTAGACCAGGATCTACGTCTTAACCCCTTGAAGGTCAAGCATTCAGTATTCCTCCACGCAACCTGCAGTTTTCACTGCAGGATTTTAATCAATTTTTAGACTTCTTAACCAATCCTTTCTTGAATTCTTTTAACCAATAGATGTGTCTATTTAGCATATGTGTGTGTATGGAATAGTATAATGTGTACCAGTGAGTTTGCCCACTGGTCTAGTTCCCTGCTAACTGAAGGCGGGAAAGATAGGGACACGGTAGCCCAGTTGATAGAGCAGCGGATCAACAACCGGAGGGTTGGGAGTCCGACCAATGTACGTGGAAATGATGGACTTTAAATCTGTCGTAACCACAAATGTCCTCACATTCGAGTGATGTTGAAATTTGGAGAGTTGTATGCCAACCAAGGTGTTGACCTCGTCTTCTGGTTCAAAATGACGAGGTTTTGTCCTCGAGGACCCTCTCCGGGATGGATCCCGGACCGTCACCAGTGGCTCATTGTGTTGCTCCAGTACGACGTAAATTCAACTACCTAGCTACCTAAAAACGATATTTCGTTGTCTGCATTCAGGAGCATTAATATTCCCAGATTTAGGAAATCCCCATCACCTCTTCGTGCGTGAAAATCGGAAGCGGAATTATTCCAATCAGTATCGTCTGCGCCCGGCAGCAGACGATTTCGGAGGGTGGTCGAGGGACGCGTAGCATGATCACGAATTCCATATTACCCACCTGTTAATCGTGAGGCGCTCGCCAATGGGGTTAAATGCCCATCGGATGAGATATTAGAGTTTAACGATCTCTGAAACCGATGAGAGTGATTTCACTTCTTTTCTTTTTTTATCTTCATGCAAACGATTCTCGGCTGTAATTTCCGATAGCATCGAGGAATTTCTTGACTTAGCAGCGCTATCATGTACCTTGATAGAATCTTGAATGTGAATCATCATATATCACTAGTTTGGGTAGTTCAGTTTCCAGGTTTGCTATCGGGTCTAGCATCGTGGGATTTTGCAGATGCTGAGAGAGAAAAAACAGGGGCTCAACCCTTGAATGCACGAAGGTTCATTTTAATCGAAAAAAAATGGAATCACCGTGAAATGAGTCATCAATCACGGAGAAATTGCTTTCGAAATTTATGTATGTTTTTAATGAGAAATGGAATCGGTAGTTGAGGATTCTTGTTTAAATATTTTTGCATGCAACGTAAGAAGCTGTAGTCTGAACGCACCGAACAGATATGAAAATTCAGTTTGAATACAGCTTGGAAAAATTATAAAACCCGAAATATTTCGGGTCTGCCGCCCGCTCTGAGCTGTTCTCGGGCGTTAATTAAATACCTACCATAACAGGATAGGATGGATTCGTTTAATGCTTGATCTAGTCGTTGTCGTTCAACAAATAAAAATTAGACCTTCCTTTGTTCACGTAAGACAAATGTACATGGAGAGGCTTTTTTCTGTAATGCAGCAGTTGAATTAAAGTGACCATAATTAAGGAGGTGTTTAGACTCGATATTAAATTTGTTGAGCCAAATTCAACCAAATTGGGTGTAGTTACTATTTAGACCATAGGGTTTTGATTTCTAAAAAATAATTCAGATTTTCACCACCAGTGAAAAATGGTGCTGCGATCATGCAAATATGCGAATTTTTAAAGGTAGGTAGGATGGCCAAATATGGCCCTTGCGCCATAAAACCCCAATAAACCAAACCAATGGTAGGTAGGTAGTTAATTAAAGTTGCATTTTGGAGCAACACAACAGGCTTTTAAATTTTAAGGACAAAATAGGTACATTATGCACATTCATTAAACTGACGTCGTAATTTTGCGAATATGGTAATATTTATGGTGATGGTAATTAATTAACGTCACACTGGAGCAACACTTCGGGCTATTGGGGACTGTCCGGGATCAATCCCGAAGGGAAAGATCCGAGGACAACACCTCGTCATTGCGAACCAGGTTCAGATGATGAAAACCTGAGCTGGCACACAACACTCCATACTTCCACACCACAACAATGTGAGGACATTTGAGATCACGACTCATTTAATGTGCACCAGCCCCCACGTACACGACTGTGGATGAAAACAATTAAGTCATATTTTGAAAAAATTTAAATTTGCAAAAGTAGAAATTTTAAAATACTGAAATGTGTTGTAAAAAATTCAAATTTGCAGAAGTAGAAATTTTAAGACTGAAATATGTTACAAAAAATTCAATTATTTAGTTATCGCTTATGTAAAAATGATTTTTTTTTTCTCTTTCGTAGAGCATATTTCATGTGTATTGGATAAGTCACACTAAACCGAATGTAAAACCAAAAATTCTTTGTTCAAAGGCTACAGTCCATCCTTAATCGTACAAAAATAAATTACTCAGGCACAAAAGAGTTGTTCAGATACCTAATGGCCTTCTTGCCACTACAACACCCATGAAGTTTAAATCGTCCACTCGTGACCACCTCTATTTTTGGACACCATACTATCAAAAGAGAAACATCCAAGCAAAACAACCTCCACACTCTCTCAACAATTCCTCCGAGATCGCTTTCAAAACCCCCTCCCACACCTTTCAAAATCGAGGTTACACCGAAACCCAAAAGTAGGTCGGACGTTAGAAAATCCAACCCAGGAACAGCATCCTAATTCTCAACAACGGAAGCCGGACGTCTTGTCCCGTTTTCCAATCTTCCATTTCGTGTTCGAAAAGTCCCGCGATTCCGCGTGAGGAGGTGTCTGCTTTCACGGGACACACCTTCGGGGAATGTTGACATCCATGCACACAGGTGGGCTTTTACCTCATCTCGTCACGTGGTCCGCGAGGACGGGAGCCTCAACCTTGAAAATGGGTGTTCGGCTTTAAAAGGGTATCTGTCGGCTTGAAGAGGAGGTGCGTGATTTTTGTGGGGTAAGTTGGAGAACTTTCAGTTTTTTGGAGGGGAAGGCTTTTTTTTGGATGCAATCAGTGATATTTTATGAGTTAGAGGTAGAGTTTTGCTTTGCGCTACCCCGTGTACTGTAGTTCTATAGTGATCGAGATGTACGACTCTGTTTATCTTATGTAACATTTATTTACATATCAATATGATTCCAAATTCTCTATTGGTGGTTATATCATGCATGACCCTATCCAATCGGGAAACATTATTCTGGATATTATTCTATACTTCTTAAATTCATAGTTGGATGGTTCTATAATACATGGCATTTTTTTATTTATTCATTCATTAAATATTCTATTCTTTTACGATTCATCAATCAGATAGTTCTATAACACATAATACAGTTTATCCATTCTGTTTTGGATGAGTGTATAGAATAGTTATACTTCCACTAATGAAAAGGTTACATGTTAATCGGATTTATTTCAAAGACTTAGATTTGGATTGTTTGTAGCTCTACACTCATTTTTTGCTAATCCAGGGTTAATTTGATCGGTACCTACGGCTTAAAGTTGATTTCGAATCACTACCATCATCCATGCTAAGACCTTTGGTAGATTTAATGTTTGGAATACATGATGGTATCTGTATGGTTATGAAAAATTCAGATTTAATTGGATTATGTTTTATTCCTACATATATTGTAGCTTAGTTTATGCATTGATGATACTTTTGTGGGATCGGTATGCCTGGCTTTGTCTATGTAACGATCTAATTGTTGAATCTGTATCTTTTGACTTTTTATTTAACTGAAATATGTTTTCACCGTTGTATTTAGAGTTAGTAAGACTTTATAGTCAATATTTTACAAAATATATTCATTGGGTTTTAACTGATTTCACTGGATGTAGTAAAAAATAGAGAGAACAATTATTTGTGTACCTCTCTCAGCGAACCAAACATATATTTTTATTTTGCAAAATGTCTTAATCAGTTTAACTTCGTTCTTTTTATTCTCTGTTATGCTTTGACGGCAAAATTTCCGTCATTGAAAAAGTATTCACTGTGCAACATTGGCTTACTATGAGAAATCTTTTCAAACTGCATTGAATTACGTTTAACCCATTATACAATTTGTCTCTCGGAAATGTATATTGGCATGAAAAGAATGTTATATCATTTTAACAAAGTCTTTTTTCACTAGTAGTTATTCTGCATGGATTGGCGATAAATAAATGCATTCAAAGAAGATAACGAATTAGGTCAATTGAAACATCTGAAAGAGAACATGTTTCTGGAAAATTCTTATTTGATTGTGTACTTACTAACTCAAAATACTTTATATGCACTAATTTATTTCCATAATTCTTTGGTTGTAAAATGCTTATGACTGCCGTTGCGAGTTCAAAAGTTATTGAAACTTCAGAAAATAATTTTTCGTTGCCTTACGTTGCAAAAATTGCATAGCTTACAAATTATACTAATCTTCAGTTTTCCAAGTTACGCTTGACAAGTTTTGGTGCTGCCATCTATCTATACCTTTTAGTACTATAAACAAACGGGAGATGGTTTTTGTCACTTTAAGGTAATTTTTTCTACACGAAGGCTAATTTGACAGTAACAAACAGAAGGTGTTCGAAAAAATTTGCTTGGACGTTGGCTTGAAAACAATTTATTGACGAAAATGGAAATTTTTCCTTTGCAGCAAAAATGTCCGTTAATAAATTTTTTCACTTTTCCGTTTGTCAAGGTGATTAACATTCTGCAATAAAGTTTCATGCCATTCTAAAATAACATACCAATTTGACAATGTGCTAAACAAAATCTTAAAGCATTGGAAGCATCAAATGACGAATTACTCAAAATGCAAATGAATTCTTTTAATTATGTTGATTGATTATCTTCTGAAATTAATACTATCTTTGCTTCGAAGATACGCTGGTGTCATCGAAACCTTCTAGTAGTTCAACAAAATATAGTAATAACGTAGTGCAAAATTCATTTTGTTTTCCTTTTCAAATGTCATTCTACATTTAGGGGCATCCGTATAAATTTCTGCCATAAATATCGAGTTAACCAAAACTTTTGTATTTTGTGTGCAAATGCTCATTTGGGTTTGTTTTGATTATACAAATAAGACTTTCCTTTTAGCTTAAATATTTCAATATCTTTTCTTTATACTTCTGTGTGTGATAATAGCCTTTACATTGAGTTAAATTCCATCGAGTTTGTTTTTATTTTCTAGTCAAGTAATTTTTTGCTACACAAAGGCTTTTATTAAATCCGGTGTAAACGGCTTTAATTAATCCGATAAGCTGGTACCTAAAGCTTAAAATGGATTCCGAACCATTGCTGACATCTATGTACAGACAGGAATCCGCAGCAACGAAAATCGAACTCCTGAACAGATCCTCTCATCCATCAATCTTTTTCAAATTATTTTAAAACACCCCTAGGCTTGTCATATACCATCCATACCATATTAAAAAAATATGAGCTGAATTTCCACTGAATCTCTGTCGTTGGAACTAAAAGGAAAACGATATTTTTTTAATTCCTTACCCACTCTTAAGTTTAATATTTCCCAAGAATATGACTTAATTTCCTTTCTTAAGGTGTGGTACAACATATCCGCTTAATGCTGTTTCACAGACAGAAAAGCAATCTGAGTACTTCTATTTATATTCATTCCTCGCTTAATTTAATATTTAAATATTGAATAACGATATGGTTATTTACTTTTTCTTTTATTGAACGCCGACTAAGCATATCAATGACGTTAAAGAACAGATGTCTTTTGAAATTATCCTTGACGGAGAATAAAGAAGTGATCAGCCGTTTGAATTTCCACGAAGTCAGATCTTAGTTCAGGAGGAACCAAAGTTTTAAATTGCATATTCGAAAGCCTCGGGCTTCTCAGTTTAGTAAATTATCCATCAAATTGTTAATTGATCTTAAAACAAAAGGCAACTTTAAACTTTCGTTTTGAGCTTATCAAACTTCTGGAGTAAAATGTTTTCTTTATACTTCTGGTTGGTTTGAGGATTTTATGGCGTAAGGGTCATTTGTCCACCTTAGACTTCTGGTGTAAAAGGTTTCCTTTAGACTTCTGGGGTAAAATATATCCTTTAGACTTGAGCAGTGAAATGTGGATGTACAAATGTGTAAATGCAGATGGTACTGATTTAATTCTGTGCGACATGTTCATTCAAAAGCAATACCTTAACCCTTTTAAGGGTACTATGCTAAAAACATGTTTTTGAAAAATAACTTGATGAGTGAAGACTTATCACTTTATAAGAATGTAATTTGCCTTTTCCAAAAATAGTTTGGTTTTTTAGGAGTTATGGAATTCTTTATGTCTCACCGCACATATACAGCACTCCTAGACATTAGAGGTATGTAAATAAGAAAATATGTATATACCTCTAATGGTATATAAATAAGAGAGAGATTATAAATAAGAAAATATTCATATACCTTAACAGCTTTAAGAATATCTAAATATCTCCCTTAGCAGATTTAGACTATTTATTTATATACCTTAGCAGCCTTAAAATTTTAAAAACCTTAGCACTCTTAAGAATAAAAAAATACGTTAACAGCTTTAAGAATATTTATGTACTCTAGCAGCCTTAATATTTATATACCATAGCCAGCCTTTCGAATATTTAAATATTCCTCTTAGCATATTTAGAATTTTTATGTACTGTATACGTTAACAGTTTTAAGAATATATACGCTAACATCATTTTTGGATGGTGGGATGCTAGACATCCCAATACCCAATAACCTTTCATACGGCCACCCTAATAATCTTACCCATAACCCCTGAAAGGGTTATGGGAAAGATTATTAGTTTCTTTGATCTGAAATGATCAAATTCAACGAATGTGCAACCTACAACTCTCTTACTTGAACAAAACTACCAAACAAAATGACATAAGCCAATCAATATAATCCTTAAACAAAAGAAATAACCGAATATACGAGTATAACAAGAATTCAACTCAAGTTCTTAAAAATATTAATTTATGCAAAGTAAACGAAACGAACAAGGAAGTCAACGTCAAAACAAAAATATGTAATCAAAAACCACGTTTTTCAACGCGATTTTAAGGAGAAAAACAAGCAAAGACCCTATCAGCTTGGCTAAAGTTCATTTCACAACAAATACCAGCCAATCCAAAATCAAATCAATCTGTGTGGTTAATAGATTATTGAAATGATTGTGATGTTTCGAGCAGGTTTTACGTAACAGCTTGGTTGTTATCTTTGATATGAAAATAGTAGATAACAGTTGAGTTGACGCTGCAGACCTTCTGAATTCAATGTTATCTATTGAGATAGAACAGATCAGGGAAATAAGTTGTTGCCATTGTAGGATTCTGAAGTGTCAGAATGATAATGGCAGACGATTGCTTGGCTGAAGGGGGTAATCGAATGAAAAAAGCACACTTCCTATCTTCGATGGGAAAAATTCTGAAACGAGATCAACTGGAAAAACAAGCAACTATGATAACGTATCTGTTATAGCAACACAGAACTTCTTATAACGTATAGTCGCCAATAGCCCATTGTGTTGCTCCAGTGCGATGTTAATTAACTACCTACCTCTTACATGTATAAAACATTTTAAGTTAATTATTAACCAATATTTTATATAATATGTTACTATTTGACTTTTAGAATGCTTTATAAATAATAACGTATGTTTAGTTGTGGACTATAAAACGGTGAACTTTTTTTGCTAAGCTTTTCGATTTTATGAGTTAAATATTGTATCATTTATGGGAATGCCTTACGATTTTGTAACTTATAATATGAAATACGTGCACGAAAAAGTGCTAACGCGTACCTAACTATATTTTGCACCTAAGAATATTTATATTTTGCACCTGCTAAAAGTATTTTTACTCTTCCGTAAAAAGTTGGAAAGAGAGATACAAGTTTAGAATGTACTTTTATAATAAAAAAGGCACTAATATAAGAAAAAATATCTATCAATAGGCAAATAAATAAAAATTTCAGCTAAACTTATGTGAACTCATTTCGCGTGATGGCGAGAGTACATTCTATTCGCAATAACTATGCTATTATTAACAAGTCCTTTGGTTCAGTTACAGAAAATTGAAAACGATCAGAATTACATGATGTTGCCAACAGAAAGATCTTGCACAAGGAAATATTTATATAATAATAATTATTATTTAAGGCATAACGCTAGCTAAGATAAATAATATTTAGATCGTTAGCGCAAAAAGTAATATGAAAGAACGTTTGCAGATAAACTACAAACAAATTCTTAAAATCTTTTATATTATTTCTCATTCAAAAATATTTTTTATTTTATTCTTTATTATTTGCTTTATTCTTTTTCCAACAATGCTCGTTTTCCCATTCTGTGTACGCGCACAAACATTATTTGGAGTGAACGTAGCTTTTCAGACATGTTTTAATTAAAATTCCATCCTAATTCCAAACCCCCACCTTCAATTTGTGTTTATTATTTGCATAAAAATTCCACCCACTCCAAACGGTTCTTGAAAGAAGCTGACCTGGTTGTATTATTATCAAACGAAAGAGAATAAAAGAAAAAGCAACTCGTAGGATTCTATCCTGAATCGACTCGTTTGAAAGACGGATTCAGTTCTGACCTCAATTCTAATTGATCGTTTTAAAACACCTTTTATTTTTTATTCTCACATATTCATGATTATGATCATTTTTTGTGTTTTGCTGTAACTCCCGAACAACGGTTCTATGTCTCTGTTTGCACCAATAGGAAAACATTCGTATTGGAATAAAAGGTTATGCTTCTGATAGTAGATTACCTTGGAAAGGGGTATTCCGAATGAAAGGGAATAATAATTATATATTTTAACAATCGTCAGAAACTGAATTCTGATATTCAAATTCGTTTTTAAAACAGTTGAACTGGCTAAACATGAAATGAAAATAGGTGTGATGTAATACGTAAAAAAGATTGTTATTACCTACGTATTCTATTTTCGTACCCACGGGAAAATGCATTCATATTTGAAAGAGGAATGAAATTCGCCTCGTTCTGGGAGGTTGCAAATAACGTGGAGACCAATAGAATGTACTAATTCTATTTGCACAAATATGGCAACGGTAGCTTTGACAGCGGCCCTTGAGATTTAACAAAGTTTATGTAGCATGATGTTTCGCAACAGAATTGAGCTGTTCGTATCATAAAATCACACTCAATAATTTTTTTAAACAAGCAATTCAATATACTGAGTTTTTCTGCAAAGCTAAATGCAGAGGACTTCTATTGTTTTGGTAGCCTCTTTCGTAACTTATGACGAACTTGGCATGTAACCGGAAAGCAGTTTCAGCAAGCTGCTAACATTAAAAATTAACGTCAAAACGACAATAAATCAAATTCGTTCTTTACCGGAAGTATTTTTTCTCTTAATAATTTGCTTATGTTTACGCTGAAAAATCGTCTAACAGTTCACTACTTTTAAATAGCGTCTCAAAATTTCACCCTTCCTTTACTTCCTTTTTCCGTTACCATGGTAATAACCTCTGTCTGTTTACTTTTTCCACTCTATTTATATTTTATATCATTGATTCCTCCTCAACCATCAATAAATGTAAAAATAGCCTTAACTGAAGTGGGGAAATAAGTTCGGTGCATCGATAGTGTTAAATATTACTATGGTTTCAAACTAGAGTAGGGTGAGGGAAGCGCTTAACATTGAAGGGCTTATTTTAGAGTAGAAGGATATTTCACATTGCAGCAATAAATAGTGAAGAGAAATTGTGTTTCTAGGCAAGAAAAGAATAGTGATAAATTCAGAGACATACCGTTGAGAATTAGTTATCTAAAAATGAATTTCTCAATATATATCATCTTTCTTTGAATGCTAGCAATAAACATTTTGCAATGGCATGTTTTATCAATTTAATCCCTTGAAAAATAATTTTTTGCATGCTTTGTAAGAGTGCGATAAAAATAACTCTGTCTATCGTACATAGCAGATGTTACTGTTGCTAGGTGAATTTAAATTGTTGCATTCATTTAATTTATTATAACGCTGTGAAATTTAGCTTATTAGTTTTAAATTTTAAAGCTGCGAATGTATAATAGCATTCGTTAGGGGGAGTCATATCGGCTTTCGTTTGATGAGGTAGGTATTTTAATTAACGTCGCACTGGAGCAACACATCGGGCTATTGGCGACGGTCCGGGATAAATCCCCCAAAGGAAAGATCCAAGGACAACACCACGTAATTTTGAACTACGGTCAGATGACGAATCGTTTGATGAGATTAATACCGATAAGACTTTCTTATATGATAATGTTAAATTAATATAAAGACTTGATTTGTCCCCTTCTCATATCTAAACTGAATACGTTAATATTAAAAATTAATTTGGTCTAATCCCTCAAAGTTAGCGTATTTCTTGATATAAAGTCAATCGTTAGACATGATTTGGCCAATGTTTACATTAAATTAGAGAGCAAAGCGAAATCTTTTATTATAAGTGTAGCATGTTGTAAATGAAGATTTTTTCTTGTTAAATTCCTTCCTGGGCGTATTTCTCTTTTCTGAGTCAGTAAAACTTTCTTTTTGTTTATGTCTATTTATTTGTTTGGCGCACCTTGGCCAAATATGGCCCTTCGCGCCATAAAACCCCAAATAACTCTTCTGAAATAGCATCCTGTATTCTTTTCCTTCATTAAAATTCCTACGATTCGATGATAATGCTTTTAACTCCCTTTAACCTTCTGAGCATCATGAGATTTTCGAGTAGTGTAGTCAGTCTTTTCATCCATAACGCACATGACTAAATAACCCCTTCTATTGGTAGAAATAATCCTAATTTCCTATTGGTCAAGAAGGTCAAAACTGGTTAAAAGATAAGACTGCAAGTTGTTGAATGAATATATGTGTGTGAACCCCTCTGAGTGTTAATAAGCGGTAAAATTATTATTTGTTATAATTATTATTTGTTATATACGAGTATACTTTTGTTTTATTGGAATGCCTGTAATTTAATTTTAATCTAATTTTAAGATATTTCTTAACTTTCCAAAAGGATAATGACAATCTGATAACTAAAAGGGCGTTAGCAGTTAAGCAATTTCTCTTATTTCAGAACTAATTTTTAATCTCTTAACCCTCTAAGTAAGTACAAGATATCTCGTCCATCAAAATCTGACTAATTTTCCTAATGACGAGATACTTCATCAAGATATTACCGATTTGTTGATGACGAGATCAAGATCTTGGAAGTTTTCTTCTAACGACGAGATATCTCGTCCATCGAGATCTGGTCAGTTTTCCTGACGAGATATCTTGTCAAGACAACCACCAGGAGGGTTAACTCACTGAAACTCGCGACATTTCCAAGTGGAAAATCCACAACACACATAATGACGAAATAACCGCATCTATTGGTTGGAAAAATCCTAGGTAAGATTTGATTGGTCAAGGGGAGTGAAAACTGATTAGAAGTCATGTAGGGACTTACAAAGCGGATATATGCGTTCGTACCTCTCAGAGAGTTAAAAAGAAAACAAATCGGATTGATTTTTCACATTTTCTTTTGTTGCCAACTCCAAAGAACTCATTGACTGATATTCAAATGCTCCTCTTATGTTCACGAATACATTTTCCGCATCCTGGTTAGCGCGAACCCATCTTCATTTTATTCCACACTTATTGAGGAGCTTTTGTCTTTTTTTTATTTGTTTTTGTCCTGATGACGTCAGTGACGGGAGGAGCATTCTGCGCATGTCATTAAAGCACCAGGTGCCATGTGTTGTTTTGGGAAATTTCGTTAGCATAACAAGTTCGTCCCTTTAATCGATCATTAGATATCTCATAATGCTTCGTAAACTGTTCTCGAGAAACCGAAATTACATAGGAAGTGGTGTTTTATTGGAGGGATGTATTGCATTATTCTTAATAGTAAATAAACTACTTAATCATGAAATTTGAAATTTAAAATCCCTGTTCTGATCAAAACAGTTTTTTATTGAATTTCAAACATACAAAATGGAAAGCAAGAAATATGCATATAAGTACTAAACAGGAAATGAGGAGAAAAAACAAAACAAACTCCAAAAGTGTCATAAACAATCTGCATCTGCTCATGTATAAGTTGGTCATGTTCTTTATTATTTTTGTTCTTGATCTTTCTAAAATTGGGTATATATCTCTCTATTCTACCTCTCTCTCTCTCTCTCTCTCTCTCTATTTTGGTGTCTCTTTATCCTAATACGTATCCATAGTTTGCAAAAACATAACGCGTAGTCGACTGTTCCCAACTGTTCTAGGTCTATTTTGTGATGGAAACTAGCTTAATACTGTAAAGGAAATATAAAAGTAGTGAGCAATCTGATTGGTGCATCATCTGATTGGTGCACGGGATGGAAGAAAACGCCTATCCATTGATTCTTCATCTGATTGGTTCGAGCAACATCTAGTATTAGACTTTGGCGAGTTCACCATTTTTGTCGCCACTCTATAGAAATGCGGATTCACACATTTAACCGTCATAAGACGTTACATCGCCAAACGGGGCGATAAGATATACCAAATTGACCAACCAGGTCATTCACAGAGAAATCGTGTGCCTATTGGTCCTTTCTTTAAACTAGAATCCATTGAATCGATTCTATTGGTCCTTTCCTTCGATTAGTATCCTCTCTCTTGATCAATTCTGCAGAATAGAATCCTTCACAAAGATTCTATTGGCTCTTTGCTTATATTATAATAAATTTGGAGATATCATAGTGCGCCTTTCCGTAGAATAGGAACCTTTGGAAAGATTCTATTGCTCACTTCCTTAGAATAGAAACATTCGAATAGATTCTATCGGTCCTTTACTAGGACTAGAATCCTCTTGAAAGATTCTAATGGTCAAAAAGATCCAAATTGATTAGAAGTAATGCAGGGAATACTGCTGGTTGCAAGGCGGAATGATGCGAGTGAACTTCTCAGAGGGTTAAAAATTAGAAACCAGGGGTAGGAGGCATGGGTCCCCAGGTATACGGAATACACAAATATCAATTCAATTGTTTGAGAAACAAGATGCAAAATATTTGGAGTGTCACTATAAGTTTATTTCGTTGGGTTTTATGGCGTAAGGACCAACCATATTTGGCCAAAACGTTTTGAGAAGGAAAATGCAGTTTGTCTTTATGGATGAAATTCATGGGAGTTCGCAGTCAGAAATATCGATACATTAATTGAATCGGTGAGTGCAAACCCACCTGTCCAAAAATCTTGGAAACTGACTTTATTGCAGAAATGGGCTTGTATACGAGTAGAGTTGACACACAATGTGTAATGAAATCGAATTAGTCCGTGGCTTCAGTTAGTAAACATAGGTCCATGAAAAAATGCGGTGGGTGTAGAAACCACATGAGTCACTAATTTATGTGGTTTCTGCACCCATTTTTCTTAAATTTGGGAGGTGGAACTCGTGGTTTCAGCACTCACCGATTCAATAGATGTGTGAACAACTTAGTTTCCAAAGACGGTGGCACATAACCGCTCTCCAGGTGTTGTGATAAATGAAGATATGCCAACCATCTCATTGGAAAAACAAAATGGCCTCTTCCTGGTTATCTGTAGTACCACACGATTGCAAGAACATTAAGTGCTGATGTATCAACACATCTGCATATCAAGAGGATCGAGTCTTCCAAAGACGTGGCCGTGTTTAATAGCACGAAAGGGTGTATTCCGACACTTGGTGGATAATATCTGACGTTCGAGGGACGACAAGCGCCCACTCCGAGCAAGTCGTGTGGGTCGCAAAGGGTTGGGCAAGCTACAACCTCCAGTAACGGAAGAGGCGTTCTGTGTGGGAACAGTTACACTGGGGAGGTGGCTTTGGTGTGAGTGTCCTTGGGAAGTTTTCTCGGTTGTTTTTTCGCAGAGACCAAACGTAAAGAGAGTTGCTTGGTTTCTGATGTATTTTGTCCCGTTGCTGGCTGTCAGTCACCCAAAAAAGGGCGTCGTAACGACCTTGGGGATGAGACAGCTGTTGGAACGTGAAAGTGGAGACGTTCCATCGGCATTCGCTACTCGTGTGCTGCGATGCAAATTCGGAAGGTCATGGGCTGGCCGCTGTGTTTTGTAACTTTTGAGTCATTGTTGTGACTTCCTTTTCAATCACTAGTTAGAAATTTGATGGACACGAGTGAGACTTCATCCAAACAACTTAGTGTGATGTAGTAGACTGACGAGTGGTCTTTGGCAAAATAGTAAAACATAGCCAAAACATACAAACTAACTACGCTTCAATAAATGGCAGTGCTATTT
This sequence comes from Meta bourneti, assembly GCA_933210815.1. NCBI lineage: Eukaryota > Metazoa > Arthropoda > Arachnida > Araneae > Tetragnathidae > Meta > Meta bourneti. The sequence continues at coordinate 21,024,352 of OW119929.1, forward strand.
ACATCTAAGTCCCGCTTAGATGTGCGGTCTCCGTGGCTCTTGGGTTTGCCCACTACGATAGAAACCTGATAGTTGTATGAGGCGCAGTTTCGATTCTTCCTTGGGTGTATTTCTTCTGCCAGTAAAACTTTTTTTGTGTGTACGTCCATTGAATTGGCTAATACAACGCACCTCAATATAGTTTAATAAATGGTAGTGCTATTTACAATTGTATTTACATGAATGTCCCTTTTTTGGACATGGGGTCGGCGTGGTTCAATGGGTTTGCCCTCTACTATAGCAACCTGCAGGTTGTAGGAGACAAGGTTTGATTCTTCCATGGGTGTATTTCTCTCTTCTGTGTCTAAAACTTTCCTTGTGTGTGCACGTCCATTTACTTGGCTTTGTTTGGCACAGCTTTGCCAAATATGACCCTTTCGCCATCAAACCCGGCCAAACAAATCCAACATTTCAAGACATGGCTTCATTGGCTAAGTCCTGAATCGTTCCAAGGAGGCATATAGACTTTAATCATTCTTTCCAGTGGAATGGAATCTCTAAAAGAGATGAAGCCAGTTGCATCAACATCGGATTGATGGATTCTTTGAACCCGAAAAATATATCAGAAGACTTGCTCATCTGGGTTTCCTGTCTTCACGACTGCCCTGTCTCTTCTCTGGTTCACTGCCCCTCTCTGGCGACCCCCAATCCTGTCGCCAAACCCCCTGTGAAAGAATTATAGGAGAGGGTGTCTTCTCTCGACAGAGAGAAAAAGGATGACATTGCACTACTAAACAAGACATATGTCGGAATAGAACTTCGGACAGCGATTCTGAATAGTTTCTGAAGAGTATGCACCTGATATTAGCCCTCCAAGAGGTTCCAACGAGGTAATCGTTCCAAAGAAAGATTCTATTCTGTGGAAAGGACCAACAGATCTTCTCTAAAGGTTGTAAGAATCCTTAGATTCTTTAGAAATGTGTGGTTATTTAGTCAATAAATGCGTTGTGGGGTAAAAGCAGCACTACACTACTCGCAAATGGTGACTCTCAGAGGTTTTACCACTAAAATCACTTAACCCTCCAAGTGGTTTCGACGAGATATCTTGTCTATCAAAATTTGGTTTAAGATCTGACCAATTTTGCTAATGACGAGAAATCTCATCATCACGATATTGTCGATTACTTTATGATGATGTGATCAAGATCTGGTCAGTTTTCTTCTAATGACAAGATACTTCTTCGAGACAACCCCCAGCAGAGTTAAAGTTCATTTTCACCACAGCAGTTTCCATGTGTTATATTTTCGTAATAATATGTTCGCTTTGTATAAATTAACCATTCAATAGAAAGCAACTCTGGAAAAGTGAGAGCAAAATAGCCAGTGCTGAAGTCAATTTGGAATACTTTTAATTTATAGAAGGCTAATTTATATTAAGCAATTTTAATTAATGCACGAGAGAATCCATTCAATCTTTCAGTCGTAGGAAGTGATTATGGAAGTGATTATGTCCATCACTCTTGGAGTGATGGACAAAACTATTACCTTAACTGTTATTATTACTAATACCTGAACTGTTATTATTAATTTGCGATAACAGCTATTAACTGCTAATATTAACTGTTTCGTTAACAGCTAATGACCAACACTAACAGTTAGTGAATAAGTTTAACAGCTATTAAAGCTGCTAGAGATTGACGTTAACGATTAATTTAGATATTTAGTAATTGTTCGAATTATTACTAATTTTAACTTTTTTATTACCAGACATTTTAAGTTACCGATTTAACAGACTGCAAATATTTTCGGTGACAGTTGATAACTGGTAATTTGTAATAATATTATTATTATTTTAACCGCTATTGGAATAACAACACATGTAAAGTATCATAGCTGTTTTGGAACGAAGAGAAAGGTAAGGATTGCTGTATCCTATATTTGGGGCTCGAACTTCTAGGCGTCCTCAAAACGTGAGATAGGTATTATTACAAAAATGCAGACACGGATAATCAAAGATATTATGGAAATAGATAATATAGGAAGAATTTGGGGAAATACTCGTGTTTCTTATCCTTGAAGAACTCTAAACCACACAAGTGAGACGTTGTTTATTTGTATAATTTAAACTCTGCAGTTTTTTAGGAGAAAAAACACTTTTTATATTGAAAAATATTTATAAAATATACTTTACCAGAATTTGAAATACATTAATATCCTTTCTTTTGGAATATTTGTTTGACATTCTGCTCTTCCGAAATTTGGATTTATATCTTACTCCCTCTCCTGTGATATCTTTTCTTTCGTGTTTCAATACCTTATTTTCTCTTCTTTCCACACTCTATATGGGTCGGTAGCCCGGTTGGAAGAGTACCGGATTACAAACGGAGGGTTGGGAGTTCGAATCCAACCAAAGACCGTCGTGTACAAAGGGGACTGGTGCACGTTAAATCAAACGTGGCTTCAAATGTCCTCACATTGGCGTGGTGTGGAAATTTGGCGAGTGGGATGCCAGCTCAGGTGTGACCTCGTCATCTCACCGTGGTTCAAAATTACGTGGTGCTATCCTCGGATCTTTTCCTTCGGGTTTGATCCCGGACCATCGCCAATAGCCCGTTGTGTTGCTCCAGTACGATGTTAATTAAAATACCTACCTATACCTACCATACTTTTTATTGACAAGCAAAGCGAAGTCCCTATTCCATTCTCAACAAAACCGAGATTTGCCTGAATTTCGCTATTTCTTTTAATCAGATTGTTTAGAAAATTCATTGAAAAGAGAAGAGCAAGAAACTATTATTAGCTTTGATGCTACCTTTCTCTATTCTTAAAAGTAATTCAATCTCATATTTGATTCTTTAATAGATATAAAAATGGGTTTTCTTTTTTTTATTGGACTCATGCCATGTTACTTCGAAGTATGGAATCACACTTCATTTTTCAATCCTTTAAATAAAATTTGATCAAAAGAACGATGTGGAGATAACCATATTTGATAAAAACAAAAACCAGCTAGATTTGTTTAAAACTTAAAAATTGTTTGTTAAAAATTGTTAACATTGTTTTCAAGTCCTCAGACACAAGGATAACAAGCAACGTTCCAAAGTTTGAATCCCTGTTCTTGGCATCATCCACAATTTTTAAAATTACGACTACCAACCTTACAATCAGAAACAAAAATTATGTTGGAATGTTTACTCCATTTGAGACGAAATAGGAGTGTGGACGAATTCACTACTGAAGATTTGGACTTCGATTCATTTGCTTAATTGCCGATTTCTTCCTAAAGATGTTTATTTTCATTCCAAAAAAGTTAAAAGTTTAGGACACTATCGTTTTGTGACTATTTGTTTCTGTTGTTTTATTGGACCCCCATTAGGGTTTCAGAATTTGGAAGAATTCACTACTAAAGGATTTGACTTCGATTCGTTTGCTGAATTGCCGATCTGTTCCTAATGATGTTTCTTTTTGTTCCAAAAAGTGAACTTTTATTACCTCATTGTTTTGTGTCTATTTCTTTTTGTTTTTCAAACTGGGCGCTTACTAGGGCTTCAGAATTTGGAAGAATTCACTACTGAAGGATTTGATTTCGATTGATTTTCTCGTTTGCCGATTTCTACATAGCTATTTTTCTTTCAAAAAAAGTGAAAGTTTGCTGCCAGGCAATGATCTCATCGTTTTGTGGCTCTTCTTATTGGACGCCTACAAGGGCATCAGAATGGAAACTGGTTGTTTATAATGACTGGTGAAAGTTACGTAGGCGAACTTGAAAAACTCTCGATTCCCGACGGGGAAAGATTCTATACCATTTTAAATTAGATGTAGTTGGTTTTTGTTATTCCGCGATCGATTTCGTTCAGCTGTGACATCTGGTACTGAAGTATTCCAGCGGTAGCGGAAAATCACTTTTATGCTACTTCAATTCAGGACCTTAAACCTCCAAGTGTTCTCGACGAGATATTTCGTCGCCCATCAAGATCTGAGAACTAAAATATAAAGTTTGGGTTTTATGGCGCAAGAGTTATATTTGTCCAAGCTGTGCCAAACACAAGACACAGAAGCGTCAAGCAACTGACATACACACAAAGGAAAGCATCATTGATTACAAAAGAGAGGAACACACCCAGACCACTCTACAGGGTTAAACTGAAGGGAGGACATATGACTAGGGTACCTCGGGGATGTGATGCCGTGTTTACTTAATCCTCCTGGTGGTTAAACTTCGAAAACTGCCCAGTAGTGTCCAGCCTCTGGTGCAAAAATCTGTTCCAAACTGTCACATGTTCTGGGAAAGGGACAATTTATTTTTCCTACTTGGATTTTCATTCCCATGGAGTAATGGGGCAGTTTTGTCCCGACTATATATCTTGTCCCTAGCAAAATTGACCAGACCTCGAATGAGATATATCGTCAAAACAGTTGGAGGGTTAAAGAAAGTAAAACCACTGAAGGAATCTGTTTGAGACTGAGGAAATGAAGAACTGCAGAAAGCTGGAGACGTGTTATAGGGGTTTTTCAACTCTTTCAGGTGTTCTCACTCACATATCCGTTCAGCAACCCGCAATGTTCTTTGCATAACTTCTTACAAGATTTTACTTTCTTGACCAATATAATCTTTCCCATGAATCTTTCAACCAATAGACGTGGTGATTATTCATAATGTGAGAGGAAAGCAATATTACACTTAACGGAAAATCGCTTGACTCTAAGAGGGTTAAAAGAATGCATGACCCTGTTACTTCCTGTTTTACACCACTTATTTTTTCATCATATTGCCAATTGGCCATCTTTACAATATTATCCATGTGGTGCACCACCAATCAGTCAAATTAAATGTGATCTATGTCCTTTTCTTGCCAAGCAATTAAACTTCCTGGTGGTTGTCTCGACGAGGTATCTCGTCCTTAGCAAAACTGATCAGATATTGATGGACGAGATATCTCGCGCGTCCATCGAGTATGAAAAAAACTTACCAGATCTTGATCTGATCATCATAAAAAAATCAGAAATATCTTGAGATGATGAGATATCTCGTCATATAAAATTGGTCAGATCTTGATGGACGAGATATCTCGTCGAAACCACTTGGAGTGTTAAGTAGCTGAAAAGAAACTAACGCAGATGAAACACCTTTTCGTAAAACTGCTGACATAAGCCACTTCAAGCTCACAACTCGATTTAGTGGATATTTTTACGTGCAGTTTCTACCGCGGATCGGGCTAATTAAGTGACCCCGAACTAAGTAATGGCGCTTCCTCATTCATTTACTTATTCATTACTACCTCAGCAGTTCTCCCAACCATTCACGGACACATCGAGGGGTGCATTCCATGTATAGTTCGTCTGCGGCCCCCTGTTGTTTGAGGTGGTCGGTAGGGGGCGCTTATTAGGCACGCTGCATGACGTGAGCTAGAGATTCGCCACTTTCCCGGCAGGGGGCGATGGGGTGAAAGGGTTAACCGGCAGGGTGCAAGGAGGTCAAAAGGTAGGAACAGGGGCTTCCTGTATACCATCCAGCGCGAACTGATTAATTAGTACGAAAGATTACAGTTGAGGAATTTCTGGCGTTTGAGAACTTGTTCTGGATTTCGTTATAACTATTTGTTTACTATCATATCCATGCAGATGTAGTTTGCCGAAATTAGGTTATTCCTTGATCGAAAAAACACACTTTTTATCGTCGGAGTGAACAAAAGTTTTTTATCATTCCTGGTGCTGTAGGAACGTCAAAATTCGTAAAGACCTGAGTGATAGAATTCAGAAAATACTTCAATAAACTAGCCCTTAAATTCTCTCGAAACTTGGAACAAATTGATAACGTAACAATATAGCAAATCCTCAGATATGACTTTCGTGAAACAATAAATAGTAAAAGACCAAGAGCTATACTTAATTTTTAATAATGTGAATTAACGTCATGCTGGAGCAACACAATGGGCTATTGGTGACGATCTGGGATCAGTGCCAAAGGGAAAGTACCGAGGACAACACCTCGTAATTTTGAACCACGATCAGTTGACGAGTTCAACACCTGAGCTGGCATCCCACTCTCCAAACTTCCACACCACGCAAGCGTGAGGACATGAGACCACGACAAATTAACCACCAGCCCCCACGTACACGACGGTCTGTGGTTGGATCGAGTTTCGAACTCGCTACCCTCCAGTTGCTAGTCCGCTACTCTTCCAACCGGGCTAACACAGCCCTGAATAATATAGTCATTCGGCTCTTGATAGAAAAGGAAAAGATGCCGATGTGCACCAAAGTAATTCCAAGATTCGCGTTATTTGACTTGAACTTCACTTTTGATCTTATTTAAATATTTTGAGAGAGTGAAAACGAGGTAAAGGGACTGGACTCATTTTTGTTGACAATTTATAGCTAAACGATCACATAGATTTAATTAATTGCATTCATTTAATAGCACCCTAATTACTTATTATTACTTATACACCTTAAATTTTAAATATAAGAAAATTATTTTATTTTCTTATTTTAATATTTGATTTCTTATTGAAATTGGGAATTTATCATATCATTACCATAGTATAGTCATCTGCAGGCTGGAGTCTCAGACGTTATCCGCCATAGATTTTTCCGCCATTGGTCTTAACCGTCGATCTCGATCCACTCTTCTTGAAGCGATGCGAAATATATTTTGTAATGTCGATACCAATCGAATAGGTTCGCATTGGACGATAATGCCTATTTCGCGAAAGGGAACACAAGAAGCTGTTTAGAATTTGTCTAGAACAAAAAGCGCAGAACACTATTGAATCACGTGCCCTGTAGTAGGCCATCAATCGAATGGAGATGGAAATCGTGTGAACATTCCGTCAGCATAAAACTCGCGAAAGCATTCCAAAAGGCCGGAGAATCTTCAATATTTCATAGTTTATTTATACGTTCACAATAGCCGATAAATCTCTCTTAGGAAGTGCACTGGCTGCACATAAAATGAATGCAGACCCAACAATGAAGTATGACTCTCGGATGTTATTTCCAGAATACTTTTATTTTCATGCCCCTTGTTTCCCAATTGCATCACTAGTGAGGGTGAAAGCTGAAATATTAGAACAAGATTTTCTATCATATTCCTATAAAACCTCTTTTCACACTTCAAAGGCATTCAAATTGTATTTCTCAGAAAATTAATAAGTTTCTACGAACCATAGGTTGAGAGTTCGATGCATTAAATATGTACCCCTTCTGGTTGGTTGGTTTTTTGGGGGTTTTAAGGCGCCAGGACCATATTTGGCCATGCTGCGCCAGACACAAAAAATGCAATATCAAGTAATAGACATACACACGCATGAAAGGTTTTACTGACACAGAAGAGAGACATACAACAAGGGAGGAATGCACCTGACAGGAATCGAACCTGTGCCGCCTACAACTCGAAGGTTGCTAGCGAATTGGACATACCCATTGAGCCACGATGACCCTGTACCCCTTCTGAAGTATACAATAAACAACTCTAAAACCTTATATTCAAAGTTTGTAGTTGTTTATTATACTTACTCAACAGATTTTAAATATATGCGAAGTTATAGTACTATTTTATAAGATTAAAATTACCAGATTATATATATATATATATATATATATATATATATATATATATATATATATATATATATCTTAGAATTTCTTATTACATCTTTAGGTTATCCATTATCATCATTCATTTTCCGATTCTCACACTGGCAATTAATTTCAGGCGATTTCTATAAGTACCTCTGTTGCTACACACACAAAATGTTGTCTTCCACAAAAAATTTATTCAGATCAATCTACAATTAAGCTTTCCTCAAAGTTTGAAGTATATGCCAGACGGAAATATTATTTACTTATCGTCTCAAAGATCTCTATCTAGACATATAGATCATATCTAGCGTTTTCGCTTAACTCTCCAAGTGGTTTCGACGATATACCTCGTCCATCAAGATCTGACCAATTTTGCTAATGACGAGATATATCGTCCATCAAGATCTGGCCAGTTTTGCTAATGGCGTGATACTTAGTCGAGAAAACAACCAGCAGGGTTAAGCGTATAAAATAGATATAAGTTATCTTTACATTCAAATGTTTGTTTTAACCTTGTGAGGGTTCACAAGCATATATCTGTTCTGCAACCTACAGTTTTTCCTGTGCACAATTTTCCTGCCCTGTTTCGACCTCCTTGATATTTAGAATCTTTCCTACGATTCTTTCAACCAATTAATCAACCAGACGGGTAAGTAGCTGGCATTGAGTTTATCTGTATCGTGTCTGCCATCATTCAATCTAATTCGTGGGCTTACATAAATCTAGAATGCATGTTGTGAATTTTTTCATTTAGGAGAGATCAAAAATTAGTTCTGAAGTACACGAAATTGTTTTTATTATTGCTTACATCATTGTAATTATCAGATTCTTGTCCTCGTTTTTAAAAATATCAGAAATATTTTAAAATGAGTTAAAAATTAATTTGCAGATATTTTTGAATGAAACAAAAGCATAGATGACAAACTATTAATAAAACGATGAATTAAAAAATCTCAAACTCATCACTCAGAAGAAATTGGATTTGGAAACATTCTTGATGTTTTTATTTCATATTTGAGCTTAGAAATAGATTCCTTTTCGAAAGGGAGTTTTCTTATTTTTGGCAATGGTTTTGAAAGATAAACAAGACAAATCAAATGGAAAATATTGACTACTTCTAAGTTCTTTTCATAAATCGAATCCAACCAAAGACCGTAATGCACAAGGGGGCTGGTGCACGTTAAACCAGTCGTGGCCACAAATGTCCTCACGTTGGCGTGGTGTGGAAGTTTGGAGAGTGGGGTGCCAGCTCAGGTAAGACCTCATCATCTCACCTTGGTACAAAATTACGTGTTGTCCTCGATCTCCCTTCTGGTTTGATCCCGAACAGTCGCCAATAGCCCGCTGTGTTGCTCCATTGCGACATTAATTAAAATACATACCTACCTTTTCATAAAACTTCGAAAGTAGTAAAACAAACGAGAAGGTCGACTGTTTGGTTCTTTTGCGTCTTTTACTAACTTTTGAAAATGACTTGTACGTCTGTGGAAATTGGTAACCGTGACCAACATTACGGAATGTCGTATGTCTGATTTGTTGCAGTCTTGGTTGAAAGGAAAATAAATTCGTCTGCTTAGTGAAGTAAAACGATCATTGAATGTGTCCTTAAATAGAATTTTTATTTGTTAAACTTTGTAAATCCAATCAATTTTTTACCAAATGGGAAGCTATAATCTTTTATTTGGTTTCTAAAAGATCACGTATTTCAAATCACTGTTCTTTCATTTAGGCAATATTGGCAACGTACGAGTTCGATCTGGCGATTGATGCATTTATTTATTTTCATTATTTATTTTCATTTTAATATTTACTAGCTGAATTACCCGGCGTTGCTAGGGTTGAATTGTTCGTAATTCATCGTAATATTACTCAGTGTTATTCTTATGGAGTTTTAGAATTGTTTCTAGCCCCTACAAAGGCCCAAAACAAATGGAACGGGGATTAATATATAACTATGTTTCCCACAGGATTCTGAAGAATGAGAGTACCAAACTTGATGTGAATTTGTCTGACAGTGATCGTTAAAATACTCAATGTTATTCCTATGGGGATTTCGAATTGTTTTTAGCCCCCTCTGCACACCCAAGATAAATAGAACGGGGTTAATATGTAGCCTACGTTAGCAGCAGGGTTCTAAAGAATATGTGTACGAAATTGGGGTGTGAATTGGTCAAGCGGTGTAGATTTGTATAGAGAACAGACTGACGCCAACTCTGCTTTATATAAATAGATTGTTCTTGCAACTTCCCAGCGCAATTTTGATTTTAACTGTAACCGGAATTGGAATTCTGATTTGGAAACCAATAAAGTTTTCAGAACAGAATTCGTCAGTTCAACGGTTGGTGTCATGTATGAAGTTGCAGTTGTAATAAAGTCTTGTTTTTCCATATAGTTTTAATTTCAGTATAGCTTCTACATGCGCTATTTCACAATACAGTCCACTCAAGAAATTTGTAGGACACTTGGGTCCTTAAGTAGAATGAACGGCGGACAGGCAATTTTTGAGATTTCTAAGACAACATTAGAAAAAGCTGAGTATTTATACAGAAAAATTATACAGTGAACGAGAGGGATTTTCAGTGTGTACACACAAACCAGATGAAAGATAGGATTTTACACAAATGCTCTCGCATGATACACATTGGCGTTACCACAAAATGCAGTTTATCGCCGTTTTGACTACGTCTGTCGTTTAATCTAATTTGCGTTGACCAATCGATTATCATACAAATTTGGAATTCATTCTTTGGAATCTATTGGCGATGTGCTAAAATTGTATTCGAGAAACAAGCTGTGACGTCACGTTCGGAATATGTATAGGAAGCACGTTCCCATCACATAAACATTACCACCACCTACATTTAACTGGGCATGAAGTGATTCTTTATGAGAACATCGTTGTAGATGGTAGTCTCTTTTTCCAATATATTCCGCATCCATTTTATCGGGGATGAAATGTTTGGAAAAATATAATTTATTCGTGAAAATAATGTGCAAAAAGAAACGCAGTAGATGGATGCATAACAAACGTGTGGACATATTAAAATATAAAGTAATGCACCGTTTAAAAAAAGAACAATTAAAATAAAGTAGCTCATTCGATAAATCATAACAATAAAAAATATCAGTTTATTCTGCAAACGAGAAAATTTTAAATATATCATTCAGAGAATGAGAGCATTTAAAATATACCATACCTGATGATAACTAGATGTTTCTGATAGCTGCTTCTTTCACATTTTTTAAACAATAAAGTTTTGATAAAATATTTTAATTGTGAAGCTAATTACTAAAAATAATTCATAAATATAATCTATTTTCATTTCATTTAAATGGTAGAGGAAATTTGTGTGGATATTGTTTTGTAACATTACGGTGCTCTAAATTCATTTTTCAAACAATAGAGTTTTAATAAATGTCTTAATTGTGAAGTTTTTAATTGCAAAAAAAGAATTCACAAATATAATCTATATTAATTTCCATTTCATCTAAATGGAAGATGAGATTGTGTCTATTCTGATCTGCGACATCGCGTTGTTCTAAAAACGAAACGAATTGCATTGTGAATTCGAAAGTAAATAGTCATTATTCGAATGAGGTAAAAGTAACAAGTGGCTGATATTCCACCCCTCTCCGTCCGAAAATCGTTTTCTTATTCCGGACCACGCGCTCCTTCTTGTTCTTCCGAGCCACGTGACGTCACGAAAGAAACCAGATGGTCGTTTTCTTTTACCCTTCATTTTCACTTCAGTAGTCGAGAGCGAGCGATCACAGGTTTCGGTCACAGTGAAAGGCCGAGAAAACCGGCGAAAAGAGCACATTGTTGCGCGTGGAGTTATCACTTTTCCCTCTTTTGGATTTTAGACCGAAAATTGAGCGAACAATTTCTGTGATACACTAATATGGAACCTTTGGGCCAAAAATATGCAGGTATGTGTGTCTCATTTATCAGATCATTTGCAAATTAATTACAAATTTAAAATAGACATTTTTGGTAGTTAGTTTCATCTGTCAATAAAAAGAGTTGTTTAGTAAATCAAGTTTAACTTTAGATAACACAATTATTTAATAAATGAATATTATTGGAACAGGTGAGATGTTTGTTTCCAAATTAAAAGTAATAGTTTTGAAAAATATTTTATGTTTTGAATATAAACCTTTTATATAAATAATGTTCCTTGGAGGAAAAAAGATAAAAAAGTAAATAAAATTTACATTTAAACAATATATCCTTTGTCAATTTTAAAACAAAAATTTTCAAGTGTTCAAATACAGAAGAAAAATGATAAATTATTTTATTAAGTATCCGATGTTTGTAGATTTAATATTGAAAGTAATATTTATTATTAACGTATTCAATAATTTTCAAAATTTCAAAGGTTTATCCAAAGGCTATGAAAACATTTCATTTTGAAATATGTGCAGCGTAAGATTAAAAGTAAAAGTTAAAAGACTGTTTTTAAGTTTCAGCATCAGGGGTTTTAGGTAAAAAGTTTTTCTTAATGTTTTAGTTGGTTAAATATGTTTAATTATGAATCCATTAGATCAATGTTCTTTCATTTTTATTTAACTTCAAGTTACATAAATGAAGGTTTAGTATTAACCAAGCATTTTAACATTTATGTTTTAATCAAAACTGCTACTATTTAGGAACTTTTGACGAAAACTGGTATGTTTAATTTTTGAACGTGAAATAAATACCTATAGGAATATTTCAAATTATGGTGTTTATTTTTTTACACCATTTTTGTTAAAATATTTTCATACTATTACATACTGTTTACAAAAGCCGCTCTATATAACTTTTAAATCGACAACTTTGGTATGTAAAGATGCTGAGGGACAGGATGGTAGGTTGGTTGGGATTTTATGGTGGACATATTTGGCCATACTGCACCAGACACAAGACATAAATTTCAAGTAATAGACATACACACATAATGAAAGTTTTACTAACACAGAAGCGAGAAATACACCCAAGGAGGAGCTAAGGAATATTTTCGTTTAGAGGTACAGGTTTTTAAGCCCATGATATGTTCAGATTTATGAAGCCCTCTGTATACAAATATTTATTATGCAAAAATAACCAAAACCACAGTGGTTCATAGATTCACGCGAAACCATTGGAATACAAAGGTGCTGAAATAATAGTTTCTTTAATAAAGCACAAAAATGGTATTAACAATACAAACCGTATTATGTGAAAACTGTTTATAATTCTGAAATCAGCAAAAATTACCAAGAAACAACAGAACTTAACTAACATCAATACCCATGCAGTTTACAGCTATTATATTTTTGAAAGCTTCAATTCTTAAATTATTGCAATTTTTTATTCTAAAACAATTTTTAGTACATTATTAGCTCAAAAAAGAATGCCAGTTCAAAATTTTATTTATGAAAGTGTAGCATCCCTATTAACTTTAAAAAAGTACTGTGGAAAAGAATGAGAATTAGATTCAAAACGAATTGAACGATCAGTTTTCATTGAATCAAACTTGTCGATTTATAAAAGCGTTTGCTTCATTGAAAGGACCTATTAAAATGACTCGTTTCATCGAATTTCTACATTTAAAAAAAAATGTAAATTGACAGATAAACGAGTATAGTTTTGTTTTCAGTTATATCATCGGCATAGTAGAAACTCATTTACTGACATTCTGTGAAATTAAAACCTGTTTGAAAGAAACGTAACACAATCAAAATGCTTATAATCTTTATTTTTGACCTAAAAATTAAGTCTTTAAAGTGGTTCTACTGAAAATCATTTTTTGCTAGTTAATGAGTTTCTGCTCTAAGCCGACAATATATTTTAATCGCATTCGTTTTCTAAGAAAATGTATTTATTGTTATTTCAATATCTTTTTAAAAATTATACTTAATGGATGTATAATTTTGTGGGAACATTCTGTAGAATTGAAAAATTTATCTATATATATATATATATTGCTACCTAGAAAAATAAAATTTCCAAAAGAAAATTTGGATGACTTAATTATCACAACTTTGTGAATTTTATTGTGTTGTCTGGCGCAACTTCGCCAAATATGGTCCTTGTGCTCTAAAAAACACAACCCAACATTGTGAAGTTGAATTCAAAAGCAGAATCCTCTTCTGACGCATTAAAAAGGGTTGGAATGTAGATCCGTTTAGAGTGTTTTGTTTTCGAAACTAAAACAACGAATACTCGGATTTTTTTTAAAAAAACGCAATGTTACTGCGAAACTATTAACCATCGGAGGGTGTTCACACACATACATGAAAAACAAGAGTCAAATAATTCAAAACGCAAAAGCTTTTCATGTAAATATTTAACCCCTCTGAGTGTCACGAGATTTCCGAGTAGTTTAACATTGCATTTATCCTATAATACACATGACTAAATAAAAATATGTATTGGTTGAAAGATTTCTAGGAAAGATTCTATTGGTCAAGAAGGTCAAAACTGGTTACAAGGCATGCAGAAAAGACTACAGGTTCCAAAACGGATGTATGTGTGCGAACCCCTCAGAGGGGAAAAGGCATATATTAGATAGGATTTAAAATTTACGTGTCTCCTTAAAATGAGCTCGTTCATTCCCATTTAGCATTGATGTACAAATTCGATAGGGAAGCGTCATTATAGGATTATAGTCTAGGAATAGTAGAAGAGTCTTTTTTACTTTCGATATTTCTTGTTTCAATTACACCTTGAATCTGAGATGAAGGGTCCATTACTTGTATTTATTGGTGATAGGATTAATCACATTGCATCTCTTACATAAGCTTGCTTGGGATGAAAGAGCACTGGACATCAATCACTTGTAAACTATATTGTCATCACTTTGTTTTTACTGTTTGTCAAACTTTTGTGAAAAATATTTTTTCGTGATTAGTTATTTTTAAGTTAAACAATTTTCTATTTAGAGATAAGGTTCCCCGACATTATAATGACTAAATAAATTTGATTCTTAGTTGTAAATCGTATGAGAAATGACAGACCATGCAAAAAGACAGTGGTTAACCCACCAAACGGTTTCGACGAGATATCTTTCTTCAAGATCTGAGCAATTCTGCTCATGACGAGATATCTCGTCATCAAGATACTGTCGATTTGTTGATGACGACGAGATCAAGATCTGGTCAGTTTCTTCAAATGACGAGATGTCTTGTTCATTAGGATCTGGTCAGTTTTCTTCTGACATCTCTCGTCGGGAAAACCACCGTTAAAATAAGCATTAGAGGAAAAAATTTAAGTCCATACACATATAGACAGTTGACTACAACCCATATTCTTATGACCTAATCATTTATAACGAATTCAAGCATGTTTTTGTTTCCTTATGAACTATACTGATTAAATATAGAAAACACATTTTTTGTGGTGTTTAATTCGTGCTTTTCTTTGTGCGAAATATGACAAAAGTGCTCTACTCAGTCATGCTTTTACAATTATGGTTCTCAACGTTCGCCTTAATTGCATAATTTTTAATTTCACGAGGCCCCCCCCCCCCTCCGTACTGGACGTCTTTGATTGGATCGATTTTCGAACTCGTAACCCCTGCTTGCTTAATCCGCGACTTTACCAACCCCTAATTGAAAAGTAAAACGCTTGTAATGCACACACATTTTTTTTTTGTCTCCTTTTTTTATTCAGATCTTCCAATCCATTTCCCAGCACTTTAATTTCATTTGTAAATTGTGTGATGATACACTCATACACCATAGTTTAAAACGCCTAAATAAATACCGTGAATTTATAAATCGAGATATGCTGAATTGAAAATAATCGTTCCCTTGCCACTATTATATAATTGTTGAACGAAACTATTGAAATCCTGAACTGTTTACAAAATTATTCATAACCATTGTGATGATTAACAGTTATTGAGACGTGTTAATCTTTTTATATAAACATGTTGCACTACACACAATAATTAGTCATTTATTAAATGTTACTTTATTTTACTTTCGAGGGCTCTCAGCCACCATGGATGGAGTCACACTATTATTTTACCTCATATAATATAAAATGAAACGTTAACAGCTCTTTAAAATACAAAAAGGAAG
The DNA here is from genome assembly GCA_933210815.1 of Meta bourneti. Taxonomy (NCBI): domain Eukaryota; kingdom Metazoa; phylum Arthropoda; class Arachnida; order Araneae; family Tetragnathidae; genus Meta; species Meta bourneti. The sequence continues at coordinate 21,039,964 of OW119929.1, forward strand.
TTGAATATGTGAATTTTTTTCAGAAAATGATGGTTGGGAATTGATAGGGCATTATTATTTTCTTAACTTTCTAGTTTGCCGTGAAGTTTGAGTTATTATTTGGTTGGTACTATTAATACCCGTATCGATTCGCATTGAATATATACAGATTTTACCTTTCGACATATTTGTGTGTTATTTTATTTAAAATTATTATGGTGAATATATTTACATTTTATCATTCGCCGGAGAATTTTTGATGCTTTAGGCAAATCAGTCGAACATGTTTCCACGGCAGTTTCGTTGTCGTTGAACAGATTTTTGAGCTTTGTCAACTTCATATTCGTGTGTTTGTACTCCTCCGATTGCTCGGCTCGCAACAGCTTTTTACGTTTTATGTTGATTCGAAAGGTCTCTTCGTGTTCTATATTATGCTCTATATTAAATTTTACTTCAACGGTCTTTAGAAAGACATAGTGAGCTGCTATTAGTGGTGTTGAGCTAGAAGTTCCAGACAGAATAAGCTGTGGACTTTTCACAACACTAGAGTTTAGGGTTGTATATTCGCTGCTTCATACGTAAGATCATGATATTTTACCAGAAAGAATACTGTACAGCAGAAAATTTTACTACTATGCACTTTAGAGTCTTTTTGTCTGTCTGATGAATAACAATTTATAATGATAATTTGAATAAAAATAAAATATGTTAATTGTAAATCCTTAAGTAGATAGAATACGTTTAGACGTAATGGGACAAGTCTTGTTTTATTTCTTTGTATCAACCACAATTCTATTTATGAGAAAAATGTTATATAAGTTTTACAGGGTTAAATTGATTGTCAATCACTTTAACATGTAGTTTAACGTATTTATGCAATCCTTTAGACAAATTCAGTTACACAGCAGATAATAGAAGTATCGAACTATAACATATTTCAGTACAATTGCTTAACATAAAAGCCATTACTAGAACACAGATGGCAGCAAAAAATATGAAGTAACAAAGCCCATACACAGCTTATAACTAAAAGAATCTGAAGTACAAAACTTAATTCTCAAAAATCGCTTGTAAAATTTCGAAATACTACGGTATTATCAATAAAAATATCTAGATGTGATAAAATATTGATGGTTTCGAAGCATAGAGATCAGTAAATTACGATTTCAAATACTTCGGGCCATAGAAAATTTGTTGTATAAATTGGATGGTTTGGGTGTTTTATGGCGCGAGGGCCACATTTGGCCATGCTGCGCCAGACAAAAGACATAATATCAAATAATAGACAGACACATAAGAAATAAGACATAAGAATAGACACACAAAGAAAGTTTACTGATACAGAAGAGAGAAATATACCCAGGGAGAAATGCACTTGACAGGAATCTTACCTGCACCGCCTACAACTCGCAGGTTGCTAGCGCAGTGGGCATACCCACTGAACCAACACGGTCCCATACAATGAAGGAGGAAGGAAAATCAAAAAGCACAGGGTAGGCAATGGTAAAAATGAAAGGGAGGGAAAATCACACAGGTACCTCGGATTTTGTTGTATAAGAAAGGATATGTATCGAAATCACAGTTCCATGAGACTACAGCCGTTTCTTTTGTTACGTTATAATCATAAAAACTCATTCCCAAAAAACATAATGCGTCAAAACAAATAACTGAAATGTTCAAGACATAATAAATCATGTATTTATAATAAATATCAGACTTCATTTAAGTTATTACAAATCTCTTCTTTCTGTATGTTAAAAGAATTACTCAAAGAAACAAAGACTGTTTCGTAGCTCTACACTTCAATCCTACAATGTTGTACATCCAATTTTCTGTATTTCGAAACGCGCATTGCCGCAAAAACCACATTCTATTTCCGTAAAAGGCAGCAATGTTATTAAAAGAAAACCACATCCTCTGCTGACCCATTTCAAACTCGAGCAAACGACTCTAGAAAATTTTCTGACACAGAAAAAACTCTTTTCCACAGGTAGGTAGCCAACTACGAAATGTCCTTGAGGAGTTATATTCCAAGCCCTAATTGCATACATCAGAACAGGTCCAACATCTTTTCAAAGGAGAACGATAAAAAAACGAGTGAAAACGCTAGTCTGTTTTCTATTTTCTTTCTAGCGAATGTTAAGTATTTTCTCCACAGTTATTTCGTACTTCGTAATTAGTTAGCGGAGTTTTTTAATTTCTTTTATAACCCAGCGTTAAATTAGGTTTATTTGAATATATAATTGCAATTGAGACGAGGTTGAAAACGATCGCGTTTTGTTCCACGGTTATAAAGTTAGGCGAACGGTTGTAGTAATTCTTTTCTTTTTCGGTCGATGTGTTAGTAGAAATATGATGCGGCAGACGACTTTGTTTCGTTTACATTTAATTTTATGTTTATGTGTTTGTAGAAATATGATGCGGCAGACGACTTGTAAAATATCTTAATCGTTTCATTTTTTTCCTTTTATGTTTCAGTCGATGTGTTAGTATAAAAATGATGAGGCAGACGATTTGAAAAATATCTTAATCGTTTCGGTTTGAACCATTGAGTGGATACTGTTATTATCGTTTAAAAAGAATGGTTTTGTGTTATTTTTCTGAATGTTGTGTATATGCATTCATTTTTATTCTTTTAATAAAACATAAATAATACAGCGTAGAATATTGGCTATTTGATAAATTTATTTTCCAAAATGGTATTTTTTATAGCAGAATTTTGTTAGTTGATGAATGACTACTTTCAAGAATGTGCTGTGATTCACATACAGTGAGTAAAAAAGTTTCCGTACGCCCTTACTATTTGAAATAAATTGTTTTATTTGCAGAGTATAAATATTGAAGAGATAAAAAGGGAAAAACAGATGAGCATAATTGCATAGAAAGTTTCTATTGCACTTAAACAAAAATATTAATATAATTTAACGAATAATTCATAATAACACAAAATTGTGGCACATGTGAAGCAAAAAAAGTCTCCGTACGTGAAAAATATTTCACTGAATGTTATTTCCCCCCGCATGTTTCATCATTTAATGGTAAGTTGAACCTACTTTTGCTTTAATGACCTCTCAGAAGTTTAGGCATGACTCCCACAAGTTGTTTTGTTTGTGCAGTAATTTTGTTCCAGACGTCCAGAATGGCCGCTTTCAGGTTATCTTTGCTGCTGGTATCATAATTTTTCAGTTCACGACCGATTTCTTTCTATAAGTGTTCCATGGAATTTAAATCAGGAGACTCGTGGTGAGAAGTTTCTGCAACATTCTTTACAGAACGTTGCAATGTGTTTCGAATCGTTGTACTGTTGGAAGATAAATGGTCTTCCAAGAGACAGTTTCGTAGCACTAGCAAGGACATTTTGTTTCAAAATGTGTAGATACACATAGCTATCCATGTTATTTTCAACAAAACATAAATTGTTCGCATCAGAACTCATGCAACCCCACTAATAATTCGTAGATTATCGCTAACCTTTCACAGAATATTCCTCGTGTATAGGCTCAATTTCTGAGGTCTTCCGGATCGGTTCCTATTTTCTAGTTTCTACCTAATTATATCTTTCAGTGATTTTAACCGTAGATTTAGATTTGTTTGCGATTTCGCCAATATTTTCCTCATTGATAATCCGTTATTTCTCACCTTTATCACCAATACGTGGATAGCTTTCGGAATTCGCATTTTAGGCGATCCAATAGTATAAAAATTGTTTGAAATGATTACTTACACAATACTGAAGTTCTTTTTCATTCGATAGTTATAATAATTGAATGCTGGACAGCTGGACTGTACGTTCTAATCAATTATCATAGTGCGTACGGAAACTTTTTTGCCTTCCATTTTTCTCTCTTAATTAATTACTTTTTATTTGTGAAAATTAAGGAACTTTTGTTGCGAACATTCTCTAGTATGAAAGAAATTTTTTGTGTAGTTTCTGAATCTGGTGAGATTTATTTAGAAATTACTCGTATAACAATTTATACACCGTTTTCGTTTCCGTACGGAAACCTTTTTATCCACTGTAAATATTTGTCCACCTCACGTTTCTAACTTTGTTCATGTATTTTAGAAAGATATAGTTAAAATTATGATTAAAAATTTAACCCATAAAAAAGCTGTTTTCAATTTTAGTTTTTCCATCGAAATGATCGAATAATTTGAAAAGTTCACACACAAAATATTTCAGAATGTAGCAATTATAAAATCAGGCTCACAAAAGTATTCGGTCACCTTGCGTATAAAAGCACATATGTTAAAATCTGACTAGTTTATAAATTTGTATCCTACTATTATCTTTATGGAAAAGCTGGAGAAATGAGTTGTGAACTAAAGCAGATATTTTTACAAAATAGCGGAATTTTTGACATTAGAGGGTGACGTAACATGAAAAGTGTATTTTTAATTTAGAGTATGGAAAATATATTTGTACTATGGGAGTGTAAAAAATATATTTACAATAATCTGGTATATTTACAATATGAGAGAATGATCGAAATCTTGAGATATTTATAAGAACGAAGATTCTCACGGCAGCTCTGAAAGTATAATGAAATTTTACGTTGTTTTTTTATACAAGCGTTTTTGTTATTAAGTAGGTATAGGTGTCAGAGAGCCGGAAAATATAAAAATGTAATTGATATAGTTACAGATTCTGAAAAAGATATCAGCTAGAGAGACATTTTAAAGTAATTATGATTAAAATGCTTTCATATTTTTCAGAAAAGTTATGAAGTTACAAAAAGTGTTCTCAGAATAGTGTGTGTAATGAAGTTATTGAATCAGAAATGATGTTTAAGGTATTTTGCAATGAAATGGGTATCAATTTTGGAAAAACATTTTTTCCTATTTGAAACTTATCAGAACCATTGTTCTGAATCGAAAATGATCCGTAACTGTAACTGTTGTCTGTAAATTTCCCCATTTCTGTCAGTACACAATCTGTGTATGTGATGAAGTTATTGAATCAAAAACGACACGGTACTATATGCAATAAATTAGGTATCCGTTTGGGAAAATATTTTTTCTGAACGAAGTTTAATAAAACCATTGTTTTAAATCGAAAATGATCCGTAACTATTGTCTGTAAATTTTTCCCTTTCTATCTTAGTATACAAGTTGGGTCTATGATGAAGTTATTGAATCAGAAACGACACTTATAGTACTAAATACAATAAAATGGGTATCCGTTTGGTTGCTTGGTTGATTTGGGCTTTTATGGACAAGATGCGAAAATGGTATCCGTTTGGGAAAATATTTTTCTGTAAGAAGCTTAACAAAACCATTGTTCTGAATCGAAAATGGTCCGTAACTGTAACTGTTGTCTGTAAATTTCTCCGTTTCTGTTTCAGTACACAAGCTTTTCAATCACGAGGTTAAAATAAACGGGACCATGTAATTGAGGGAGATAGAGAAGAACGTGTCTCAGCCAACCCGAAAGAGCTGCAAATCACGGTAATAGCGCGTGGCGAAAACGCCACTTTGTTTTCATCTTCCTCATCTTACCATCGCAAACGACTAATCACCGCTATTTTCTCTGAAAGAGAACTTAGCAGCGAAAAAGTATTTGTGTGTGTTGTTACGAGAGAAGTGGTATAAGTTGCCCGAAAAATTCTTGGGGTAATCGCAGAGAAATACTTTTCTTTCAAGAACTTCGAAACAAGTACAACAGAAACTTGGAAAAATGATGCTTAGAACAAATTTCAGACAGATGCAACTCGAGTCGCTTTATTTCAAAGTTACTGGATTACTTTTAGAAGATGGCAGGGGCGTTTTTAAAATCAGATGAAATTAAAGAATTCTCATACAATGAATGCGAATTTGCTAGATCTTTTAGAAATTTACGTTACAAATTTTTTTTATTCTTCATTATGATTATTCTAACTGTGTCTATTTATATCAGAATCGAATGTTTTAATTCCCATTACTTTGAACGGCTTCATTTGTGTACTTGTATAATAGCGAAGCATTGGTCAAGTAACATGAAAGAAAACAACAATTTCGTATTGTAGAATTCAAAAGATATTATTGCTTCTTCTGTATTTAAATAGACTTCAGATTACACGTGATCTGTGTCTATGAGAGGCATTTCTGTGAAGCTAAACGTAGGTGGCGTTAGTGTGTCTGCGGCGGAACATGTTTCCTTACGTATTCCGAAAGTGACGTCACTTAGCTTGTTTTACGATTTCAGGACTTCGCCAATAAAAATTCCAAAGAATGAATTCTGTATAGATATATGATAGATGATTGGTAGTCAATTAAATTTTGCGTCAAACATCGACAAAACGGCGATAAACTACATTCTAAGGTAGTCCCGATATGTATCATGCGAGAGCGCTTAGGTAGCGGAAGTAAAATCTTCGCTTTTTGTTTGATTTGTTTGTTTACACTGAAAATCCCTGTCATAAATATGTTCTTATTAGTATTTATTTACACCAATCAAAAAATGTTCCAATAAACATTCGCAGCTCCGTTTAAAAAATATATTTAAAACTTTTCTAGGCTTAAATAATAATTCACTGCAGATGAACTTTGCGTTGCTACAATGAAAGAGAAATTACATTTAAAAGGAAATTTCAAACGGTGGTGATACAATAAGACAAATTCGGCACAATACAAAATGAGAATGAAAGCCTAATGTTCTTCCAAACACCAATAACCCAAATTCTGAGTCGTCTACAGACAACTCGCTTTACTCAAACTAGTTCATGAAAAAGACCCATATCGACTTAAAGAAAACCTAATGTCCAATCCTAACGTAAAACTTTAGAATAGCAGTAAGTGAAAACGTAATACAGTTCCAGACATCTAAAACGGAATTCAAATTACCGACAACAAACATTCTTTCTATATTTTAAACATCTCCATGAATATACTGTACGATGTTATTCCTCATGATAGCAAAATACTCATCAACTGAATAAGCACTAAGATCAACAATGAATGTTTTTGGAGTGTTTCTAATGGGAAAAACTGGTTATTTCACAATAACAGTATTACTAATTTACGGTAACAGTTATTTTTACCTGCTAAAATTACAGTTTTGTTATCAGTTAGCAACTAATATAAACAGTTAGCAACTAGAATCAACAATTTAACGGTTATGGTTAACTATTAAAAATTGACATTAATGGTTGATTTTGAGTTATTTACTTTTTAAATTCTCCATTAAATAATTTTAAAACTTCTTGTTTTCCTACTTTTTATTTTATTACATGTTCTAAAAATTTTAGTTTGAAATTTAATTCAATTTTATCGCTTCACTATAAACCTAATAATATTTATCGACAACTGTACAATTGTTATTTTGCGATAACACTGTTATTCAAACTGCTATCGGAATAACAGTCCATCTAGTTCTAAGTCCTACTTGGGGAATCTAATTGAAATGCCTTTATTGCATCGATGCAGAGCTATTATGACTTGGACCACTGTGCTTTTCACGAAACTACATGCAAACGCGTGTGATCCTAAGAACCTTTAACGTACCCGGACACACAACCAATAGAATCTTCTTTTCAACTAATAGCATTGTAGTAGCACGCTGTTATTATGGCTGCGGTCTTCCTTTTTTATTGGAATCCTAAACATCGTTAATAACGGATACCCCCCTTCTGCTTCTAATATCATCTTCTAGCCATTTCTTTTTTGCCTCCTGTTCTAGGCCTTTTTTCTACATTCCATTCTTTTACCCCGTATGCCTTTTGATTATTATTTATAATTCCTTTTTTGCTGCATTAGGCTTCGTGAACGTTAAAATATTTTGCTTTGCGTTTCGTAGTTTTTTGTTTTGTTTATTCTTTCTTCCATATTAGAACGCACGTGTTGCTTAAAAAGTTCTTTGTGCGTTCCGTTTGCCACATAATTAACTTCGCATGATCAAGCAAGAAACCCGAAGGATCTGGAAACCGCTTTTTGCGGGAAGAGGGGGTCGACGCAAAAAGAAACGAAACGAAGTAAATAAATAAGTGTGGGAAGAGTTCACTATTCGTTTGTTCTGAAAGTGGCGGGGTAAAAAGAACGAACAGGGGGATTGGGAGAAGCCGTTTAACGGGTAGCTTTACCTGAGAACTGTTATTTTCTAGGCTGAAAGTGAAACGGATGTTCCGTTATAGAAGGTAATTTGAATCAAATGTTTCAGTTGAAAAATAACGACGTCACATTTGTTAAAGAAAGCCTAAGTAAGTGAGATAAACACATCTCATTTTCTCTTTAAAATGAAATTGAAAGTAGGGAAATTTTCTCGTAATAAGCCCATTAAATTTTCTAAGGTAACGCATCGTTTATTACTAAATATTTTCATCTTTTGTTTGGCGAGTGATTTTAATTCTACAATATCCGTCGTCATTCATTTCAACGCAAGCCATTGTTATTGTTATTAGATATTTTTAATGTTGTGTAGATCGTAATCAAAAGGGGTTTTGAACTCGCGAAGTGGAGGGGGAGTGTAAGTATAGGTAACAATAATTGCGAATGGTGATTTTATTTTTCTACGAATTCGAAGTTTTGTCGGTAAAGTAGCCGAATTTCGGAAGCTTCTTGTTAAAACATAGGAGGTACCAATTCATTCATTATTTGTCAGTGAGAGTCATTCAGAGATACGCTGTCTGCTGTAATTTTCTTAACAAGGAGACTGAATATTTTAAAATGGGAGTACTGATTTCTACTGACTGCTTTGGCTACCCGGTTCAACAGGTTCTGGATTCGAAACCTGGTTTAGGCGTGGATGTTCGTAAAAGTTCGGAATTCATTTTTAGCCGGGTTCCAATGTAATTAGCCCTCGTGTAGCAAAAAATGACCGTGAAGCGACAAATAAAATACATTCTGACAGCATCACTTTTGAGAATTTGCATATATATGTTCCATCACATAAATTTTAAGTACTGCGTGTAAAGTCAGTTATGTTTGGATTTTTATGGAGCAAGGGCCATATTTGGCCATGCTGCACCAAACAATGTCAAGAACATACACACAAGAAAAGCTTTAACCCTCCAAGTGGTTTCGACGAGATATTTTGTCAATAAAAATCTATAACTAACTTTGCTAGGGTCGATATATTTCGTCATCAAAATATGGCTAATTTTTTGACGATGACTATATCAAGATCTTGTCAGTTTTCTTTTAATGACGAGATTTCTAGTCCACCAAGATCTGGTCAGTTTTGCTAATGACGAGATATCTCGTTGAGATTAAAAAAAACAAATTGTCCCATTTTGAGTTGCGTCATCATTCTCGAAACAGTTGTCTGGACGAGGTATCTCTTCATTTTCAAAACTGACCAGATTTTAATGGACGAGATCACTGGTCATTAGAAGAAAAGTGACCAGATCTTGATTTTGTCATTATCAAATATCCTGAATATCTCAATGAAAAGCTATCTCGTCTTTGGAAAAATTGGTCAGATCTTGATGACAAGATATTTCGACATTAGAAAGATCGGCTAACTCTTATTGGACGAGATACCTCATCATTAGAAGAAAACTGATCTAATCTCGTCATCATCAATAATCCAGAATATCTTGTTGACAGGATATCTCGTCATTAGCAAAATTGGTCAGATCTTGATGTACGAGATATCTCGTAATTAAAAGAAAACTTACCAGATCTTGATCATCATCATAAATCCAGAATATCTTCATCACAAAATATCTCGTCATTACAAATTGGTCAAATCTTGATGGACGAGGTAACTCGTCATTAGAAGAATGCTGACAAGATCTTGATCACGTCATCATCAAAAATCCTGAATATCTTGATGACAAGATGTCTCGTCATTAACAAAATTGGTCAGATCTTGATGGACGAGATATCTCGTCGAAACCACCTCGAGGGTTACCACTTGAGACATTATAACCCTCAAATACCAAACCGATGCCTTATCCGTTTACAAAGCACACGCCACTGCAGTAAAACAACGGAAAATTATCTTCCAGTTTACCAGGGTAATTTAGACAGATATGAAATGATTTATTTGTACAAGTATCACACTGCGAAAGAAGTTCACTTTCATCTCGCAAATCATATCAAATTCCCATCTCATTCGCCTCAGCGTGTGCGCGACCTGCTCCATGCTCATCTCGTATAACGAGAAGAGTTTGACCTGCTACAACGAAGAGAAAGCTTGCTACCCAGAAAGTGCACTTTCGCGTAACCGAAAATCGAGATAAAAGCGAGTGACCCTACACCGCATCGAGATTAAGCGAGAGCGTATTCTGCCTCCATTCCCGCCAGAGGTGACGCAGAATCTAAAATGACCTGTGAAAGGATTTTTTCGGAATTAAAATCATGTGCGAATCGGCAAGATAAACCGATAAAAAAGTGAAGGAAGAATGAAGGCGATACCGCGCGCATGTGTAATATGAATGAGGTATCGTCTATGAAAATGAACAAGAACAAATGTTCCAGGTCTAATTGCGATTGGCTGAAGGGAAGCTGATCTTTTGGGCAGACGACTTTTGTGTTCCGTTGGAATTAAATTTTTCTTGTCTTCGCGGTCGACTAATTTTTTTGCAAGGCTCGTTAGTTTTTTACATGTTTTTTCATTCGAACTTATCGATCTTGTTCCTTTTTTCTGTTCTTAGCAAGTCTTTATTATGTTTAGGTGTGACCCCAACGCGGTACCATGGCCTTAGAGCTGCTAATGAAAGAATTTTCTTCTTTTGTTTGTCTGTGAAAGGGATAAAAACTGAACGGCTTTGAGTATACCACCATTTTCTCAGCGGCAAATCCTAGTAGAAATTTAGAATATCTCTATCATTACCGGATTAACTAAAAGTTTGCGAAATTACACTTCAAACATTAGAAATTGATGTAAAATTATCGTTTTAAAATAATTGTTTTAAATATATATTTCTTGTACAGAAAGGAATGAAAGTATCAATTACGGAGTACCTAACTGTTTACAGTTTACCTCCACAGTTAATTCCATAACTAATTAAAAATTATAATTAGTAAAATATTTCTATAAAATTGAGAAGTTAAGTAACATGTCGTGTGTTAAACACTATAATAAAAGGAAGACAAATAAGATAAAAGATAGAATTTAGAGCAATTGACACAATTAAGAGTCCTATATTTGTTGTAAGATGTTCGAAAGTGATGTAATAAAAGTTTTTCAAAACCATTTTTTTAAACATATTTAGTTTAAAACATTTCGAAATTGATGTAAAATTATTTCACAAATATTTCATTTAAAATATTCGAAATTGATGTAAAATTATTTCACAAATATTTCATTTAAAATATTCGAAATTGAAATAAAATGTGATTGATATGAGTGTTGTATATTCTTTATCGAAAAGGAACTGTCTCCACTAAAATCATTTAAAGAATATTTCTCTTTAACTCATTCAACATTTCGAGGTCATAATCCTGTTCCAAGATAGATATCAAGTTTACTTTAGTCAATATCTTCGAGGTTAACTTGCCAAGTATTCAAAATGCCCTTGAGTCTGAGAGGTCACATCAATAAAAATATATCTGGTAATAGGTAAAGTGATACGTAACCAGGAAAATGAAGTGAATATATAAACGAACTCCATAATAAAGTTTAATTCAGTTCTGTTTCTTTAAAAGTTGCACAAGTACCTGATATCTGCTGTTCACTACAAATACTTCTGTTGGTTTTTTGGGAATATCGTACCAATCAATATCATGTCTATTGATTGATATAAATTTTTGAGCAATAATTTAAAAAATAATAAAGCATTATGGATTATTGTATTGGAAGAGAGCATTGAAATACTTCAAGCCTGATATTAGCTTTCAATCCAAAGTTGAAAAATATGAGAAAAGACATTTACAAACATTCCTGAATTTGTGATGTTAGATCAAAATTGCCTACTATATGCCATTTTGTCTTCGCATATAAAAATTAAAAAACTGTCTTGTAACAAGTAGAGTATTTAACACACGTACCTAAAAAAAAAACTATTATTCATGCGGTATACACAAATCTGGAAGAACGAGATATGTCAATCGAATTAACAGAAAATAATAATAAAATGTATCTCAATATTATTTTTAAAAAGAGAACAATGCTTCTGGTACAAAATCTGAACTGGTCAAACGTAATGGTAGAATTTTATAAATATGTATTTTATAAAGGAAAATATTTATATTTTAAAGGATTATTTCTGTTGTAATATTTCCTTTAACATCAATGTTTTACGGAGATTTTATTTAATTTTTATTCGTAAATTTATAACTTAGTATACAATTCTAGCTTGTTTTACAATTTTGTCTAAATCTACTTTTATATACTGATCAATATGCATAGCATGTTCAAATTTCAATATTCAAAACAGCGTTCTAAAAATTCTCGTGAGTTTTCAAATATTCTATTGACACGCTGATTGTTATTTATGGGAATCTGATGAACTAAACTTTTAACCACTGTTTCAGAAAGGTCGAACTTCACAGTCCACATTCACTTCAGAAAGTTACCTTCCTCATCTTTGTTTCTTTAAATAATAAAACAAGTCCAACGCATCACCCAATGAACATTATCAGAGGAGTAATCGAAGCATGTAATATTCACCATTCAGAAATTACAAATAGTTGGTCAGCGATCATTCATCTAACTTCCAGTGATGCAGAACGCTACCATTCGCTTTTAAACTAAAAATAACAATGAAAAGCAATACTCATTATCGGGTTTTCATCTGAGTAGTTCGAATGCGTTGTTATTGAATACATTTTTTTGTCTTTCATAACTTGTCAAAACATGACCTCATTTATTTTAAGATGTTGCCTTTTATATTTCGAGAAAACAAACACAGTGGATGCAGGATTCTTAAATTTAACCGAAGAGAAATTTTTTAAATCGAACCTCCATTTGCTCTTTTGTTCTGTTAAGTGTATTGGCCAATGGTTTCTGAAAGTTTCAATTAGGTATTTCAGGATGCTTTTAAGTGAGTTAGAAGAAAAGGGCTTTGAAAAAGTGGAGCAGATGTCAACTATTTGATAAAACAATATTTTGTTTTCATATTGTTTAAACTAATTGATTTGCATATCTTCGAGATTTTCTAGATTCTGGCTTTTGAGTCCGTTTTAAAAAAATTATGGTGCTTTAGATTTTGTTCTTAAAGCGTAATGGAAATGGTGCAGTGGTTTTATTTGCGGTAGAACGTTCTGTATGTATTTAGTATTTGATAACGTTAGGTAAAATCCTTGTTTTCCGGTAATTTATTCGTTTACACTGAAACTTCCTCTCACATTGCATTACTAGACTTGTATAAAAACTCTGTAAATAATATAGAAAATACCATTTTTGTATTAGACAGATGTGTTCGAAATTTTTATAAAACGAAAAAATTATGAAACGAACGATGCTACATGTTATTTGTTCTATTTCACGTGTCACATAGTTGAGAGTTTTGATACAACTTCCACAAAGCTTTTAACTTTAATATTTAGTTGCTCACAATTTTGAGTTTTTGACAGTTAAAATAAATTTCGTAATATTAGAACAATTTGTAGTTTCCACTTTAGTGGAAATCAAAAGCTGCTAAATATTGAAGTAGAAAAAAATGAGAAACAACTTGAATATGGAAAATATTCGAAGTAAGCCTTGAATGTAAATTTGTGGAACATAAATTTAATTAAACAAGGTGACATCAATGTCTTAGCATATCGAGGAAACATTCTGTTATTCCAATTGATATGCTAATTGCATTTTATGTTTAAGTTCTTGTGATTGATTAAACATATAGTAAATTCAGAAATAATGATGGATGATTATAAGAACTTGCCTAACTTTATCATTTTTTATTCCAGAAGCATTGCATCACGCCAAACGTGTCAAGTAAAGAGATGCAAGCACCAATGAGAATGCTCGACTGATCGGTGAGTTCTCAGTTCAGATAATTTTGCATACCTATAAAAACACATTTAGTTGCTGAAAGAATCGATTCTTCAGCTGGTTTTCCTAAAAGTTGATTACCTTTCTCGATTTCAGGTTTGAAACAAATAATATAAAAATATTTATACTTACTTTAACTCATTATAATGAGTACATGGTTTAAGAATGTATAAGTTTCACGAGTCCACTTATTTTGAAATTTTGTTTCGAATCAGAACATTTCATTTTAAAACAAATGAACTTTTGAAAACAGAATGCAATTATCTGTTGCTGTTTGAGTATGTTTAAATATGATTAGAAGTAGGATGAGCAAAACAGTTATTTTTCGATAACAGTATGAATGATTATTTTTAATTTGCAATAAGTCATTATTAACAACTATGTTCACAACTTAGTTAATAGTGAAGAACCAACATTTAATTAGTGAAAAATGTAACATTTATTAACTGTTAGAAATTTATGGTAATTATAAATTTACTCAGTTAGTAATTGCTTGCATTATTAGTAAACTTTACCTTTAATCAATCTTTGTTCAAACTAAATGTTTAATAAATTTTAATTTAGTTTATTAATTTGTGTAATAAGTTTAGTTTTGTAAGTTACATATTAAGATTTATCGATATGTATCGATTATATTTATGAATATTTTCTATAACAGTTTCTAAATGTTAATTTGTAATAACACTATTATTTTACTTGCTATCGGAGTAACAGCTCGTCTCTTATCAGAATGAAAGTATATTAAATCATGTTACTAGAATAGGTATTTCACTTTTTGTAAAATACTACTGTAGAAGAGGACAATTGATCATCATCTCTGCATTTTTAATTTGCTTTGCTTTAATTTACAATTTTCAAATAACGCACCGTTTTAAGAATCTACTCGTATCTATATTTCACTTCCTTACGTGGCACTTTTGGAGAGTGGGGTGCCAGCTCAGGTGTCATCTGACCGTGGTTTTGTCCTCGGATTTTTCTCTTGGGGATTGATCTCGGACCATCACCAAAAGCCCGTTGTGTCGCTCCAGTGCGACGTTAATTAAAATACCTACCTACCTATCCGTACGTGGCACAGATATCGACCTTATTTGCATATTGGGGAATGGTAACAAAAGGATACAATCAATATAAAAACAACAGTTAATTAAATTGATTTCGTCAATTTTGCGGTGAAGTTTAAATATGCTTAATTTGAGCTAAGAGCCGTATAATATTGCTTGAACTGATCGGAAGAGCTCTTGCCACTCTAATGAAATTCCTCACCAGTCTGATAACAGAAGACAATGATGTAGGCAGTTGAGTTAACGTCACACTAGAGCAACACACGGGCTATTGACGACGGTCCGGGATCAATCCCGAATGATCAGAGGAAAATCTGGCAGAAGGCAATGAGAAATCTGGAAGATAGAAATTAGCACAGGAAAGAAAAACTGAACCAACCCGAAAATTGATGCAGTGGTCCAAAAATATCGAATCGCCTTTGAACAAGTGAATGGAATGTAGGAAATAAGAATTAATACCGGTAAGATACATTTGAAAAACGTGCAAAAAATGACGTTATAATTTTATTTCATTTGGTAGTGAGAAAGGTGCATATCGGTTCATTATAAATGGATTTAAATAAGTCATGAAATGTGAATAATGATACTGCCATCAATAGAAATTAGCAATTAAGAAACTTCAGAGCATATGCTATGCGCAAATGTAAAATAAAATTAAAGCCTCCAAAAAAATATTTATTCGACAAATAATTGTGAAACTCGCTAAACAGGAACTAAACTTGTGGTTAGGCTTAAAACAACAACGCATTAGCATGGAGTTCCAAAACTCTTGGAACATCTCTTACTCATACAAAGTTAATTCCAGGAGCTTCAGAAAGCAATTTGTCTTACGGATTGTAAAAAATACAATGCCTCAATCCAGAAGGTAAATATTCCTTCCAAAGCGTATGTTTTCTTTTCTTGGGTGTTCCGATTCAAGTCTCTTAGCATCTCTCCTACCCTGCCTTATTCAATTCTTCCCATTCCTTGGAAATCTTTTATTTTTCTTTCCGCTCTTACGGTTTTCAATTTGCTTTTCTAAGTACATTAAAAAAGTGTAACTTCATGGGTCATATAAAGGAACGGGGAAAAGGGCATTTCTTTCAAAAAAAAAAGGAAAAAAGAACTGTCACCCTGCCATTCATCGTGATCAATAGCGGACCGAAGATCTCATCTGATTCGTTGGAAAAGCAAACAGTCCATCCTTCACTTCACTTCTCCGTGAAGGACTTTACGAATTTGAATGAAACAATGTTCATTCAGAAACAGTTTGTGAAATTGAGATAAAGTATGCACTAGTGCGCAGTTGAACGTACCATCTGGTTGGTTGGTAGTTGAATTTACGTTCGCATTGGAGCAACCTTCTAATGAAATAGACGAAGCATGTGGGTCTGAGTTGCTGTCATAAGATCTCAGGTGGGCTTACCAATCGACTAGGGCCGACTGGCTATCAAAGCTCAGGCTAGTGTTTTCAATTTCACTGTGTAATCACTTTAATCAATTAACCCTCCAAGAGGTTTCGGCGAGATATATCGTCCATCAAGATCTGACTAATTTTAATAACGACGAAATATATCGTCATCAAACTATATATGTAGAAAGGCCATCAAACTCATAGTCCTACAATTGGAAATTAATGACGAAGCAGTGGTACTCTGAAATACTTTATTTTATGCGGAGAAATTACAGTTGCAAGGGGTCTAAGGGGTTTTAACAAAAGAGAGATTTTAACAAAGAGAGTCATGATGGGACGTCATAACTCGCGGTCTACAGTGCTGCCATCTGTTGCACGCGTGTAGGGGCAAAACCCTACATATATTGATGATTTTTTATGATGACGAGATCAAGACGGTCAGTTTCCTTCAATGACGAGATATCTCGTCCATAAAGATCTGGATACTTTTGCTGATGACGAGATGTTTCGTCGAAACAAACACCAGAAGGGTGCAGAAAAGAAAACAGATTTCGAAATGCAAGAATTGACATTTTCTTTGCTGAAACTTTTCATTCCTTATCATCGCTAAACAAAAGAAAATCACTTCCCTTAACAATAGTCACGCTGGTTTTGGTTGAAAGTTTGGAGAGTGGGGTGCCAGCTCAGTTGTTGACCTCGTCATCTGGCTGTGTTTCAAAATGACGAGGTATTGTCCACGGATCTTTTCCTTCAGGGTTGATCTCAAAACGTCGCCGATAGCTCGTTGTATTGCACCAGTGCGAAGTAAATTCAACTACCTACCCACCCTTAACAAGAAGTACTAAAACTTCAGTTGTAGAGATTGAAAAAATTGGAGTTACTGCTGTTTTCCTCTAGGGTACAGATTTTCTGTTATCCTTATAAATTTTAATTCATGACATTGCGACATACGAAACACATAATCACAGGTATTGCCTATATTCCTTGGGATTAGAACGAAAATAGTGAAACTAGGGTTGCCGAATCTATAAAAGAAACGAGGGTCGACATAAGGAGCTTTGATGTCGAATCTTGCGTAAGTTAAAACTCCATCCCCTCACAATTACACGCCTCTCCTTCTGGAACTGTCAGTAACTTATCGATTTTATGAACAGTCAAAAATAGAAAGGGCAAGTCGCCCTTCAATTCCATCTAAACGATACCATCTCGTTCCTACAACAGCCATAACACCAAGCGCATTCCAGCAACAAAAAAAAACACCACCTGTTATGAAATCTTTACGACTCTTGACCTCTGCCCGTCAACTTGGAAAAAAATAATAAACAAACAAACCACCCCTGTCCATCACGTTTCGAATAGAACATGCAAGGGGAGGGAAATATAAAAAAATGGCGGGGGGTAGAGCAGATTACCAATTCGATATCCACTCGCTTACACGACAGACCGTTAAGGGCCCGGACAGTTAAGGGTCGTGAAAACGAAAGCGAACGGGTCGACGAAGACAAAGGACACTTGTTGCGTGCGGAATGCTATTCGAAATTAATCAGTAGTGCCCTTTTTCCAGGTTCGGTTCGCAAAGCCAGAACTCTCACTTTCAATTTGATGGACTCGTGTCGTTATTGTTTGTTTGTCCTCCTTTTTCCCGCGAAAGAGGTGTGTGGGGATGGGTAGACGGGTCCCAGACCCTTTCGGATTCGAAAGTTCGGATTGTTCTCGGAAATCGCGTTCGGAATAGTGTTCGGTCGCCATTGTCTCCGGCGATGTTTTACAACTGTTGCTTTATTGGGCTTATTGGAATGCACTGCAGCACTAAGGGAGGATTAAATCCGGCGTTAATTTTGTTGTTTAAAAAAAGGTTCTGTAATCTCCATTGTTTCGGGTGAAGACCCTTTGCTCTGCTGAAGTCATACACTTGTATGGATCAGCTTCATTCATATCTACAGTAGATTCAAATTCTTATACATCATACAAAGTGCAGAGAAGAAGCATTTTAAAATTTACTAGCAGACCTGTGCTTAACATCTGCTCTACACTTCCTTAATTGCTTATATCTATTGAAGGCAAAGTATCATTACTCACATTTCACTTCAATCCATTTCTAATGAGTATAGATAGTAGGTAGGTGGGGGTGTTTAGTTAACATCGCACTGGAGCAACACAACGGGCTATTGGTGACCGTCCGGGATCAATCCCGATGGGAAAGATCCGAGGATACCACGTAATTTTTAACCACTGTCAGATGACGAGGGAAGCGCCTGAGCTGGCGCCCCACTCTCCAAACTTTCACACCAAGCAAACGTGAGGAAATTTGAGGCCACGATAGATTTAACGTGCACCAACCCCCGTGTACACGACGGTCTTTCGGTTGGTTCGAGTTTCGAACTTGCAACCCTCCGGTTGCTAATCCGTTATTCTTCCAACTAGGCTACCGCGGCACGACTGAATGAGATATGAATGTTTGAAATAAAATATGAATATTTATATTTAAATAAATGGATTTCATACCTCTGAATGAAATAAAATTATTCAAAAATACATGTAGTACAAACCACTAAGACATGCTTCAAAAGTAAGGGTGCGGTGTTCCACACAAGTGGAGTAAAGTCATATTAACATATCCATTTGCGAAGGAAATATCTAGAGCAAATGTATTTACTCCCGAAAATTTCACTTGCTAAGCTAACTTCTTAATAGATGAGAATATGTTGACCTTTCTTGTAAATCAACATTTCCTAGCCAATTTCAGAACTGTACAGTAGAGCTACAATAGATCGATGTACAAACAAGCCTAATGTAACCATGTACATGCAAGAGAACCTAATGGAACTATAATCGAACCGTGAACGCAAAATAGTCTATTAGAAAAATAGTCTATAATATATTATAGACTATAGCTATAACAGAACAGTAAGGACCAGATTATCTCTTAGAATGGGTGAAATATAACTACAATTGAACAGTGAACATAAAATAGTCAACAAAAACAGAATGAAATAGAACTGTGGTGTACAGTAGAACGGAGAACATAAAATTGAAAATAAGAACAGGATGCAATGAAGCTATAACAAAGCAGAATTTATTAGAGGTGTGGCTGTAAAAGCTTATCGAAACAGCGTATAACAAATGAAATTGAACCCTGCACGGTCCACGCATTCAGAACTAAGATAATGTCGGAATGAGGAAATCTCTTGCATTTGCATTAAAACATTTCATTAGAGTAGATTAAGACGGTCGATTGACTCGAACTTTCCCAAAGTGAATTACAGCTATTCGATCTGTATCGTTTTTTCTCTTTTGTCCCTTTGATAACTGTTTAACAATCAAGTTAAAAATAAGCCTTCTCTTATAGAGTAGATTAAGTATGATTTAGAAGTGTCGTACCATTCTAAATCTTGCAGTATAATATGTAATGGAATTATAACATAACAAAGTGTTGTGAAGTTCAATTCTGAGATTAATAGAAGTGTCGAAATTGTAATAAACGTGATCAAAATTTAATCTCTCGTAATTCTTTAACTAGAATTATGTATAGCTAACTGGAATATATAATCGGTATTATAGAAGAAAGAATAGTTAAAACTGCATACCTTTTTCGGAAATTGTTTGATTAAAATGCTTTATGCAGATTAATTCGATTTCCGTCTCATGTTCTATACAAAGAATTTTTATTTTTCTGTATTGAGATTTAGTGTTCGTAAATGCTGTTCGATAATACATTTTGCTTTCTTATAGCTTCATTGCATCCGGTTCTTTTTGACAAATTTTGTTCCCCGTTCTACTGTACACTACATGTTCTCTTTCATCTTGTTTATGTTGACTATTTTATGTTCACCGTTGTCCTGTTCACTATAGTTCTATTTCATCCTGTTTTTGTTGACTATTTTATGCTCACTTTCTATTTCATTCTGTTTTTGTTGACTATTTTGTGCTCACTGTTCTATCATAGTTCTATTTCATCCTGTTCTAACAGATAATCTTGTGTTTACTGTTCCGTTATAAATCTATTCTAATAGACTATAGAGTATTTTTCGAATAGACTGTGTTGTGTTCACGGTTCCATCAACTGCAACTGAAATTGTATATTAAGTGTTTCGAAATAAAGTAAAATTAAGACGAAATCTCTTAAAGCAAAACGGCAGATGTGCAAAATGCCAGTTTGATGAAGCACGGGAATAAAATATTTTAATTACACACGTTTTTAAATCTTTTCCATGAAACGCTCAATTTATTCAGATCTACCACGATTTTGTAGAAATTAAAGTGTAAAAATATGCTGCGCAAAAAGTAACTTAGAACGCCGAAATCGTAAGTTGTTGAAAATGGCAGTTTGGTTATTGTAAAAGACACGGCGATAAAATATTCCACAAGCTTTTTCAACCCTGTGTTCTGCACGTACTTTATTCACCATCTGATAACTCTCCCAAGACTTGGGGGAAACCGTCGTGGAAATTTAAGTATCAAATGGGCTGCGAAATAAAGTAATTAAGAGAGACGAAATCTTTCAAAGCTGTTCAAAATGGCGATTTGATTATGAAGCACAGCCGAATAAGAGATCCCTCAAGGGTTCTAACCCTGCTTTTCCACAGCACGCTCATTCACCATAACTCGAGCAAAAGATTTTGTGGAAGAAGGCAGTCTCCGAAAAAGAAAACGAGATCCACACAAAAGATGTTTTCAATTTTCTTCCGGTTAGAACGATGCACCACGGTAATATCCCGTAACTTTCACTCACCAGAATAGCCTTCATAAATAATTCACGTGTCTCTTTGTTTGACGACCACGCGATGCCAATGAACAAAACAGAAAAAAAATCTCCTCTAAACTGAGACTTTAGCCCTAAGGATAGGATAATCATCCTAAATGTATATACTACATATGTCCAACCCATAATTCTGGATTTCTTTTTTGTTATGATTATGCCATCTTCTTTTATTAGCATTTTTCGCATGCAGAAAAGAACTATGGAATCAAACAAAAGAAGGCAGCTGAGAATAATATCAAAGTAATCTTGGAACGTTTTAGAAGGGAAATGGTTGTTTTATTGCATCGTATAACCAAGTGACGGCTAAATGTTTCCATAGAAGGCCTTTTTGTCTTCGTGGAGGATCACGTATCTAATAGAATTTCTTTTTTTATTATTATTATTTATTTTTATTCTATTAAAAACTCCTTTTAGAGAAAAGAAACTTTGTGTGAAATCTTTCCATCCTTTTGTGCGATTGTTATGTACCGAATGGAGTTTCGTCTTTTCAGACTCATGGAAATTATGCCCGTTAAGAGTTTGGCGAAAGAAAAGTGTCTGTTTAATTGTGCATGAAATTTAAATTTTTATTATTTTCATGCCGTTCGCAAAATTTCTAGATGCCCATAGAGTTCCATTAAATGCAGCAAATAAAGGCTGTTCTAAATGAATTCTAAACTGGTTTGTTACGGAATGTTCTAGGCCACCTGGCCAACCCAAATCATTCATATTATGGCTGCCTGTAACATGTATGTCTTAAAAATAAAATTATTTTTTTTGCCGTTCGCATCATTTCTAGATACCATAGAGTTCCATTAAGTGTAACAAATAAAGGCTGTTCTAAATGTATTCTAAACTGGTTTGTTACGGAATGTTCTGTGCCACCTGGCCAACCCAAATCATTGGGAGGCCTACATTGTGACTTCCTTTAACATAATGTATCTTAAAAATAAAATTATCTGACATAAATAAATCAGAGAGATATTTGCTGTGTATTATTAAAAAGAAGAGACTAAGAGTCACGAGTCGCGCTTGAAGCTCACGAGTTATTTAAAATTAAAATCTATAGAACGCAGTTCAGCGGATCGGCATCTAGATGTAAATATGGAATTCAATAAATGCCTTGCTGCTTTATGACATAAATATGTCTTTGAACTCGGGGTCCGATATAGGGTCTACAAAACCTTTAACGACCAAAAATAGGCAGATTTATCGCGCTTGTATCCCGTATCCGTTAAACTATAAATGATAGTTTAATGGTTTAATTCTGTGGGATAGAGTGTTTATGGTCCGTATAGTGGGTGTGTAGAGCAGTGAGAGGTAGAGCTTGAACAGTGAAAATGGCGACTCCGCGTGGGTTTGGGTAGTGTAACTTTAGATTGAAGAGATATAATGTGGAAATTGGTATCGATTTGTTGAATATAACAGGATGTACAATTTTATTTAGCAACAATAACCAATAGAATAAAATTTGTAAAGTTATAACCCGATAAGTGGGCTGAGTTGAAAAAAAATTTCATAATGACAAAATTGTAAAGGAAATATGAACAGAAATGTAAGAAACGTATATCATTGGAAAGAAACATTCAAAAGAAATCAGAAAAGCCCAAATTGACTAAAAGTGTGATGTAAAAGCAACATCACATAACTAGGACATCTCGCAACTCTCGAGGGTTAATATTCTTTTCAATTTTGTATTATATATAGGAACTTGGCAGTTTAGAATTGTGGTTTTTCTTCGTTGTTTGTCGTTTTTACAATGTCTAAAATATTGAATCTTTAGAATATTGATAATCGACTTAAAATTAACGCGACAATCTGATTCATTGCGCAAAAATATTTCAGTAAACCCATTAACGGCCAACGTCCCGTTTTTGGGGCGCATATTTATATGGCTTTAAAACCATGACCATTGTAAATTAGTTATTATTCTTTTACTCATACTATGTATTCTAACTATAATATAAAAATAGATGCAAAGCGTTAAAAATAATAATAATAAAATAATTTTAAAAATAAAATCATTTAAAAAATAAAATAATTTAAAAAATAAAATAATTTAAAAAATAAAATAAGTAAAAAATAAAATAATTACAAAATTCATACAGCACCCTTCTAAAGACAAAAGATGGGAACAATCTATATTTTTCAACTAAACATCATGATTGAACTCCGGTCCTTAATGGGTCAAGAGCATTACATTATCTCGCTCAATAGCTTAAAAACTATCCATTTAGAAATATAATTTCAATTATATAACACTTGAATGTGTTTTAAAAACTATCCAGTTGTCATTTATCATCCAGAATTACTTTGTTATCTTGGCTTCTGAATTAGTGTTTTAAAAAATGCTATTTATGGTTTATGTTGACACTTGCAAATATTTTATTCTCATTAACTTGCGTCACATGAAATATCTTTTTTAATGTAATCCCTATTAAAATGACTATACGTATTTTAGAATCTAGATTTAGTTTTAAATAAATACAAAATCTTTACAAAGCATTTCTGGAGAAAACTTCATGATGTACCAAGTAATAAATTAAAAACTCATCCAATTGTTTTAACAAAGTTAATATATATATATATATATATATATATATATATATATATATATATATATATATATATATATATATATATATATATATATTCACTATTATACTTTTTCTCGAATACTAATCTGAATTTCCTTTCTTTCTCCCAAACAGGTGGACAATGCGTGTTCTGACATTTCTTTTCATCTTTGAGTCTGTAAGTAAAATCCTTTTCTCAATTCTATAATCACGTAAATTATTTAACTTCTTTTTGAATTTTAACGATATAGTGATAGCACCTTACCTGTTAAAAAAATTGATGTCGAAACTAATTAATTACTTCCTTTGTTGAAAAATTCTCATATCACTCAAGTTTTTTTACGATGGAGTTCTCAGGGTTTGAATGAATCATAAGAGGTACGGAAATTTATCTTAGTCACACACCGATACAGGAGCTCACCCAAAAGGTGACTGATGGTCTTCAGCCACTCACGAAACAAAAGAAAAATTTAACGTAATTTGCCTATAATACATCAAGTGATTCAGTATACTTCCCTAAGCAATCTCAAATGAAAGGTTGGATAATCGTTAATATATTGATGACGATATATCTCATTATTAGTAAAATTGGTCAGATCTCGATGGACATCTTGGAGGGTTAAGGTACGTATAAACTATTTGGAGGGTTAAGATACATTCAATTAGTTTCAGCGTCTAGGATTAAACTTTTCGCTTTCTTTAGACGTTTAGACTTCAGGAATCAATTTATCGAAAGTCAGTGTATATCGAAATTGACTCTTCCGGGTAGACTACGTTCGATGTATTTCTGCTTGGCTTTTCGACGAGTATATACCGACATTGTGAAATTTTTCAAACATTTTGACATATAGGAATTATTTTAGACCGAAATCGATGCCCATTTTTTCGTAATGCTCAACTTTCCGTTCTAGTATCGGGGTCCAACTTTAAAGATGTAATCGCGTCAAAAATGAGGCACCACAAACTGTGAATAACCACTACCTTTTTTGAAGATCAGATCATTCTGTGTTTGGGTTGTCAAACGACTGTTGTCCTAAGACCACTGTCCCTGTCCACTTTACTACTCAACATTGCGCAAGTTTTCAAGCAATAAAATTTCATAGAGCAAAAAGCCTGCTTCACAAGACGGGCATTTTCCACTGAGGCTGAAACCGAAATCAATGGCCGAAGAGCCAAATTTCTGATCTGAGACGGTACAAACTGTGAGACGGGCATTTCCCATTGATGCTGAAATCAATGGCCGAGGAGTCATAATTTATGATTTGAGATGTTACAAACTATGAGAAAGGGCACTTTCCACTGAGGCTGAACCTGAAATCAATGGTCGAGGAACCCCGATTTCTGTTTAGACTTTACAAACTGTGACATTTTCCACTGAGGCTACTAGAATTCAATGGCCGAGGAGCCACAAATTCTGAGCTGAGACGTTACAAACTGTGAGACGAGCATTTTCCACTGATACTGAACCTAAAATCAATGGCCGAGAAACCACGATTTCTGGGCTGAGACGTTACAAACTATGAGATGGACATTTTCCTCTGATACAGAACCTGAAATCAATGGCCAAGGAGTTACGTTTTTTAGCTGAGACGTTACAAACTGTGAGACGGACATTTTTCACTGAGTCTAAACCTTAAATCAATGGCCGATGAGCCACGAAGGCGTTGTTCCTTGGAATAACGAAACTGAAAGCGAGTCATTCCTTTCCGGGACAGGCCCATGGGTCCCTGTGGGCCGAGACAGAGTGGGCCGGAGCAGGTGGCCTGTCTCCATCGAGAAAGTTCAGACCAGTTCACGCTTCTAGGGAGTGAAAGCATTTTCTTGGGGCGGCCCACGATTCGAATAATGCGGTTCACCCACCGTTTATTCATTAAAGGGCCCACGCGGGTGTTGAAGGGAAGGAAGGGTCAGACGTTAAACCCTCAAGTATACAGTGACAGTTATAACCAAAGGTCGCCAAACTCCCATTCGATCGCTTGTCAATCGAAAATGAAATTCCTGTAGGGAGTCATTCCTACATCGAAAGAATGTTTAAATTAAAACATGAGGTGAAGAATCTTTCGTAAGCATGTTTGACCCCGAGGTTTCCAAACTGCGTGTCGTAGCTTCTCAAGGCATACGTAGAAATTTGAAATCTCTGTCGTATTTGATGTTCCGTGACACGTAATCAGGAACAAATCCTTTTCGTTGCATAGCATAATTTATAAATGTCTATCTAAAGAAATCTGCTTGGTCAAATTTCAAAGCAGCTATTTGCGAAGTAACGCTGCCGATTTGCTAGGTTTTCAAATACTGATTTTTTGACTGAGTAGCCTCGGAATATATGGTATCCGTATCTGTTCTGCGGGCCGGCTGAACCTGTTCAGATGTCAATATGACTGTCAGGATAATTCATGTCATTGTAGAGCTGCGAAATCTTATATTTATACATTTTCAATGGAAAATATGATTTATTTTATTTTTTCCTCGTTTCTCCTCTTGTTCACGTTTACCGTTTTGACCATTTCCCCTTATCTAAAATACGTGTCGTCATCTGCCCTTGGTTCAAAATTGTGAGGTGTTGTCCTCGGATCTTTCTATTCGGGACTCATCTCGGACCGTCGCCAATAGCCGTTGTGTTGCTCCAGTGTGACGTTAATTCAAATACCACCAACCAAAATAAGTCTCATTCAACACTGGAATTATGAAATAGTTGTCACATTTGTAAATATGTAAATAAGGTAAGGAAAGTAAAAGATTTATAGCAAAATAAAAGGTTAGTGTTGCGTATATGAACTCGAATAAACATTTCCAGTGAAGCTGTACACATAAAACCATTCACAAAAAATTTAATGAAAGAGGGAATTGAACCCACGATGGCAGCGAGGTATTCGAACGCAAAGTTATCGAGCTACCGCTGCCTTCTCGAAACTCATATAAACAGACAATAGAAAAGCAACCGCATATTTTTAAAATCGATCGTTCGAAAACGGCTGAGCATTACGTCCTACCCCTTTGCTCTAGTATTCCTCCAATGGTATGAAGTTGAATTGGTCTCACTGGAGCAACACAAAGGGCTATTGGCTACACTCTGGGAGAAGTCCCGAAAGGAAAGATCCGAGGACAACACCTCGGCATTTTGAACCAGCTGACGAGGTCAACACCTGAGCTGGCACCCCACTCCCCAAACTTCCACACTACGCCAACAGGAGGACATTTGAGGTCGCGACAGTTTAACGTGCACCAGCCCCCGGCGGTCTTTTGTTGGATCGAGTTTCGAACTCGCTACCCTTTGACTGCAAATTGGCTACTCTACCAACCGGGCTACAACGACTCTTATTCCAAGTGTATTTTTTCCTACACATTTTTTTTCAATTTGGTCAATCCACATTCACTCATTTTCAATTATACGACGTTTTCTCATTGTAATTGCTAGTGATTGTGATCACAAAACTTTTATAATTAGTGTTCGTTTTACAATCTCAAAAAAATATCTCTCCAAAGATCCCGTTGGTTTTAAAGAAATTTCAAGTAATTATACTACAAATACTCATTCGAATAGAGATTTAAATCACGCGAAGACTTCGTAGAGTAATCTATCATATCTCTACAACAACGGAATGCTTGTGAATGCAAAGATCTTAAACATAGTTGATGAATCGAGGAATAATAGCAGGAAGGATAGATATGCACACAAAATACTAAAGCTTAACGCGTTTAAACCTAGATGTCGCTGCGCACTGTTTCCATGAATGAGTAATAAACAATTTGTCGCCCACTCCATTCGAAGACAAATAACGTGAAGCAAGAGAAGGTATGAATGTATTTATTGGGAAGGGCGGAGTTTCCCCGTATTCTTTTCGAATGTTTTTTCGACAAAACGTCGAAATGACGCCATCAGCTAAAACGTGCGTGCGTGCACGTTAAGATATGTATTGTTCTCTTTCTGAGCGATCATGAAAATCCCACGTGGATTTGGGCAATACAGAAGCCTTTATCGGTCTTTATTTATCAACAACTTATGTTGCTCATTTGTACAAATATAGTTATCGTGTTTCAGCAACATTCCAACAATCGATGTGATCATATCGCACGATGTATGACTTTGTGTTTTTTTCTTTTGATTCGATAACAAACGAAAGGGGGAACATTGTGCCATTTTTATGTACATTAAATATTACTGCTGTTGACCAACTCTACAAAACCGTATGATGGTTTTTATCGAGATATTTAATGTGCATCTGAGAAACCCCCTTTTAATTTTTGTATTGTCCCTTGGGGCTTATTCATAAGTACCATCTTCAAACAACCCGTATGTATGGAATTGGCTTTCGTGGTCGTCTTAAAATTAAATTGCTCATAAACTTCATAACTTCCAATGACAGCACCCAATTTTGATACGGGGCCGCGGTAGCCCGATTGGAAGAGTAGCGGATTAGAAAGCGGAGAGTTGCGAGTTTGAAACCCGATCCAACCAAAGACCGTCGTGTGCGTGGGGACTGGTGCATGTTCAATCTGTCGTGGCCTTAAATGTCCTCACGTTGGCGTGGAAGTTTGGAGAATGGGATGCCAGCTTAGGTGTTGACCTCGTCATCTGACCGTGGTTCAAAATGACGAGGTATTGTTTTCGGATCTTTCCCTTCGGGATTGATCATTGACCGTTGCCAATATTCTGCTAATTAACTACCAAAAGTTACTTTTTAGTTGGTAGGTATTTTAATTACGTCACACTGGAGCAACACAACGTTCTATTGGTACTTTTTAGTATGAAATATAATTTATATTCGATAAAACATTTATATTCGATAAAAAAATATTTTTATTGCAAATTTTAATTAATTTTTTACCAAATTTTTATTAATTTTTTAGACAAATATATCTTTTAACCCCATGTGCCACCACATAAAAAGTTAGAGCATAGGAACAGAAGAAAGGTAAAAAAGTTAAAGCAAATTCCAACTAACTGCTTCGAGCCTTCGAATAGAGTGCATGAACGCCTTCCACTGACAACTTCGATAGCAACTAGTAGGGATAAAAATTCTGAATAGAATTAATTTCCTAATTTCCATCAAAATAAAGATTGCCATTCGAAAAAAATTTAATTAGCAATATTAATTTTGATGGAAATCGATTCTGGTGGCGGACGTAAATCGGATAAATATGTTTCCAATAATAGACTTTAAATACTTTTAACTGAAACATTTATTTTAAATAGCAAGATATCAGTGTTCAATTTCTAAAAGCTTTGGTTGGTTGGGCTTAATCGTACAAGGGTCGTATTTACAAATACTGAAAAGGATTCGCATTCATCACAAATTTATGCTTGTGCCTATTTAATATTTCTACTTCATTTCTACAGACGGCGCTTATATCGCAGCTGTTAGAAGTATTAAGTTCCCAGACGAACACCTTTCGAGGTCCATTTACCCTTGAAACTGCCTGTTTTGCACGATCCAGAGGTAGTCAGTGTCACATGGGGTTTACTCAGCTTGTCTTTGTTTCGTACCGAATGCGCTACACTTTTCCTTTTCAAACCACCTGATCGCGAGTCGCGTCGTGAAATTCTTCGCCTCCGAAGTTATGCGTGATTTAAGGATTTAAGAGGCCTCCTATTCTCTTACGTGGTTGTTAGAATTCGGCAGACACATAAGTGTCACATCATGTTCTAAGCATTTGCATAGGTTGAGCGATTTTATTCTTCAAACCTTTAACCCTCTGGGGTCTTCAGTGCTAAAGTGTCTCATTCATGTTCTTTCTTAAATGGTGGATATTTTGAGGAATTGTACAGCAGGACTAACTCCCAACTACAGGTCTCTACATGACTTATTGCTTGATGTATTTTAATTAAAATGATGTTCACTTTAATCATCGCTGATAACTTTACCAATTTCGGTTCTAATTTTGATGTTTCTTAGCTCTTATTGTTTCTTTACAATGTTTTATTGTTGTATTCTGCGTTTGGCCGTCTTGCGCCATATATTAAACCCAACCAACACCCAAACTACACTTTGTGTTAATGCAACAAAAGCAAATTGTTCATTGATGTCTTAACCGTCTGATTGTCTCGAGATTCTCGAGATCGCTTTTACCCACAATACTCTTAATGACTAAATAACCACATCTTTCTGAAGAATCCACGGATTCTTTCAAGCTTTAGAAAGATTCTATAGATCCTTTCCTCTGAATATAATCTTTCTTTTGAACGATTTTATTGGTCTTTTCCTTGGAATAGAATCCTTTGGAAAGATTCTTTTGACCCATTCTGTAGAATGGAATTCTTTGGAAAGATTCCATTGGCGCATTCTATAGAATAGAATCCTTTGGAAAGATTTTATTAACTCTTTCCTTAGATTATAATTCTTTCGAAAGCTTCTATTGCTCCTTTCCTTAGAATAGAATAATTTGGAACGATTCTGTTGGTCCTTTCCTTGGAATAGAATCCTTAATAAACATTCTATTGCTTATTTCCTTGGAATAGAATCCTTTTGAAAGGTTCTATTGGTCAAAATTGGTTAGATGTCCTGCAGGGAAGATTGCAGGTGGCAAAGTGGAAATATGCGTGTGAATTTATCAGAGGTTAATAAATAATTATCGGTAAAAATGGATTATTGTTGTCGGTTCCTTCCTTTCCACCACTTTCCCCGTTCTTCAAACTATTGCACTCATAAAGTTTCGTATCCCTGGTTTATGGCATTGAGCCTTTCTATCCTCTATAACACATAAGGTGATTGACCACTGGCCTACACAAATCAAAATACTTTCAGAAAACAAAGAGTCATGAAGCTTGTGGTGACGTGAACTTTAACACGACTCAAATTTATTAAGGAATGTAATTCCAGGCTATTTTTAACCTATTTTCTGATTGGGCGTCTCAAGGAGCTGGCAGTTTGAAAAACAAATCAAACAGGAAAACGTTTAACACCTTGCAAATTAAACACGGCTTAATAAAAACTTACGGGTGTGACGAAATAAAACAAGTGTCGAGCTCTAAGACAATATTAAGATAACCGAATATAATGACAGCACAAACGGAATGTTTTCTTGAAATTAGAAAAATCAACGCCGAAGACAGGTAAAAAAAGCGGAATATTTCCCCAGGCCAAGTTTTAGTCGTTTCGCAGTTTGTTCGTATTTCTTGTTCCTATTCTTTCTTCCTCTTTCTTTTTTCCCAACGAAATAGAATAAATAGATTCTACGAAAGAATAATGGGGAAAAGAACCGAAAAAGGTCAACCAGATCGATGGGTTGGTGAAAAAATTTTCTTCCACGAAGTGTTTACTTTGATCTTTTCACACTCTTTCACATGGAATGAATGCGGTTTGTTAAAATTTGACACGGTAAGTGTTTTTAATTGTAGTCGAGTCCTGACATTGGCCAGTGCGTCTATTTTCTAAGATTTCTCTCGAATTTTTTTCCTGAGCTTTTGTGCGTCCTCCAATCGATGACCCGTTGTCGAGTTGAGGAGTTTGTGCCCTGACTGCTTTGTCTCCGTACGTCGAGTTATTTTCGGGACATTTAATTCGTGTAATTATGGAGGGTCTTGAAAAGGAGACACCTTTTGTCCTCCTTTTTTCGTCATGCTCGCATTTAAGGAATGGTTGTTGTAGTAATTAATGGTGATTGGTAATTTTGAAATGGTTGTTTTCTAAAACTCTTGCCTCTATAATTTGGTGACAAGCTGATAATGGGGTGATGCGTGGTCATTTAAAATATTTTTATCAATTTTAAAATTGCTCTTAAGATGATTAGATTGAAAAATAAGTTATATATCTTGTTTTGCTAAAATAAATCCAACGTAAATTCTTGAGCATTTTTGAATAAGGAAAAATTATCATAGCAGATTTTTTTCTAGAGATATATCCTCGGCAGATTATCTGATATTCTGTATCAATTTCTTTTCATGCCCTTTCGGCAAAGTTCTAGTTTGGGATCTTTCACTACCGTCTTTTTAAGAGCCGTGTCATATTCGAGTACCACATTTAGCCGCTTATTACTTTAACCACAATTCGGTACTGAACGTCCACTTCATCCCATTCACTTGTTCCTCGCGATTCGGCATTTTTTTGTTTAAACCTATTTTCGCGTTCGTTTACCACTTTCTTTTTGCTGATTTCTATCTTTCAGATTTCTCAATGCCTTCTGTAATCAGACTCATTTCACTACACTAATTTCATTAGTATGAGCTCTTCCATGGGTAGTTTTACCAATATTATGGAGCTCAAATAAAGCACACTAAAACTGAACGGCAAAAATTGGTGAACGAATTCCATAAAGATTTTCTATATCCGTTTGTTTACAGTTGTTAATATGCAAGCAATATCGATTTCTGCGCCACGTACGTTAGTGAAATATATATAGATGTTATCCGCAATCCATGAAGGATTTGAAATTTGTTTTTCTAAATGGAAGTATTTTTTCTACGGCAAACAGTTAAAATGGGTTAAAATGGTTAAAAGAGTAATCACAATGTCCAGTCTGAATCATCCTTAACCCACCTGTTGGTAATCTAGACGAGGTACCTCTCGTCATTAGCCAAACTGACCAGATCTTAATCACTTCATCATAAAAAAAATCGACGATACCTTGATGACAAGATATCTCTTCATTAACAAAATTAGTCAGATCTTGATTGACGAAATATCTCGTCGAAACAACTTACAGAGTTACTGTGTTTGCTAAGATAGTATCGAAAGCTTGTTGTGTCCAGAAAAAGCCATTCTTTCACAGTTGACGGTAACTTAATAGAAAAATCAAAAGTGGTTATATTTATAAGGCAAATATTCCTTTTAGATAAGATTAAAGAATTCAACAGAATTCTTTAATTCAATTCAGAAGAATTTGCATAAATGATACAACAGCTTCTCTTCTAGCGAGCACTAATGATCCACAAACTCTTCTTCGATTCTCTTCTTCTCTCTTCTTCTCTTCTATTCTCTTCTTCTCTTCTATTCTCTTCTTCGAGTTATTCTAAATCAGGCATTGCAATCTTTGTCTTCAGACCACTGAAAGAAACTCGAAATTTTTTTGACGAAAGTAAAAGAGAGCCATTTCTTAACGATTCACTCCCAGGTTTTTAATTCTTACCTTTAACCCCACGATGTCGATACAAAGAGTTACATTTCCGCAACCTAAAAAGCCCTGACAGTTAAACCGAAACTCCTTAAAACCCTCCGAACCATAAATTACTTTCCAAATGGTGGTAATTTTCCCCCGTGTGAAATAATTGGCTGGATGGAAGTCAAGTAAAACGTGTCGAAATGCCCCTCGGGCCACACAATTCCAACCTCACCTCAACCCTTACGATTTCGACATCTCTCTTCCACTTCCAGAAAGGAATAAAAAAAACGAAATTAAAGAAACAGAATTTTATTTTTGAGAAAGAATCCTCTCAAAACCCATATAATTCCAACAAAACGAACCCGCTGCAATTATCCCCCCTATAATTACCCCGCTCCGACAATTGGTGGTGGTGGCGGCGGTGACAGGAAATTACAGAAACGTGGTGGGGTAATCCCCTTTTTACAAAATGTTACAACTTCTTTTCATCGCCATCATTTGAAGAGGAAGAACCTTGGAGGTGAGGAAGATCTGGACGCCCTTCCGATACTTTTGTGGCGAGGAATTTCTGCTTTTCCGGGAGCGTTAGAACCATCAGGACAGGGCGGGTTCGATTTCTGTGGGCTTCCTCAATTTCGAGCGGTCATCGAATGCTCCTCTGCTCTCCACCCTCCCTCTACGTTTGTGGATCATTAGTGGCATTAGTCAGCGTTGCACCATAGACGTGAAATATGAGTTGACTGAGTATGCCACTGAGGGAGATTCAAAAAGAATGACCAACACGTCGACTAGTAGTCACGTGACTGATCTGTGAAAAATGGATTTGATTGGCCGATTCGGCATCTTATCGCCTCATTTGGCGATGTGGCATCTTAGGTGTTGAATCCGCATTTCTATAGAGTGGCGACAGAAGTGGTGGAATCGCCAAAATCTAATACTGTAAGATGATCAATCAGTGAACCAATCAGATCATGAATCAATGGATGGGCGTCTTCTCCCATCCCGTGGACCAATCAGATGATGAATATTAGGTTCCACCCAGAAGACGAAAGCAGTCTAGGGGTCACGGTACTACTAGTTTTGGTCACATGATCCTGGGCACATAAAAAGGTTACCTTTGCTCACTCTACTTTTATATTTCCTCTATGCATTGCACCTGCTGAGGACATGGCAGGGGAGTGTAACACAGTACAGTGGTGTGGTGAACTTAGCCACCCTTTTAAAAAATAACTTACAATAGTATATATAGCCAAAGGCACACTTACGTAGGGAACTAAGGGCACGCTTATGGGGGCTTATGTCACTCCCAGATCATATACGAGCAAAAAGTATCATTAGTTAATTCAGTGATTGCTTCCTTAAAAATCGTGTGTTAAGGAGTTTTGATATTTTCTCCTTGCAGTCAACTAATATTTTTTCATTGCTTTTAGCCCATATACGAAAGTCTTCCAGTTTTCCAGTTGGATAAAATATTTGAACATTTTAATATTTAATTGAAACTTTGGCGACTTTTCCCTTCAATACAACTTCTATTTGTCTTCGAATAGTCACTTTGAACCTGATCTCTAGATAACACACACCAAAACTAGTCTAGGTAATGCACTCTGAAACTAGTCTCTAGGTCACACACTACAAAACTAGTCACTAGGTAGCATACTCTAAAATTAGTCTAGATTTCAAAGAAATTTTAAATTTTAAAATCACCAGTAAATAAAGAGCTTATGATACAAAATGTAGCCCTTCCAGATTGATATCATGGGTGCCACCCTGCATATTGCAGTGTGACTCAAAACTCTACCATGAAATAATTTTTGGTAGACAACTTTGAACTGCCTTTCACATGTCTTGCATAAGTGTCCAGAATACATTGCTTAAACGTATTTATTACAACAGGGGCGGATATACTCCCTTTTGGCGTGGTGTGGAAGTTTGGAGAGTGAGGTGCCAGCTCATGCGTAACCTCATTATCTGATCGCGTTGTCTTCGGATCTTTCCCTTCGGGTTTGATCCCGGACCGTCGCCAATAGCCCGTTGTGTTGCTTCAGTGCGATGTTAATTAACAATACCTACCTATACTCCCTTCTTGCTTCCAAACCTGAAGTAGTCTTCATTGGTTCTCTTTGTTTGCTCTCAAAACGCGCTAGCATCAATATTTGACAGTTATGTTGAGAACAGCTTCTACTACAACGACAGAGGCCACGACAGATTTAACGTTCACCAGCACCCACGTACACGAAGGTCATTGGTTGGAGAGAGATTCGCTCTTGCAAATCCTCTACTCTTCCAACCGGTTCAAAACATATTGGACTTAAGAATATACATGACTTCCCCGATTAGAATCGCTAGTTTCGTTTCGGAAACCCTCGAATAAGTTTCCGTCATCCTCTGCCTCTGATCGTGAGAATGTTTACAGTAACTGCGGTTTGTCTACGAAAAAGAGGAGTATCAGCAGTTAATGATCCTCTCAGTATCGTACACAAACTTGATTGTTTTCATTTTAAGGTTGATAGTTTTGTTTAAACACTTTTCACAAAGAATTTCACCTTGACATGTTAAGGAATGCAATCAATTGATGCGAATGGAAATTCACTCAACCTCGTGTTTTCAACAACTTTTTAATTCAAGAAATGTTTGAATATCTTAACTACATCTTTTCAATTACGAAGCATCGTATCGCACGTTTACTGCCTACAAACTTCGAGAACTGTTCCCGACACCAAGTATAGGTGATGGTGGTCGCTATAGAAACAGGGCTCGTTCATTTTGAGGCGATTTGATTGTTGTTACTTATTGACTTAATGTGGCGGCGAAGAGGTACTTTACTGGTTTTGATATTCTCGGCGACAAGTAAACATTTTAATGAAAACATTTCCAATTTGTCATCAAGTGCGCTAATGTGACAAACTTGAACACTTTTCTTCGAGCATCCACTATCGAAAAGTGGTTGGTTGGCTGGATTTTATGGCGCAAGGGCAATGTTTGGCGAAGCTGCGAGAAACAACGTCAAGTACATGGACATACACACAGGTTTTACTGACATAGAAGACAAAAATACCATAGAGGAAATATAAAAGTAGAGTGAGCGATGGTAACCTTTTTATGCGCCCAGGATCATGTGACCAAAACTATTAGTAACGACTACTTTCGTCTGCCGGATGGAAACGATGATTCAACATCTGATTGGTCCGCAGGAAGGGAAAAGACGCCCTTCTATTGATTCATCCGATTTGTCCGCTCGATATAGTAGTTGATTATGGTAATTTCACCATTTTTGTGTGTCACCACTCTATAGATTCCTAACTGGAATGAGAGAAGATGCATATCTATTGATTCATCATCTGATTGGGTACGCGCGAAAAAAATTACTCTTAAAAGACTCTAACCACCCAGCCTACCCAGGGGGTGTAAGGCTACACGAGAGCGGACGAGAGGACATTCGTCAAGCCCCATAGGGTCCATAACCCAATCGGACAATCAAAATACAAGCGATTCATACAGAACAAATACAAGTAATGAACAAAAGTAATGTTACATAGACATTACATCCCGTAGGACAACATAAATGCTAGAGACTAGTGATTATAAAATTTACAAAGTGAGCATAGAAATCAGACAACGGAAGCATAATAAAGAAACATGCATATACATATATAAACATATCTAGGTACATATATTTTTATACAGTTCATCAGACTATACATAGAGATTGCGTTACATACAATATAATTCAGCCACGTGTATTTTAAACTATCTGTAGGTTCTGTTAAATGATGATGTTCTGTGAATTTACATAAAAAATAGTGATCCGCCTCACTAATTATTGATAGCGCGATATAGTTGTAGACTCTGATTTCACCATTCTTGTCACTGATCTGTGTAAATGTGCATTCGTACATCAACCTTGTCATAAGATATTACTTTGCTAAAAACGAGGCGATAAGAGGCCAAATCGTCTAACAAGGACAATTTCTCTTAGGACAGTCACGTGACTACTAGTCGACATGTTGGTCACACTTTTTGAATCTCCCCTGAATAGCGATGCTTAGTCTACTTATAACTTACGGGGGTCGTCGTGGCTCGGTGGGTTTCCCCACTGCGCTAGCAAGCTGTAGGATTCAAATCCTCTCCCTGGAGGTATTTTTTCTGCGTCAGTAAAGCTTTCTAGGTGTGTGTATGTCCATTACTCAACGTTGTATGTCTTGCGTTTGGCGCAGTATAGCAAATAAGACCCTTGATCCATAAAACCAGGCAATCATATTTCACGTCTATGAGAAATACACTGTTGTAGGAATCGAACCTGTGCCGCATACAGCTCTCAGGTTTCTAGAGTTGTGGGTACCGCTGAGATTGAGCCACGGTGAACCCTATGAAAAAACAAGAATCAGATCCATTTCTTCGGCAACAGTCAGGGGCAAGAACGGATTGCGAAATACTAAGAGGCATTTTACAAAAAAGCTTATTTGTGAATATATTTATAGACATTTTAAACCCAGTGATGCTGAGCAAAACACACATCCGAGTCTTTAAAGGAGAAATATTTGTTTCAATATTGTTTGGACACGTCAATGGTTCCCGTTCTGTGCTTGATGAGTTAACAGACTAGAGCTCAGGATTTATAAACAACAGATTTATTTACAAGTAACAACAGAAAGCAAAGCTTCGAGGTTGGTTCTCGGCAGGCAGTCCTCTCGCAAGTGACAGATAAACAACAAAATGGGGGTGGCTAGTAGCCCCTTTGAACATAAACATGCAGGCGCGGTGACATCCCCGAGTGGCCGAGTGCTGGTTATCATAGTTTTCTCTGTTTGAATAACGTATTTCTCTGCAGTTCTTTCAGTTTTCAAGAGCTTTCACTTTCTTTTCAGTTCTTGGGATTGATTCTCTGTCAAGAAGGCAAGAGGGATGACAGCCATGTGGAAAATGTCGTCCGCCAGGCAGTTGCCGATGAGTTCAGCAGTGAAATTAACACCAACAGGACGAGAGGTATGCCTTGTTTACTTTTTTATCTCTAAAAATGTATCTCAGAGGAAATATAAAAGTAGAGTGAGGAATAGTAACAGTTTTATGTTCCCAAGATCATGTGAAAGAAACTAGTAGTAACGTGATCCTTAGACTACTTTCGGTTGCCGGGTGAAACCTAAGAGTCATCATCTGATTGGTCCACTTGACAGGAGAAGACGGCTATCCATTGATGCATCATCAGATTGATCCGCGCGACATAATAGTAGGCTTTGGCAATTTCGCCACTTTTGTCACCACACTATAGGAATGCGCATTCCACGCCTACCCTGTCATAAGATTTTAGAACGCCAAACGAGGCGATAAGATGCCAAATCGGTCAAGCACACTTTTTGAGGTTCTTGTCTTTGGCAATGGCCAGTCTACTTATATTTCACGTCAATGCTCGATTCTTTCTTTTCGGGATTGATCCCGCACCGCCGTAAATAGCCTCGTTGTGTTGCTCCAGTGCGACGTTAATTCAACTACCTACCATCATACGTACCTACACTACCACTCACCTACATATATGCCATTCTACATCCATTAATAACATCTGATTGCTTATGTTATATCGCTTTTTGTTCCAGCGTATCTCTCATGTGCCTCGGGTGAGATGGTCATCAAACTCAACTTTTCGGAACCTTTTCGGGGAGTGACCTACACCGACTACGACAGGTCCAGCCCGTGCAAGTTTTACGGAGATGGCAGCAAATATTATGAGCTTCGTATACCTCTGAAAGGATGCGGTACCAAACAGGTAAGTCCTGGCGTTCCAAGTAAAATGTTAACAATTCCGAAACAAATACAAATAAAGCCTTTAACTTTCTATTCAGTATAGTATTATAAGGAAGTATACTATGGAAAAGAGAAACTCATAACACAAAGCAAAAGTATCGCAGTTTACCAGTGTTATCAGAACGAAAATGAATTTCAACATTAAAATATCACTAAGTTGAAGGCGTTCTGAGAGTCTATACCATGAGACTGAATCTTGACTTCACTCACGTCTGTCAAAATCTACAAGGTAAGCAACAACCAAGTGAATCTTTTGAATTTAAAGTAGTGACCCATTAACCTCATTATTTGAGTTGAACAAACGAGCAAACAGGTCACGAAAATATCCATCTCTTTTACTTCATCCCTCTACGTGAAATTAAGAAGACCGTCTGCGTTTTTCCTCAAGAATTCCAAATTGTTTTCATTTCTTGACCGAAATGGTTGTTGCTTTTACCATGAAATCCGGTAGTTGGTGACAAGGGAAATTTTTGGTTAAAGCCGTATTCATCAGATTTGTAAAAAAATATTGCCGAAGGTGAAGTAAATTTTCATCGTGTCCAAAATTCATCAGAAAAGTGATAAAAAATTGACAATTGTATTTTCCAAACAGTTACCCTAACTTGTGACACCAAAAAAACTATTTGCACTCGGAATAAATTCAGTGTTTTGGTCTTATAGTATTTGTACGTGACTAGTTCACTCCAAATTTGAACAAGTACTTAGTTTTTATACCAAAACACGGTATACTTGATATTTATGTCATAGTGTGTACTGTTTACAAAGTTGTTGGTTGGTTATTTTCTGATTTTATGGCGTAAGGGCCATATTTGGCCAAGCTGCGCCAAACATAAGACAGACAGCACAAAGAGGGAGGAAGGAAAGGCAAAAAAGCAGAAGAGTAGGCGAGGATAAAAATGAAAGGTAGGAAAGATTGCTCGAGTACCTCGGGGTGTTTATAATGTGAAAATTTACTTAACATTCTTAAACAGTCACCTTCTTTTCCTGTTTCTAAATAGATTTGCCTTATGCGCATGTAGTATCTCGAATGATGTGCGTTTCTTAGCCATTAATTAAAAATTGTCACCTCATTCAATCTTATCATTTACTGGCATTTATTTTAAAATTTTAATTGAAAAAGATAAATGAAAACGGGAATTGAGGTTGTCAATCCAAGAAGTCCTCTCTCAGTCACAGAAATCATAAAATATCTTTCTTTGTTGGAATTCCCAACAGGATCATAGATTGGTTTCAGTTGTAAAAATGTCCAATTTATCCGCTTCTTAAACCTTTTTAAAAATTTGTAACAAAACTAGCAGAATTATCCGGTGATGCTCGGGTTGAATTGGTTAAATATTGATTCTATTTCATAGAAAAATGCAAGCATCATTTAAGTGTACAAAAAAAATAATTTTAACATCGTTTTAACTTTTTCACAGCTTCTACTATTTACTTCGGACGCAAATATATATATATATATATATATAATCCATTTCATATTCATCACACTCTTGCTGTAAGACAAACTACAAAAGCTTTTTCTGGTATGACTTCAGAAGTCGATTTTGAGTTTTGAAGGGATTACGAATGCCAAGTTCATTTTCAGTACAAATGAGGAACTTTCAGCGTATAGTCTTGCACTCAGTTTTCCAATCAATATTTATAATTTGTGGTGGTACACTTGCACCATGGCAAAAGGTACCACAAATAATAGCATGGCAAGGGGGATGTTTTCGAATTACATTATCATTGTGAGAGGACGGCAAATGAAACTGTTACGGCATTCGTGGATAATTTGTTTTGAAGCACACATTTTTTCTTGAATTCTTGAAAATTCTATTCAGTCGCACGTGGAATAACAGAGTTTGTTTTTAAAACAAATGTCATCAGTGTAGACAAAGCAAACTCAAAATCGATTACACTTTTTACAAAATCACTGCTTTCAATGAATGTTTCACGGGTATCTAAGTTGTATAAGAACATTTTCAACTTCGAGTAAGAAACCTCGACCTTCTGCCACTTAAGACCAAAAATTTCTATTTTTCAACAATCCTAGTTTACATATTTTCTTACTATGATATTATTCCAAGATCAGCAAAGTCTTATTTAAAATTCGCTTTCCTCTAACACAGAAAAATTTAGTTTTAAATCAAATCCTTAAGGTACTTTTTCAATTGAGAGACTAGGTTTCTATATGGAAACCATGTACCTATTTAGAATGATAGATGTAGTTACTTGACTATGGAGTACAGCTTTCAATAATACTCATGAAACATGAAAAACAAATGTAAATTAAATTGATATAATGTCTTGTAATGAAAATCTGTCAAAATTTAGAAACATCTTTGAACTACAACGTATGGCTACCCGTTTTGATTTAACGTAACATATCTTATTTTAGAATAACTTTATTTTAACTTTACCAGTCATTTTAGAATAAGAAGTCATACACCTTACTTAAATAAGTTTCCATTTATTTTTATGAAACAGAATTCTACAAACTATAACGTATTTAACCAAAGACTTAAGGAAAGTCCGTCGAAATATACATATACAACCAAGAAATTACCCATGTCTAGTGGTATATTTGGCAGAAAATAGAAATAATTCATTACAATTTAACTCCTAAATAATATATCTGTAATGTGAAAAGTAGTGGAACATATAAATATAAACAGAAACGAAATTCTGGCCATTGAAAAATGTAGAATTCTGAAAAACGAAAGATCTGAGCAAACGTGTCGAATTTCGACGTCATGACATTATTCTGAAAGAAATTCGAAAAAGACGCTTGAAAAATATTGATAGACAATAATGAATTATTTACAAAAAGAACACAAATTTACAAAACTTAGAAATGCTCAAATATGACCGCAATATTTCTGTCTGAACTCAAATACACAAACACGGAATTCTATATGTAATTTATAAAATAAAATATTAATTCTGTCGTTGCCAGATACCAAATTGCAAAATTACGCTTTTATCATCAATTAGTTTTTTGTTTTGGCTTTTCGCGTTCCATTACAAAATGCAAGTTGTGTAAAATTAAGTATTTTAAATATCCATTTTTCATCATTCATATATTCCTAAATTATTTATATTGCGGAAAGAAATAAGAAATCAGTTCAAACATAATTAGAATTTTAAATTGTTTAAATATAACGTTTCAGAAAAAAATTGCTTTTCGAGCAATACTGGTAAAAAAATGTTATTGGAAAATTTGATTTTCGATCAATACTGGTAAAATAATCTGAGTTGCGTACCGCAATCGTTTCATGCTCAATGTTTTTCCTATGGCAATTTCGAATTGATTTAGCCCCCTCTGCACAAATAGGTTAAAGAGAATGGGGGTTAATATGTAGTTTGCGTTACTCGCAGGATTCCAAAATGTAAGTGTACCAAATTTGGTGTGGATTGGTCAAATGGTGTAGATTTGTATAAAGAACATACAGACAGACGCCAACTCTGCTTTACTATATGTATAGATATTCAAAAAACAATTAGTAGTGATCATAGCGTTTGTTACCACCCACTAAGTCCCAGTTTCGAATCTCGGTTTGTAAGCGCATGGATATTGGTGATTGTCTCTGTTAGGCAAGACATTCTGGTCCAACATCAGTCCTGCAACACTCAATTGGCTGAAATACGCATGCGCACAGACATATTTTCGGTACATAGAGTAAGCATGCGCATATCGTATGTTTTGTCGCATGCTGCTCCGGTGTGTGACAGGCGTTGGAGTAACGGCGGCTTTTCCACTGGGGTTCCAATATCGCCTTCTGTTGATTCAGCGCAACTTTAACCCTCCTGGTGGTTGTCTCGATGATAACCAGATATTGTCGAACGAGGTATCTCGTCATTTGCAAAACTGACAACATCCTTGATAGACGACATATTTCTCCTTAAAAAAACACTGACTGGATCTTGATCTCTTCATCTTAAAAAGAATTGGCAATATCTTGATGACGAGATAACTCATCATTAGTAAACTTGGTCAGATCTGGGACGAGACATCTCGTCGAAACCACTTGGAGGGTTAATTCAGCTACGTGCCTTCTATTAGGTGTTTCTTCACAAATAACCGTCAGTTCTCCCCTTGTAGTGCCGAAGGCCGAAGAGGTCAGTCTTTGTGCGTTAGAAATTGAAAAATAACTAAAATAAGTATTAAGGAGTTTTTGTAGTTTCTTATAAAGGGGGGCAGCTTAGATCTTCACGTTAGAAATGCCTAACTAATGAACTAATGCCTCAGGCACGGTCGTGCTTATGGCAACATAGTAATAAACAATTTCATTGCCCAAGCACGTTTCCTTTGCAATAGAAACCTTTTAACCAAACCGAATTCGCTCTCAAAGAAAAGATAATTTCGCCCCAAAACCCGACGTCTTCATATCAAACGTCAAAAAAGCTGGAATTCCTCAGTGCAAGACCATCTCATTTTTCAAGACGCTCTCTCCGAAGCAAGATAAGGAAAAGCGAAAGCATCCTGCGTTCGTGTCGCGCTTGTCAAGCTCAATTATCATGCTCTTCATGCGTCTTTCTCCGAGTCTGGGCCCAGCAGCGGGCACACAGTGGTCGTGCCTGACTTTCAAAACGTCCCATTCGAGCTGCCCACGTGTGGTCTGGGATCGGAATTTTGGAAAGAAAAACCACTTGCCTCTGCACTTTTCTCTCGCGCAACTTTCATTAATTTATGGCCTTTAAGGACACTGAGTGGCTCGGACGCCTACGCCGGTTCTCGAACCGGTTCCCGCCTCTCTGGAGATCGGGTTCAACAGCTGAATAACAAGGTCAACAGCGAGAACCAACGCCTTCTCGCTCTGAACTGTCCGAGCAGCGAAATTGAAAGCATGTGTCGTCGTCTTCTTGCTGCGGGTTGTTTGTTGATGCTTTTTTCTCTTCGGAAGGGCCGCGTGCGTGTATTTTGTGGACGCCCACACCACAAAGGGCACCTGTTGAGTGGGGATGGGTCGTTCGCTCTTCCCAATTGCTTAATCATTGGCCCTTGCAGAGGGCATGGAATGGATGGAACAATAAAGATGGTTGAACTGCTCTTTTAATTGAATATCTTAACCCTCCTGGTGTTTGTCAATACAGATCTTGACATCAACAGATCTTAATGAACGATATATATCTCGTTATTAGAAGAAAACTGACCAGATCTCGTCATCAAAAACGGCAATATCTTGATGATGTTAGATCTCGTCATAAGAAAAATTGGCCAGATCTTGATGGACGAGATATCTCGTCGAAATCACTTGTAGGTTTAAGCTAAATCGGAACATAGAATTCAAGAATGGAATGTCCAGGTTTTCATTCCGTAGCCCTTCAAGTAGTTTCGACAAGATATCTCGACAATCAAGATCTGACAAATTTTGCTAATGCCGAGATCAATATTTGGTCAGTTTTCCTCTAATGACGAGATACCCCGTCGAGACAATCACCAGAAGGGTTAACATTCCGAAAACTTTATCATATCCTAAAATATGGTTCTGGATATACGAGGGTTGTCCGTAAAATAAGGTTCCCAATGATTTTTCACAATGAAAAGCATGTTTATTTGCAAT
This sequence comes from Meta bourneti, assembly GCA_933210815.1. Classification (NCBI taxonomy): domain Eukaryota; kingdom Metazoa; phylum Arthropoda; class Arachnida; order Araneae; family Tetragnathidae; genus Meta; species Meta bourneti. The sequence goes on from OW119929.1 coordinate 21,083,947, forward strand.
GAATAATACATTTTTGGAAAGCTTAGACTTTTTCCTATTTTTCGACATAATCGCCGTTGAGATCGATGCATTTTTGCATGCGGTGTACCATCTTCTTTATGCCTGAGTCGTAGAACTCTCCCGCCGCGCCGCGAAGGTAGCTTTAAAACCTCTTCTTTCAGCTCCTCTCCGGTTCCGAAATGCCTCCCACCCAGGTGTTTTTTCAATTCAGGGAAGAGATGATAGTCACTTGGGGCTATATCCGGGCTGTAGGGCGGGTGTGTGACAGTATCCCATCCAAATTCGTTGATGAGATCGCTGGTTACACGGGCGGTGTGCGGACGAGCGTTGTCCTGATGGAAACGCACTCCCTTCGTGAGCATGCCTCTCCTCTTGTTTTGAATCGCTCGGCGAAGGTTCTTCAACGTCTCGCAGTAGCGGTCAGCATTGATTGTTGTCCCGGCAGGCATGAATTCGCACAACAATATCCCATTCCTGTCCCAAAACACGCTGGCCATCACTTTGCCGGCACTCGGTGTTTGTTTAAACTTCCGCGGCTTCGGCGACTCTGGATGTTTCCACTGACGGGATTGTTCTTTCGTTTCCGGTGTCGTGTAGTGGACCCAGGTCTCGTCCCCAGTGACAATGGAGTCCAAGAATTCCTCGCCATCGGTTTCGTAGGCCTGAAGAAATTCGCGGGCCGCTTCAACGCGTTGTCGTTTGTGGTCCTCCGTGAGCATTCTTGGGACCCACCTTGCACAAACCTTGGCATACACTAAATGGTCTGTCAAAATTTTGTCAATGCAGGTCTTGCCGACATCAGGGATCATCTCGCAGAGCTCCCGAACCGTAACCCTTCGATCTTACAGCATCGCTTCTTCCACTTTCGCAATCGTTTCGTCCGAAACCGATGGCCGTCTGGAACGTTGTTCATCATGGACGTCTGTACGTCCGTCTTTAAATTCTCTGCACCATTTGCGCACGTGTTGTACGCTCATACACTTTTCTCCGTAGACTTCACACAGTTGGGAATGAATGTCCACCGGCGCAGTGTTTTTTGCAAACAAAAAACGAATCACAGAGCGTAATTCGCACCTGGCGGGAGAAGCGAGTGGGAGCTCCATCTCTAAGGGCTGCCAAGCTAAGACTGCGCGTCGCAGACAGTTCGCCGGGGTGGGGACTGGGAGAGGGGGAACCAAGGTACACGCCAGTGGCGCCGGATCCCGCGTAACAGCGTTCCTAGCGACTGCAGAGCCTTGGGAACCTTATTTTACGGACAACCCTCGTACTTGAGCTTTTTTCTAGCCTTGAAAGTCATGAGATTTCCTAATAGATATTAATACTTTTACCCTATAACACAATGACTAAATAGCCACATCCATTGGTTAAAAGAATCATAGGAAGGATTTTATTGACCAAGAAGTCTAAAACTGGTGAGAAGTCACTCAGAGAAAACTACAGGTAGCGTGGTGGAATAATGAGGTTATTAGGTCGGAAATTAAAAATAAAGGGGTGAAAAAAAACTCAGATATTCAACGTCTTTCATCATAATTGAAATTTACGTCAAATAATTATCACAGGACGGTACAACATTCCAATTTATGTGCGAAGCCATTGCTTTTCATCCATCCTCCAGGATATTCAAGGTTCCTGCTTTCAAATCCTTTCCATGATATCTCGTCATGTTTGTTTACCTAATTTTTGGCGGTTCAGTTTATCGCTCTGAAAGTTCTACGAACGACATTTTTAAGTAGGCAAAACCAATTCCTTAATTTCACTCTCCCGATTTTAAGCATTAACTATCTTTTCACAATCTCCTAATTTCAATCCACCTTCCTTTAACAATTATAGAATGAGCAAAGGAAGCGAAGTTTTGGTTGCCGCCTTAGAAGTCCGCCAGGATCTCGTGAGCGGAAAACTCAGCGATGCTTATGCCACTTTATCCGAACAGCGGCAAGGATGGAACGAAGTGGTCATCTAAATACTTGCGGGTCTGGGTGAATCGAAAGGATTTCCTCTAACTCGTAAATATAGAGAAATTCTCCTTGAAAGATGAATGATATCCGCCATGTCCAGAAGAAATGTAAACACAGAAAATTATCGCATCGAGCGTTCTCGCGACGCGGAGAAGTGTAGAATATCCTTGATCAGTGAATCGAGTATACACGATCGAGTCGTTTCAGTTGCATCAAAACATCGGCGTTAAGCCAAGACCAATCGAGTTTCAAGGCGAAATGATTGAGAAATGTTGCAGTTTAATCTGTCCCTTAGTGTACCCTGATCAGGTGGGCTTGCGGGCATAAATTCCTATGCTGAATTTTGCGCTCCTTCCCCTTAAAGTTTGTACAGGAAGATTAAAAACAACCTGCACACGTGAAAAGAAAACAAAATCATCTAAAAGAGCTCCTGTTCGCGTCTTTAGGACCAGGAAGTCTCTTTCGAATTTACACCAACATACTCCACTTCATCTTCCTAACTTTTCCAGGAAAGAGTTGGTTGGTTTGAGGGTTTTATGGCGCAAAGGCCATATTTGGCCATGCTGTGCTAGACACAAGCCATATCAAGTAATCGACACACACAATGAAAATTTTATTGACACAGAAGAGAGAAATACACCCAGGGAGGAATACACCTGACAGGAATTGAACCTGCGTCGCCTACAACTCGGAGGTTGCTAGCTCAGTGGAGATGCCCACTGAGCCACGACGGCCCTGGAAAGAGTTGGGGTGCAGTACTTAGAAGAAAGGTTGTGATCTCATAATTAACCCTCCGAGTTGTTTCGACTAGATATTTCGTTTGTCAAAATCTGGATAGTTTTGCTAATAACGAGTCTTCTCGACATCAGAATATGGGCGATTTTTTGATGATGACGAGATCTGGTCAGTTTTTTTCCAAGGGGAAGATACCTCGTCGAGACAACCACCAGGAGGGTTGATGTAGTCCGACCACCACGAGATGAAACTTGGCCACTCCTACGACACGTGATGCCGGGTGATTCGATTATCTTACTCGGTGAAACTTCACAAAAGCAAAAAAAGTAAATTTAATGGGAATTCTCTTATTTGCAATAGGGGAATCTGTACCCGGAGGAAATTCGGCTCTCATTTCGAAGAGGCGTGCCCAAGTCTCTTCTTGTGGTGGTTAGGCATTAGAATAAGATTGTTAAGGTTCATTCTAGAGTTTATGTATCTTCTATCAAATAACTACATCCACGATATTTATAGATTGGCTTGTGTTTCCTTGCGGAACACGTTCAGTAAAGCATTTCACATCGGTCATACGACACAAAACGGACTGAAACACGTATGTACATATCTGGTGTTATTGTTATATGCCCGATCAATGTGAGGTTTGCCTTAAGTCACATCATTCACACGTACGCCTACATAAAAAATTTTGCGATCAATTAACCCTCAGAGGAGCACACATGCCCTCCTACGTTCGGGTCGCCAGTGTCGTGCGTTAAAGTTGTGAGCTGGTAGGAGCAATTGAGAGAAATAAACACGTCATTACAAAAAATTAAGTTATAAAAACATAAAAAAATGTACAAATTCAACATTTAAATTATATAGTCAAAGGCAAAAATCTTACTGGTTGATTACAGTAAACAAAGAAAGTTCACGCAGCACATTAATGAAAAAAAGACGAAGTTCAAGGTTTAACAGATCTTCCTATACTCCGTTGCAGTCAATCAAATTTACTTAAAGCTGCTCCTTCTACACTTTTTGATTTCACTACAACTTCGTATCAGCTTTGACCTTGACAAATAGAATCTTTCCTGGTATTCTTTCAACCATTAGATGGGGTTATTTAGTTATTGTGTTGTGCAATCACGTGATACTCAGGTTGAACTACTTTCATGCGCATTCTCTCACTTGTTTACTGAACCTCCAAATGGTTTCGACGAGATATCTCGTCCATCAAGATCTGACCAAATTTTTTCAATGTAGTGATAACTCGCCATCAAAATATTGCCGTGTTTTTGATGATGACAAGGTGTGATCTGGTCAGTTTTCTTCGAATTAAAAGATATCTCGTCCATCAAGATCTGGTCAGTTTTGCAAATGACCAGATACCGCGTCGAGATGACCACCAGGAGGGTTAAGGGCCATGTTGAGAAATACTATTCTCCACCAATCCTTATAAAACTTCAAATTATTACTCAAGTTTCATTGTTGTCAATAGGATTAATTTTTCGAAGTACTTCGTATACCTGTTGCTTTTAATTTTTAACTTTTGTACGCATCATCTCACTATTTTTCTTTTGTTCTCCAGGAAGCACCTCGAGTGTTCATCAACAATATTATTGTTCGCTTCCATCGATCCCTGGAGCTGGAAGAGGACGAAATCAAGACCATCATTTGTCGCTACCCTCCACCCCTAGCACCCACTCAAGTGCCCATTGTCCTGTAAGTATCATGACCCTATAAGTAATGAACTTATCCATTATAAGTGCAAGTCTTTCCTCTAGTCCAACAATTTACGATACTATTCACTGCGCAAACCCATTCCAGTAAAGAATTTGTAGAGTGGTGACAAAAACGGTGAAATCACCAAAGTCTACTACTATATCGCGCGGACCAATGGGATGAATCAATGGAAGGGCGTCTTCTCCCTTCCTGTGGACCAAACCAGACGATGGAGGTTCGTTTCCGCCCGGAAGACGAAAGTAGTATAAGGGTCACGTTACTACTAGCTTTGGTGACATGATCCTAGGCACATAAAAAGGTTACCATTGGTCATTCTATTTTATATCTCCTCTATTGATGCTAGTGCAGTGGACAATCTCAATATTCGTTTCAATTTTAGCGTCTGTCACAATACAATTTCTCCCTTGTCGTCAAATTAAAATACTTTACTTTTAGATACATAGTGAGTTTTTTTCTAATTCCACTCTTATAAATATTGTATTTCCGTAGCGATTATTAATTGTTTCCTTCGTTTTCTATTCCTTCAGCCCTCCACCAACAGCAGCGGTTCCTGTGATCGTTCCCCCCAAGCTTTCCGAAATAGAGCTGCTCCTCATCATATGCGCCCTTCTATTTCTCACCCTCCTACTGCTGGGCATCGGAATAGCATACTATTGTCTCAAGAAGCGTAATATTAAGGTGATCAAGAACAGGAAGGCCATATCCTCCGGACCTGGATCCGAAATCACGAAACTCAGCGGCTCCACGATGGGCACCCTTTCCATGTTCGACCCCATAAGGATCCCACGAGCCATCGCCCAATCCACGTCCGGATCGGAAGCCGCCCTGCTCACTTCCCTGTCCTCGCAGAACGGGTCTGGGGACCACAGCGACACCATACCGTCCGACTACCCCAGCGAGTCGCCTTCCTCCGTCAACTCGGACGTCGAGGAGATTGAAGGCGGACGCAGGATGATCATCAACGACCTGTCCACCATGCGTGGCGATCACTTCAGGTACGAGAACACGGCTTTCATTCCGGATGAGGAGAGCAGCATCATGTCCGGCTATCCGGAAGACCAGGAGAGGGCGGCCAGCGTGTCCTCGATCCCGGTCCAGCAGATCCTGAAACCCATGGAACCTCCGAGGAAGTTGCCAAAGGCTAAACTCGCCAGGGAACAGATGCTGACGACCATTTCTGAGAGGGAGGACGTCATGATGCAGCGAGAAGCGATGCAGAAGACGTACGCCGCCATCAGGTCCGTGCCGCACGAGCTCAACCCCCCGATCGGGTACACTCAGACGTACATGCGGCAGGCTCCACCTAAGCCGCCTTCGTCCTACGCCCCTTCGCTGTACGGCAGCATACCGGACAACGACAACCGTTCCCAGGCCGAGCTGATCGAGGACATTCCGGTCGCCATGCACAGGCCGCCTTCGTCGTACGCGCCTTCCCTGAAGGGCAGCATTCCGGACAACGACATCTGGTCCCACTCTGAGCTGGAGAGCGAGGTCGCCGTCATGCCATACGTCCGGAAACCGAAGCGGGAGACGGCCACAGTGACCGACTACTTCCTGAGCTCGCAGCGGACCACCGACGTCGAGGACGATCTGTCGCACCTGCAGAAGACGACCACCCTGCAGCACAAGCAGAAGACACCTCCGCCCTCTCCGCCCCACCTGGAGACGGAGGAGTACGTGTCCAATGCCCTGGTCCCCAAGAAGCCCAAGATCACCGTCCACAACATCGATGACGTGTACCTGACGACCACGACGGAAGTCCACGCCACGGAGACGACGACCAAGACGACCAAGGACACGATCGCTCAGCACATGAAGACGCCGCCCCAGTCCGCCGAGCCGCCGCCCTCGTCGACGGGCACGCCCCCCTCGAGCTGGGACATCACCATCCGACAGTACCAGAACCGACCCCACGTGGAAGTGGACGACAAACTCTCGGAGCGACGATGGGACGCGTATTCGGAAGTGAGCGAGAAGTTCCGCGACGCCGAGAGCACCACGACAGAGATCCCCGCGCGTCGTCGACCCCGACACCCGTCCGAACATTCAACAACCTCCACCCTTAAGAATTCCAACTCTCCCTACAACAGCCTCCACAGGGCCACCAAAACGATCCCCCATCCGACCTTCACCAGCATCATCTTCAAAGTCCTCGAACCTCCCCCCGTCGAAGGGGTCGAGCAGCTCACCCAACAGGTGAAGGAGAAGTGGCGCACCTGCATCACCACGGACGAGACATTCCGGTACCTCGTCCAGGAGGCCACCACCGTGGAGGAGTACATCCGCATCACGAAGGACTCCCGATACGAGAAGATGTTCGACACCCGGACGTGGCACGTCATCATCCGCGCCCTCAGCACCCCGGACGAGCGGTACCCGCCGGTCGTACACCAGGGCCCGCCCGACGCCCGCAACCCACGCTACAAGAAGAAGAGCGAGTTCGAGCCGACGCGCAACCGCCGCAGCTCCCTGCCGCCCGTGACCGAGTTCTCGCTGGCCAGGGGCGACGCGCCCCCCTCCCTCTGCGGCAGCATCCACTCCAGAAGGACTTCGAGGTCGGGCTCGGTCCCCGAGTACGACCTCCGATCCATGACCGAGGTGGACGTCGACTTCGCGCACGCCGACCGCGAGTCCCTGTCGAGCGTCGACACCGGCTACACGTACAAGACGGCGCGCAGCCTGGCCGAGCGGTCCACCTCAGAGTTCCTGGAAGATGTGCCAACGATGGAGCCGCCCCTGCACCACTACCGGGGGCAGTCCAACTACTACGCCGAGCAGACCGCCGCCGGTTACGTCCGTTCCCAAAACGCCTACCACAGGGAGTTCGGCGAGGACGACTACCTCCACCACCAGCAAGAACCCCTACCGCCCCAGAAACCGACCAGGCCGAGGTTCCTGGAGAGGTCCTCCACCGAGTACTTCGAGGACATCCCGACCCTGTCCCTGCCGGACCTGAGGCAGGCCGTCGTGTCCTCGGCGGGGGTGTCCTCGGTGACCGAGCGGAGGATGGACAATGTCGTTCAGGAACTGCGCCAAAAGGAGAGATTCTCGAGCTCCAGGTCGGAGGTAATCATCGACTCGCCCATCATGAGGGCCATCGACCGGAACATGAGCGAGAGGGAGGAGATCAAATCGGTGACGGAGACCGACATCGTCGACTGGAAGAGATGAACCGAGTGCTGCTTAAAAGACTGCTAACCTATTATTTTATTATTACCTACCAGACGGCTCCGATGATCTGGTGCTATGAGAGAAGTTAACAGTTTGTGAGGTAACGCGAATGACAGACATTGTGCCAGCTGAAACCATGTAAACTGTCTTTTCCAGTACACTACTCTACACACCAACTCCCCTTTCTGTTCTTTTCCTACGCCATTTTCACTTCATTTAAGCATTTAATATTGAACATTGCAAACATTATAACGTTCTTACCAATCTTAACCCTCCTGGTGGTTTATCTTCGCTACGAAAACCATCCTGTATGGCCAGCCTTGGTGCAAAAACATGTTTCAAATTGTCCCCAGAGCAAGGAACATTTTTTTCCTACTTTGATCTGCATTATCTCTTGGAGTAAATAGGGCAGTTTGGTCTCGGAGGTATTTCATCATTAGCAAAACTGACCGGATCTTGCTGAATGAGATATCTCGTCAAAACCACTTGAAGGGTTAAGGAACCTCTGCACCAACTGTACCCTGAATTAAATAGGAACTCAATATTCATGGTTCCATTCTTTTCCAACGCCATTTCATTTAATTTAATCATTTACAACATGTACTGAACTACGCGAATATTACAGACCTTATAGCGTCATTACCAATCTTACGAAATCCTTGCACCAATTGTACCCTGAACTAAATAGGAACTAAATATTCATGATACTTTTTCTAAGGAGAATTCTAACAATAAGGCTTGAATCTCAATCTTTCAAAAACAAAATGGCTCCGAACGATAATTGTATGTATCAAGAATATGCTTATTTCGTCTACCCAAAGCGGTATGAATCATGATTTGGGAGATTATTTCAATGTTAACTATATCATAATTTGTAAATTCTGCTTTGGGACAGCCCATACTTTCTATGTGTACTTTTTCGAAAAAGATCATTTGTGTAACATTCTACTTTTGAAACAGGGTTTTCAAGAACTGTTTTGCAATATCTTAAAACTGGATTTTGTTGCAGAATTTTAAGCTTTCTAACTTATCATTTCTTTATATGTGTGTACATAAAATTCAAAATAATCTAATAGTTATACGAATAAAAGCTACTATGTTGCGTGATTTCATAACTATTAATTATTACTATAAAGAAATGATTAAAATGTTTATAGAGTTCTTTTAAATTGTGATGATGGTCTAGGAAATGTTTTTTCATTGATTTCTTTATCTTATGGCTTTTTATTCTTCGTAATAGATAAACCTATTTACAAAGTTTATCTATTAATTCTGATTATGTCAACCTCAGCTGGCACACTGGCAGCGCACTGTGTATGTACTCTTGATAACATTCATTGTACAATGTTTAGTGCTTCAAAGCACAGCATACTGGAATATATTCGAAAATAATTGTATTATAACCATGTTCATTTATCTATAGAACAGGATTTTTAATTAGAATATTAAAAAACACTGTATCTATTACTTACAAAATTGTTCATGAAAATTTTGAAATTTCATTAGGTTTTGTTTCATGTTTTGTGTCAAACTCGATAATTTATTATAATTCTTATTTTTACGTACTAAGTGACTGTTTAATAAAACAGTTTTCTTCCAATTCCATTAAAATTTGAATGATAGTGAGACGTGAAATCATAATCTAATGCTACATCCTCACTGTTCTTGGCATGATAAAAGAACATCCAACCAGACCAGCAGAATATTCTATGAATTGTAAATGACTTTCGCGTTTAACTGTTCTTGATTCCGCTCACTGGCGAATTCGGAAAAACTAGAAAGATCTGTCACGTGGTATTGGGTGAAAGCACGAATCCCAGTGTGAACCATGAATCCGTGCTGTTCGACAGCCAATCGGCCCAGGCCGATTCCCAAACCCACGTGTCCTACTCTTCAGTAATCTTACGACAGCGATTCCACCCACGCGCTCCGTCTGTTTCATTAAAGGATCGATTTGATACTCATATTATGATCATAGAAATTTCAGATTTGAATGTCGTTTCATTTTACAACGAATCTTATTGACAGTCAAACCTCAAGAGGTGTTATATGCAGGAAGGTGCGTACAATTGGGGAGTTCACTTAGAGGACTCATTAACAATGTGACATGGGTTCTCTCAGCCATCACGTGGCAAGGTCGTGTTAACTAATCCCTCGACTACAATGTTTTTGTTGCATAGTTTTTAAAAGAAACGTTTGAAACCACTTTCCCTACACGAGTTACAGACGTTGGTTGAGTGTTTGTTTCCCTTTTCACAGTACTAATCATTGGAAAAGTGAGGTTTCATAATGGAATGTTCATAAATGCTTTGTATCAGGTAAATTTGCTTTTGGGTTTCTTTTCAAAAGTTGTAATTGTTCGTGTAATAACCATAGGGTGTTTTCTTTTTTTGAAAAGTAATCGAATTATTCTTTGAAATGGAAGCTTCTTTAGGTCGGAATACCTGTTTTCAATCAAGTAGTTAAATGGTAAAGTAAATTATTTATTTTATTTTGAAATACGTATTATAGTTTTTTAAAACAGCTTCACAACTGCCTCTTGCTGAAATTCTGAACAGATGCAGTTCTTGTATTCGTATTTTTTTTCTCTACATCAGTGCAATAACTATCACACTGCCAAAATATTTTTGAATTGTTTTTAATTTTGTATTCTTGTTTTATTATTTGTCGTTCCGCGATTCAGTCATGAATGTCTGAATGAGCGTACTTATAAAAATGATGATCGCACATCATTGGAATTTTTTTTTACTTCTAAGAAACTGCGTGGTTAAATCACGGGACAGTAAGGTGAACAAATAAACCGTTATATTCCTCAGACTCTGGGTACATAGAATGTAATTGAATTTTAATAAGTTTGCTATCACGACAAATGACGTAATGTTTTGGCTCAACGGTTTTATTTTGCTTGAAAATGCAATGGCTTTGGAATATATCTACCCTCCTCAATTTTACTCTTTTAGTTACAGCTTAACGATTACAGATAATGTACGATAACAGTTATTATTGATTGTTAATATTAATAGCCTCGTTAATGTTTATAACCAACACCAATAGTGAATAAATTTAACATTATCTGTTAGAAATTGAGTTAACGCTAACTTAAATAGTTAGTAATTGCTCTTTTGGTGGGGGGGAGTTTCTTACGATTTTTTAAAATTAATTTTTATTTTCCATTTCATTTATTTTTGTACGTTTAGTTATTTTAAAAGTTACTTTTCACATTTATCGTTAGCTGTTAATTTTTTCTATAACAGTTCCTAACTTTTAATTTGTGAGAACACTTATTTTAACTGCTAAGCCCATCTCTATAATTAGACTTCAGTCAGTTTGTGTCTGAAAACTATCGGACTGAAATACATTGCGAAAATTGTGGTGTTTAACAACTTGATAAATTCAGACTTATCCTGTTTTCTACAAGCAATTTTATCATTTTCTGTCTGTAGAAATAATAAAAAATGAAACAAGAATACTAAATTGATCATGATATTTATAGATTTGTCCATACGTATTTCTGTATAAAAAGCAATTTCATAATTTGCCCAAAATTTTTATACAACCGTTTAACTTTTGTATATTTATATTTTCACGTGTTTTGTATTCTTTTTATAGGAGTTTACTTAATTTTTTGGAGTTCTTTGGTCTCTTGCTTTTTTTCTAGTCATAGCGGTTGTGAGGTTCTTGTGTTGTTTGAGATCTTTTCCCTTCGGAAAAAACTGTATTCTCGGTCTGTAAAAGTCGTTTCAAACATTTCATTTCAAACTATGTTGTCCCGTAACAGAGTCAACTAAAACTTTTGAGACATGAGCAATAACTTTTTTATATGTATTAATGCTATTTTGTAATGAAAGTCTAATAAAATATATGTTTTGAGAAAATATCTGTCTTTTCGTGTTTTGTTAAATACAGAAGCCATTCGACACATCGTTCTTCTTGGGGACAACAAAAACGAGCGATATATCAAGCCTTTAAACAATAAAATTATCCTTCAATATTGTTATCAAACTCGATTTAATCGTTCAAACTTCCTACGCCTGCTTCACTCATTCCACGATCCAACACCAGGATCGAATATTCACGTCAAAACTACGGTTTATGTCCTCGACATAATCCGCCATTTCTTTTATTTCTCACGCAACGGGATATATCAGACACAAATCCTTCAGCCACAAGTACATACACACAAATAAAAACAAGACTTAGAACATAAAATAAATTCAATAGCCCAGTTGGAAGAGTGACGGATTAGCAACGGTTCGGGGCCATCGTTAAGAAACGGGCCAGAACCTGTGGCGCTGCGGTCGCTTTTACGTCATGAAATGGGAGCTATCGTTCCCGTTTGTTCTCGCAGACAAGCATGCTTTAAAAGGCGCTCGAAACCTACAAATATTTATTTTTCTTCGGATTTTAAAGTGATAATTTATTCAGACCGTGAACGATATGATGGGTGTACATAGTAAAAAAAGTAAGGAGAGGCATCTTTTCTTCTGACTTCACGGTGTATGAGTGATAGTTACTTTTATGGGGATTCATTAGACACTTTTCATTGTTAATGTAGTAACTATAAATGATACAGAAAAGATCACATGCCATCTCGATAAGAACTTGAATAGAAAGAACATTTTCAAGGGGAAATGTCCCCAAGCCCATCCCTCCGAGCAGTGATTAGGGGCGCGCAAGTACCGGATGATTTTAATTTTTTCAATCTAAAATGAAAGGTATAAGATCGTTTCGTTTTCCAGTCTTAAACATTCCTACTGTGTTAATGACCGCATGAATTTACTACCATACAGGTGAAAAAATGTTACTCATTAGTAACAAATAGATTGTAAAGGAGAATTCGATCTTAAAGCTATATTAATGATTATTACATCTGAAGACCAAGTATAAACCATTATAGTCATTGATTTAGTCTAACTTGAACTAAGTCGAGCTTTATCAGCACCGAAAAACATACTAGGAACCTCAAATGATTTATCCCAAGGTTTCTAGAAGGGATTTATCCTTACACATACGTTGTAATTATTCCTTTGATTATCCAAACCTGCCCCCCGTTACTTTAAGTACATATTTATCCCCTTATATAAACCCTGGTTTGTACCATAACTGGAGTCTTCTCGTCTAGTTCAATTTCATAGACAGTTGTCTCGCAATTGTACGTTTATTTTTTAACAGTTCGAATTTTTTGGTTCTCGATTATTTCTCGCGGGTTAAAAGGTGAGCTTTTCTTACTTTAATATATTTCATACTACCATTTAAGTAGTCTGTAAGACCAGGCCAATAGCTTTAGAGGCTCGCTTCGGACAATTTTATGTTGCCAAAAAAGTGCAACATGAACTGAATTGTGAGATGTGCTGTTCGATCTTGTCAATTGAAAAAGAACTAACTTATGAATGTTCGGAAGAGTTTATTCACCAATATTTAAAATTAAATGGGGTGGCCTTAAATGGCCTAAGGAATTTACGGTATGATTGTTTGTACGTATCAGGTTTTTTATGAATTAATTAATGAGCAGTGAATTAATGAATGAAGAATACTTCCTGTCACACATAAATTTCAGAAAAGATTGTTGGTTGAAATACGAGTAGCTCTACTTATAAAAGGTACCACTTTCAATGAAATATCTGTAGGGTGCCACATCTTAAATGCCACAAAAATTTATCATCCGAAAATGTGTGTGCACAATGGCAAACATTTTACTTAAAAATTATTGTAAAGCAAAAAAGGACATGCTGAAAAAGATGCAAAATAGAAAAACTTGCAATATTTAAAAATAAAAAACATTGTGTGGGTTGTAGCCTATAACTAAAGAAAAATAAAAGTTTGAATTTTAGAGGCCATGATAACCTAACAACGGCTTTTCTTATAATTTAAATTACTGTTTTATATTATCACCACCAATATACGTATATAACCATTATTTAAAAAAAAATTGTTATCAGATTAAAATTTGTCTTTAAAAAAATTGGTTTTGAGCTATTTAAAATTCCTATTACTTTTTAAATTTCAATCGATTCTTTTTCTTCATCACATTAGAATGTTTTACTGAAAATTGTGTAACTTGATTTTCTACAAATTTTGGATTAGGATTAATTTCAACGATTCACATGCATTATCTATTGAAAAATTAATCATTTCTTTTATTTACTTACATTTATAAATCGTACGCACTATAATAAATAGATTGACTTCTTATCATAAAAACTGTTATATTAAAATGTTACTTTACTCACTTCTGAGAGGTAATTAAATAAAGGAGATGTTAATTGTTGAGAAATAAAATTTAAAAGTTGCATACAAAGTAAAAATAGGATTTGTAGGTATATTTTCTTTAGTTAAAATATTTTTCATAGGTAAAGGAATTATATTTTGACAGGCTATCACTTTTATATACTGAAAATTCCTTAAAATTTAATTATGAAATTTCATTCGTCTCAGACAAATTCAATTTTGTTAAACACGTCATTAGTCTGAAAGAAATTTTAGAGCACTATTTGATTTACAGAGAAAGACCTAGGGTTTAATAAGTGAACAGTTAAATCAATAATTATCACTAAAAAGTGAACAATCAGAAATGCAAGTTTTAACTATTGTTAAAGATTACTTACAAATCATATAAAAATGGATTTGTTTCATTCTTTATATAAATAGAACTACAATTTAGGAAAGGGATCGAAAATATTTTTGGCTACATTTACTTCAATTTGAAGTTTACAAGAGGAAAAATATTCCCACTAGTTGTCACATAAGCATGGCCATTGAAGTCTTTTAAATTGTTCTATAATTACTGAATGACTTCTTTAAAACTGCTTCTATTCGTTCCAAAATTCAGCACACTTATTTGTAAAGATCAAAACTAATGAAAGACAAATATTCAACATTTTATCGAATTATATGGTACGGGGATCCCTTAACGAAAACTGCTCCAAATACTTTATGTTAATCTCAGAAATACAAAGGAACGAATATTTTTATGTGTGAAAATTGATCCGAAATTAACAGCAAAAAATTAAGCTGTGTTGTTTCAAATCTTGGAAAAAATGGATTGATGGATTTGTTGATATCGAGATTTTACTATCTATTTCCGTGTGATCAGAGACACTTCGCTTGCTAATTCTTCTCTCCAATGGCCCCCATTTCGTGACGTCACACCGAGCTGCACACAGGCCCGTTCCTTCACGATGGCCCCGGACCGTGCGAGTTCGAAACTAGGTCCAACCAAACACCGCCATGTAACCGGGGGAGGTGATGCACATTAAATCTGCCGTGGCCTCAAATGTCATCAAGTTGGCGTGGTGTGGAAGTTTGGAGAGTTGGGCTGCCAGCTCAGGTGTTGACCTCGTCATCTGACCGTGGTTCAAAATTACGTGGTGCTGTCCTCGGACCTTTCCCTTGGGGATTGATCTTGCACCGTCGCCATTAGCGCGTGGTGTTTCTCCAGTGCAACGTTAATTAACTACCTAACCCCCGCAGCAGGATATTACAGACACAAATCCTTCAGCCGCAAGTACATACGCACAAATAAAAACAAGAATTAAAACATAAAATACATTCAAGGGTAAGGTACAGCGAATAAAAATACAAAAGCTAGGGCATCTGCCGAATAGCCAAAAGGTCTCTCGTCTGACGCTAATGTCCACTGAGAGCCATAAGTTCTCATTTTCAAGGCAAAACCGAAACAAAATGCGTACTCCCTGCTCACTGATGGAACACTGTGTTTCCAAGGATGCACCACGAAGACGTGGGTCTGTCGTTACACTCTCAAAACAAAATGTAGATTTTTCTACTTTCATATTTGAAATTGTGTGAGTTTAGAACATTGAGGGTCGCGGTAGCCCGGTTGAAAAGTAGCTGATTATCAACCGGAAAGTTGATAGTTTGAAACTGGATCCAACCAAAGGCCGTCGTGAACGTGGGAGCTCGTGCATGTTAAATCTGCCGTGGCCTCAAATGCCCTCAAGTTGACGATAGCCTGTTGCGCTGCTGCAGTGCGACGTTAATTAAAATATCTACCTCAAGTTGATGTGTTGTGGAAGTTTGGAGAGGAGTGTGCCAGCTCAGGTGTTGACCTCGTCGTCTGGCCGTCTTTCAAAAATACGAGGTGTTGTCCTCGGATTTTTCCCTTCGGCATGGATCCCGGATCATCGCCAGTAGCCCGTTGCGTTTGTTGCTCCATTGCGACGCGAGTTGAACTACCTTCCTACCTAAGAGAACATTGAAAAGTCGGTTAAAAATCTTGCGTAAAGCAACTCTCCTACTATGTACAAATTATGAATTACTAAAAATGCCGATTGAATTTCAATAAAAATTGTCACCTGACTTATTACGGGAATGGAAGTTGCGGACACCTACACTTCTCCCCTAGCAACCCGTTGTAGTCGGTGTAAGTTCGATTCCTGCCTGGGTGTATTTCTCTCTTCTATCAGTACCCGGTTGGAAGAGTAACGGGTTCGAATCCAACCAAAGACCGTCGTGTACAAAGGGGGCTGGCGCATGTTAAGTCTGCCGTGGCCTCAAAAGTCTTCACGTTGGTGTGGTGTGGAAGTTTGGAGAATGGGGTGCCAGCTAAGGTGTGACCTCGTCATCTGACCGCGGTACAAAATTACGTGGTGGTGTCCTCGGACCTTTTCCTTCGTGATTGATCCCGGACCGTCGCCAATAGCCCGTTGTTTTGCTTTAGTGCGACGTTAATTAAAATAACCACTTACCTCTTCTATCAGTAAAATTTTCTTTGTGAATGTCCATTCCTTACGTTGTCAGTCGTGTTTGGAGCAGCTTGGCCAAATACGGTCCTGTTTTTCAATGTAACCAAACCCAACCAATCCTGTTCAATACGGGCCGCGGTGGCCCGGTTGGAAGAGTAACGAACTAGCAACCGAAGGGTTGCGAGTTCGAATCCAGCCAAACACCGTCGTGTACAAAGGGGGCTGGTGCACGTTAAATCTGTCGTGGCCTCAAATGTCCTCACGTTGGCGTGGTGTGGAAGTTTGGAGAGTGGGGTGCCAGCTCAGGTGTTGCCTCGTCATCTGACCATGGTTCAAAATTACGTGGTGTTGTCCTCGGATCTTTCCCTTTGGGATTGATCCCGGACCGTCACCAATAGCCCATTGTGTTGCTCCAGTGTGACGTTAATTGAAATACCCATACCCATACCCATACCCTGTTCAATACCTCGGTCATTTCCTGCAATGCGATTTCCTATCTAAACGACAACTGTACTAATGAACGCATGCAATTCTCATGCACACACAATGAAGAAACGCCATAGGAAGTTAATGAAATGCCCACGCTTGCAGTTCATTTAAGTCTGGGAAAAGATTAGCATTTTCCTTTTTCTAGGTTATAAAGAATAGCTTCCGGATTTATCATTGCCTTCTATCATCAAGTAGCTGAAGAATTTTATTAGAGTGGTGATATCTTTCGTGTGTAGTTTTAGCAATATTTTGCAGCTTCATGATTCAAATCAAACACATTTAATCCTCATGATGCAGATTTTATGTAATATTGAGTGTTTTCCTTCTTTAAAAATAAATTTGAAAGGAGCAAATCTTTTCCTTAATTGTTCGTTGCTGAACAAACTTCCAAACACACAGGAAACGACTGGAATCCTGCTTTTGCAGTCGTGTATGGAAATGATATTTTAAAACGAAAACTTAAAAAAATAATAAAAAGTAAACATTTTCTTTGGAAAAGGCATTGTTTTATTTAATTATGTCTTCCATTAATTTTGAAATAGCCCGTCGTGTTGCTGCAGTGCGACGTTAATTAATTACTAGTACCATCTAATTTTGAATTTTTCCATCAATGCCACACAACTGATAAACATGTCAAACTATATATTTCTAGCTTATAAAATAATTTCGATTCTATTACTTTCTAAACTCTCTTTATGGACTATAACTAATCAAAGATGTTTCACTTGTTAAAGGGTGTTTGGTAACTTTTGACGTCTAAACCTATTTGTGTCTTTCTCCTGCTGATTTCTATCTTCCTGCGGATTTCTATTGTCTTCTATTATCAAGTTGCTGAAGAATTTTATTAGAGTGGCGAGATCTTCCGTGTGTAGTTTTAGCAGTATTTTGCAGCTTCGTGATTCAAATCAAACACATTTAATCCTCTGAGAGTCACGAAATTTTGGAGCTTTCATCAAATGAATCCTAGGCAAGATTCTATTTGTCAAAACTGGCTGGAAGTCTGCAGTTTGCAGAACGGATATATGAAAGTGACACCTGTAAGGGTTAATACACCTCAAAATAGGGCGAATCGGTTGGTTTTATATAGTTTTTATCCGTTTGTCCTTTGATAGATGCAAATAATGTCGCTTTATGAGCCTCATACGTTAATATAATATAGGTAGGTAGGCAGTTGAATTAACATCGCACTGAACCACGGTCAGATGACGAGATCAACACCTGAGCTGGCACCCCACTCTCCAAACTTCCACACCATGCCAACTTGAGGACATTTGAAGCCACGACAGATTTAGCATGCACTAGACCGCACGTACACGACGGTCTTTGGTTGGAGCTAGTTTCAAACTCGCAAACCTCTTGTTGCCAATCCGCTACTCTTCCGACCGGGGTACCGCGGCATCCTATAATATATAGAGACATTAGGAATATGTCTCTATAGTCTTGCATCTCAGAAAATACCTTTTTGCAAAACTAGAACCTTAGAACCTAGATTAACTTAGCATTTTGTTGATTCCTTAAGGATGTGCATAACCATTAAATTTGCTTCAAGGATACAAGAAATTTTTGAATTAACAAATAGAAATACAATTGTGTGGGGTCACAGTCAAAAATACATGCAGGTATAAACTGTTAAAAAAGACGTTGTTAGTAATTGGTAGTTTTTTAATAGACATTTGAAAAATACTTTTTTATTTCAAACGCAGCAGCGTCCTATGGGACATCCTGGGGGCCAGAAAATTCAAGCATGGATAAATACTAGGGTGAATTGTTAAAACAAGGGGTAAATGATAATTTGCAATCTAGAATAAAAAGAGGGCAAAACATGATCCAATGCAGTGCAGGGGGACAGGAAGGCCATTACTGTCAATAGTCATTCTGAAAGCAACAGCGGCCTTTGGATTGTCACGGAGCCAACGAAAGTACCTTTACTAAGTTTCCCTCTAAAACGTTCATTGAGGTTGTATGTAATTTGAATAATTTTTCTTTTCAGTTTTTTAGATGTGATTGTCGCAACCTGACCAGAAGCTTTTTGCTGAGAAGCCTTTCGGAGTTGATCCTACACCGTTCCCAGTGGACTGTGTTTATATTATTCGGCGCCGGCGAGGCGCATAAATTTGTTGCGCTTCGAGATGTGTATACTTTCTTCGGGAGGCGAAAGCAGACGCTCGTGAGATCGGTTCAAGTATAGAACATTAAAAACTTTTGTGGACTAACTATGCTTTTTCGTTTGACATGTCGGGAGCCATATATGTAAGTTTATACTATTAAATTATTTTTGATATAATTAGCTATACTTTACTCTCTCCAAAAAATAACTAGGAAACAAATTCCAAGTATTAAGAAGCAGATAAAAAAGACTGGTAGTTTTTTAACGTTGAGGATCTGCTATATAAAATGGCGTCCGTGACAGGACTTGGAATTTGTTATTGATAATTTGTTATTGTGAATGATAAGAAATTAATTCATTTGCTTTAATTTTATGATGGAGAGTTTAAAGAAAATGCGTACTCCTCTAAGAAGTGGTTTCACTAGAATCGCTAATGCGTTATATCAATGTTTAGAAGAGGAGGAACGTGATATTGATGAAATTGAAATTTTAATGGCTCAGTTAAACGAAAAATGGTTAGAACTTGAATCGAAAGAAAAAGAAATTATTGCTTTGTTATCAGATAAAGATGAGTGTTCTCAAGAAAGTTTTAATCAGGCTTACGAAGTTTTTGAAGAGTATAAGGAAAGATATATACGACTTAAAACTAAAGTTAAGAAAAGTATTAATGACGATGTTAAAAACACTAATGACGATAATAAAAGCGTGCTTAGTGAAACAGTCTCGAAACGAAAGTTCCAACTTCCTAAAATTGAGCTTAAGAAGTTCAATGGTGATGTTAAGGAATGGCTTGGTTTCTGGGGTCAGTTTCGGAAAATTCACGAAGACTTGGACATCGCTCCAGAGGATAAATTACAATATTTGTCCCAGTCTACTGTAGAAGGATCGCGTGCCAGAGATATTGTAGATTCCTTTCCCGCATCTGCTGAGAATTATGAGCAAGCAGTTGAGTGTCTAAAAGCTAGATTCGGAAGAGAAGATTTACTCATAGAAGTGTATGTGAGAGAATTGCTAAACTTAATTTTGAACAATTCTTTGCATCAAGCTAAAGTTACACATATCACCAAATTGTATGATAAAATTGAAGCACACCTCCGCGCCCTTGAAACATTAGGTGTAACTTCCGATAAGTATGCTTCTATGCTGTATCCCTTAGTTGAAAGCTGTTTATCAGAAGACATGATTCGAGTATGGGAAAGAAGTATTAGTTTAACAAATGAAACTAAGAAAATGCCAAATAAACTGACCGCTCTTATGAGTTTTCTAAAATCAGAAGTTGAAGGGGAAGAACGAATTTCAATAGCAAAAGAGGGGTTTGGTTTAGAGGCAAAACGTAAAGGGAAATATTCCTATTCCACATCTCCTAATAATGATAAACAATTTCCAACCGCAATCGGACTTTTTGACAATGCTGAGACTCGTCGGAATAAACAAGCACTGTGCTCATTTTGTGAGAAAACGCATGATTCACAAGCTTGCAGAATCGCGTTTAAAATGAGTTGGGATGATAAAAGGAAAATCTTAGCAAAAAAGGGCTGTTGTTTTTTATGCCTAAAAATCGGTCATAGAGCTCGCGATTGCAGATGCAAGATTAATTGTGAAAAGTGTAGGAGTAGACATTATGCTATAATGTGTAATGAAGGTAAATTTAAAGAACCTAATTCGGAAGCGAACGCTGGTGTAAATGATAGTCAAAATATGATGAATGATGCAGTTTTAAGCAATCGCACATGTTGTACAGTTCTTTTACAAACATTGTATGTACGATTACGAGGTGCAGGAAATAAGGGGAAAATAGTTCGTGCACTCGTCGACTCAGGGAGTCAACGATCTTACTTAAGTAAACGTGTAGCGAAAGAAATGAAATATGATTTTATTAAAGAAGAAAGTGTTATTCATAATTTATTTGGGGGCAGAGAACATCCCGAGAAACATTTTAAATACAGAGTATTCATTAGCAGTTTGAATGGTGATTATAATTGTAACTTTGAGGTCCTCGACCAGCAAACCATTTGTTCGGCTGTACCCATTCCAACATTAAAACCATTCGCTGAGGAGCTTGAATATCATAATATTACTGTAACTGATCAATTAATCTCTGAACAAGAAGAATCGTTAGAAATTGATCTATTAATTGGGGCTGATGTTGCGGGTAAACTCTTTAATGGAAAGATTATTCATCTGCCGTGTGGACTTGTTGCTGTTGGAACATATTTAGGTTGGACCTTGATGGGAAAGATGCCATATCAAACTTCTGATGCCAATTCTACGATGGTAGTTACAAATATGTTAGCTAAGGATGTAGCTATTACCGAACTCTGGAATCTTGATATCATTGGAATAATTGATCCGGTCACACAAAAGGCAAGAGAGGAAAGAGATTTACAAACAAAGATGCGATTTCAACATTCTGTGTCCGTGAATAGTGAAGGGCGCTATGAAATTGTTTTGCCCTGGTCTGAAGATCACCTACCGCTACCCACCGATAAGGATTTAGCCGTGAAGCGTTTAGAATCTACAACGCAGAAACTTCGCTCACAAAACCTGCTTACATTGTACGAGGAGGTTTTCGACAGTTGGCTCGATTTAGGTATAATCGAAGAAGTCAAACAAAGTGAGGTTATTGATGATGGACACTATTTGCCACACCGACCAGTTATAAAGGAAAATAGTTCCACCCCAATAAGACCAGTATTCGACGCTTCTGCGAGAGTAAAGCATTCTCCGTCTCTAAATCAGTGTTTAGAATGTGGTCCGAATTTAATAGAATTAATACCTTCCATTCTTTTAAGATTTCGGGAGGGTAAATTTGCAGCCATGGCAGACATAGAAAAGGCATTTTTACAAATTAGTGTAAAACCCGATGATCAAGATTATCTTAGATTCTTTTGGTGGAAGGATGTGAATAAAAAGGAGCTAAAAATATTTCGTCATACCCGAGTAGTGTTTGGTGTGAAAAGTAGCCCTTTTCTTTTGGCAGCTGTAATAGAATTTCATTTGCAGAAATATATAGAAAATTCTCACTATGATAAAAACATGTTGCATAAACTTATTCACTCTTTCTATGTAGATAACGTTGTTTCCAGTTTTGAAGATGAGCTTGAAATGACACTGTTTATTGAAGAATCTCAAAAAGTAATGAATGAAGGAAAGTTTAATCTCCGAGGTTGGTTACGTACTGGGGATAACTTACAAACAGGTGTTGAGTCACCGGTATTGGGATTATTATGGGATTACCAGAAAGATCTTCTAACTGTGAACCTGACATGGTTGAAAAGCTTCAAATTGATGAAAGTTACTAAGAGGACTATTTTGTCTATAGCCCACAGAGTATATGACCCGATTGGTCTTGTAAGCCCTGTTCTCTTGCTTCCTAAGCTATTGTTGCAAAGCTTATGGAAAATGGGAATATCTTGGGATACTGAAGTTGATGAAAATACGAAAGAAAAGTTTCTAAGTTGGTTCAAAGATCTGAGTCTCTTAAAAGAAATTTCTATACCCCGATGGATACACACTAACAGAGATAACAAAAATTTGTGTAGCATTCACACCTTCTGCGATGCCAGTAGTAATGCATATGCTGCTGCAGTGTTCGCGAGAATTCAGACTTCTTATGGAGTTGAAGTTCATTTATTAGCTTCTAAGTCCAGAGTAGCTCCGGTGAAATCAATCACGATTCCACGTCTTGAGTTGATAACTGCAACGGTGGGAGCGAGACTCTGCACTTCAGTTTTAGAAGGTTTGCAATGGCAAAATGTTGAATTATATTTTTGGACTGATTCAACCACTGTTTTGACCTGGATCCAAAAGGAAGAAATCTGGACTGTTTTTGTGTTGAACCGAGTACGAGAAATCAGGAAATTAACAAACCCGAATGCATGGAGACATGTATCAGGAACCGATAATCCTGCTGACCTTCCATCCAGAGGCTGTACTGCCAAACAGCTTTTGTCAGTTAGATGGTGGGAGGGACCCGCATGGTTAAAGAGAAATGAAGGTGAATGGCCAACACCAAAATTGAAATATAACGGAAAACCTTCGGAAACCTCGAAATCTATCTCTGTCGGCGACATAGTACTCATTGGTTCAGACAATCTGAAGCGTTTACAATGGCCGATAGGGCGGGTCGTGCAAGTCCTGCCTGGAAGAGATGGAATCGTCAGAGTTGTGAAACTGAAAACCAAATCCGGAACTATAATTCGCCCTGTTCAACGTCTTTATTCCTTAGAATTATCAGATGAAACATCAGGTCCTTTCCTCAGAAGCAAAGTTCCCAAAGATAAAGATAACCCAGGTGCCACTAATATTGACTATGAACTTGTTCCTGCCAAAGAACATCAGAAGTCACCCAAATCGACAATCACTCGGAGTGGGAGAGTAGTGAAACCTATCCAAAGACTCGGCTTGTGAGACGCGACCATTGGTTGAGTTCTTCCAAGTTACGAACTCAAGGTGGGAGGATGTCGCAACCTGACCAGAAGCTTTTTGCTGAGAAGCCTTTCGGAGTTGATCCTACACCGTTCCCAGTGGACTGTGTTTATATTATTCGGCGCCGGCGAGGCGCATAAATTTGTTGCGCTTCGAGATGTGTATACTTTCTTCGGGAGGCGAAAGCAGACGCTCGTGAGATCGGTTCAAGTATAGAACATTAAAAACTTTTGTGGACTAACTATGCTTTTTCGTTTGACATGTCGGGAGCCATATATGTAAGTTTATACTATTAAATTATTTTTGATATAATTAGCTATACTCTTTACTCTCTCCAAAAAATAACTAGGAAACAAATTCCAAGTATTAAGAAGCAGATAAAAAAGACTGGTAGTTTTTTAACGTTGAGGATCTGCTATAGTGATTGAGGTCACTGATTTATGTGAGGTCTTATTGCAGTTATATTGGGTTTGTGTTGTGCTTTTGTTGGCAAGTACATCCTCGACTTCGCTGCCAGAAATGAAAAGTCTTGACCATTTCCTTATACTAAACACTGGATGGATCCCGGACCGTCACCAATAGTCGTTGTGTTGCTCCAGTGCGAAGTTAATCCAACTACTCCCCTTTCACTAAAAGGAGCACTATAGACCGGTTGGAAGGGTAGCGGATTAACAAAAGGAGGGTTGCGAGTTCGAAACATGATTTACCAAAGACTCTCGTGTACGTGGGGAATGGTGCACGTTAAATCAATCCCGAAGGGTAAGATCCAAGGAGAGCGGCTCATAATTATGAACTACAGTCAGATGACGAGGTCACACCTGAACTGGCTCTCCAATCTCCATACTTGCACTCCATACCAAATGTAATCTTCAGAAATCAAAATACTTTCCTTAAAACAAGTTCAAAAGAAGAAAGTTTTCTCAAACGGAGCCCTGAAGGTGCATTCATCACAAACGTGTTAACGAACCTCAAAAGGAAAAAGCGCCTTTAATTCTAGGGAACTTAACCTTTAGAAATCTGAGTGGTACTATGGAGAAAAATTTGGATGCAACAGAAATTCCTTTTCCCTTTTTTTAATTGAAATTTAGAATAAACTACACCCGGTGAGATTTCTAAAACGGTATGTATATTGTTATTTCATAATGGGTACTCTAACTGCAACTGTATCATTGACTTTTATTATATAATAAACAAAAACATCTGTGTAGAGGTGTCTGTTCCGTGATTTCTAAGAATTCTATGGAAATTAGGTAATCACGCGATTCTTCTACTTTTATTGTATTACGCCATTCTCCCTTTTGCAAATTTCCTTTCACACATTTCTTACCTTTGTATTTACAGTCTTTGTGTTATAAGCGGTAACTATACATATGTTATGCATGTAAGGACGAATTAAGTCTTCTCATTCGTCCAATATTTGTACCTCGTGATCGTTAACTTTATCAGGACCTGCGCCAACGGACTGTCAACTGATTTGCGTATATAAAAGCCATCTATCGCTCCTCACGGCATTGATCGCTGGGTTTATCTGTCGATTGCTCTGCTCGGAAAATTCAATTCCCAAAATGCGGCTCTCCGTTCCGCTTTTCTCAGCGCTGATATGCGTCTGTTTACACGCATCAAGCGTTTTCGCTGTTTTGGATACGCAACCGGAACAGGTGCACATATCCCTCGGGAATGTCCCATCGGAAATGATGGTGACATGGACCACTTTTGATCCAACCAACACTTCCACAGTCGAGTACGGAAAAATTAAACTGCGCCAGACCAAAACTGGGTATGTTACCAAATTCGTAGATGGGGGATCTAGTGCCCGCGTGCTCTACATCCACAGGGTGTTGCTGACCGATCTGGTGCCTGGTACCGAGTACGTCTACCACTGCGGTAGTACTGACGGCTGGAGTGCAGTATACTGGTTCACGACGATGAAGGATGGCACCAACTGGAGTCCCAGGCTTGTCGTGTATGGAGATCTGGGCAACTACAATGCCCAGTCTCTTCCACGTCTCCAGGAAGAGGTCCAGAAAGGAATGTACGACGCCGTCCTCCACGTCGGGGACATGGCCTACAACTTGGACTCGGAGAACGCCGCGATCGGCGACGAGTTCATGAGGCAGATCGAAACAATCGCCGCCTACCTGCCGTACCAGGTGTGCGTCGGGAACCACGAAAGCGCGTATAACTTCTCCAACTACGTCAACAGGTTCAGCATGATGAATCAGGAAGGGGACATCAACAACCACTTCTACAGTTTCGACGTCGGGCCAGCCCACATCATCGCCTTCTCGACTGAGTTCTACTTCTATGTATGGTACGGCTGGGAGCAGATCGCGCGGCAGTACGAGTGGCTGGAGAATGACCTGAAGAAGGCCAATCTCCCAGCAAACCGAGCCAAACATCCGTGGATCATCACGATGGGCCACCGACCGATGTACTGCAGCACCAACGACACTGACGACTGCAAGCTGAATGAAAGCATCATCAGGAAAGGCCTGCCACTTCTCCATGCTTACGGCTTGGAAGACTTGTTCTACAAGTATGGAGTCGATTTAGAAATCTGGGCCCACGAGCATTTGTACGAAAGGATGTGGCCTCTGTATGATCAGAAAGTGTACAATGGCAGTTACGATGCCCCTTACACCAATCCAAAAGCACCTGTCCACATCATCACTGGATCAGCTGGGTGCCAGGAGAAGTTGGATCCCTTTGTGACTAACCCTGCTGCATGGAGTGCGGCCAGGTTTTCCGACTACGGCTACACTAGACTCATGATCATCAACAACACGCACTTGTACATGGAGCAGGTCTCTGACGATCAGGATGGCAGAGTTCTCGATAAGATGACCCTCATCAAAGAGAAACACGGTCCTGATGCGTGGCTGTAATCGTAAATTTGTGCGCAAACTGTAAAAATTTGTTATACTCTTTTGAAGAGAAGAAAAGATATTTTTATTTATTTCTTGTTCTTGGATCATTATAAGACTCTTGATAATATCTGATTTTGTAAATATCACTGACGAGGTATGTAGATATTTTCACATTTTTAAAGTATTCTCATTCCGAAGACCAAAAGTTATTATCTCTGCACTTGCTTTTCCGTGCAGATTTGTGCTTACTTAAGATTTTGTTGATGTATTGTTTGTATGTATCCTTTTTTGTGTTTGGGAATTTTTTATGCATTAAAAAATTGTTGGTCTTGATTGATATATTGTTGGTCTGTCTTTTATATGCAAAATAAATATTATATTCACTTCTCTTTCAATCTAACTTATATATAGTCATGGTCTTATTCTATAATTTTTAACTGAATGTATATATTTGACTTTGAATTAATTTTAGTAATGTTTGCTTTTATTTCAGAAATGTAGGTTTAAGTTAACTTGGGGTTAAATATTTAGTATTCCAACATCAATTTATTATCTTTTATTTCAGATGAAATTTTAAGTACTTATGTTTAGATTTAATCTTAATGAAGGGACAAAATTTTAAAAAGAAAATTTCATTTAAACTTTTTTAAGTTTCTAGGCATTTCTAGTTCTATTTTCTAGAAGAAAAAAATTATTTGTTTACTTATCATTTATAAGAGATTTTACGCTCTTTAACTTTGTGGTTTACCTGATAGTTTCACAATGAGATCCAAAAAACAGATTACTTATCATTTGTTTTGATGAATATGAGCAAATAACTCCCCTGCTATTATCTGGTTATATATTACATCGGGTTATGTAATGCAGATAAATAAGCCATTAAAAGTTTTTGATCAAGTGGTTTTTGACTAGAAATTCAACTTTTACGACATTCGATTTTGCTGACATGGAAATAACACCAAGCATTTTATCTTTTCCTCAACATTAAGTGTTGCATGAAATGTGTTTTACATTGGTTCCTTTATTCTACTTATAAAATTG
This sequence comes from Meta bourneti, assembly GCA_933210815.1. Lineage (NCBI taxonomy): Eukaryota > Metazoa > Arthropoda > Arachnida > Araneae > Tetragnathidae > Meta > Meta bourneti. Next base: position 21,111,161 of record OW119929.1, read on the forward strand.
CATCTATAGTTGAATTTACTATACAAAAATTATGAATTTAATTCCTCCGAGGTTTTTTATTGCAGTGAACAGAAATGGAAATCGTGAGACATTTACTTTTTCCAGAGGTGTTTTACATACAATTGCTTTTGGAAACTGCTTAGAAATTCAAAACATGAGCTTTTTGTTTTAATTAATAGGTATTCCTTATAATATTGCAATACTCTAAAATGCAAACTTTAGAAAAATTTTGTTTTGAGCCATTCATGTGTTGGCATTTTATGTGAAGCATATGAAATTAAAAATCATGTGTCTTAGCTACTCAAAATATTAAATTAGTGATGGAAGTTCTAAATTAATCTTTCTGTAGATACAATATTATATAAAGATTCTAAACTAAAATTTGCTAACCATTTTAGATTGTGATATAATAGGTATAGCTTCTTATTTGGTTTGATTGGTCACTCTATAGCCATTTATTGCTACGAAAAAGCTCAATATATGGGGACCTACAATTCGTATTTAGTTTTATTTGCTCTAGCATATTCATTTCAAGATTTTCAGGTTAAATTATGTATTGCCATAACTGACAACAAGAGAGACTTGCTCTAACTAGCATTTAATCATATTTTGATGTTTTTGTTCAATAAATAAAATTAGGAGTACCCATACCTCTAAAGCATACATTTAAATATTCAAAATACTGCACCAGCCATATTGAAAAAGATATTTATCCATGATATTATGTAACTGATTGCTGATAATTCCACTGAATCATAAATGTAAAATGCTACAATTCAAATTTCTTCATCCACTGTGCAATTAATTTCACCCAGCATTTGTACAATATAGGGTTGCTAAATTCTAACTTTTGAAAGGTAAAATTATCAAAATACAATGCTCCTAAACAACAAAAATTTTAATATTTTCAACTTCTATTACCCTAACAGATCTCGACAAAGATGCTAAATTTCTAACAAAATATTTTTTATTTAATTTATGTTTTAAAAATTGTTTTCAATTAGTATTTTTGTGACTACAATAATTTGGGGACAATTGATTGAATGCTTTGTCAGTTTTTCTTTGATAGTATTGATATCAGGTATTTTACAATAGTGAAAACAAAGTTCTGTTGATGTAATACACTTTCGTCTTGGGAGGAGTTAATCCATGCTTTAGTTTCATTTTGCAACTGTTCAATAAGTGATAAGGTTTCATTTTAGGTATGTGCTTTTAAACAATATTTAATAGTTATGAAGATTCATTTTTTTTACTCCATTGAGATCTACATTGAAAAATACACTAGCTAAACTATAATTTGTTTAAGCCTATAAATTTTTTATAAACACTTCAACAGGCATATTTATTATACTGTATGCTCTATAACTAATTAGATATTAAATCATAATTCCTTAGTTGCGAGTTGTTGGCGATACAGGTTTGATATTTTCCTGAGTCTCTTCTGCGACAGTAAAACTTTCATTATGTGTGTATGTTCATTAGTTGATGTTGTCTTTGTGTTTGGCATAGCATGGCCAAATATCGCCCTTGCACCATAAAACCCAAACCAACCACAATTCCTTAGTCTTGAATTTACATCAAATAGTGTTACTGGGGCTCTGCATGTAACAAAATTTGCAGTTTTGATTTTTAGAAATACTAAACCAGAGAAATCTTTTTTGAACTAATGGAATTTAAATTCCTGAGTTCTTATGCAGCATGGCCAAATATGGTCCTTGTGCCATAAAACTCCAAAGCAACCAACCTGAGTTCTTGTGGGGAAAAAATATTACACTGTTAGTTGTTAATTTTCTTCATTTCATTGCGAGCAATCCTCATTGCTCGTCATGAAAATAAGTTTCTATCAACGTTTAACAACTTTTCATTAACAGCTAGCTTTGACCCAATTAAAATCCTCATTTAGGAAAGTTTATTCTGATATATTTCGTTAACAGATCTATTAGTTACTTACAAATGTAATTTCTTGATTTTATAAATTCTGTTTAATATATTTATGTTATAAATTACGAAAGCTTACTTATGATTAAGTAAGACTTTTTTGCAGGTTCCCAAAGGCCTTTAAGCCTTCAGGTGCACATCTCCTTTTGGTGTGTACGGGCTTCACGAACCCGAGGTACTCTAGTGATCTTTTCTTTTCCCATGCGGTTTCCTGTCTTAAACTCGGGTGGCGCGCTCCTTGGATACCCAAGCGATCTTTTTCTGCTTTCATCCCTCTACTCTATTCCCCAAACCCTCTTTTTTCACATTTCCTGACGTTGTTTTGTGTTTGGCGCTGCTGGGTCATTTCTAGGCCATGACCCATAAAACCTAAAAACTAACCAACTTTACATGACTTCTAACCAGTGTAGACCTTCGTGACTAAAATAGAATCTTCCCTAGGATTCCTTCGTGTTTGGCACGACTTGGCCAAGTATATCCTCCCCAAAACAACCGACACACAGGCCTTATAAAGGGACCTGATTTTCATTTCAATTTTTAGGGCCCTCAAAAAGTCTGAATTCGCTGAAAGTCCCTAAAATTAAAAAAAAATTTACAAGAACATTGCACATTATTTCACCTCCATTCAAAAACCAGGATCAATGTTACTTTTTCAAGGGTAATCAAATATCTAGGGCTTAATATATGTAGGTCAGCTAAAATTTATTTTAGATCTGGGTCTGTGTGAACCAATCCTAGCACTCTTGAAAGTTTCTTCATAGCACTCGTAAGTTAATCAATGTTAAATGTGGTCTTTGAAAATGAAAAATAGCATTGAAAATTTCCTAATTGTTCTTTGGGAGTGTGAACCCTGTTCTGTTCTTGCAATTTCCGCTTAGTTGACTGAATGTGGGCGTGTTGTCCAAAATAAACTCACCTGTGCGACACAATTATCAAGAATTTATTACCTTGCTTTGCAGCAACTTTGGCTTTTGAAAATGAAATTTGCTTGCTGTTTAGTCGGAATGCAATCACAGGGCTGCCACAGGTGACTAAAAGGCGACTTTGGCTGCTATTTTTCAACCTTGGCGACTAGGGGTATCGTTTTAAGAAAAATCTTCTCTAAAGTGCCTATTTTCAAACTTGTGGTGACTGAAAATACACCTGTCAGTGAAAATTTAGTCCTTTTTTAACTACTAGCGGGCGGAAAAAAAATATTTTTCTGAAGGACGAAAATTTTCCAAGGGGCGCCAATTTCGAAGTTTTGGCGCCACAAGCCTTGACAACTCTAAAAAAAACCATCAGAATCTCTGGTTGCTCGATTGTCATGGAAACCTTATTAAGAAAATATTTAGGTTTTTGTAATTTTAGAATTTTAATTCCTTCGCGAGATCTTTGTATCTGAGCAACTTCAAGTGCTACTAAAATAGGGTTTTATAGAATACGTTTTTGCTATTTTTAAAAATTTATGCTACTAATGCTATTATTTCATAAGTTGGTTGTTGCAGCCCTACAATCATGAGCAGTTATCAGCAAGCAATGCACATACATCCAAGAAGTAGTTATGAGACATTAACATTTATGTACTCACTTGAGGAAACCTGAAAACCAGCTACTAGTGCACGCCGTTGACTCAGCTTCATATAACCAGTACTCTAAACATGAATTGGGCCGCTGTCGTTGGAAGAGTAACAGACGGTTGCGAGTTCGAATCCAACCAAAGACCGCCGTGTACAAGTGGGGCTGGTGCACTTTAAATCTGTCCTGGCCTCTAATGTCCTCACGTTGGCGTGATGTGGAAGTTTGGAGAGTGGGATGCCATCTCAGGTGTAACCTCGTCATCTGACCGTGATTCCAAATTACGCGGTGTTATCATATCTTTCCCTTCGGGGGTTGATCCCGGACCGTCGCCAGTAGCCTGTTGTGTTGCTCCAGTGCGACGTTAATTAAATACCTACCTACCATCTAAACATGAGTTCTGATTTCATGTGTTATTCACATGTTGTATCTTATCTGCAATAAAGCCCTATAGGTTGTTTACTCAGATGCGGGTATTGGTATTATTTGCTAGACAAACAAAACTAATTAATAGCATTTCTAAACATTTAAAATTAAGCTAATTAAAACTTATTTTCGTATAAATAAACGTTAGCTAAACCTTCCCATTTCTGTCAATTTTTGGTTGAGCTCTACTCGGCAATTTATTTTCTCATTCTGCAAACTGCAATACAAACCCTTTTGTCTTTGAGCAGTTAAATAATGTTAAAGTTAAAGCGAAATTTCCGTATTTCATAAATATTAGTGAAATAAATGGAAATTTACATCTGTAATTGTAAAGTAAACGTTCTCTTTAAATTAGTTGTATGTTAAAACATCTCATTGCTATCCAGACCTGATAAGTACCAGAACTTTCAAAATGATTTTAATGGATGTGTTAGGGTCTGATAATAAGGCAATTTAAATTGAGGGCGTACTGGAACTACTTATTTAACTTATTAAGTAACACAAATTGCATCCCTTTGAAATTAGCTTGTTTTGATGAAGCTAAGAGATCGCTGTTGTAAAGCAAACTTAAGTAGTCTTTCTAAAAATATTTTTCTTATTTCTTGAAAATAGTGTTTTCACATTTAATGTTGAGACATTACTTGTAGACTCCATGGACAAAGAAAGGTCAATCCCAAGAAACAGATGAAAAAGCAATTAACATACTTAAACAGCCCAAATAGATATGGTTACGCTCTGAAAAGCTTAGAATGAAATAAAAATGCCCACCAAAATATAATTTGCATATGAAAAGTAATAAATACAGGAAAATATATAAAAGCGAAAATAGTTTTATTTTAACATAAATTTACGGTAAGATTAAAGCAATTTTGAAATTATAATTTCTGAGCTTTGGTTTGTTACTGTGCATTCATTTTTATATGAGAATTTATTATACCAGTTTGTTTTATTTTTACTAGTGGTTTAAAGTGGATTCCCAACAAAGATGCTTAGTCTGCATCACGAGAACTGCTTCCTATAGTAACAGGGCTCGTTCATTTGGATAAGGGGCGACTGGTTAACGTCTTGATTTTATTTTGTTTCTGGTGAATGTTTACGGCAAAAAGAGGTGGTTTACCTCGGCGACGAGCAAAAATCTAAAATATATTTCCAATTTGTTGGCAAGTGCGCCATTGTGAAAAATTTGAATACGTTTCTTCAAACATTCCTTTTGGGAAATGGAAGGAGGTCCGTTTCTATGGGAAAAATTCAGACATTGGTGGTAGATAGAGCATCCTGATTCGAATTTGAACCCATGTCCTATTGTACGCGAGACAGGGCGTATGGTAAAAGCTCTGAGACAAGTTTGCAATTTTATTTGTAAACCTTTTAGTTACTCTTCTAAATTTAGAAAGAGTAAAATTTTCGGAGCAAAATGGAATTTGCTGAAAAATAAAAGTTCACAATCATCTCAACAAAGTGGATTAACTTATTAAAACTACCGACCACAAATTTGGGCATGTTAAGATCATTCCAGAGGTGTTATTTCTTAAATGTTTACAATATAATGAATAATTGGTCTGATGAATTGGCCTATGTTCAATAATAAATGTTAATGAATACCATTTATGAAATTATAGGATACAGAAATTCAGCTTGCCTTACAATCTAATAAGGTTCAGAATTTTAGTATCTATAACAAACGAATTTCTTAATTTGTGCCCTCTGAATTCAAATCCTAGTTTACGCTACTGGGGAATCAAACCCAATTCAATGTTGTTTTTATTTCATCCAATTCATTTCCAAAAATATATTGCATTATTATTTCCCATTTTCTCTCATATTTTAGCTCTGTAGGCTCCTTTATTCTCTTCAAAATTACACGATATTTCCCATCGGGTTTGATCCCGGTTCGTCGCCGATAGCCCATTGTGTTGCTCCAGTGCGACGTTAAATTAATTACCTTCCTACATTTATTCTCTATATTTTGGAAAAATGGCAAAAGCTGTGTATGATTTTTATTTGAGTTGATTTCTAGTCATCAAATGTTGGCAAAGAACATTTGTTTGAGGTTAAATTCTTTTATCCCCAAAACAAGATGACAACTCCTGCTTTCCAGGCTCCGGTGAGATGGCAGATCATCTAAGAATGTTTAGCCTTCTGAGAGGTTCACACGCATAAATCCATTCTGCAGTCTTCCCAACTAGTCTTGACCTTCTTGACCAATAGAATCTTTCCTATGATTCTTTCAACTAATCGATCTGGTTATTTTAGTTATAAAATGTGATGTTGGGTAAAAGCAATTCTATACTCAGAAATCTCGAGTTCAGAGTGTTACCCCTCCGAGAAAACACCTTGTTAATGACCATATCTAAATTATATCCTATACTATTAATCCTACTATTTTAAGGGGCCACGGTAGCCCGGTTGGAAGTTCGAAACTCGATCCAATCAAAGACAATCGTATACGTGGGGACTGGTGCGTTAAATCCGACGCGGCCCCAAATATCGTCACACTGTCATGGTATGGAAGTTTGGAGACTGGGGTGCCAGCTCAGGTGTTATAACTCGTCATCTGATCGTGGTTCAAAATAACGAGGTGTCCTCGGATATTTTCCTTCGGGATTAGTCCAGGACCTTCGCCAATTACCCGTTGTGTTGCTCCAGTGCGACGTTAATTCAACTACCCACCTGGTATTCTGATGATACTTTATATTTAGACTTTTGTTGTTTTATCTTGTGTTTGGCGCAGCTTGTCCGTATTGTGTAGACCATGCGCCAGTGAACCCAAATCAACCAACCGACCTCATTTCAGGCAATCCAAGACATGGCGGCTGTAATGAACGCGTACATCAGGAAGGCCTTCCAGGCTTCAGCATCAGTCGGCAACCACCTGTTCCGCAAGCACCTCCTGCTCACCAACGCCACCTTCTCCATGGCCATGGGGGTCGCCGGGGACCTGGTCCAGCAGCACTACGAAATACTGACAGGCAAGGCAGACCGGTGGAAGTCAGTCCGGACTGTCCACATGGGGGCTGCTGGACTCACAACAGGTGTCCTGTCCCACTACTGGTACATTGCCATCGATGTGTTCATACCGGGGTCCACCCTCAGGGCCGTGGTCAAGAAAGTACTCTACGATCAAATACTGTTCTCTCCCGTCAACATAACGGTGTACTTTGCCACAGTTGCTGTACTGGAAGGATCCCTTAAGCACCTGAAGGCGGAACTGTTGGAGAAAGGATCCAAGCTCTACACAGCCGAGTGGCTGATATGGCCGCCGGCTCAGTTCATCAACTTTTACGTCTTGCCGTTGAGGTATAGGGTGTTTTTTGACAATTTCATCTCTTTTGGGTTCGATATATATTCCCCTTATGTGAAGTATCGATGCAAACTGAAAGGAGAAGAGAGTATAGAGACTGAGAAATAAAGTATTTATAATTATGCTGAGTTGATATTCTCTGGTGCTTATTTCACAGCTGTCCTGGTTGAAGCAAACCTTCAAGGGCACATCTTCCATAGGTACTGGCATCACAATCCTGAGGTACCTTTCCTCCCTTTCAGTTTTACCCTAGCCTACCCTTCTGCTTTTCTTCCTGGATGTTGTCTGTCTGTCTAGTGTCGAAGCTTCGCCAAATGTAGCGCCCTTAAAACTCGAAAACAATCAACCTGATTGAAACAAGCTGAAAGTATTGTCGCTTCAATGTTTTCGTCGCCTGTTATAAGTGATTATTTCCTTAAATTTGTGTGTTGTGGAAAATGTATATTCAAGTTGAATGGAACACGATTTACTGGGGGCATTGTATTGGTCAGTGGCGTTGCCAGAAGGGGGTTCTACTAGTGTCTTGAGCCTCCCCCTTCGGTTTCTAAATTTAGAATATTTCTCGAAATTTTGTGTTTTAAATTTTAAAAACAGTAAGAAGCGTATAAATGTGTGCTAAAGTTCACAAATTACTGATTTCTGAAGATAGTTCGAGATAACAGTAGAAGTATTCAACATTTTTGTTTCAAAGCATCCCTAAATTTTTCGAGGTTTTGATTTAAAACTCCTCTTTGATGTAGGATAGATATTAAGACATGAGATAACTTAGATCCATGTAGTGTATTTAATAAGATAGATACGATTTGACATGTGGCCAAACGTTTGGGGAAGTGTTAAAAGTCTGTCCGACATTCTCACATCAAAAGCACTGACGCTTTTTTGAAACGAATACTATTTCTAAATGAATACTACTGAGGAATTATTATCATTGTTTAAAAATATTTTTTTTTTAATTTCTCTAATCTAACTGGTAATCTAATGATAATAGACTTCAATTCGTTTACAAATATTAAAATATACACACAAAATACTTCAGTAATTTTAAACGTTTATAATTATTTTATTTAAATTATTTTTTACAAATAAAGAGAAGTAAAAATTGTGCTTCTACCTATATTTCAATTATATTTTGTCACAAACTACGTTTATCTAATATCTCATAAAATCATAAGATAAAGACATGTAATATGGAACACATAATTTTAAAAGATCGCAAAAGTAGAGGGTTGGTTTATTTGAGAATCAAAAGCCAAATCACGACAAATATTAACTAAGATTCATATGTGAATAGATAATTTATCAAATATTAGAAACTTCTACGTTACAAAAATATTTTTAATTTTGCAAAAACTTCTATTCAAAAAACGAATTTTTGACATGTACGAAACAACATGGATGTCTACCTCACACAGAAGCATTTTATACAAATTAAGATAGATTCTAAATACTTGTCGAGATATTACGTATTATATGCTGTTTCATATTATGGCACTTTTTATTACATTCATAGTTTATTGTACAAAAATCTTTTCCCAAAAATGAATTTTGTATTTGTTTTAAGTTAAATCCATAGTTTAAATAAATTTGGATATTATTGATTTTTGCAACTGTAAAATCAGCATTTATTCAAATCTGCGAAGGATACGGGATATATTTCTTATTACAGAATAATTAAATACAGAAAATAATTTTTAACCATCGAATCCTATTTACTAAGAACAGAAAATTCAGATTTAACTAACTATTCTGACTCAATCATAGAATAACTTTTCTGATCGATGAATTTAATGAGTTCTCAAGTATTAATAATTTCTTATAGTTACAATTTTAACTTAATCCCTTCTTAAAGTTATTTCTTTTAATCCAAACCAAATAAGGTTTAATGGTTTTATAACCAAATAAAATGGATGAGTTTAGAAGGTAAATTTACCGTTTGTTATTTTAATACAGTTCAATAGCTAATAACATGGTAATTATTTGAGTCCCCTACAAAATTTCGCTAATATTATAATTAAATGTTAATTAATAATAATTAATTGTTTATACTATTTAATTGTTTGAGGAAACTTTAATGCATTTCAAAAATTTCTTTGTCACGTTAAAGTAGTTTTGTTGTTTTATTTTACTTATATAAATGACTAGCTTACGGAAGAAACCATAATCCTGATACCTGCTAATTGTTTTTCTGTGGTTATGCTGTATATCTACATGCCTTCTTTAAAATTTTTCTAGCACGTGATTATTATATACAGCATTTCATTAATAGATGGCGCCACATTCTGTATTTATCTTGCAGGATTGTCCTTCGAATCAATATTGGTGATTTTCGGTCTAGTTTTTCTTCAAAATTACGTGGTATTGTCCTCGGTTCTTTCCATTTGGGATTGATCCCAGACCGTCACCTATAGCCCGTTGTGCTGCTCCAGTGACGTTAATTAAAATACATACATCCCTGTTTCTTTCAAAACAAGCTTATTCACTTATTTGTAAAAGTGATGCAAAATAATCAGTAAAGCGGCAGAAATATGCAAAATAAATGTCTTCATTGGGAGCTTTTGGAGAACCACACACCAGGGTATGAAAAAATGATTTTAAAATAATCATAAAAATCGGATTTATTTTATTTAAATCAGATTTTTTATTTAAAACACATTTTAATTATTTTTATTAATTAGTTGCCTCTACGTATTTAAACTTGTTAGATATGAGACAGTAATCACAGTAAAGTTTCTATATTGTATTAATTTATGTTAAACATTGATATATGAGGATTTATAAAATATAGCAGGGTAAATTTTTGAAAGATTGAAATAATAAATTACGATTGGGTCTTTTGTTACTTTTATTATTTCAATTGAATTGTATTTCATGATACAAATCCATAATCTAAATTTAAAAAATAATAATTTTTAATAAGGGAAAGAATTTTAAATTTAATAATTTTTTATAAAAAATAAGTTCAACATTTTAATTTTCTGGCATTTTTGTTTCTTATGTATACCTTTCATGTGTGCTACCACACGAAAATCTAAATTTAAACTCATTTAAATTCGCTGGAACCAAATTGTTTTGCGTACAAAAGAAATATCTGGATTACAATGTTTTCAGAGGAAATCAAGAAACTCATCTGCTTTTCCTTGAATTTTCTTAATTATAGGCTTATTAGATGAGAATATTTTGCTTTTGCGAATATTAAGCGGTTCTTTCTACCTAAACTTAGTCGATTTTCTTCCGAAGGTTTTATTAAATAAGCTAGGAAGTGAGGGGCACCATACTTGTTTCTAACATACTGAAAACTAATGTTAAATAGTGCTGTTTCCCTCTTGAAAAATGGGCATCAGTTCAAGCCTGTGCAAACTTTCCACTGGGAAAACTCAAAATTAGCCGAAAATACTTTGTGCAATGCATGAACTAAACTCAGCCTCTGCTGTGTTTAGTGAGCAGAAAGAAATAAAAACATTTACACCAGACTAACCCCCTTGAAAAATTTTATGGTAGACCCAAGACCCTCAAATATAAGGGGTAAATATTAAAAATAATACAAGTAACCAAATATGCAGAGTAGTTAGATCTCTTAACTGATCAATTTACCAGAAGACAAAGTTCTAGAGACCTAAACTCCTTGTGTCCTAAAATTTTTTGTTTGGCTTGGTCCCTCTCTAACATGAGGTTTAAACATTACAAATACAGATAATGCTGGTAATCATTTATATTAGCAAAATAGTTCTAAAACACCCTTGTATATGAAGTAATGTTTTACTTCTCCCAATAATTTATCAAAGTTGGGACCTCTACATCCCAATTAATATTACCATCTCCAATAGGGAATCCAATTATTTTCAGTTAAAAAAGGTCATTCTTCAGGCGTTACTGAGTAGGAGCAAATTTTTACACTTATTTGAATAAAATAACATACATTGGTCCCAGGCTATTTCATTTGAATATTATTAAACTTCAATCAAGAGAAAAATAACAAGGTTTAAAGTTTGATTTAAGTGAATGATTTTTTAATAAAAATCACTTGATTTGAATTAAGCTAATTTAAATCGGCGTACCCGGCCACACACTAATTAAATTTATCTAGAATTAAAGCACGATTCCTTCCATTTTCAGACAATTTCCTGTTAGAAGATTTTTATATTTATTACTCTACTTTAATGGGGAAAACACCTAAATTAAGAATGTTTCGGTCCAAAGTTCCCGATTGATCATTTCTTTTTTGGTTTTTATCATTGTAGTAAATCGCTTTGTCGAAATTTGAATAAACTTATAACTGAATAATATGTTATGTTAAAATGGATCCATCGGGATCTCAGCTCTGCTTCTGAAGTAAATACATTTTTTAATCAATACAAGTCGCACATATTCATTTGAAAAGCAACTTTGAATTACAGAGCTATTACCTATAGTTACAAGACTAATTGAAAACAAAAACCCAGAATATCCGCACCCTTATATTCTTTCCAGAAAGTTTTCGTGCCTCTCGCCCTCCCTGAAGATTCCATCTTCAACTTAACAGACTCCTGGCTTAGTCAGGCTCCAGTTCCATGCCTGAAAAGATGCCACCCCTTTTAGCTTTTTATACAGTGCGACCAGTCCAGTACAATAAAGGAAGACTGTATATTCGAAAAATGCAATCTGTAGCTTTATATCTGGATCTTATGATGAAGCTCTTCTGAAATAAAGATGTTGTTGTATCAACATCAAATAAAGTGCATTTAATCATATATAAAGCAACTTTGAATTAAAGAGCTATTACAGAAGGTAGGTAGGTATGTATTTTAATTAACGTCGCTCTAGAGTAACACAAAGGGCTACTGGCGACGGTTCGGGATCAAATCCGAAGAGAAATATCCGAGGACAACGCCAGGTAATTTTGAACCACGGTCAGATGGCGAGGTCAATACCTGGGCTGGCGCTCCACTCTCCAAACTTCCACACCACGCCAACGTGAGGATATTTGAGGCCACGACAGATTTAACGTGCACCCGCCCCCTTTGTACACGGTGGTCTTTGGTTGGATTTGAACTCGCAACCCTTCGGACGCTAACCAAATCTTGATCTCGTCATCATCAAACACTCGGCAATATTTTGATGGACGAGATATCTCGTCATTAACAAAATTGGCCCGATTTTGATGTTTGGGATATCTCGTCATTCATCCTCCAAGTGGTTTCGACGAGATATCTCGTCCATCAAGAACTTATAATGGTTTTGCTAATGACCAGATACCTCGTCAAAATAACCACCAGTTAACAAAATTGACCTGACCCTGGACGAGATATCTCGTCAAAACCACTTGGAGGATTAACAGCGGCTATTAACTAAATTTTGATTTGCGTTTGTCTATGCATTTATATTCTTCGGTGTGGATGGGTTATGGAATAGCTGGTTTTGCATTCAGGAGAAATTACGTAGCATAACTTGTGTCCAACGAAAAGAGAAAGCCAAGCAGTCTAGGATGGTCTCGCGATTTGCCGTCACTATTGCCGTCTGACGGATATTTTTACGTGTATTGAATTGCTTGAGATAAATCTTTGTGGTTTGTTTTTAATCCAAATTATGTCAATACAAACCGAAATCTGAGTGTTTTTCGATTCATGAAAAAATCCTGAGCTTTGGATTGAAAAGGTGTTATTTCGAAAACGATTAGTGTGGCGTGAGAAACAGATTTCAGTTGAAGAAGCTGAAGCATCGGAACTAATAAAATCGAATAATTTCATCAACTTTGGAGTGATTAGAAGATACTAAGGAAAATCTGAAATGAAAGAAATTGCACGTCCAAGAATATTGTGAAAAGTGAGAAATAACAATTAAGCTCATTATTTTGCTGTCGCATATCATTGATAATAACCATGTTAATCAATGGAGTCATTTACAGAGATGTACCACGAATGTGCTTTGTTTCAGAAGGCAAACTGTTATCTAGACTATTCTAACTGTTATCAAGAGGCAAGTTAGAAGATGTTCAACGAAATATGCTTAATTTTGTTCTGTACAACACATTCAGACTATCTATATATATATATATATATGAAACGATACCTAAAACTGACCAGGGGTCGATATAACATTGTTAGGAAAATATAGGACATCATTTTACGGGTGATATTTAATTCGGTTAATTTGGATTACCCACATGACAACGCAATTAAGAGTGAATATAGAATTCCGTGTGTGTGTGTGACGATTTGAAACCTAGTTCTCTATTGTAAGAGTGGTGTTAAAACAAGTTCTATAAGATGGTTGATTGGCTGTTTTGGGTTTTGTGGCACAAAGGCATGTTTGGCCAAGCATATGTTCTATAAGAAAAACTGATGTTGGATTGTGATAACACGAATTTTGTCAGGGATCAGATACATTCATCGCATTCACTTTGGAATCTATATATATAAAATAGGATGTGTGTGTGTATATATTTTCTATACAAATCTACACCGTTTGACCAATCCACACCAAATTTGGTACACTTATACTTTAGAACACTGCGGTCAGCACAGGCTAACTCTTAACCCCCGTTCCATTGGCCCTGGGGGGCTAAAAACTATTCGAAATCGCAATAGAAATAACATTGAGCATAGATTGATTGCTTTAGGCAGCGATGGTTGCTTTACCACTGTTAATCGAACAACAATTTTTTCCGAAACAAATTAAATTACAGTATTTCTGTTTGAACTGACTTTTTAGTTCTTCCCATGACGTAAATAAATTATAGCTATTTTATTGATGAAGGGGGAAAGAATATTTTAAAATATTTATGTTTGCAAGGAAATTCAAGGAAAGGTTTTCAGGAGTTCAAGGATTATTTTCAAGGAAAGTTGGTGTATATTTCGACCAAATTTCCTTAAATAATTTATTGAATACGTAATGATTTGTAGAATTCTGTTTCACGAGGCTTTTTAGGTAAGGCGTGTAACTTATTTTAAAATGTCCGGAATAGATACATGTGAATCCTCCGTTGAAAGCAGTGATTTTCTTTCTGAAAAATTCTGTAAAATCGACCTTCTGCTTTTTGAAAAAATTTTATCTATTCAGTTTAATTTGTCTACACCGATTATATTTATTTCTAACCAAGCACCGTTATTCCGAAAAGCACAAACGAAAAACTCATTGATCATAAAAGCGTAATTTTGCAACTCGGTATCTGGCAGCACCAGAATTAATGTTTACTTTTTTTATAAAACTTTGTAGAACTTTCTAGAAAGTTGGGGAAACGGAAACTTAATTGGACTCATGGTGGAGAACATTCCAGCACCCACTCGATTCTTAGCTGGTCGTATTTAAAGGAAGCTAACTCGGTAAGTCTTCCAGTTTATCATCTTTCAGTGAATTTGACAGTTTTAATTCGCTCTTTTAGTTGATTGTATAAGTGTTTCCTACTTTATTCGACAGTGATAGTATACATTTTGGATTTATATTTCGAAACGGATGTAAGTACTTCATAATTTTGAATTTGTTTCTTCGTTAATTTTAGCTTTTTATTGTATTCTATAATAGATTTCATTGTTCAGTGAGAGTGTGCCTTTTGCTTAATTTATGAAATACCTTTTTGTATTCATAAATTAAGATTCTTTACATTTACAGATTTCTTTGCTGTAGCAATGTCTCCAAGGAAACGGAAGGCGATCGGCCAAGTACAGTCAACGGCTAAGATGATGAAAGATAAGCGTAGTCAAGAAACTTCCGAGGAGAGGAATAGAAGACTTGCGATTGCGAGAGAGAGAGCTACTATATTTAGAGCAACAGAGATGGCACAGCAGCGTGAAGTCCGACTACAGGATAAGAGAGATAGTGTCAAACGATCACGGACTGCACACCATTTTAGCTTAGCATTGGAAGGATTCCACACGATTCGCATAAAGACTACTCGCTGCATCAAGAGTTACCATTGGGAAAATTGAAATGGTTTGTAGTTACTGTCAAGCCAAAAAGTTGAAATCAAAGTCTACTGGTATTTGCTTCAAAAATGGAAAAATTATTCTCTGCCAACTGGAACCACCACCACAAGAACTTTTGACATACACATCAGGAGATACAACAGAGTCGAAGCATTTTCTTAGTAACATCAGAAAATACAACTCATGTTTCCAAATGACATCATTCGGTGCCACATCAGTTGTTAGACAGCCCAGATTTCCGTCGACATTCAAGGTGCAAGGGCATATTTACCATAGAGCGGGATCGTTGCTTCCGCTGACAGATCAACCACCAAAATTTCTACAACTATATTTTATTCAAAACGAACAAATGGAAACTGATCAGAGGTGCGCCTACATCTCGGGAACAAGACGTCAGATTGTGTTAAACTTACAGAGGATGTTTCATGAGCACAATAATCTTATTAAAACGTTTGAAACAGCATTGGAACGTATGCCAACAGATGAATATAAAGTAGTCATAAGAGCAGACCGAAGACCAGCAGGCGAACACGAGCGGCGCTTTAACTCTCCTCAAGCAGATGAAGTCGCGGTGGTTATATCAGATGAGTTTCATCAACGGGATATCGTTATTCAACGACGAGGTGAATCATTACAGCGTATTTCGGAAACACATCGATCTTATGATGCTCTGTAGTACCCAGTGATATTCCCCCATGGTGAAGATGGATATCATTTTAATCTGAGGCAGATCAACCCAAGAACAGGTGAAACAACGAGCAAGAAAGTTTCAGTGATGGATTTCTATGCGTACAGATTAATGGTTCGAGATACTGAGCAGTACCACGTATTGAACTGCAGGCAATTGTTTCATCAGTTCATCGTCGATAAGTACACAAAAGTCGAGAGTGAGCGTCTCCTTTACATTCGACTAAATCAACGTAAACTGAGAGTTGACGAATATATTCACCTGAGAGATGCTGTGGGAAATGATGGGAACGTTGAAAACCTCGGTGCCTTGGTCATCCTACCAGCTACATTTACAAGAGTCCCAGACACATGCGCGAATACACGCAAGATGCTATGACGTACGTGAGGACGTACGGGAGACCAGACTTATTTATCACCTTCACCTGCAATCCGACTTGGACGGAGATCAAGGAAGTTCTTACCAATGGTCAATTACCCAGTGAGCGCCACGACTTGATTGCGAGAGTATTTAAACAGAAGCAGTTGAAACTGATTGGCGTTATAACAAAGGGCCATGTATTTGGAGTGCCGAGATGCTGGATGTACATGATTGAATGGCAAAAGCGATGGCTGCCACACTCGCACAATTTGATCTGGTTAGCGGACAAAATTCAGCCAAATCGATGACGTTATATCTGCCGAGTTGCCAGACCCGGAAAAAGATCCCGAACTTTTTGCAGTGGTAACGAAAAACATGATCCACGGACCGTGTGGAAATATCAATCCCATCTCTCCGTGTATGAAGGACGGAAAGTGTACGAAGAAATACCCTAGAAAATTGATTAAAGAGACACAAACCGGAAATGACGGCTATCCCCTGTACAGACGGCGGGCTCCGGAAGATGGAGGGTTCACGGCGAAACTAACGATACGCAGCAACACGGAAATAGAAATCGACAATAGGTGGGTTGTGCCCTTTTCGCCGCTGCTGTCGAAAATGTTTCGGGCACACATGAACGTGGAGTACTGCAACAGTGTGAAATCGATTAAATATGTGTGCAAGTATGTCAACAAATGTAGTGATATGGCTCTTTTCGGTATCAGCGACGAGAGATCGAACGATGAAGTGACGCGGTATCAGTTGGGAAGATACCTCAGCAGTAACGAGGCAGTTTGGCGAATACTGGATTTTTCGATTCACGAAAGACACCCTACTGTTGTTCACCTCAGCGTCCATTTAGAAAATGGTCAGAGAGTTTATTTCACAACAGAGAGCGCCCCTAGAGTGATTGATCAGCCACCAAACACGACTTTGACGGCATTCTTTCAACTGTGTCAGCAGGATCCTTTTGCGAGGACTTTGTTGTATCCTGAGATACCTCGATATTACACGTGGAATACATCGAGGAAAATGTTCTGTAGGAGAAATGTTGGCCAGCCCGTCCCTGGACATGATGCAGTCGCGAGTGACGCCTTGGGTCGAGTGTACACTGTTCACCCCAACAACGCCGAATGCTATTTCCTTAGGATGCTTCTTCACTCGGTACGGGGACCTAGATCTTTCGCAGAGATGAGAACGGTAAACGACGAAGTATGCCAGACATTTAGAGAGGCCTGTCAGAAGTTGGGTTTGCTGGAAGGAGACCAGCACTGGGATGACACGTTGCGAGAAGCCGAATTGATCTCCCTACCAGAGCAAATCAGAAACCTGTTTGCTATAATATTCACTACATGCAGTCCATCGAATCCAAACACTTTATGGGAAAAGTATAAGGAGGCCCTGAGTGAGGATATACTCGCCAAAGTCCGGAGGGAAACCCCGACATTAGAAATCGCGTTTGGTCCGGACATTTTCAACGAGGCTTTGGTTATTCTTGAGGACAAATGTGTGGCCATGACAAAAAAAACATTACTGCAATTGGGCCTGCCTGCACCAGTAAGAGATCGACGAGACGTACTTCACGCGGATTACGTGCGAGAAACGAACTACGACGTCGAAGAGCTGAGTACATACGTCGCGGACAAGAAGCCACTTCTGAATCGAGATCAGAAAAACGCATACCAAATTATCATGGATCAGGCAGCAAAACAAGGTGGTATCATTTTTCTTGATGCTTCTGGGGGCACAGGGAAAACATTCTTGATTAATATAATACTGGCCGAAATCAGGACTCGGGGAGAAGTTGCTCTTGCCATCGCCTCTTCGGGAATTGCGGCGACGTTAATGGAAGGAGAGAGGACGGCCCATTCTGCACTTAAGTTGCCACTTGACATCGCCAGGCAGGAAAATCCTACCTGCAACATAAGCAAGGCAAGTGGTCGGGCGCAGGTGCTCGAGACTTGCAAATTAATCGTGTGGGATGAATGCACCATGGCTCACAAGAAAGCTCTCGAGGCCCTCGACGTCACTCTGAGAGAAAACGACAACCTGATGGGAGGAGCTCTGGTACTCCTCTGTGGAGACTTTCGTCAAACTCTGCCCGTCATCCCGAAGTCGACGCCGGCCGATGAGATCCACGCATGTTTGAAACATTCGTTTTTGTGGAGACATGTGCGAAAGATAACTTTGAAGCAAAACATGAGAGTACATCTGGGGGATGAGAGTGCTCAAATTTTCTCAGACAAACTCCTGGAGATCGGAGAAGGCAGATTGGCAGTCGAGTCTTCTGGCAAGATTAAATTCCCATCCGATTTTAGTAATCTGCTGTCGTCCGTCGCAGAGCTGATAGATGCAGTCTATCCGTCTGTTTCCCAAAACTATCACGATTTGAACTGGTTGCGAGAGAGGACCATTCTTTCTGCTAAAAATGAAGACGTCCACGACATAAACAATCAAATACTTGTCATGTTACCAGGCGTGGTCACTGAATACAAGTCCATCGATACCGTAGTAGATGCCGATGAGGTTGTCAATTTCCCGCCAGAGTTCCTGAACTCGCTTGATCCGGCTGGATTGCCACCACATCGTCTTTTACTTAAAGTGGGATCTCCGGTTATTTTACTGCGGAACCTCGACCCGCCAATACTTTGCAACGGCACGAGGCTGTGTGTCAAGAAACTGCTGGGCAATGTAATGCAAGCGACTATCTTGACAGGAAAGGGAGAGGGTGCAACAGTTTTTATCCCAAGGATACCAATCATTCCGACGGATCTCCTTTTCGACTTTAAGAGATTGCAGTTTCCAGTGAGACTTGCTTTCTCGATCACGATCAACAAGTCGCAGGGGCAGAAGCGCCACTACTGCGGAGTGGATTTGAGATCGCCGTGTTTCTCCCACGGACAACTTTAAGTTGGTTGCTCGAGGGTGGGTTCACCCAAGAATTTATTTATTCTTGCTCCCGGAGGTGAAACTAAAAATGTTGTGTATAATCAAATTTTGTATTAAATTTATATTGCAGTGAATTTGTAAAATATTTTACTTTATAATGCGTGTACTGCACTTATACTTTTAAAAACCTGTTAATATAATTACTTTGATTTTACACTATACATTGATTTCATTCCTTTTCCTGTCCAATAGAAGATTAGGATAAATACCCGGGCAAAGCTATGTTGCGGTCATGTTTGAGCATTACTAAATCTAACTTTTAGTTGATTGTATAAGTATTTCCTACTTTATTTGACAGGTGTAGTGTGCATTATTGAATTAAAGTTTATTATTTTATTTCTATATGAATTTTATATTTTTACATGAATATTTGATTGATAAAAAAGGATATTTAAAGTATTTCATTATTCATAATTTACATTTTGTAATGAAACACGAAAAACTTCAACTCATTAATCATAAAAGCGTAATTTTGTTATTTTAGATTTGGGAAACCAGAATTAATTTTTATTATTTTATAAATTTGATTTAGAATCCCGTGTTTGTCTATTTGAGTTAACACAGCGAAATGTTGCAGTCATATTTGAGCATTACTAAATTTCATCAATCATTATCGTCTTTATCAATATTTTCAAATATCTTTTTTCGAATTGCTCTGTTTCAGAATACACTCAGGCAGTCGAAATTCGACACTGCGCATCATTCGTTTTTTAGAATTCTGCATTTTTTCGTCGGAATTTCGTTTCTGTTCGTATTTATGTCTTAATCTTTTACATATTGCATTATATTCAGGAATTAAATGCGTATATTTGCGTCCGAAGTATATAGTAGAAGCTATGAAAAAGTTAAAACGTATTTTCCGTACAACTTAAATGATTGCATTTTTCTGTGAAGGAAAAGTAATTATTCTAATTCACTTTTCAGGAGACATTTAACCATTTCAACCCGAGCAACGCCGGTTAATACAGCTAGTAAGTTAAATAAAAAAGATATTTTGCAAAGCCCTATTATCTTAAGGGGACGCGATAGCCCGGTTGGGATGAGTATCGGACCAGCAACTGGAGGGTTTCGAGTTCGAATCCAACCAAAGACCGTCGTGTACAAAAACGGGCTGGTGCACGTTAAAGCTGTCGTGGTCTCAAATGGCCTCACGTTGGCGTGGAAATTTGGAGAGTGGGGTGCCAGCTCAGGTAATGTCCTCGCATTTGACCGTGGTTCAAAATGACGAGGTGTTGTCCTCGGATCTTTCACTTCTCGATTGATCCTGGACCGTCGCCAATAGCCCTGTGTTGCTCCAGTGAGACGTTAATTCGACTACCTACCTTGTTATCTAAAGTCATAACAATCCGGACCCTGCTTTGAGTTTAAAACAAAAATCGCAATTCCATTCCATTTTAAAAAGCATTTTAACAGCCATACAATATGAAATACAGGGTGAGTCATTGTTTTTACAAAATAAGAGGGGTGATAGTACCCATCCAGACGAGCAATAATTACCATGGAACATAGGGTCGCATTCCATTATGTGAGGAAGAAAAGAGTAAAGTCGAAACGCGTCGAGCATGAACAAGTCACCGTCTCAGACGTCACACACTTTTCCAGCACGGTCCGGCACTTCTTGAATGCCACATATCCCGCACGATGGATCGGACGTGGCGGACCTGTGGCTTGGCCTCCTCGCTTACCGGACCTCAACCCACTGGACTTTTTCTTCTGGGGCACATGAAATCTTTAGTGTACCATACGCCTGTGGACTCGGCTGAAGATCTCGTAGCGAGAATCGGTGTTGCCGCGGACAAAATTAACACAACACCAGGAATCTTCGAGAGGGTGCGCCAGTCATTCCTTCACCGGTGTGAACTGTGCAACGACACGCGTGGCCGCCACTTTGAGCACTTGCTGTGAGTTTTTCTCTGATCAATAAATCAGATTGTGCAACGTTTGGTATCGTTCATTCGCTTTCCCAACACTGTTGTAAGTTCATGTTGAAATTCTAATTTGACTCTTTTCTGCCTCTCAGAATAGAATGCGACCCTATGTTCCATGGTAATTATTGCTCGTCTGGATGGGTACTATCACCCCTCTTATTTTGTAAAAACAATTTAGACTCACCCTGTATATAAATTTACAATTATGTACAAGGATAAGTAGGGAAAAACGAAGGAACACTATTTTGTTTTCTATAATTGATAGAATATATTGTAAAGAAGGATTATTAGAAAATGCCATAATGAAATTTGAACATGCTTTGTTAAACTGATGTGAACTTAGCCACCCCACGCAAATTTTTTTTTTGCAGCATATCATACTTCCACAATGATTAATTCTCTTTTAAATATGTTCCGCTCTTTTCATCTATCCTATGCGATTCCAATGAAAAACCCTCCACGTTTAATAGACAAATAAAACATGCAAAGTTATTACAGAAAGAAAAACACAGCTCTTCCTATCTGATTTCTTCCAATACACAAAACAGAAAACCGCAAAAGAATAACAAAAAGATAAAATCAACAAAACAAAATTAGCTGATGCAATGCCCTTGAGTCATGTTCTCAGAAGAGATTTTAAACCCCTCTGCGGTTTATTCCAAACATTCTTCATGAAATTCTTTTCGGTAGACAAAGTTGCACAACCTTCTGGCTAAAGAAACATTACGCAATTCTTTACTGCCAGAATGAAAAATACAATTTTTCAAAACTTTTATTTTCGGTTGGTAAATATTTTAATTAACGTCTCACTGGAGCAACACAACGGGCTATTGGCGACGGTCCGGGATCAAAGCTGAAGGGAAAGATCCGAGGACAACACCACGTAATTTTGAACCATGGTCAGATGACAACGTCACACCTGAGCTGGCACTCCACTCCAACTTCCACACCACGCCATTGAGGATATTTGAAGCCACGACAGATTTAACGCATAAGCCCTCTTTGTACACGACGGTCTTTGGATTCGAACTTGGAACCCCTTTTATTTTCGGTAAAAGAATGGGTAAAGATGTAGAATCCGAGACATGTTTGTCGCCAAGCAATTTTTGTTGCCAAATCAAGATGGCGTCCTAAGCCAGTATGTTCGTTAAAAAAAACGTTGACTTTCCTATGCGAAACACCTTTTGCATAGGGTTGCCATAAAGCTGGATCAAAACAACAAGGTTACCATGTTTGGCGATAAATCGCCACGGTCTCGGATTCGACATCTCACCCAAAGAATGAAATCTTTATTAGTTTTAATAAGACAGAGGCACACACACGATATTAATCTGGAGAGTCTACATGTTTTATCGTTAGTTCTTTATTTAGGCCAGGGATGCACAGACTTGCTAAGACGAAGGGCCACATAGATTCACTGCGCCTTATAGAAGGGTCTCAAAAAAACTCATGAAAGTTATTTATCATATCTTATTTATTTTATCATATGTTATAAAAAAGATAAGTAAAAAATTATTTAGTTTAGTGCATGACATTTCATTGATTTAAAAATTAACAACGTTTTAGGCCCCGTTCACATGAGGCGTTTTCCAACGCGTTTTACGTCTAAACAAAACGCGGGTAGCCAAAATACATAGAATTCTACTGGAGTGTTCACATGCAGAAATCGCGAGAATCCAAGCGCTAGATTGCTTCGCGCTTCAACAATCTCCGGTCGTTCTCGCGATTTGAAGACGTTTTGAGAAGCATAGGTTTCTTCTGCAGCGTTCACATGACACGCGTTTTGACGGGCGTTAGGCTTTTTAATTCCTCTAATCCAAGTTTCTATCTTCGCGATCGTTAAAGATAGAGTGAAAATTTCAACGGATTTGAAATCTGCGGAAAATTTTACACCAGATCGATACCTGAAATGTGATTTTCTTTAAATAAATATTTTTTCAACTGTAACTTTAATATTTTCGCGATACTCATTTGACGAATATATCCATTACGAACACAAAAGGGAGTATTAATCTCGTTTTTATAGAAAAGATATAGCTTGATTGGAGTATTTTGTCTTAATCCACTGATTTATACTTATGGCCATTAAAAATAGGATGAGAAAATTGAATCGTATTCGATTTATTGAAGAAATTTACCCTGCTTTCACACAAAACTTGCAAAAATTTGATAGTTTATAACTAAAGAGGATAGTGGGTAATTTTATTTCTGAGAATAACGTATACCGACAACTGTCCGTTCTAGTTTTCATGTGCGGCAAACGTCTTTAAAATAAATATTAAATAAAATATTCAGTTTAAAAGAGCTAAACTTTAGTTATTTTTTTTATTTTTCCTCAACGGGTGAAATGCGTAAGATAAGTTTCAATTTTCATTCATTTTTCACATCCTCGTGTTACATTGAACTCGATATCACTTTTGAAAATCAACTTAATTTACTGTGAGCTTATTTTTCATAGAATTTATATTTTAATCTTGCAGTTAGTGTTATTACTACTTTAATCAAAATTTTTATATTATATATACGTGTAGACGCAAATTCTATTAGCAATCTCCTGATTTTCGATATATACTGCTTTTTGGTTTTTCTTTGAGATTTTTTTAGTTTTAACAAAATTTTCTCGTTTCATCGTGGGGTTTAATCAAATTTTAGTTAAAATATTTCCCAGTCATTATTCCATTCGTGGTTCCATTTGTGCTACAAAACCCCTGAAAGAGGGTAGGTTGGAGGGTTAATATTCGTTTCGGATAGTTGGAACTCTGGGAAAATTGTGTTTAAAAATTAAAAAACTAATTATTGTTATATGTGTTATTTGTGCTGATACATTAAAATGTTTAGAGATAGGTTTTAAAGAAGTATAGAGATTTATTTGAAGGAAAATTAAATAAAAATTAGCTATAGATCGTAGGAAACACGATAAAACTTGCAAAAATAGCATAAAAAAAGAAAGGTTATCACCAGTGCCGGATTTTGTTTGCGTGTCATCTTTTGATAGTACTTCGTAGACAATGCCACATAAACAGAAATTCCGTTTCCAATTTCCTGGTTCTATAAATAACGTTTTTTGGGGATATATTTTTACTTTACACTGTCAATTTTAAAATTTTAAGGAAATTCTTTGGTCATTTTCTAATTAGTTTCGTTTTTTATCAAAGTTTTACAGAAATATTCCAATTTTTCTTACGCAGTTTCGCTTTTACGATAAAACGCATTACAAATGATTCATCTGCTAGCTTCTTGAGCCCAAAAAATCCGTGATCACCCCTTAACACAAAACAAATCCTACTTTTTTTTTGGTGGGTGAATCATCGACACTGGAGATTGAAGATTATAGGGTTTTTTCCTCTAGTCTTGACAGTAAAAAACGAATACTTTAAGATTTTAGAGCTAATGAAAATGTTTAATAATGCCACAATTTGAACTATCGAAAAACCATGACTTTTACAGCGGTTTTGAATAATTGAATAAGCATAATTCTCTTCGGAAAGAGTGGAAACATAGCCTTCCATCCATTGCTTATTTAAAAGTGCCATTTTGAAAGTAAACAAAACTCTGAATTATACTTTAACTATTTAACTGCTGCTAAAATAAAATCTTTTCGTAGCATACAATTTTTTTACAGCTCATCAAAATCGTTCAAAACATGTCCGAACAGCTTCTGTATATCAATTCGGAATTCATTCCTTAGAATTTTTATTTGTGACGTGCTGAAATCATATTCGAAAAACAAGTGTCGCGTTCGGGACACGGACAGGAAACCCGTTCCATCACAGAAATACTACCATCTTCGACATTTAACTTGACAGAAAATGCCTCTCAAATGAATAGCCCGTTGTGTTGCTCCAGTGTGACGTGAATTAAAATACCTACCTACCTCTCAAAATGAATAATATACCAATCTGTGAGGTAGGTAGGTATTTTAATTCACGTTCCACTGGAGCAACACAATGAGCTATTGGCGACGGTCCGAGATCAATTCCAAAGGAAAGATCGAGGGCAGCACCACGTAACTTTAAACCACGGTCAGATGACAAAGCAATACCTGGACTGGCACCCCACTCTCCAAACTTCCACCCAATCTGAGCGGAAGAATCGTAGTGCAAGTGAGTGAAAACAACTAAAGGAAACTGAGAAGGCATAGTAAAACTATCGTAGAAAGCTGATGTTTCAGACATCTATTGTGACGTTAGGAAAATGAATAATATACCATGGGCCATAAAGAAACTCGTGGAGGCTGTACGATTTGTTAGCATTTACAAACGAGCTTTGTGCAACCTTAATCAAAAACCTACCTACCTACCAAATCTGTCACCATTTCCAATTTTATTTGCCACTACGTTTGTAACTGTTGTGAAATCCAAAGATTAACAAAAGTGATTTATGCCCGTGTGTGTACGGTAGTTGAATTTACGTCCCATTGGAACAAGGCATTGGGAGGTCTGGTATCAATCCCGAAGGGAAAGATCCGAGGACAATACCTCGTCATTTTGAACCACGGTCAGATGACGAGGTCAACACCTGAGCTGGCATTCCACTCTCCAAAGTTCCACGTGGGCCGCGGTGGTCCGGTTGAAAGAGTAACGGATTAGCAAGCGGAGGGTTTCGAGTTCGAATCCAATTAAATACCGTAGTGTGCTAATTGGGCTTGTCCACGTAAATTCTGTCGTGGCCTTAAATGTCCTCACGTTGACTTGGTGTGGAAGTTTGGAGAGTGAGGTGCCAGCTCAGATGTTGCCTTGTCATCTGACCGTGGTTCAAAATTACGAGGCGTTGTCCTTGATCTTTCCCTTTGGGATTGATCCTGGGCCGTCACCGATAGCCCGTTGTGTTGCTCCAGTGTAATGTTAATTAAATATACCTATACCTCCAAAGTTCCACACCACGCGAACGTGAGGACATTTGAGATAAACGACATATTTAACGTTCACCTGCCCCACGTACACGATGGTCTTTGTTTGGATCGAGTTTCAAACTCGCAACCCCCGGTTACTTCACCGCGACTCTACTATATAGGCTACCGCTGCCACATGATTTGTGTGAAAAATGAAATTAATAACCCGTTTTGTTGCTTCAGAGTGACTTTACTAACTGCCTTCCTAGCCACCGAAATAAAATTTTATTTTCAGTTCTGTTCCAACTGCGACCTCAGGGCCGCGGTGGCCCGGTTGGAAGAGTAACGGACTAGCAACCGAAGGGTTGCGAGTTCGAATCCAGCCAAAACACCGTCGTGTACAAAGGGGGCTGGTGCACGTTAAATCTGTCGTGGCCTCAAATGTCCTCACGTTGGCGTGGTGTGGAAGTTTGGAGAGTGGGGTGCCAGCTCAGGTGTTGCCTCGTCATCTGACCGTGGTTCAAAATTACGTGGTGCTGTCCTCGGATCTTTCCCTTTGGGATTGATCCCGGACCGTCACCAATAGCCCGTTGTGTTGCTCCAGTGTGACGTTAATTGAAATACCCCCCCCCCCCAACTGCGACCTCAATCGGAAATTGAATTATGAAAT
The DNA here is from genome assembly GCA_933210815.1 of Meta bourneti. Classification (NCBI taxonomy): domain Eukaryota; kingdom Metazoa; phylum Arthropoda; class Arachnida; order Araneae; family Tetragnathidae; genus Meta; species Meta bourneti. The sequence goes on from OW119929.1 coordinate 21,137,707, forward strand.
CGTCCAACTCAAGGTGGCTGGTGAACGGCGGGTGCGGACGTGTGCATCAGCTGCTGACAGGAATTTCGAATTCTACAAGTTTGTGGAATTGGAGGAATTTTTGGCTGCTTTGTGCCTCTAGTCTTTTCAATATTATTATTCCCCTAGTGAAAGTTTCACTAGGGCTTTGCTTTTGTTCCTACTATTTAAGTAAGTAGTATTTTCTATTATCGACTTATCAAATTTTGAGAGAACAGAGGTTTACCCCTCTCAATGAGTGACGAACTTACATCGTCCCCGGCGGGGACGAATCTTGCACCTGGACTTTTGCAAGACATGGACCTAATTAATTATTGCAGTGCTGAGGGGAATTATAACTTCACTTTCATCATTCGCCCAATACAACCTTTACTAAATAAAAACCCATATACAATTAAAAAAGAAATATATAAACACTTCTCTGAACCCAAAAATATCATAGTATGCCGACGAACTCGAAACAACAACATTATCATTACAGTAGAAGGTAAAATCGCCGCCCACGAAGCTTCCAAAATCAAAAATATCCTGAATACTATAGTTGATTCCAAATTAACGAAAGACAATTTAATAACACAATACGTTATAAATGGAATAGAAACAGAAATAACTTTAGAAGATATAATTGAGGATCTAGAAGAACAAGGAATTAAAGTCGCAGATATTATCAGATTCGAAAAAAACTACAATCAAATAAAAATCCCGTTAAAAACTATAAAATTCGACACCCCTACCCCTCGGAAGAAAATTGGAGATAAAGTGCACATAGGGATGATGATGCACCAAATAAAACTATACATAGAAAAACCAAGACAATGCAAAAACTGTTGGCTATTTGGACACGGCATGAAAGGATGCAGATCCAACCAAAAATGCAAAATATGCTCAGAAGACCATCCAGAAACAATGTGCCCAAATCAAGAAAAAAAATGTTGCAGAAACTGTAAAAAACCGCACCCAGCAGATGACGAAAATTGTAAAAAAAAAAAAGAAGAGATAGAAATATTAAAATATAAAAATGAAAACTTAATATCCTACATAGAAGCAAAAAATACACTCGCAACCTCATACGCCAAGGCGATCACTCAAAAAAAAAAAGGAGATCAACACAGAGAAGAAAAAGAAATAATAAAAAATAGTGAAATCAAAGAAATAATACTTGAGACTTTAAAACCAATACTTACTATAATTGAACAAATTCAAAGAAATCAAACATATATATTAACACTAATGATTGAAAATAATATAATACCAAAAGAAAATATAATTTATGAAACTCAAGAAAATATAGAAGAAAATGAAATAATAATACAGGAAGAGGAAGGGAAACAAACCACCCAAAAGCAAGAAGAAAAAGCACATCAAGACAAACTACTAGAATGGCAAAAAAAAAATCTACTAAAAAATATAAAACAAAAAGACAAGAACAATACCACATCAACAAAACGAATAAGCGAAGATTTAAAAAATAACCATAACAAAAAACTAACAAAAACTATACCATCACAATCTCCACTTGAAAAATCTATAATCAATGGCAATATGGAATATGAATAAAATATCAACTGCCTGATTTTCTGAACTTTTACCTTCCTTTAACTCAACCGTGTTTGGACTTAATATCATTCAGTGGAACTGCCAAGGCGCCAGAGCGCGCCTCTTCGACTTAAAACATAACAAATACTTTAAACAGGCGAACATTTTAATCTTACAAGAATCCTTTCTAAAACCCAAAAATAGATTTACACTTATCAAAAAAAACATTTTCCGTTTTGACCGACCCTGCCCTTTCAGAGGGGGAGGCCTAATAATAGCCATCAACAAAAACATAAGTGCTCAACTAATCAAAGAAGAACAAAACCAATATTTTGAATACCAAGAAGTTCAGATCCACCACAATAACACAAACATACATATCATTAATATATATTGTCCTAAAGGTATTAAAGATGAAAAAATGCTCAATGATATCCAATTGGACTCGAATAAACATTATATACTTGCAGGTGACTTCAATGCAACACATACTAATTGGGGCTTCAAAGACAACACCAGCGGGAAAAACCTAATTAAATGGATCAATAAACAAAACTTAATTTTACTTAACCACCAAACTGGAACCCACATTAGTAATAAAGGTACTATGTCAGCAATAGATCTAACCTTAATTTCAAACAACTGTCCCTCTATAACCAATTGGCAAGTACATCAAGACAATTTTGGAAGCGATCATTTTCCCATTAATTTCTTCTATAATAAACCAACCAACAATAAACAAAACTTCACCATACAATTTAATTGGTACAACTTCACCAAAACTCTAAAGGACAACCTAAATAACTTAAATGATCCAAGATCTCTCAATAATATCTTCCAAAAGGCCATTGAAAATTCCCAAACTAAAAAAGAACTTCCCCCACCCAGAGCCCCTTGGTGGAATACAAAATGCAGCCAACTAAGAGCAAAAACAAGACAATACCTGACTAAAGCCAAAAAAAATATAAGTACAACTGACTGGGAAAAATATAAAAAATACAAAAACAAACTAAAGGATTTAATCCAGAAACTAAAAAAAAAATTCTGGTATACAACATGCAAAACCGTCGCAAAAGATAAAAATATATATAAAATTCTTCAAAGACTGAAAGACCCCGCCAACAATCAAAAAGAATCTTACAATATCATTCAAATCAACAATATAAAGATCTATTCCTCAGAAGAACAAGCAAACCTATTCAATAAACAATATACACCAGATGAAAATCTTGACTTCCTTCCCCTGAGTTTTATGGATAATAATAACGAAACACTAAATAAGGAATTCACTTGGAACGAATTTTCCAGAGCTATTTCACAAATTAGAAAATCAACCCCCGGAAAAGACAAAGTTACCATTACTATGATTAAAAAATCACCTGAAAAAATCCAAAAGAACATTTTTAAAATTCTAAATTACAGCTTTGACACCGGCTCTATCCCCATGTCTTGGACCCACTCTCTTATCATTCCGATATTAAAACCACATAAAAACCCTACTAACATAAACTCTTATAGACCAATATCTCTAACATCAACTTTCGCCAAAATTTTAGAACGAATGATCCTAAACAGACTAATAGAAGATATCTACTACAATAGAAAACGAATTAACAAAAATAACCATGGTTTCATACAAAATAGAAGCTGCACAACTCTTCTAACACAAATATTTAATGACATCGTAATTGCAAGAAAAAAGAAAAACTATATTATCTTCGCCTCCATAGACTTAAAGGGAGCCTATGATTCAGTGTGGAGAGATGGTCTCATGAGTAAATTACTAAAAAAAGGAATCACTGGTAAAATAGCTCTATGGATAAATAATTTTATTAATCAAAGAACTTGCCAGGTGAGATGGAGAAACATTTTATCTGAAACTAAACAAAGCTCCCGAGGTATCCCACAAGGAAGCATACTCAGCCCTTTTCTTTTCCTTATCTTCCTTGACGACTTATTTATACATATTCCAACACAAGTCAAATGCTTAATATATGCTGATGACATTTTCATTTATAGCGAAAACCAAACATTAACAGATTCCACAGAAGCTATCCAAACCACAATTAAAATTATCAACAATTGGTGCAATCGATGGAAACTAACTATCAGTTCAAACAAGTGCAATATCATCAACTTCTCAAATAAAAAAACTACTCATAAATGCAATATCAAAATCAACAATACAACAATTCCAGAAGTAAACAAAATCAAAATCTTAGGTCTCAATTTCGATAAAAAATTAACTTGGAACCAACACTTCAAATATCTACAAGCCAAAGCTGCACGAACTCTAAATGCCTTTAAATACATAGCTTCCAATAGGTGGGGTGCTTGCACTAAACACCTAATACAAATAGGAAATACCACAATCCGCAACCAATTCGATTTCGGAGCCCCTATCTTTAATGCTGCTGCAGAATCTCACTACAAAAAAATAAACCCAATATACAACTCGATGCTAAGAATCGCAACAAGCCTTCCAAGATATACTCCAATTGAAATCTTACACGCTGAAACTCAAGCTTCTTCTCTGCAACAAAGACACAAACTTTTAAAAACAACTTTCTATTTAAAACATTCAAGCCTAAGAGAATGGTCTCCAATTTACGACCTAATATACAACCCACCTTCCATTACATATGCTCCATGGAAGAGCAGAAACAAACCAATAGCAGCAGATATGATCAACTGTTTAGACAATTTAAACATCACTAAAAGAGATATTATCCCTTGGTGCCCTCCCACTTCAAACTTTAACTATAAAATATATCTTCAAAAATTCCCTTTCCAAAACAAAAATCTTCCCAATAATGCAATTCAAATAGCCTTTGATGACTTTCTTCAAACATTTCCAAATCATATAATAATAGGAACAGATGGATCAAAAACCAACACCACCAGTTCTTTTGGAATTATCATACCTAAGTTATTTATTGAAAGAAGCTACACAGTAAACAATATCAACTCAATTTTTACAATAGAAGCAATGGCAATATTCAAAGCTATACAAGACTGGATAGAAAAATTCCAAAATTTTATTATAATAACTGATAGCTATAGTGTCTTATCTAGCTTAGAAAATATAAATAAACATTCAACTAATATCATTTTACAAATTCACCGAATTCTAAGCAAAAAAAGCCAGTACAACAACATCATGCTGGGCCGCGGTGGCCCGGTTGGAAGAGTAACGGACTTGCAACCGAAGGGTTGCGAGTTCGAATCCAGCCAAACACCGTCGTGTACAAAGGGGGCTGGTGCACGTTAAATCTGTCGTGGCCTCAAATGTCCTCACGTTGGCGTGGTGTGGAAGTTTGGAGAGTGGGGTGCCAGCTCAGGTGTTGCCTCGTCATCTGACCGTGGTTCAAAATTACGTGGTGTTGTCCTCGGATCTTTCCCTTTGGGATTGATCCCGGACCGTCACCAATAGCCCATTGTGTTGCTCCAGTGTGACGTTAATTGAAATTCCCCCCCCCTCCCCAACATCATGCTAGTGTGGACCCCAGCACACAAAGGCATAGCCATCAATGAAAAGGCCGATCAGATAGCACAAAAGGCAGAACTATTTAACGTCGCTGAGGGAGTCTCGGCCATGGACATCATAAAGTATTATAAAACTGAAAATAACCAAATAATATACAACCAGTGGAAAAAATACTATAAAAACAAAAACTATCCTCATATCAACCCAACAATTCTGTGGTATAAAAACACTACCCTAAACAGAAAGGACGAAACTCTCATCCAAAACTTTCGAGCAAACACTTTAATGACAAATTCAATAAAAAACAAAATGAAACTCTCAGATACCCCTAACTGCCTAAGATGTCACACCTATGAAGACCTAGAACATATTATATTCCACTGCCCAACTTTCCAAAAAGGTCGCAACAATCTCATTCATACTCTCTCCAATCAAAAAATTCCACATTCCTTGAATGGAATATATTCCAATTTATCTTTGACCATCTATAATGCCATTTGCTTATTTTTGGGCACCAATCCTCGTTTTTGATCTTTTACATTTTGAATTATTATCTTAGTTCTCTAGAGGCACAAGGCAAAGCAGCCAAGCCTCAACTCTGCTTTTCTCCGAAAAGCATCATCATCATCATCGTCCAACTCAACTCCATATTATTTTTTGTTTGATTTTAAATACTCATAATTTGGTGCTTATATACCAATCTTAAAGCATAATTATCGTCTCTAATGAACTTTCATTTTTACATAAATCGAATGATTTAATGCACATTTTAATTTTTCTTGTTTATTCTGTACGAAAATGCTAGAAGTAAAGCGTCAATACAGTTAATCTGTTACGTTCGCAATGGCTTGTTCATCGGGGACTGGAAAGCGTATGATTCGTGCTTTTTTGAAGCGAATCATTGGTAACCCCGTTGGTTCAATCTTTCCATTGAGTGGCTCTGAAGTAAGTTGCAAATTTATTCAATTGCTATACTGTTTATTTCAAACTTGCCATGCTGCTACAACCTGGCGAGTTAGCGGAACGAATTCAAAAGTGAGGGTATATATGTTGATTAAAATGTTAAAGGTCTTACAGTTTTACTTATATTTTCAAATGTGTGATCATCGTTAAGAATATGATAATTTTATTAAAATTGTTTTATGATTTTAGCATGTTCTTTGATTCAGTCCATCTTTAAATTATGATGCACTTTTCAGATGGAGATGCTGCTATTCCTGTGTAGGAAGATCAGTGTTTTCAAACTTTTTCATTCATAAACTTTCTAATTTTATTGAATTAAATAACTAGTTTGCTAGAATTAATGTTATCATTTGTAACATTCATATTATACAGCCTGGTAAACTCACTGGCCTTAAAACTAATAAATTTAAATTGGACAAACTTCTATAACAATATTTCAGAAAAGGCAGGGTTTTTCACAAAACTAAAGCAAAGCCTGAAGCGTTGTTTTAATATGAAATTCTTCCTTGGTGACAAAAAGCATGTAAAAAGACACGCCAAAAGTGTTGCCTCTAAAGTCTTTATTTCAAAGCTGTTCCAAGAGTAGTTATGAAATACCTTTATTTGAGCTTATTAAGCAAAATGGAAAAGTTCAAATGTTAAAACCTTTGTTTACTATTTTTAACAAAGGTAAACAAACTTCTGTAAGTGCTGGAGTTGGTCAGATTTTGTAATTTTAGAAGAGAAAAATGAGCAAATTCCATAAAAGATGATCCTGGTGATTTTCCTTTTTTATACGACAAACCAATACCAACAAGGGGTGAATTGATGGACTACTGGCAGAATTTATTGACATTTAATTTAAAGTGTTACATGTATTTTGTGTTTACAATCATCTGCAAGCGTGAATATGATAGTTAAAATTTATAGCTTCAGAGAACTGACCTGTTACTAAATAACACAAGCAAACATTTTGAGTGGTGGTTTTTCTTAATGACAATTAAAACCCATTCACTACAGGGTTTAACTTTTATGATAGTTAATCATGTTTTGCACCTTCAAATTTTGTTTTAATGGTTGAGTTTCTAGACTCATTTTTTGTCTAAATTTTCTGAATATTGTATGTGTGATGGGGAAAGCTCTGAGCAATCAACTTTTTATTCTATTAAATCACAAATTAAATCAAGTGTGAATTTTAAATTTCATTTTCCTTTCTATATTAAGTATAATAGTATTGAAAATGAAATAGCTATGAGCAAGTTTTTATTCAAATAAGTTAAGAACATTGTCTTGTTCTCAATTCACTAAAAACAATTAAAAAATCATCCTCCCTTTGAAGACATTAAATAACATTCATTGATTGGGGTCGTAATTACCAGACAAGTATGTATTTCCCTCTTGGGGCCACTGACCAACAGGTGTCACACAAATCTGTTCATCAGTATGGGTTCTTTTAAACATTCCATGACTATAAATTGTGCATGGCCAATTTTGAACTGTTCTCCATGTGATGGGTGAAGATGCTCTATATTCACTCAATTTTTTAAAATTGTGGCAACTTGTATTCTTTTTTTAAGATATTCTAGATTTTTATTTAGTATTGTAGTGTTCATGAAAAAAATAGGCAGTCGCAACAAAAAGGTTTTTAGCAGTTTCACAAAAGCATTCCAATTTTGCACATAAATCTTTATAATTGACAATTTTAATATTTTCATTTTGTTTTGTGCAATATGTTAATTTTTATTTAAATTTTATTGGGAAATTTTAAGCATTGATCCCTAGGAATTCTTTAAACTCCTACCATAGCTATTTTGTGTTTATGGAATTAACTTTTATGTCAAAATTTGGAACTTTTGAATTGTAAAAGTTAATTCTCCTGTCTGGTAATAAAGTGAGTAGTATGTTGACAAGATAGATTATGGATTGAAGTAGAAAGCTATTTTAATGGTTCTTATGATTGTGTGATGGCAACTTGAATAACAATGCAATTGCAATGATAAATTTTGTATTGAAAGCTGAAAATTTCACCAAATTGGCACGTCTGGGAGATGCCATTCTTGGGAAAAGCTTCATTTTCTTGTTATATATAAATCCTTTTGTATACTTGGAATGTTCCTATGAAATATTTGTTAATTAATGCTCAGAGAAAGTTTGAAAAATAGGCACTTTTGATTTCGATTACGTATTTTCATACCTTGTCCCATTTTTTACTGTTTACTTACAAATAACACCTTTTTCACAGATATGTACCTTTCACTAGCTAAATTTTAATTAGAAGTAGGAATTCTTCCATGAAGCTTGATGCAAATTCCTTTTATTTTATTTTTTGTGTTAGTGATGATTTTTTCCCCGAAACAAGTATTTAACCAATTAATTATTTTGTATAAAAATAACTAAAGGAATTCTCTTCATTTTATTCATATATTATAAATACATAATGCGAAAAAAGTTCTGAAATGTGTCTGATTTTTGAATACTTGTATACAAGAGTTAATAATGGTGTCAGGATCCCACAACCTTATTTAACTACATCCAAAAGTTTGACATTGCTGGTTATGAGTTAAAATCAAAGTAATTTAACTGCTGGAAAACCAGATGGAAATACCTACTTGTCATTTGAGGTACTGTTCTGTTTACTCTACCATGTCATTAACTTTCATGTGAAACGTATCCTTTGCATCACCTGCACCCATCCAGATCTCAATTAGACTTGGAAAAGTGTACGATAATGAGAAAGTTTTTAAAATCATTTTCTAAATTCTTAAAATATTGTAAAATTTCCCTTTTTGAAGTATTTAAATTAAAAAAATTAATTTGTTTTATGTACAAATTTTTTTTAAAATGCATCATGGTCACAAAATTAAAACCTATTAAAAGGGCTTTGACGTTTGGACCTGTATCTTATCTGGTTTCTGTGTAAGTGACAGTTAACTATCTCAAGCAGGGTATGAAAAGATCATGATTTAAAAAAATCATGATCAAATCGGATTATTTGATTTAATACAGATTTTTTTATTTAAATCAGATTTTCATGATTTTAATTAATCCCTTGATCATACAAGTTTAAACTTGTTGGATATGAGACATACAAATCACAGTGTAGTTTCCAGATAGTTTTGATTTATGTTAAACAGTTATGTATTAGGAAATATAGCAGGGTATGAATTTTCAAAAGATTAAAATGCAACATTAATTACCAAAGTCACATAGAGTAAATAGAACAGCACAACAAATGCCATGCATAAGCAATGTTTCTCTATCTGGTTTCTGAAGGGGTTTCGATTAGTTTGATTTTTAACTCGTAACCGGTGGCATGGAATTTTTTGGACCTAGATAAATAATGTTCGGGGATCCTGCTAACACCATATAAAGTTTTGAATAAAATTATTCAAAAATCAGACAAATTTCAAAATTTTTTGCACAATATAGTATGTATATGTGTAGAATTTCTTTAGTTATTTTATAAAGTAATGAATTGGTTAGACTTGTTTTTGAGAAAAAAATCGTCACCAATAGAAAATAAAATAAAAGGAACTCTTGCATCAAAATTCATGAAAAATTCCTACTCATTAATATACTTGCAAAAAGTACTTATTTGAAAAATGATATTTGTAAGAAAAAAATTTAAAAAACTGAGATAAGACATGAAAATATACATAAATTGAAATCAAATACCTAATTTTAAAATTTTCTTTGAGCATTGATAAGTATTTCAAAGTGATATTCTAAGTACACAAAAAGGGATTACACATAACATACAAGGAAATGAAGCTTTTCTCTATAAACTGCATAGATATTTCCCCAGAACATGCCAATTGAGTGGAATTTTGTGCTTGCAATAAAAAATTCATCACTGTAATCATCGTTGTCAGTAAAATAGCTTTCTGCTTCAATCAATAATCTATTTGTTAACGTACTCAATTATCAGATGAGTGAATTAACATTCCAAACTTCAATTCTATAGATAAAAATAGTTATGCTAGCAGTAAAGAATTCCTAGGGATCAATGCATAAAATGTCCCAATTAAGTTTAAATAAAAATTAGCCAACATATTTCACAAAACAAAATGAAAATATTAAAATTCCCAATTATAAAGATCTGCAAAATTGGAATGCTTTTCAGATACTGCAGAAATTTTTTCATTGTGACTAAGTGTCATTATTTGTTTCATAAACAGACTTCTTTACTTATTTGATATAGTTCTTAATTCATTGGAATAAAATAACGTTTATCTTGTTCATAGTTATTCCATTTTCAATATTTATAAATGAAAGACAGAAAGGAAAATGTGAAGTTTTGATTTAAATCGGTGACTTTTTAAAAATAAAAAATCACTTGATTAAAATCATTTAAATCAAGCTGATATAAATCAACGTACCCTGCGCAAGATACTACAATTTTTATTCAAAATTTAAGTTTACTAACAAGTGAAAGACAAAACTTCAAAACTATGTAAGGATATGTATGGAGATAAATCCAGGCAAATGATTTTCGTGAACAAAGCAATTAAACAATATTAAAAAATGTTTTTTAACACATACTAAGAACACAATTATTTTCACTGAAATTAAGACCTATTAGTAAAGGTAAGGGTGCTCTCACACTCCTTCAGCAATTAAAATCCGAGTCGAATGTATAACAGGAAATTTTAAAAAGAAGGTGTCAGATCTCTGACACAGCTTGCTGTCCTTGACAGCACCATCTATATCCATCAACCTTATAATGAAATAGATGAAGCATGTGCCTGCAACTTCATGTAATTTATTCCGGTTGCTCGGTTTGAAGATCTGTCACATGGTTTTGGGTAAAAGCATGAATCCTTAATTGTTGATTGATTAAAGTGGTTACCCACCGTGATCAAAACCACTAGTCTGCGATTCGACAGCCAATTGACTAAGGCGATTCGTATGTCCTAATGATTTACCCTTCAGAGGTCTTTGGCAGCGACTCTGCCCACATGTTCCGTCTGTTTTAGGTCTATATCTAATTTTGATGGGAGGTCTAGACAGGACACTTGATACACCAAGTTTCATCAAAATCTGATTTCTAATCTGTATAGATTTCACATGGAATTACTTACCTAAAGATAGCATTCTGAAGAAGACATTTAAATGATTTGGAAAGATAAAGGCTTAACTTCCTGGAAAATTTAAATTCTGGAATTTGCTTTTTGAATCCAGTATTAGTAATTTTTAGTTTCTGGAATGTAAATTAATTTTTTACTTAAGTTCCATTAAGTAGCAGTAGACATTTTATTAAAGGTAATCATTTTGTTTTGAATTTATCTGATTTTACTTATGAATTTTTATAGACTGTAATTGGAAGAGGCCCAGGATGTGGTATTTTCATTAATGACACTAATGTATCTCGTAATCATTGTTCCTTGCACTATGCTTCAGCTGGATGGACCATTATGGATAATGGGGTTAGTATTGATTTTTTAGAATAGAACCAAAGAAAATTACTTTGCAATGTTTTTATGTTTTCTTAATTTTTTTCAGTGATTAGCTTTAGTTATTGATTTTAAATTAATTTGATAGACTTATATTTTGTCGAGACAAATGCAATCATATTTGTGAGGTGTTCCTGAAGAATCGGGTTGTCCCTGAGTGCATTTCCAACATCTTTGCTCAAGTTGGTTGCTCTCAAACAGGCCATTAAGGATGCTGAATGTGCAAGAATAAATAGCGGATTGGGCATTTGTTTTTTGAATTATCGTTAAATCCCACCACATAAAATAGAAAACTTGCATCATCCTTTCTATTTATTTACCTATTCTGTGCATTAAGATAATGTTAATTAAAAAAAGCCAAAATAACTAATGTTAGAAATATGTTAAAAAAATATTTATTCAAGCAGTTCACTAATAAGACATTTGTAAAACAGCAACCAACTTTGTAGCTCTCAACTAGCATATATCATGTGCTAGTTGATATAAATTTGCCAGCATAACATAAATAGTAAGCATAATATGAACAAGAAATTGCTAAAGCTGTCACAAATTTAAACTGTATGAAGACTGAAGTTTACAATTAAGTAAGGTAACCAAATTTGGCCAGTTACTGTCACTTACCAATTAAGTAATTCAGAAAGGGACACTCAACTTCAGTCTAGTCATTTCTAATTCAACTTTAAAAGTATGAAGACTGAAGTTTACAATAAGTATGTTAACCAGATTTGGCCCGTTATTGTCCACTTCACGATTAAAAAAAAGGACACTCAACATTAGTATAGTTATTTGTGATTCTAATCTTACCCAATTAAATTGCATTTCACTTATTTTTCTTATTAAACTTCCCATATGTTTTAATTTTCTCTGTCAGAAAGCTTGATTATGGAAAATTTTCCTCATTGCACGGTTTTCACAATCCTTGAAAGTTTTAAAAAAAAATCTTGAATTTCATTTTCCCTTCTTGGAGTCCTAGAAATGTACTTGAGAAATACCAACATTTTATTTAGTCCTTGAAAAAACTTAGATTTTTCCTTTGACATCAATTTAAATAAAATTTGCCTTAAGTTCAAAACCTCCAATTGGAACATTTTGCACATTTCTTTCCTCTTTTGTACCTTTTAACTCTATACTGCAAATTGATTTAATGATTTTAGTTAAATTTACCTGATAATGGTATTTACTTTGAATTATTTGAATTGAATTTTAATTTTTATTGTCTCCTGAATTGATTACTCATCTTTAAAAAATTGAGGACCTTGAAATTTTTTTAAAGTTCTTTAAATGTCTTTGAAAAGTACTTGTATTTGTTTTAGATCAAATAGCAGGAATCCTGTGAACAGTTTGTTGTTGCTGTTATGTAAACACAGGAAAAATGAAAATTTTAAAAATGTTCAAACTGATCAGTGTTTAAGAAGGGCATTCTATTTTAAGGGAATCAATGGTACTTTTCTGAATGGGTGCAGATTACAGACAAACATCCCTGCTCCTTTGAAGGATGGAATGGTAATTTTTCTCGGTCCTGCTGAGGATTCCCCGTGTGGATTTGTATTTTTGCAAAATATTGTAAGTAATGACTTGTTTCTAAACTTTCCTGTAGCATATTTACTTGTGTCATACTACAGTAACCTCTTGTGGGTAAAATTCTTAACAATGCAGTTGCTATAATTCTCTAAGTTGCTGTCTTGTCAGCAATTCTTTAAGGGAAGACATTTGAATTTGAAAGCTTGAATTAAAAAACTTAAATAATTGTTCAGTAAAACCTTGATTGTCTGAAGTAGTGTGGACCAATGTCACCTCGGATAACCAGAAACTTGAATGATATGGATGTAGTAACACGAAACAGCCTATATGAAATTCAGAAAAATTAACTGTACTACTTGTTACTACTACTGCTTCTGAAAGATTCATAAAGCAAGGACTACCATGATCTCACGTTGTGACAGGCAGCATTCTTCCCACGAAACCAGACCAGTCAAGAAGAAATGTGCACACTTGTGCTGGATGCTTTATTTGAAGCTTTAAAAAACTCCGTATAAAATTCAGTTTGGATAACGTGAACACTCAATTAATTGGAGCTGGAATAATCAAGGTTTTACTGTATAAAACCGAAATGAGTTTTAAAACAAATGACGTCAAAATCAAACTGAAATTGCAGTTTAAGAATTTTCATTCTTTAGAATATTAACCACTAATTTTGTTCCTAAAAATTATGTAAAATATTAAATTCTTTGATCAAAAATCTGGGAGATTTAATTCAATACTTGGATTTATTGAGCAAAGAAATCCAATTTTAATTCACTATTACCCCTAAAAGGTACTCCTTGAAATATTTTTTTCAGTATGATGTATGTCTTTGCACTCTGCCATTACTATTTGGCATTGAAAAAATTGAAATCATGCTAAGGCTCCACTGTGAACTAGGATTTTAGCCCTTTTGACAGATTGATGCATTTTACTTAGAGCTACATTATTGTCCCACACTGAATGTAGCTCTGATGGCTGTGTCATTGTTCCGTAAGACATATAAAACTCAAATCTTGTAATTGGTTTTCACTCACTAATTTTTAGTGTCAAACGATCAAAGAAAATAAACAGACACAACTCTGGAGTCTTTAAGAGAACAATATGTGTAGTGTTGTGAACTTACCAGATTTTTATTATACAGGTGGTACCTTGAGATACGAGTACCCCAACATGCAAGTTTTTTGAGATACGAGCCGTTGCTAGATCAATTTTTTGCCTTGAGTTACGAGCCAGAATTTCAGATACGGCTCGTATCTGAAATTGTCATTGTTCCGTATTGAGCCTGCTTCGGTGACTTCACAACCACCATTCCGCTCAGATTCCTAAATCTTGCGCTTTGTTCAGTTCACATGTTTACCTCACCTGATGACAGTTAACGGCTGTCCCAAAAATCAATCAATTTCTTAATTTGGTATGACATTTATTGTCAACTACCACCGGGAGGCTCGAGTCCTTTTGTTATTTTTTTCCATTTTTCGTTTCTCCAACCAGATGCTTCAATTCTGAAAACGTGGTGTGTACAGTTATTTAACTAATTTTTTTCATATGACCTTGAGTCCAAAGAAGTTGAGTGTAAAGAACAGTGGTGAGAAAAGGAAAAAGGTAATATCCATGGAATTAAAGAGTGAGCTAATAGGCAAACATGAGCAAGGCGTAAAAGTAATAGACTCGGCAACGCTGTACGATCGCACTACTACGATATGTACTATTCTGAAGCAGGACTCGAAACCGGCTATACCTCCAGCTACAATATTTGTTCATTTTAAATACATTATTATAAAAAAAATTGGAGTGTAATTTTGGGGCTGGTACGAATTAATCTCATTTCGATTAATTTCAATGGGGAAAATTTATTCGAGATACGAGCATTTTGACTTACAATCTTGGCCATTGAGTGAATTAAACTCGTATCTCAAGGTACCTCTGTAATTTTCTGAAATATTCTGTGTTTTGCAATATTTTTAAACATTTTATGACCAATATCTTTTTATTCTTAGTTTTACACTAATAAAAAGTCTAATAAATGCATCATTTATACCTCTTATTTTCTAGACTCACCCTTTTCCTGGTTTTATATCTTTATCATTATATTGAGGTTACCATTAGAATCATTTTCAACAGTTATATTTAAAAAATTAATTTTACTACACTTTATAAGAAGGTTGTGCCAATAGCCCAATGTTTTGCTCCAGTGTGACATTAAGATTATAGATTTTCTTGAAATGATTGCTTGTCACAAATATCAGTATACCCTTGGTTTTATTACGCTTTCCTGTTATTTTTATTTTGCATAAATTAGCAGATTGGTCAGATCAGGGAACACAACTCTCAGATTTGTTATTACTTGTTTTTATTAGTCTTATAAGAAAAATTCAGCCAGTCTTAAAAAGTCCAGAAATCGGTAATAAGTTGATTGAAGACTTAAAAATAAGTTATTTATTTTAATTAAACTTTTAAAAATACATTTCTTATGCATATCTGGCACACGTCACACATAACGAAATAACATCCAATATAAAATAATAGTCAGGTCAAATGACCAAATCACACATAATCAACTCGATAATAAGCGAGTATACGTGGACAGCAAGCTAGATGTTCAAAGGAAAGAGAAAGTAATTCAAATAAGTTACAGTTTATATAATACTTACATTTGCATATCTTGATCTGCTTGCTATCTACATATTTGAATATTATATCTGAAATAAACATGCAAGTAGTTCTTTAAATATCCACGTATTTGAACTGAAATGAAAAAGTACTGAGATATGTTTACAAAAGGTAAAGTGGTCGTTCCGATTGGCTTCGCGGGAAACTCAAAACTCTGAATGCAGTAAGTGTATAAATATTAAAAACTATTGTATATTAGTTTTTCCTAACAGTTTTATTTGACTAATATTTATTTTTTACTGCAGGATGGGCCCTTTGCAACTGAGGACAACGCCTTCTCTCAAGCAGTAAGCTCCAGATCTACTATACTTAGAGACATGATAACTTCTCCATTCAAAAGAGAAGCTAACCCTCACACAATTGATGCAGATCCTAGTAAGCGCTTCAAAACAGAATACTTCATTTCTCAACCAGTCATCCCTGGAATGATGCACACGTCACCTAGAAGGTATAATCCAAGAGCAGATAGGCTCCTCTGCATCGTAGGACCCAGTGACTCGGCGATTCCTGGATCTTCGCTTTCCATCGAGTGTGGTTCGAGTTCGGAATTTTGCAGAGAACATCGTGGTTCGATGTCAGATAGGCTCACTTGCATCATAAGGAGCAGTGAACCGATTCCAGGGCCCTCACTCTCCTACGAGCAGGTTGATTCGGAAGAAGGCAATGGCTCGGATTGCTCCATATCAAGCTTGGACAGTCTGAGGACGAGAATACGAAAGAAGAAGAAGAGGGACAGTCGGAATTTATCCAGGAGCATTCATAGCGAGGCAGGATCCGCAGCAGAGGCTTCCAATGGGGAATTGGATTACTTTTCGTGCATGCTCAGTCCCCAAAAGCCAGAGGTTACTGAAAAGTTGACTAGAGTTAAAGGAAAGAAGACTGTCAATTCGCAATCTGCCAAAGTGATGGAGTGGTCGCCCTCTCAACAGGTTTGTAGGCTTTTGTGTTTGTTACTCAAAATATTTCTTAAAAAATGTGGTGTGTTTGGCATGAATATGTCGTCACCTTAGAGCAGAAACTCATTGACTGACATTTTTTCGAAGGCATGAAATGCTTATTTTAATGATTAGAAATACATTCATACAAGAAGACGATATTTGAACTTTTACATTTGTAATTGAAAATTGAGGATATTGAAAATAGTTGTGTTATACACACAGATTGAAGAAACAAAAAATCTGAGTCATTAAAATTCTAGTTTAATAGGCATAGCTTTGGAATGGTTATATTCTTCATTGCTGTTTAAACACACAAATGCGAAGCTTATGGGGGAATCAAGAGACTTATTTTGAAATTTTTTTGCCTCGTAATTTAAAATTATTTTGTGTATTGTTGAAGAATTTAAGGATTATTTTGTTGAAAAATTATTGTTTTATATTTATATTGTGAAATGCTATTATAACCTATGTAATGTGCTTGCAAAATAACACAATTCTTTGAAGAAAATAATTGGTTTTAAATATACTTTATTACTTTTCTAAACTATTCCTTTTTCTTGGAAATAGCTAATTTCCTTTTGAAAGGGCATCCTTTCAAGTACACTCACTTTTGCACAATGAAAAGGATGTCAGAAATAACCAAAAACACTCACCCAATGTATGGCCTGGCCACATATGTACATTACTGTTTGTGAAAATTGCAACACTGAAAGAATCATCAGAAATAAATGAAATTTATTCCACGTATTACTTACAGTGGTTTATATAAACGATCAAATTTACAGAGCAATAAAACTAAAATAATGCCGAAAATCAATATTTTGTGCAGCTGCCATGCGCAGCAATGAGAGCTTGTACACGTCGTGGCATCGAATCATACAGATTCTAAATGTCATGCGGAGGAATGGCTTCTATCTGATGCCAAAGTTCAGTTGTACTCTGCCCGACAAGTTGTACGATCGAGTCACCGTCCCATGTAATCCCAGGCATGCTCAATGGGCGACATATCTGGGAAACGTGCAAGCCATGGAAGAAGCGGAACTTGTCGTGCACTGAAGAAGGCTTGTACATTCCGAGCAATATGTGGACGGCCATTGTCTTGCTGAAATACAGCTCCGGGAATGCGTTGGAGGAGGTGTAGGACCTCTGGCTCCACAACTTCTCCGTTATAGCACCCACTGTTCAGGGTCCCCATAGTTGGAGTAGGCGGGATCGGCCATGGTATCCAATAGCGCCCCCCTGACCATAATGCCAGGCGTTTGTCCAGTATGATGCTGAATATGACATTCTGGGAAAAGGTGTTCACCTCTGTAGCGTGTGACGAGTACATGTCCATCGTTATAGTCCAGATTGTAGCTGGACTCATCTGAGCAGACGACTTGTTGCCAATCGACATGCCATTGGCTGTGTTGGGGAGCCCATTGTAGCCGGAGGCGTCGGTGGCTCAGCGTGAAGGGAATCCTTGCACATAGCCCATGACGCAGCAGACGTCAACGAACCGTGGGAGCAGACAATGACACACCTGTAGATGTGATCCAATGTTGTGCCAACGCATGGAAGGACGCTGTACGGTCCATCACCGCCATGCATATGAGGTGTCTGTCATCCTGTGGTGACGTCATATTGCGTGGCCCACTGCCAGGGTTTCGACTTGTCTGGTTCTACATGGTCCATCTCTTCCACACACACATCACTGTTGTGGCATTACACCCTGTGTGAGTGGCGATTTCATGATACGAAAGTCCACCCTCACGGAGGCCGATTGTGCGGCCCCGTTTGAACTCCGTTAGTTGCTCGTATGGCACTCTGCGGTTTTGGCGAGGCATATTGACTTCTAATCAATCATCTACAGCAGTCAAACGATGATACATAAATTTTTAACTCACCTTTACTTTTTATACATGGCTCACTTGGAGGTTTAGAGGGTGTTTCTCGGCCCACACATGCATGATAGCTTTGTAATACTAATCATTTGCATATCCTAACCCGTTTTGCATTTCCTGCAAGTTTTATTTAATTTGCATGATTCTTTCATGTTGCAATTTTCATAAACCATAGTGTATAAAACTCATCCTCTGCTAATAAATACCTTTGTTAGTGAATCTGTTTTCAGTGACTGGAGAAATACTTGATGGGTTGTCATTGTCATCCCAACCAATACACCTATCTCAAAACCCTATCCTCAAAATCAAGAAACATTTTCAGTTAAAAGGAAGGGTTATTCTAGGGGTGTCACTGTTGAAGCACATTTTTTAGCTTATTTAAATATAGTAGTATGCAACTTGTCCCGAGTTATTTCATTTTCTTTATTAAAATTTAATCAAGAAAGGGAGAGGACAATTTTAAGTTTGATTTAAGTCATGATTTTTGTTAGAAAATAACTTGATTTTAATCAGGACTTAATCAAGATGGCATGATTAATCCTGATAAAATCCTAGGCAATGTAGGGGAACTTTGGCTAATGTTTTGCCTAATCATGGATTAGGATCAATGCTCTTTACCATATTCCACATTTAAAAGAAGTGTTTCTGATTTGTTACAGGATTCAGAAAATAGTCAGGATTCTGAAAGTCTTCTTCCTTTCAAGAATCCAAATGAGGATTTTCAACTAGAAAAACAAAGAAACAAATTTAATGAAAATGGCACATCTGGGGAAGAGGAGAGCACAATTCTATATTTGAAAGAGAGAGTTTTAAAATTGCAGAAGTGTCTATTGGAGGCTTCCATAGAGCTGAAGAACATGAGTGAAAAAAATAAGGAACAAAAGCGATTGATAGAGGTATGTTTTGAAACTCCTTTTTGATTAATGATTGGATTAGTTTATTCTCTGATAGTTGTTTGCAGGGTTTTTTTAAAAATGTGAGTCCATAGCACAGTCAAACCTTTGTTGATAAATCTGTTCTTTAACCCTCCTAGTGGTTGTCTTGACGAGGTATCTCGTCTCCAGCAAAACTGACCTGATCTTGATGGATGAGATAATCTCGTAATTAGGATGATCAGAAATCTCTGCATTAGAAAAAACACCAGATCTTGATCTCTTCATCAAAAAATGACAAGATCTTGATCTCTTCATCAAAAAATGGCAAGATCTTGATGACGAGCTATCTCATTGAAAGCACTTGGAGGGTTAAAAAGTTCTCTGCTCAGGGGTTCTCCAAATGTAGGTAATTTATAAAGTAGAAAAAAAGGAAAAGTTTGCTGCCCTTATGTAGCATTCATAAAGGTATTTTTGTGCCTTTTTATGGATAACAATGCCTTTTTTATTGCAATGCATATTTAACGTGAAAAAAATAATTATATGTTGTCGATCGATATATGTATGTAATTGCTTAAAAAGTGTAGTCTTATTGAGATGCTAAAGCTGTTTCCATGTAGATCACTTTTTGCTACTGAGGCAGTATCAAAGATCATCGATGTTGCTTTGTTACTTCCTCTATTCAAGAAAACTAACAGATTCAAACTCTAACTCTGGTTCAACTTTGCATGCAGACTTCAAAAATGGTGTGAATAAACTTTAAAAGGCAATACTTGTCTCAATAACTACAAATTAGCTGCTCCATATTTGCAGTACGTAAGACATCTTTGCCTCGTACTTTAACAAGAATGATTACAAGAAAGATTTTAATATGTTAATTTGTGAACTGTTCAATGGTCCTATTCTTCTCACATCGCTAGTAAGCAGACTTTCCTGCTTATTTGTTTAGTGTATTAACAAAGAAGTCAAAAGTTGTGTGAAAATAGTGAAGTATCGAATTATTTCTATTTCCAGAAACATGTGCCTTAAAATCAATCCACCCTCCCATTTTGAAGTCATTAGTATAATTGGAAAAGCTCACTTTAAATGTAGTGGGTGTTTTAAAACTTCATATACAAACTTTAAGGAGAGATAGTGAACACTAATTCGAACATATTCACATAGGGATGTATGTCTGCAAGAACCAGTGGGATTTGCTACAGGATGCTGTTTGGCAGTGCAACAGTTGGCTAGTTTTTACCACCATTTTTTAGACACTGATTCTTTCTATGGGTAACATATTTCATGAATTTTGAGATGTCTGACATGCACCTTACATTTGGAGTAGCTAATGGAAATGGACGAGTAGCTGTGCGACTCATAAACTGACGTGCACAGAATCACCAAATGTGTGTACTTCCACAAACTTCCACTGAAACTGGAACAGGCATGATACTGGTTGGCGACCATCAACACATTTCTTCCAACTCCTTCCATGTGTCAATGCTGTCTAGTGTACATTACTAGTCGCAACTTTAAGCACCTAGTTTGAAACTGTGTCTAACTGCTGTGAAGCTGTACAATTAGGGCTAGTAAGAATGTTGTCCAAATGCTTGCTGTCTCACTTCTGCTCCTTAGTGTACTCTAGCATAATCAGGTGGCATTTGTGAGCATACATAATTTTGTGAACGTCGTTTAATTTGGTGTTCCCAAATCCCCTCAAAGTTTTCACTGGAAATTTGATGTGCTAGAAATTGTTTTTAATGTATAAAATAATAAGTATTATTTTGCAATCATTGCAAAATATTTTTCAGGAATAAGACTTTGAGGTCAAAGCAAAATATCTGAATGAGTTGAGCATAAAATCTTAAATTATATAATAACTAAAGATTTTGAATATTGCAGTGTGGAAAGTTTAATTGCAAATATTTTCACAGGTACTTAAAAGCAATGAAGGAATCTCGCAAGAGCAACTGCTGAAAGTTTTAGAAGACGAGTTGTCCTGTAATATCTGCACTGAAATACTTATTAAGGTAACTTGTTTTTCATTATATGCAGTGGATCGCCAACATACTCTAAGCACCCAAGGAATTACGTGTGATAAAACGAGGCATTCATTGTCAATGTAGATTCCCACTGCACAATGATAAAGAAAATGTTCACTCAAGCTCTGACCAGTTTCATGTCATCTGTCTTGTGTCGTCCAAATCTGGCTCTTGTGTCATAAAACTTAACCAACCAACCTGACTGGTTTCCTAAGAATGCAGTGCCCAGTTGGAAGAGTTACGGATTAGCAACCAGAGGGTTGCAAGTTTGAAACTCGGTCCAACTGAAGACTCGTGGATACAGGATGGTTCACGTTAAATCGGTTGTGGCCTCAAATGTCCTCTTGTTGGCATGGTGTGAAAGTTTGGAGAGTGGGGTGCTGCCTCATGTATTGACCTCATTATCTGACCATGGTTCACAATGATGATGTGTCCTCAGATTTTTCCATTTGGGATGGATCCTGGACCATCGCCACTAGTTCCAGTGGAAACGTTAATTCAACTAGCTACCTACCTAATGGCAGGGATACCTTTTAGAAGAAAGAGGAATCACTCAGTCAGGAAAAGCTGGGAACACAAGAAACAATCCCCCAAACCCATCAGTGTTTCAAGACTGAAGGAAATGTTAGATTTGAAACCCTGTAGGGTTTCTAAATTCCCATTTCACATATCCAGGAAAGAAAGTGGTTTTAATGTAACAGCTGCACCTGCCAACTTTTCCTTAAGTCTTCCCTATGGAAACAATATCTTATGGATTTTTCTTTGTGGAGAAAATTTTTCAAGTGATGCCAATTTCGAAGTTTTGGTGCAAGTTGTGGCAGCTGCGAAAGAAACTATCCAAGTGACTGGTTGCTAGATTGTTGCGAAAGCCTACTTTGGGGGCTCTAATTTTCAAGAAAAACCAACATCTTATCTCCATAACATTCACAAAAAGGTTCAAATGCTCGTTTTTACCTAAAATTTTCACCATTTTGTGTAAAATATTGCCAAATTGAATACCCTGAGTTCGAACTGCCTCCAAGCATATAACAGTAGAGAACAGGGTTGCACTTTTAGTTTTGAATTACTTTCATAAAGCCGAAATTGGCATTGATTTCTCACTTAATTAATTTTTCTTTTCTGACATTCAGGTGTTTTTGACTTCTAATGTAAAAATCTTTCTAATTCTTGGAGGTTAGAAGGAATGTAATGGAGATAACTGCTTGTAACAGGGCTTCACTGTATTTCAGTATTAAGTACCTTTCATGGATATTTTATTGAAATTTGTAGCACCATGGTAGGTGATGTGGTTTTTAATTATCTAATTATCACACTGCAATAGTAAAATATGTTTTATTTGGCTGGGATGAAACAAATTAACAAACATGTCACAATGAAATATTTAGAGGACTACATCCGTTAAAACAGTTAACGCCAAGTCTCCACAAAACATCCCCAGACACACAGGTTTTGTACTTCGAAAGTACGCTTTTTAATTTTAGTTAAAAATATATATTTAACACCAGGTCTTCATGAGACCTCCCCAGGAGTCCAGCTTTCATATTCTAAGTACCTTCAGAACCCTTTTCACGCGATTGCGTCATGACTCTTCACTCGATTGTGTCATCTGGAAGTGTACACTGTTGCGAACCCAGGTGGTGGCTGTCATTGCAAAGCATATCTTGTTTCTTTGATTTTATACTTATTTCAATTCTTTTACAGCCTACCACTCTGAACTGTGCTCATACCTTTTGCGAGCATTGCATTTCAGTATGGAAAAAGAAGAAAAAGCAGTGCCCCATGTGTCGAGAAACGATATCATCAGAAACGGGAATCAAAGTCTTGGATAATCTCATCAGCAAAGCAGTTGAACATATGGATCAATCTTATCAAACTCGACGTTCAGAAATCATGCAAAGTAGAGTAGAGGAGAAAGGTATGATTGAATTATTTTTTTAGTAGAATCGCTTGATGTCCAATAAAAATGCCTGCTCATGCTTTTGAAAGTTGTTTTATTGGTTTAAACCAATATTTTTAATAGTTCCAAGTAGTACTCTATGACAGAAAGCTATAGCTTAATTTGCTTAACCCTCCTGGTGGTTGTCTTGATGAGGCATTTGAGGTATAACTGATCAGATCTAGATGAATGAGATATCTTAGAAACAAATGACTAGATCTTGATCTTATCATCATAAAAAGATCTTCAGTTTCGTGATGAGATATCGTGTTATTAGCTAACTTGGTTTGATCTTGATGGATGAGATACCGAAACCACTTGGAGGGTTAAGTACAGTTTCTGGCAATCTAAGTTTGTTGCAAAACTTTCTAAAAATCCTTAAAGTCATGAATTTTGTTGAAGGAAATATATTTGTGGACTCCACTTGCAAGTGATCGTTAATCCTGTCAAAGGGAATTTCAAAAGTAACCCTGCTGTCAACTGCTTTTATAAATTTGGCTACATCTGGTGTCTGCAAAATGATGCAATTGAATTTTTAAAACTAGTTCTTCCATGTAATTTGTGTGGGCTTTTTTAACATAATTTTCCACTGAAATTAAGATTTTTGGGGGTGTATCTGGGGAGAAGTTAAATGAGTTTTAGTGTGCAGCTAATTTTCTGTCTTTAACAGAAATAAAAACACAGAAAGTGAAACAGGTAGTATCAATGAGGTTTTTCCCAAGCAGGAAAATGTCTAGAATATGGTGGTTACATTCAAGCTCAGGATTTCACTGTAAATGATGTGATTCAAAGATAGCATACTTGCCAACTGTTTCAAATTTTCCTTAGAAAAAATATTTTATGGATTTTTACCATGGGAAGAAAATTTTTAAGTGATGGAAATTTCGAGGTTTTGGCACCAAGCCATGGCAATCATAAAAAATATCAGTCAGTTTTACTTGACTGTAAAGAAAACCTTTTTGCTCATATTTCAAGAAAAACTGTCAAATATACCTCTAAAACACTTGAAAAAGTTTAATTACTCATTTTGCGTATATTCAGAACCATTTTGTGCGAAACATCACCAAATCGGTTTCAGAGTTTGAACTACTGCCACAGTAGATAGCAGCATATAACAGTAGATAGCAGGGCTGCTTTTTCTGTGTAGAATTGCTAACATCAAGCCCAATTTACCACAAATATCGCTAATTTGGCGCTTATATGAGGAGTGTTCAAATGAAAAGGTACGAAACGTCGTAAAAATCAAACCGGTTGAAATTTGAATATGCCGCTTTGGGATAACGTAGTGAGACATCTAAGGAAGCGAATGCACGAGTACCGGCGTGGTTGTGCGCATGCGCCCGCACATGACGCAGAAGAGAAGCATGCAATTGTGTGTTCCGTCGTTACCACCGAGATAACAAGGCCAGACCGCTGTGACGTTTCGATCACGTGACTCGCTTACTAGTAGTCATAACAAGCATGGCCGACTACTTGTGGATTACCTTTAATGTAGCGTAAGAAATTAGGGTTTTTTATACTATTTTACCGGAAAGCAAGTGCAGCTGCAGTTAAATATTGTTATATAACATTTGTGGAACATTACAGTGTCAAGGTGTTAAAGGCTTTCGTCAAACAACACGTTTAACGTGTGTCCAGACCGATTTCTTTAGGCTTAACCACGAGGCTATCCAAAATGCCCTTTAGATGCTGTGTACCTACTTGCTCTGGAAATTATAGATATGGTGATGCACCAAATATGGCAGTTCTCTCCTTTCCAGAGGATAAAAATATTAGAAAAAGATGGCTCAGGGCGATTCCACGAGCCGACTTTACACCATCAAAACGCAGCTAAGTCTGCGAACTTCATTTTCAAAACGATGATATCGTCCGGAATGTATCGAAATTCAACAAAAAAAACTGGTGAGTGTTCTACCTTTTCCATGAAACGTCTCCGTTTAAAAGTTGGTACTATACCAAGTATATTTCCGAATTGCCCTAAATATCTCTCGAAAACTTGTCCCACCGTTCGTAAAAGCAGGGAAGATAAAATTCGTGAAACTGATCAATTCAATTTATTGAGAGCTATCAACGAAAGCAAATCTGAGTTCATTGCTCATCATGAATCTATTTCTTTTCAAAATTTTAATAGGCTACTAGAAATTCTGGATTCATTACCCCATAAACAAAATTGGTTTAAACTAATTGAGGAGTCAAAAGTTACTTTTTTCAGAATTTGTTTTAATCCAGGACCTGCAACAAATTACACATTCAAATCTGAAAATGGAAACATTTATATGGCCAAGAAATTTCTGTTTAGATAACAATCAAATCAAAACACCCTGTCACGTTAATGATTTGGAAATTATTGAAAATTGTTTGAATTTTATAAATGAAATATCAATGAAAAATTCTTCAGCCAACTATGATAATAATCGCTTCAATTGCTTTGATTTCCCATTTTTACAGATTTAATGATGAAGAAAACATTAATTAGATTTCTTTAGACTGAGAAAGGGTTTTCTTTTCTTTTTGATTTATGGTCACATTTGAGAAACTATGATATTGGGCGGTATTAAGCTTGATTGACGTGTGTATTTTAGTTAATAAAAGTCATAAGCGAGTTTTTCGCTATTTTTTAATTGAATTTACGATATAATTTTGGCTGGTTTTTTAATAAGTTATTGCTTTTACTATTTACGCACACTCTGTTATCGTTGGTAAATAAGGAAGAAAGACGCGAGGGTGTAAAAGTTTCATTCTGAGATTATCATAGTTTTGACTAGGGAAAAACCATATTTACAAACTGCTATAATAATTTGCAATAACGTATAACAATATTTTCCTGTGGTCTCGACGTATATAGAATATATTATGTATCGTTGTAGACAGATTTCACTGTATTAGGCTTTGAATATTCCAATACGGCGGTGGTCGTTCGTATCGCACGTATGACTACTAGGGAGACGCCATGACGGCAGCGGTCAGGCCTTGTTATCTCGGTGGTAACGGTTCCGTCCAATTGACGCAGCAGTGCGTGTGAGGACATCATGGCGTCCACATTGCAAAATTCGACGATTGAGGAGCAGCGAGGTGTTATCAGATTTCTGATTGCGGAAGGTGTTAAACCGGTAGGTGAGACACTCCGTAGCCTACGCAAGTCCATCAAGAGCAAACGGCCTGTGCTGCTCACGGAGGGAGTGATTCTGCTCCACGATGACGCGCGTACACACGTCTCCAGGGTCACACAAAGTGTACTGGCCAAGTTCAAGAGGGAGCAGCTTGAGCATCCGCCCTGCAGCCCGGACATATCGCCCTACAACTTCCCTCTGTTTTGTCCGCTAAAAAACATCTCAAAGGGAAGCGCTTCAACTCGGACGACGAACTGAAGGACACAGTGGAGGACTGGCTCTTGTCACAGCCACAGGAATTCTGGGAACAGGGAATCCTTCGGCTCGTGAAACAGTAGGATAATTGTGCTCAGTCCTCTGGTGATTACTTTTGAATAAAGACTTCAATTATACCCACAGTGTCGTTTCGTACCTTTTCATTTGAACACCCCTAGTAGTTTATTTTTCTTTTAAGAATTATTTCTGGCTCTTTCCATTTCCGACAGTTGCCCTTTGTTTTTTATGGATTTTGTTTCCAGAAAATTGGTATTTTCATAACTTTTTAGTTCAAATGAAGAAGAAAGGCAGGAAAACACGCCGGAGAAGTTCACAAATTCGAATCCAGAGAATTCCAAACAATTTCCCTGTGACTAGTCCCACCAACTTGCCGCCGCAGACGCTCCAGTTTCCAGATTTTGGACGCATAGAGATGGTGCCTGTGGATGTCCTCAATGCCAATCCCCAGAGCAGCACTGCCTATCCATCTGGCATCGAAATCCAGCTGAGCGATGGCAGTGACTCGTCTGTCGAAGGGTCAGGATACTACGGTGGATTCGGACGGTGCTTTAATTGTGGTAATTACTCATTTTCAGTTATCCTGGTTAATCTCTAAATGCTTTTTTTTACCAAACCCTGATTTAGACACCTGGAAATCTTTAAAAACGCCTAGAAGATAATTTTTTTCAAGGGTAGACTCCTGAAAATTTTTATACTGGAACTTCTTGCTTAATGTGAGGTTCTCTGGCCATACAGGAAAGGATATTGGCTGGAAAAACCATTTGTTCCCTAGGGACGTTGGTGGGGGTTATCCTTGTATTGTCATCTGTGTCCTGTGAAGGAGAAAGAAGAGATTGCAGTATAAGGGGACTTCAGTGTTGCACACCAAGGAGGAAGGATGTATCCTTTGATGTCATGTTCATGAGACTGAACAGTTGCTTTTTTGATGTAAATATGTACAAATATGTGTATATATAAAATGATACTTCGAATAATAATAAATGGTTTAATAAGTGCACACCAGTAGAAGCGTCATCTTTAGTAGGGTAAGAGAAAGTTAAAGGGAGAAACCACACAGAAATAGAACAACCGAGTTTCGTTCCCATAACTAGGTTGTTGAGTGGGGAGTTGAATCGATTTTCTGTATTCTGAATATTGCGAGTTCGAATCCAACCAAAGACCGTCGTGTACAAGGGGGGTGCATGTTAAATCTGTTGTTGACTCACATACCCTCATGATGGTGTGGTGTGGAAGTTTGGAGAGTGGTGCCAGTTCAGGTGTGCCATCATCATCTGACCGTGATTCAAAAATTACTTGGTGCTGTCCTCGGATCTTTCCCATCGGGTTTGATCCAGGTCCGTCACCAATAGCCCGTTGTGTTGCTCCAGTGCCACGTTACTTAAATTCTTACCTACCTTTATTCTGAATAAAGGAAAGAAAAAGATCCTAAGGTCTGTGTAACAAACTAGTTTGTTTTAGCTGAGTATCCAGAACTTTTCTATTGATTAATCATAACGTGAAATGATAGATTCAGCAAGGTGTGTCAGTCACTAACAGAACATCCGATTTGTCAAGTGGCCACAGTAGCCCGGTTGGATTAGTAACATTTAGCAACTGGAAGGTTGCGAGTTCGAATCGAACCAAAGACTTGTGTGCAAGGGGGCCTGGTGCACGTTAAATCTGTCTTCACCTCGAATGTCCTCACGTTGGCATGGTGTGGAAGTTTGGAGAGTGGGGTGCCAGCTTAGGTGTGACCTTGGCATCTGACCGTGGTCAATCAGTATGGTGTTAATTAAATACCTACCAAATCGGTAGGTATTTAATTAAAGTCATACTGATTGACGCTGCAGTTCAGCGGCATCTGCATTCGTCCTGTTGCTAGTGATGCTCAAGAAAGGTGATCAATAGGTGACAAATTGTTCTTGTAAACATACTTAGAGCTCACTGCAATGTTCACCTTGATAATGTCTGCACAACAGCATCTGTTGTAAATAAATGGTCATTTGACAAATGTGATTTTAATCTTTTTTGAAATTTAGGAAGAAGAGGCCATTGGTCTAACGGTTGTCCCAATTAAAGAAGCTTGCCAACTTTTACTGTAAATATTGGACTCTCATTTGATGGCATTCCTGTCCTACACTATAACTGCATGTATTATCAAAATATACATTTTATGTTGTGTATGTGTAAAGTAGGCTTTTTATATATGTTGCAAAATATTTCTGCTTATCATCGATTTTTTTTCTTACGGTAGGGTTTTTCCCATGTTCGTGGTTGAAATTTGATGTAAAGAATTATTTGTGAATGAGATAAATTATTGATTTAATGAAAGACTGGGTGTAACTATGGAACTTCAAATATTTTTCGGAAGAGAAGTTACAAAATTCCATAGAAAATAAATGTTTATTTTAATTCCTGTTAAATTTTTGATTAATGTAGGTGTGTCAAATTTTTTATGTGGACCATGGCCACGAAATTTAAATGAATATGTCTGCTCATGATGTCTCCCTTTGTGCATCAAAGTAAGGTATTCAAGTAATCAAATGTGAAAATCGTGTGTGCTTGTAAATGTTATATATCGTTCATCCTATACAATTACAGTGGCATAGCAAGAGAAAGGGGATACATATAGGGACTTAAGCCCCACTTCCCGAAAATATTAGTGTCTGAATTATAATATATTATGATATTTCTGCGAATAAAATATTGTATATGTATGGAATACTTATATTCTTCAACTGGAATAATGGTTATTTTATGATTAATATTCACTGAAAGTATGAAGCAATGATCATAGGCATTGTTTTTTCTGCTTTGATTCCATCTTCTCACCTTTACATATTGTATCAATGTTCCCCAAGAGTGGCACTAAAGTGAGAAGTGAAATTCTAGAAACAAGTGTTTGGATGTTTGCTTAATGTTATTTGATGTAATTTATAGCATAAATATTTGCCACACAACTGTTGTGTTCAGTCAATTTATGTAGTAAATCAACTATGTGTCATTTTTTTATGTGCTTTCAGTAATCCTTTTGAAGTTTACAATATTAACTAAATAGCGGTTAAAACTAAAGGTAGCGTAAAAAGACCTTTATGAAAATGAATGTGAAATAATAAAAATGTATTAACTTTACTTAAATGAATTCCATTGTAACTTTTGGCCCATTTCGAAGTAAAAGCCTGGCTACGCTGCTGCAGTATTACATTTTAATCGGTGAAAAGTCAAAACATTTGTTTTATTTTAATGGAGTAAGAAAAAATGAGTGTTTTTTAAAAGGATGAAAAACTTTTTAAAATTCAGTTTATTGACTTGCTGTAATACAAGACATGAATTAGTATAACAAGGGATTGAATAAAGATTGTTTCATAAAAAGGTTTTGTCCAGTTCTTTGTCTTGTTTAAGAATTTTGTTTAGTGAAAATTTTCCATAATATGAACCTTTAGTTCTTTCCCCTTGAACTTAGGATACAATTTTTCTGAAGATAAACGTAAACTACTGGAAAAGAAAAAATACTCTTCTGGTTTACAATTAATTTTATTTATCACCATTTTAGGGGTTTTAATTTTTCATTAACATTGTGAAATTGTTTCAAGTATATAATGTACCAAATACCACCACCACAAACTGCAAAAGTAGTTCCCAAAACTCTACATTTAATTTCACAGAAAAACCTTCTCATATTGACATGTATGCAGTTTTTAATTTAAATATTCAATAAATTGTTTTTTATTTCTATTTGTTCATTTATGACTAAACCACAAGAAACATTTAATAAGATCAATTGATGATAGTACTGAAGGAAAATAAATACAATATATCCCCTCTCGAAGATTCCTGGTGTTGTGTTAATTTTGTCCGCGGCAACACCGATTCTCGCTACGAGATCTTCAGCCGAGTCCACAGGCGTATGGTACACTAAAGATTTCATGTGCCCCAGAAGAAAAAGTCCAGTGGGTTGAGGTCCGGTAAGCGAGGAGGCCAAGCCACAGGTCCGCCACGTCCGATCCATCGTGCGGGATATGTGGCATTCAAGAAGTGCCGGACCGTGCTGGAAAAGTGTGTGACGTCTGAGACGGTGACTTGTTCATGCTCGACGCGTTTCGACTTTACTCTTTTCTTCCTCACATAATGGAATGCGACCCTATGTTCCATGGTAATTATTGCTCGTCTGGATGGGTACTATCACCCCTCTTATTTTGTAAAAACAATGACTCACCCTGTATTTCATATTGTATGGCTGTTAAAATGCTTTTTAAAATGGAATCGAATTGCGATTTTTGTTTTAAACTCAAAGCAGGGTCCGGATTGTTATGACTTTAGATAACAAGGTAGGTAGTCGAATTAACGTCTCACTGGAGCAACACAGGGCTATTGGCGACGGTCCAGGATCAATCGAGAAGTGAAAGATCCGAGGACAACACCTCGTCATTTTGAACCACGGTCAAATGCGAGGACATTACTTGAGCTGGCACCCCACTCTCCAAATTTCCACGCCAACGTGAGGCCATTTGAGACCACGACAGCTTTAACGTGCACCAGCCCGTTTTTGTACACGACGGTCTTTGGTTGGATTCGAACTCGAAACCCTCCAGTTGCTGGTCCGATACTCATCCCAACCGGGCTATCGCGTCCCCTTAAGATAATAGGGCTTTGCAAAATATCTTTTTTATTTAACTTACTAGCTGTATTAACCGGCGTTGCTCGGGTTGAAATGGTTAAATGTCTCCTGAAAAGTGAATTAGAATAATTACTTTTCCTTCACAGAAAAATGCAATCATTTAAGTTGTACGGAAAATACGTTTTAACTTTTTCATAGCTTCTACAATATACTTTGGACGCAAATATATACATTTAATTCCTGAATTTATTGCAATATGTAAAAGATTAAGACAAATACAAACAGAAACGAAATTCCGACGAAAAAATGCAGAATTCTAAAAAGAAAGATGCGCAGCGTCGAATTTCGACTGCATGAGTGTATTCTGAAATAGAGCAATTCGAAAAGACATTTGAAAAATATTGATAAAGACGATAATGATTGATGAAATTTAGTAATGCTCAAATGACTGAACATTTCGCTGAGTTAATTCAAATAGACAAACACGGGATTCTAAATCAAATTTATAAAATAAACATTAATTCTGGTTTGTCAAATCTAAAATTACAAAATTACGCTTTTATGATTAACGAGTTGAAGTTTTTCGTGTTCCATTACAAAATGTAAATTATGAAAAATGAAATTTTAAATATCCTTTTTTTATCAATTATTCATGTAAAAATATAAAACTCATAGAAATAAAATAATAATAATGAACTTTAATTCAATAATGCACATTACACCTGTCAAATAAGGTAGGCTAAGAATCGAGTGGGTACTGGAATGTCCTCCACCATGAGTCCAAGGAAGTTTCCGTTTCCCCAACTTTCTAGAAAGTTCTACAAAGTTTTATAAAAAGTAAACATTAATTATTGTGCTGCCAGATACCGAGTAGCAAAATTACGCTTTTATGATCAATGAGTTTTTCGTTTGTGCTTTTCGGGGGTATTTCAATTAACGTCACACTGGAGCAACACAACGGGCTATTGGTGACGGTCCGGGATCAATCCCAAAGGGAAAGATCCGAGGACAACACGTAATTTTGAACCAAGCTCAGATGACGAGGCAACACCTGAGCTGGCACCCCACTCTCCAAACTTCCACGCCAACGTGAGGACATTTGAGGCCACGACAGATTTAACGTGCACCAGCCCCCTTTGTACACGACGGTGTTTGGCTGGATTCGAACTCGCAACCCTTATGTTGCTAGTCCGTTACTCTTCCGACCGGGCCACCACGGCCCCTTGTGCTTTTCGGAATAACGGTGCTTGGGTTAGAAATAAATTAATCGGTATAGACAAATTAAACTGAATAGATAAAATTTTTTTCAAAAAGCAAAAGGTATTTTACAGAATTTTTAAGAAAGAAAATCACTGCTTTCAACGGAGGATTCACATGTATCTATTCCGGACATTTTAAAATAAGTTACACGCCTTACCTAAAAAGCCTCGTGAAACAGAATTCTACAAATCATTACGTATTCAATAAATTATTTAAGGAAATTTGGTCGAAATATACACCAACTTTCCTTGAAAATAATCCTTGAACTCCTGAAAACATTTCCTTGCAAAAATAAATATTTTAAAATATTCTTTCTTTCGTGTAAATATTGTAATTTAATTTGTTTCGGAAAAATTTGTTTTTCGATCAACACTGGTAAAGCAAACATAGATGCCTAAAGCAATCAATCTATGCTCAATGTTATTTCTATGGCGATAGTTTTTAGCCCGCTAGGGCCAAAAGAACGGGGGTTAAGAGTTAGCCTATGCTGACCGCAGTGTTCTAAAGTATAAGTGTACCAAATTTGGTGTGGATTGGTCAAACGGTGCAGATTTGTATAAAAAATACACATATATACACACATCCTATTTTATATACAGGGTGCAACGCAAAGTCCGTGCCCGGCCTTTATTTTCGCAACCGTTGGTCGTAGACATATACTTCCAATTACAAAAATGTTTCAAATGAAGGAAAAATTCATGTTATGGTATTTTGAAATTTAAAAAATTAGTTTTGTAAAAATTACAAAATCTAACTTTTTATACAGTCCCCCGTTCCTTATAGTGATATTTAGTAAAAGTTTACACTCATCCTAACAAACGTAACACAAAAAGTTTCACTTCTGTGTGCCAAAATTGACCGAGATATTTAATTTCATAGTTTGGGATTTTTTCAGATTTGTTTTGCCTTCATTGAGGGGTCGTTTAAAATATAACTTAGAATAATTCGAGATTGAAATCAGAGTGCAACGCCCATTTTACGGCGAAAGGGGGGATCCCCGACCATAAACGATGGGTGCATGTATAGTAAAGTGGACATGCCCGATTCACTGAAAGTGGTCGCAGCGCCCCTAGTGGCGAAACACGGAAGTTTGGAAATCTAACTCCGAAACTAAGCAAGATAGACAAAAGATGTGAATTAGAAAGTTGAAGACCATCGTCGGAATTATGCGGGGCTATAACCCCCATGCTAATCATGATTATGCAAATAGGGTAGTACCACAGCTACATGCTCGGGATAAAAGACGAGCCATCCAGTAGTGGGCAAACTAGTCCGCGCTGAAATCGTGATGGTGTGCTACACATCCGCGTAATATGCCGAAATGATAGTGATTTATGGCGAATGTCAACGAAATGCCAGAGCTGCTGCGAGGCTTTATGGCGAACGTTTTCTTATGGATCGACGTCCATCGCATCGAACTATAGCTACTGTACTTTGCCGTTTCAGAGAGACCGGCGGCTTCACACCACCACCCAGATCAGGCAGACTGACAAGATCGGGCATTCGAGTGACACCGGAGGAAGTGCTGGGATATGCCCTTGCAAATCCACACCTAAGCACGGCGGAAATAAGCGAGGCATGTGGATACAGGCGTCAACATATTTGGCGATTGTTACATGCGCATCCATACCGTCCGCTACTGGTGCAAGCATTGATGCCGGGTGATGACGCACGAAGATTTGACTTTTGTAATTTCCTGCTCAACACGTTGCACGACATTCCGTCGTTGTTTTCCGACGTACTGTGGACAGATGAGTCGCAATTCACACGGGATGGTGTCGTCAACACCCACAATGTGCATTACTGGGCTCTGGACAACCCTCACATGGGACGCACAGCACGACAGCAGGTACGCTGGTACGAAGATTTGACTTTTGTAATTTCCTGCTCAACACGTTGCACGACATTCCGTCGTTGTTTTCCGACATACTGTGGACAGATGAGTCGCAATTCACACGGGATGGTGTCGTCAACACCCACAATGTGCATTACTGGGCTCTGGACAACCCTCACATGGGACGCACAGCACGACAGCAGGTACGCTGGTCAAGGAATGTATGGTGCGGTTTTTGGGGAACCCAGATTGTTGGACCCATCTTCTACGACGGGACCTTAACGGGTAATCGTTACCTGCACCTGTTACAAGACACGGTACGTGACTGGTATGAACAGCTGCCTCTCCGGGATGCATGTCGTGTGTGGTTCCAACATGATGGTGCCCCTCCGCATAAAGCAGCAAACGTTCGTGCGTATCTAGCCACCGAATTCGGCCAACAGATCATCGGATATGGTGGTCGGGTAGAGTGGCCACCGCATTCGCCGTAATTGACTCCCATGAACTTCTACCTCTGGGGTTACATCAAGGAACATATCTATGCGACCGAGCCAACCTCTTTGGATGATCTGAAACAGCGTATCAGCCTTGCTTGTCGCACAGTTACACCAGCTATGCTCCAACGCGTCCACGATTCAGTACTGTCACGCAATCAATTTTGCATTGCCACCCACCAATGGGAAACATTTTGAGCAGTATCTCCAGTAGATTTCTCCACTTTATGTGTTGTTTTCCGCTGTATGTTTGTCTGTAATTTGTGCGAGTTAGATTTCCAAACTTTCCATGTTTCGCCACTGGGGGCGCTGCGACCGCTTTCAGTGAATCGGGCATGTCCACTTTACTATACATGCACCCATCGTTTATGGTCGGGGATCCCCCCTTTCGCCGTAAAATGGGCGTTGCACTCTGATTTCAATCTCGAATTATTCTAAGTTATATTTTAAACGACCCCTCAATGAAGGCAAAACAAATCTGAAAAAATCCCAAACTATGAAATTAAATATCTCGGTCAATTTTTGTCACACAGAAGTGAAACTTTTTGTGTTACGTTTGTTAGGATGAGTGTAAACTTTTACTAAATATCACTATAAGGAACGGGGGACTGTATAAAAAGTTAGATTTTGTAATTTTTACAAAACTAATTTTTTAAATTTCAAAATACCATAACATGAATTTTTACTTCATTTGAAACATTTTTGTAATTGGAAGTATATGTCTACGACCAACGGTTCCGAAAATAAAGGCCAGGTACGGACTTTGTGTTGCACCCTGTATATACAGTGGCTCCCAAAAGTGTTCGTACACTTTAAAAATTTGTAGAAAAAGCGCTGTAGCCTGGAATTGAATTCGAATATAAAGTCCAATATTTTTTCATATCATCTCCATGTGATTCTGAATAAAACCTAATATTCTTTAAAAAATATTGACTCATTTTCTTTTTATAAAAATGAAAATGCAAGGAGGCAGAGAAAGAACACGCCACAAAAGTGATCGTACACCGAAATATTTTCGGATAAATTCATAAATAAAATTATCGTTTATAGCTTTTTTTTATTTTTGCATTGTGGTGACATTTAGAAAATCGTTTGGCTTTAATCTTTGCTTGCTTACTTCGTAATATTCTATTTATTATTTAAAAATGGCTCGTAGTCGTAAGGAAACAACGAACAGCATTCGAAAATTGATTATTTTTCATCATAGTAGTGGTAAATCAGTTCGGAATATCTCTAAGTTAGTAAATTTATTCCATTCTACGGTGCAGTATGTGATAAAACGCTTTAAAGATGAAAATCGGATCGAAAGCAATGTAAGGAAAGGTCATCCGGTAAAGTTAACGTGATCAGAGATTTATAGTTAGAAAATTTGTGAAAAATCCACGTTTGAGTGCTGTAAAAATTTCTACAAAATTTACTGAAACATTTTCTACTTCAATTTCATCTGAAACTGTTCGACGAGTGCTCAGATCAGCTGGATTAAATGGGCGTTCTGCCCGAAGAAAATTTTTTGTAAGTACGAAAAATAGAAAGCTTAGGCTTTCCTTCGCAAAATCAATGATAAATAAGCCCGAAACATATTGGAATCATGTCTTATTTGCAGATGAAAGCAAATTTAACATGTTTGGTTCCAATGGGCGTATGGAGAAGAAAAAATGAGGAACTTAATCCCAAGAACTTAGTTGGAACAGTAAAGCATGGCTGTGGAGGTGTCCTTGTGTGGGGGTGCATGTCAGCATCAGGACTAGATAATTTGGTATTTATTGATGGCATAATGAATCATGCTCTTTATTTAAATATTTTAAAAGACAATTTGAAATTATCAGTCCAAAATTTGGGTATTGGAAAGAACTTTGTTTTTTTATCAAGATAACGATCCTAAGCACACGGCTCCCAACGTTCGCCTCTGGTGTCTCTAATTGTTCACAAGTTCTGAAAACACCACCTCAATCGCCGGATTTAAACCCAATAGAACACATTTGTAGAGAACTGGAGGTTAGAGTACACAGGCACGGCATTAAAACAAAAAGCGAACTAAAACAGTAATGATTGAAGAATGGTGGAACATTGATGCAGAAATTACCAAAAAACTTGTGAACTTTATTCTCAGACGTTTAAAAGCTGTTGTCGATGCTATAGAATATCCTACTAAGTACTAATTTACCGAAATATTACAATATTTACTAATATGTAGAAATTTTTT
The DNA here is from genome assembly GCA_933210815.1 of Meta bourneti. Taxonomy (NCBI): domain Eukaryota; kingdom Metazoa; phylum Arthropoda; class Arachnida; order Araneae; family Tetragnathidae; genus Meta; species Meta bourneti. The sequence continues at coordinate 21,174,764 of OW119929.1, forward strand.
TTAAGTGTACGAAGACTTTTGTGAAGTAACGTTTTTGTTACTTTTTGATTATTGATTTTCCAAAAAAAAAGTTTTACTATGTTTTTAAAATATTTTATGTAGTTTTATTAAGAACAAGTTATAGATGTTATTAAAAAATTCCCATTCTGAAATATTAATTTTTATTAATGAATAGAGCAGTATTTCATTGAAATTCGTAAGTGTACGAACACTTTTGGGAGCCACTGTAGATGAATTGAATTACAATCGACAAATTACTTGTATCAATTCAATATGTTTTTATCATTTATTGGTCACCCTTGACTTCTGCTATAGTGGTAAATTTTGATTCCAGATGGAAATTAATACATTACTTGCTTAGAATAAAAAGGAACTTAGAAATATTTGTTGATATAGGAGAATGACACTTATGGCATCAAATCCATGTGTTCAAAAGTTTCACTCAAAAATATTAGTCAATTTCCAAAATAAATTTATTTGCCTTTTTACAAGAACTTTAAAAGTACCAGGCTGTATTATCAACCCCCAGATAAAGAATGACAACCAAAATTCTGATACTTTAAATTTTAAAAACGTTGGAACTAAAAATACAAACAATCAACAAAAAACTAAAAAAAGGCAAAAGATTACGAATATAACGGCATCGCAAGTTATGAAAAGAAAACAAGCTTGCATAACAAGAAATTCCAAAGAAAAGTCAATCGGCTTGCTACCGATAAATTCTAAAAAAGAAAGCGCAGTTGCTTAGCAACGGGAAAGAGTTTTGTGTCTCAACAACTTCATAGCTTGTTTATTCGATTCCAATCCAATAAACCAGTGATTCTCAACCTTTTTTTTGTCGCGGCACACTTTTAACGATTTCAAAATTTGGCGGCACACAAAGAAAAAGATAAGTTTAGAAGTTGTTTACTTACCTATAATACACTGTGTAAAATAGTTTATGATAATAATTGTGAATGTAAAATAAAATAATATAATATGTACTACAAAAACAACAGTACTTTTATTATGGGATTAATTACAATACTTTTAATGAGAAATTTGAGCTTGATGTTTTTTGATAATTTCATTTATATTTGGTCGTAAAAATGACAATGCTACACTCATATCGTCTTCTACATTTAACAGTCTCGATCTTTTTTTCGTTTTTCTGTTGGTTAATACTGAAAATCCGAATTCACACAAATAAGATGTAGAAAATTGTAATAATATTTTTAAAGCTTTTTTGGCTATCATGAGATAATCGCATCTAATGTTAATCCAAAATGAATTAATTGATTCTTTCGAATATTTTAAAATTAAATCTCGATTATTAGAAAGCGAAATTAGTTCTTCCTCTTCATTCAAAGTTAATCCAAATACAGAAGTATTCGTTATCACAAATGGATTACGAACCCAATCAAATTTTTTTATATCTAAATTTGGGAAATAATGAATAATTCTCTCCTCTAATGTTGTCAAATGGTCAATAACAATTTTATGAATAGTTTTATTAAAATTTGGCGGCACACAAAAGTGCCGCGGCACAGTGGTTGAGAATCACTGCAATAAACATTGGGATGAATCTATAGTGATTCACTCCCTCCTGATTGAGGAGCGGCGCTGCTTGCAGCTCGTGTGTATGACGTCACATGATATTATATAATGCCGAGCGAAAGCTTTTCTCTCCTCTCTTTCACTAGACACGCCGGCTCATCTTCTAATTTGTTATGTTTGAATAAATTCCATGTTGGTTTATTTCCGAGTATTTCCTTTCATCAGCACTCACCACACCAAACCACATAAATGGTGACCCTGATGCTGGACTTTGAGGTATGAATTTATTTCGCTTGTTTTAACTTTTGAATGTGCTTCAAAACTAATAGGCAGGTGATTTGGCCTCCACCATTTTCTTTCTTTTGGCGCCAAGTATTTAGTTTCTTTTCGAACGTTTCCTGACTGGATACTACTGGATCGCACTTTCAGTTTGATCACGAAATCTTTTTATGGTAAAGATGTAGAATTCGAGACATGTTTGTCGCCAAGCAATTTTTGTTGCCAAATCAAGATGGCGTCCTAAGCCAGTATGTTCATTAAAAAAAACGCTGATTTTCCTACGCGAAACACCTTTTGCATAGGGTTGCCATAAAGCTGGATCAAAACAACAAGGTTACCATGTTTGGCGATAAATCGCCACGGTCTCGGATTCGACATCTCACCCCTTTTTATTTTGTGAACGTTTTATTCTGAATCGAAATGGAGGAAACCGCTGCTGTTAAAATTCCCAATTTTATTTCGAATGATCCAGCCTTATGGTTTGTGATGGTTGAGGCTACTTTTAAACTGGCTGTTCCGAAGCCCATCACCGACAACAAAACTAAATACAATTATTGTCTTGCTCATTTGCCATCCGAAATAGCTTCAATTCTTCGAGATATCATTTTATCTCCTGATTCAACAGATCCTTATGCACAACTCAAGGAGCAACTAATTTCCAGATGTGGTGAAACGAAATCGCAAGAAATACGTAGATTGTTAGCTGGTGAACAATTAGGAGATCGGAAGCCTACAGAACTTCGTGTTATGCAACCCCGTGCCGAAAACCATAACATCACCGACGTTCTCTTATTGGAATTATTTTTACAACAATTACCACCTAATGTACAGTCAATCCTTGCTTCAATTGAACCTTTGGCGCCACAAAAGGCAGCTGAAGTAGCTGACCGCATTCTCGAAGTTGCGCCTGCAGAAGTGAGTGCTGTTTCCGCTATTGGTAATTCTAGTTCCAGTGCTTCAAACACTCACTCTATCTTGATGCAAGAAATTAAAGATCTTCGAAAAGAAGTTGCCAATTTGCGACGTTCAAGGAGTTTTTCTTGAAAGCGGACTAATTCCGGTTACCGAAATCGATGCCCTTCTACCAAAGCCCAAGACATCTGTTGGTACCACCGTAAGTCCCAATCGAAAGCAAATAAGTGTTCCCAGCCCTGCTCATTTTCGGAAAACATCAGCGGCCAGGAGTAGCGGCGACATATTCCTCGCCACCAACCTCGCGTCGCCTTTTTGTGATTGATCAACGCACCAATATGAAATACCTTGTGGACACTGGCAGTGACTGTTCTATCATCCCAGCAAATAAACATGAAAAGAAACTTAAACTTTCACAAACTTTTAATGCAGCAAATGGAACACCTATTGAAGTTTTGTAATGTTACAACTGCTATTCTTGGTGCTGATTTTTTTGCATTATTTTAATTTAAAACCAGATATTCGTAATCGTCGTTTGACTGATTCATGCACAAAATTAAATTGTCATTGCATTTTAGATGATTCTACTATTGTTTCTGTTAAAACTGTCCCTGATAACAATGATTTTTGCAAATTATTGAGAGAATTTCCAGATGTTACGAAATCTCCTTGTGCCAATCAACCCTTGAAACATAATGTCATGCACTATATTGAAACTTTTGGTCCCCCTGTTTTTGCTAAGCCTCGTCGACTTGCACCAGATAGGTTAAAAATAGCAAAAACTGAATTCCAATACATGCTTGATTTAGGACACATACGTCCATCTAGCAGTAACTATGCATCACCATTACACATGGTTCCCAAAAAAGATAGTGATGACTGGCGTCCAGTTGGCGATTATCGTGCCTTAAACGCCCAAACAGTCAAGGATAAATACCCAATTCCTAGCATAGTGGATTTCACAAGTGAATTGCATGGCACCAAAATTTTCTCTCATGTTGATTTAGTAAAAGCATTTCATCAAATTCCCATTGCTCCACAAGATATTAACAAAACTGCTATTTATACCCCTTTCTGACTCTTTGAGAGTACTAGAATGCAATTTGGGTTATGTAATGCATCCAGTACATTTCAGAGATTTATTGATGAGGTCACTAGAGGTCTGGACGGTGTTTATGCTTTCATTGATGACATTTTAATTGCTAGTAAAACCCATGAAGAGCATATTCTCCTCTTACGAGCTCTTTTTGAAAGATTGAATCATTATGGTCTTACAATTAAACCTTCTAAATGTATTTTTGGAGCATCTAGTTTAAACTTTTTAGGTTTCAAAGTTTGTGGTGAAGGACTCGCACCTCTTCCTGATCGTGTTGCAGCAATTCAAAAATTTCCCAAACCACAAACTATTACTCAACTTCGCAGATTTCTGGGCATGTTTAACTTTTATAGGCGATTTATTCCAAAAGCTGCCCACATTTTGGCTCCTTTAATAAAATTTTTGGAAGGACAGAAAAACAAATTGAAATCCTCTCGTCCGTCTTCCAAAACCGATATATCCCTTGTATGGACTGATGAAACCGACAAAACATTTTCTGCCGTAAAACAGGCACTTGCTGAGTCAACCTTGCTTAAACACTCAGTGCCTGGTGCTCAATTAAGTCTTTGGACTGATGCATCCGATGTTGCTATAGGCAGTTCACTTATGCAATTTGCAAATGCACAGTGGGAACCTATAGCATTTTTGTCAATTAAACTTAATAACAGTCAAAAGAATTGGTCCACATACGACCGTGAATTACTGGATATTTACACATCCATTAAGCAATTTCGACACATGCTTGAAGGTAGAACATTTTCTATCTATACCGATCAAAAACCTCTTATATATGCCTTTAAACAAAAGCCCGATAAATGTTCTCAGCGCCAACTTAGACACTTAGATTATATATCCCAGTTCTCCACAGATATATGTCATGTCAATGGCAAACAAAACACAATTGCTGACGTATTATCTAAGATCGAGATTGATGCTGTCTCCAAACCACTTGCTTTGAACTATAAGAAACTTGCTGAAGCTCAACTTCACGATGAAGAATTAGAGCAATTAATTCAGCAAAACACATCATTAAAGTTGGATAAACATTATTTTCCTCTTGAGGACATTACCTTGTTTTGTGACAAATCAGTTGAAAATCCTCGACCTTTCGTCCCCAAAAATTTCAGACAACTAGTTTTTGAAAACTTGCATTTTCTTTCTCACCCCGGAATATCAGCCACAACTAATATAATTTCTAAACGATTCTTTTGGCCTGGAATGAGGAAAGATATTAAAAATAAAGTTCGCACTTGTGACAAATGTCAGCGAGCAAAAGTATTTCAACATACGAAAGCTCCACTTAGCACATTTTCTCAACCAGATGCTCGTTTTTCTCATATCCATCTAGATTACATTGGACCTTTTGCTTCTTCCGATGGCTATAAATACTGTCTTACAATCATAGATAGATATACTCGATGGCCAGAAGTGATTCCTACAGCGGATATGTCCGCAGAGACAACAGCACGAACTATATTACATGCATGGATCTCGCGATTCGGAACACCAGTCACTATCACTACAGACCAAGGACGAAATTTTGAATCAGGACTATTTCGCGAACTAACAAACATGTTAGGCAGTCATAGAATTCATTCCGCATCATACCACCCTCAAAGCAATGGTATGATTGAAAGATTTCACAGGCATCTTAAAGGCGCTATTATTGCTCATGAGAACGCAAAATGGACTGAAGTTTTACCAATTGTATTGTTAGGATTACGCTCATCCATTAAAAACGACCTAAACGCAACAACCTCTCAATTAGTTTATGGAACAACTTTACGTTTACCATCAGATCTCATTTCGACTGATTCTCTAAAACAACCTGCTACACTAACTTACGTGTCAAATTTAATTTCAATGATGAGAAAACTTAGTCCTATTGCTCCTGCAAAACACGGCAATAGTAAATTTTATGTACATCCATCTTTAAACACATGCACACATGTATTTTTGAGAATTGACAAAATTCGACCACCACTTACACCTCCTTATTCTGGACCCCATTTAGTTCTCAGTCGTATGGATAAAAATTTCGTTGTTAATTTAAATGGCAAAAACACTACTATATCTACTGATCGTTTGAAACCCGCATATACACTTTCTGCTGACTTACAGCCACTGAAAATATCTTCACATTTAGATCAGACACACAAACCATCCAAGCAACAAACAGTAGATCCAAAAGCTTCTGCACCTGCCATAAAACCTAGGATTACAAAATCAGGTAGACATGTTCACTTTCCAAAAAGATTAGTTATGCGTATGTAATAGCTATAAGAAAAATCTATGTCACATGTTTAATAATTTTATAGCATATATTGTATTTTCTTTCATTAGATGCATATATTTTTCATGTAACATTTTACTGTATTTTTCTATCATTACTTGTACAAGATTTTTATTTCATAGTCATTTATTATATCATTGTCAATTACTTTGTACACATTCCTACGAATTATGTATCGTTCCCTTCGTCTCTGGGGATACTCTAGTGATTCACTCCCTCCTGATTGAGGAGTGGCGCTGCTTGCAGCTCGTGTGTATGACGTCACATGATATTATATAATGCCGAGCGAAAGCTTTTCTCTTCTCTTTCACTAGACACGCCGGCTCACCATCTAATTTGTTATGTTTGAATAAATTCCATGTTGGTTTATTTCCGAGTATTTCCTTTCATCAGCACTCAACACACCAAACCACATAAAATCTAACTGAAGTTGGTGATAAGATGCTGAATAATGATATCTTCAAAATGTATTCGTCTTTTAATGTTTTGAGAAAGGAATAGTGGTTCATTGCACACAATCTGGTCCCAACTTGGATATTCAATTAAAAACATCAGCGCTGTTATGATACTCAATGAATAACAGTGTCTCTACCCTAGAACTTTGGCAAAATCGTACTGAATTGTGAGGAGGGATGCTCCATTCTTTATAAATTGACTGCTAAATTCCACCCAAAACGCTTATACGTTTTAGGTGGAATTTAGCAGTCAATAAAACACTATTACATGGGTTTACTTATGAAAGATTGACCCGAAAGTTGACAATTCATCTAAGATGATAGTATCCGAGAATGCTCGATATGTGGTAGAATCTGACTTGGCCAGTTTCCAGTTGAATGACGGTCTTGAATAAATGTTCTTTAAATTAAGTGATATAGAGTGAAACAGATGAAGCACTTCACAATTTGCGTCTTTAGCGTAGATTCTGGTTCTGAGTTCATCGTTCACTACCGAAAACAATAACAGTGGTAATGAGTTAGGTGCTGATACCATCCACAGCAATCACTTTTGCTTAATGCAGTCCTTTCTCCAAATGAGCTTTCCACCTCGCGAATGGACTGATCCGAGGTCATCTGCCCTCATCGGATTTGTACTATAAGCTGTCTTGAGGTTTTGATTTTGATGCACTAGGGGGGGCTTAGAATAGTCTGGACAATCTAGGAATTAAATTAGCGTATTCAAACTTTGGTTCTTTTGAAGTAGTTCTTTGGTTCTTGGCTGCTTTTACGTAAATCTCTTGTATAGAAATGCATTTGAATAATTACATTTTTAAATTAATTGCATTTTAATGAAGTACCTGAATTGATTGTATTTTGTTCTTATCTTTTAAAAATCTTATTTTAATAAGCTTGTCAAAATTTTTCGCTATATGTTTTCGATCAGTGCAAAGCACAATATTTCCCCTGAAGCTTTTAAATAGTATATGATTTAACACATTTAAGTTGACATGTTCAGGCCAAAATTGCAAGAAACGTAAATTCTTTTCTTAACCCTGGAATGATAATTATAATTTGTCTTTCCAAATCGAAGCGTCTTCCACTGTCAACTCAAGTCAGGTTTTTCAAGTCCTCATCCAGTATCCTCGGATTATACTGAGTGATCTCTACAAGACAGTTTCACAGCCAAATGAAGGGCCGCGGTAGCCCGGTTGGAAGAGTAATGTATTAGCAACCGGAGGGTTGCGAGTTCGAATCCAACCAAAGATTCGTGTACAAAGGGGGCTGGTGCACGTTAAATCTCGTGGCCTCAAAGTCCACGTTGGCGTGGTGTGGGGTGCCAGCTCGGGTTGTTGCCTCGTCATCTGACCGTGGTTCAAAATTAGGTGGTATCCTCGGATCTATTCCTTCGGATTTGATTTCGGACCGTCGCCAATAGCCCGTTGTGTTGCTCCAGTGCGAGGTTAATTAAAAATACAAAACCAAATGCAGTAATTTTCGTAAAATTATTCTCAACAGCAAGATTTGTCATTGATTTTATATCACGGAACACCCACTAGTATCTTCGGCTGTCAAAGCTTAACAGGGCACAACCAAACTTCCATGCGAGCCACACACACAGTTGGAGGAACACTGAAATGAGCTGTGAAGAAAAAATATGAACCATCCGACTCGTGTAAAGCCTATGACAACATATTTATGTGCTTTGTGATTTGAATTTTCCTTCTGATGCATTCGGCATACAAAAGCAGTATCATAATAAGTCTTGTAGACGGTAGTCGTTCAATGGAGGTAGCTGAGGTACAGGCATTGGTGGCATACATGTAGTGTGCACAGTGCTCGTGTATAAGAGGACTGGATATTCGTTCCAAATGCTTTTGTAGGAAAACTGCTGAATCTGCTCCACAATCTTGAGTTACGTGTATGTATTTGCACTGGACAAATTCATTGAAAGCACTGAAAAGAAAAAGGTATTTTTAGCATCCAATGCATCGAGAGAATTCTGCTAATGAAGAAAATTGTTCTTGTAAAACATACACTGACCTCTCGCTATATAGGGCCTTTTGGGAGACGAGAAAAAAGCGTGATATATAGAGGATCGCGATAGAACTTGAACTTTTTGGTTGGTTGGTGTTAATTAACTTCACACTGGAGCAACACAACGGGTTATTGGTGACGGTCCGGGATCAATCCCAAAGGGAAAGATCCCAGATTCAACTTTTTGGTCTAAAGGGCATAAGTAATACGTTAAATCATAAGTTTTTTATTCATTAACACGAAACATGCTAAAGTGTAAAATATACCGAGGGCCAAGAAAAACCTTAGAAATAAAAAAAGCACACATTTTACATTAAATTACTCTAGATTTTTAACTATTATATAAAACTCAAAATTTAGCTCAATATCGACGTTAGAAACTTTTAAAATAATATTAAAGAGGGCAGGGAATATTAAACAAATATTTTATCATTTTCTTATACTAAATCAGTGAAAGACAACTCGAAACAAGTGTTTTTAGAACTTTGATTCCTAAAGAAACGGATGTTTCTCTTCCGTTCGCAACCTCAAAATTTAGCGAGGTTAGAAGAGGTTAATAAAGAGATAATGTAGACGAATGCACAAGTAGAACGAGGGGTTACTGGAATGACATGTCAATTAAGACCCTATTGTAATTTTTTAATAGATGCTACAATGACTGATTTTACTGAAACATTTCGAGTTACGATTGCAAATGTAAGATTGGAATTCCAAATGAGCTGGGCCGTGATAACCCAGTTGGTAGAGTCGCGGATTAGGTAGGGTTGCGAGTTTGAGACACGATCCAACCGAAGACCGTCGTGTACTAGGCGACTGGTGCAAGTTCAATCTCGTGGCCTCACATTGACGTGTAGAAGTTTGGAGAGTGGTGCCGCCTCGGGTGTGATCTCGTCATCTGTCCGTGGTTCAAAATTATGAGGCGTTGTCCTTGATCTTTCCCTTTGGGATGGATCCCAAATCCCGTCGCCAATAGCCCGTTGTGTTGCTCCAGTGTGACGTTAATTAAAATACCTACCTACCAAATTCTTTTTAGAAATTAAAATTTTATGTATTTTTACACAAGAATATATATATGGGTTAACAAGGTAGGTATATTTTAATTAACGTTGCACTGGAGCAACAGGACAGCGTAGCAACCTGTTGGTTACACTACCAACTGGACTACCGCGGCCCCTTATTTCATTTCGAATCCTTAGATTGAGTATGAGAAGTTTCTTACCAACAGGATTCCCTCAGGCCATCATCCACATTTCCTTTCTCGTCCACCTCCTTGGACAGTCGGATCAAATGTTGATACTGTCTCGCGCATTTCTTCTCGGACAGAGATACGTTTTTGTAGCAGGAAGAATGCCTCAGGTAAGCTGCTTCCACGAGAGAAGCCAATCACATGGAAAGAAGACACCAGGTGTAAGAAAAAAGAAAAAATCTCTGTCCCCGTTTTTAAATACATACAAAGATGAAAGACAGTAATGAGTGGTAATTAGGCGTGCCAGTTTTGAAAAATAAGTTTTGAGTTTAAGGTGTACGTATACACTAGAAGATTTGTACTTTAATTTTGACTTTAAAAGTCCAATTTTTTTACAATAGGTCATTGGTTTGTGCTTAAATCTTTAATTATCTAATTTAGATATAATTAGCATGTTTTTTGAGCAGTGATATCTCAAATTCTAACTTGTTCAGAAAGACAATCCTTGTTGGAAATTATTCCTAACATTATTCATGTTTTGATCCCCCATCGAGTTGCTAGAGAATAGGTTCTTTTGACAATTTTTCCACCAGGGAAAAAAAATCAAGACTTTTTCAGGAATTTCGACATTTAAAAATCAACTAAAAACTTATTTCTTAACTAATAACTTTGATTGACGGTCAAAACAATCACTGTATTATATAGATTATAATGACAAAAATTATTATAATAGATCATTTCATTGTTGAGTTATCACAGTTTGAACAAAGCATCCTATTGCAAGAACACAGTTCCTCAGAAATTGAGTTTAAAGTTTTGGAAACATGGTTACATATGGTGACAGTACCTAACGAAAATCCTTGTAACAAGAAAACTATTTCGAAAATCTATAAGATCTTGGTATCGTTTAAAAGCTAAGAAGTTGGACAGTATTTTGAAAATAAAAAAGTATCGATATTCTGGAAGATTTCCTGTGTATACATACACCTTAAATGATGACTGTAAGAGGGACTTATTTCACAGACAATTTCACACATTTATAGACCTGTAGCATATGATGGTATCCATAGTGCAATTTAAGTCTACTAAAAAGTTCTACAGGGTTGTTTACCGTTGTGCTGCCGTAGTATACATCATTGTAAGTTAATTTTTGTAATGGTTAAGTTCTCCACAGTACCTCCCTCTAGAATGTAGCAGTAGTTGGATTCAATAGATGTTAGAACTAATTGATTAACCCTCCTGTTTGTTGTCTCGACGAAGTATCTCGTTAATAAAACTGACAGATCTTGATGGACGAGATATCTCGTCATTTGAAGAAAACTGACCAGGTCTTAATCTCATCAAAGAATCGGTAATACTTGAACGAGAGAGACGTGATATCTCGTCATTAGCAAAATTGGTCAGATCTTGATGGACGAGATATCTCGTCGAAAAAACTTGGAGGTTTAAGAGGAGGAAACACAAAATTAAATGATATTCGCTTAGGGGTGCATGTCCTTAAGTACCACGGATTTGCTGAAACATTTGTACAAATTGACCAACTGCTGAATTCCGCAGGCGACATTTTGCTACTTTTTTTATCTTAGTGATTAATTACCTTCTTGGATGGGTCCTGGAACACACAATTCCAGCAAAAACTGTCTCGCCCCCTCCACCACGTGGTTGAAAACCTTTCTTTGGGTGGACGTGAAACAGTGCTTCATGTGGTCGTCCACACACCACACGCTGTCCTTCAGTGTGCTGAAAGGACAACATGTGCTTTAACCATCACGCTTTGCACGACAAAAACAAGAATAAAAATCTGTTTTGCGCAAATTTCAACCTCGCTATTTGCGAAACTACTCTATAGGCTACGATTTGCTACTTTTTAAGTATTTATTATGAATGAGTATCCTCAAGGAACATTTGGCGACGATTAAACCTATTCGGAGGGTTGTATATCGCCAGCGGATTGGAAAAGCCTATTTGAAGGGCCTTATCTAGTCTGCTGGCAAGATGAAAAACATTTCGAGGGCCCTATCTGGTCTTCATGTCGGGTACACTGTCCGGAGGACCGTATCTGAACAACGGGCCGGGTAAACCTGCCCGGAGAGCCGTATCTGGACTGCGGACCCGATAAAATATATTTGGAGAACCAGGTAAACTCCTCTGGGGGCCACATCTAATCGGAGGCCGGGTAAACCTGTCCGGAAGGCCGTATCTGGACTTCGGGCCTGTCAAAATATTTGGAGGGTCGTGTCTGGTCTCCAGCCTGAAATCAATCTATTCGCAACGACTGATTTATCTTACATGTACGGTTTTTTGTGAGACAGGCTGGTTAAACTTTGTCCTGACGAGAACAACAGCTATTCCTTAAATAGCTATTAATAGTACCCAACATATTGGTAGATTGTCTTCGCAGTTAAATGTTCCTGTAGTTTTATACTCTTACGTAGATTTTTGTTTTCTTTAAAAATGGTAGGTAAGATTGGTAAATTTAATTTTAAATTCATAGCATCAGCTAACTATTTACTGCCGAATTTACCTTAAGGGCACTTCCTGTTCACGGACAATTTCTAAAATTTCCTGTCTCTTGAAATAGGGCATTAATGTATTTCAACTAACACCGGACAGGGGACATGATAGATGAGCTGTTATTCCGATAGCAGTTAAAATAGCAGTGTTATTACAAATTTTCATTATTAATTAAGAATATCGAGAGGTAACTTTTAAGCAACTAAACTTATTACAAAAATTAATAAATGAAATCGAAAAAAATATTAAAACTCGTAAAAACCTTGTTAGGAATAAAAGTTGAAATTACTAATAATTTAACCAATTACTAATTATTTAAACCAGCGTTAACGTCAATTTTCAACAGTTAATAGCAACTGTCAAATTTATTCAGTGTTAGTTATTAACTGTCGATAAAGCTGTTAATTTTAGTAATTAAAAATAACGTAGTACAAATTAACTCATCTCTAGAAAGACCATTCTCAGACAACTATGTTTTCCTCAACGAAAAAAGAGTGAAAGGTTTAGATTCGTACTACATTTAGCCTTTATTACACTGCTGGCCACCCAAATTGCAACACCAAGAAAGACAAGAGATATCACAACAAAACTTATTTTGTAGATAACATGTTGACCAAATATCAAATGATTAAATTTATAGACTTCTGTGAAGTGTGGTTCCTGCCAAAATCAGTAGCCAGAGTAGCCGCCATTGTTGGAGATCACCGCTGCCACACGCCTCGGCATTGATTCAAAGAGACTTTGGATGTGTTCTTGGGGTACAGCAGACCAAGCAGCTTCCACACGTTGCCAAAGTTGATCTGGTGTGGCAGCTGGGGATGTATTCTGGGTCAATCGTTGAGCAACCATGGACCACATGTTTTCTATCGGCGAAAGATCCGGAGAGCGAGATGGCCAGGGAAGCAATTCAATCTGGCGATTGACGAAGAACCCTTGGACAATGCGTGCCACGTGTGGTCGCGCATTATCCTGTTGAAATATGGCTGTGGGCAAGCCCTGAAGGTAAGGAAGGACAACTGACTCCAACACCTCGGAGATGTAGCGCTGGCTGTTTAAAGTACCGGCAATGCGTACTAGAGGAGTGCGAGAGTGATATCCAATACCGCCCCATACCATAATACCCGGTGCAGGACCAGTGTGGAGGTGCATAACGCAGCTGTTCAGCATCCTCTCTCCACGGTGTCTCCAGACTCGAATCCGACCATCGTGGTGTTGCAGACAGAAGCGTGACTCGTCAGTAAAGACAATTTCATTCCATTCTGCCGTCCACATCCTTCTTTCATAGCACCATTGGCGGCGGAAACGTCTGTGGTTCTGCGTCAAGGGTAGACGAAGCAATGGACGTCTTGCGGACAGACCACTCTGCTGTAAACGGCGTCGAATGGTACGCGCAGACACTGGATGATGCGGTACAGACTGAATGTGCTGTGCTATGGTTCGTGATGTGGCTGAGCGATCCGTCACTGCCATACGCACAATATGCCTGTCATCACGTGAAGTGGTGCACTGAGGTGGATGCGATCGAACACGTCGGTCCGTCGTACCCTCCTGCATCCAACGATCACATATCCGCATTACAGTTGTTTGGTTTCGTCCAACACGACTACCGATTTCCCTGAAAGATAATCCACAATCTCGGTAGGCCACTATCCTTCCTCTGTCGAACTCGGATACTTGATCAAAAGATGATCGCTGTTTTTTACGAGGCATAATTGATCGTTTTTTTGAAAAACCACAAGAAAAACACAATTGCCGTACTTGAAATCGTCGAAATCTCCAAGCCTTAAATAGCGCTTTGAAGTGGCGCCACAGGCGCGCGTGATGTGCGTCTGCGCTGAAATTCTAATCATTTGCATATCTCACCTCCGCTAATGCATGTTGTAAATTTCATATTATTTGCATGCTTCCTTCAGGGTGTTGCATTTACGGTGGCCAGCAGTGTATATAGAACAATTCTTAATACATTTAGAATAATCCTAGTGTATTTAGAATATTCTTAGTGTACTAACTCTGATAAATCGCTCTTCTCGGGAACAATAAAAAGTTATATATCCCGATAACTAGTTGAAACCTTTGAACTCGAAACTATAAAGAAACAGGTTGAGATATCGAGCTGTTCGCAGACTTACAGTGATTGTAGGACAAGTAAAAATGAGCTATACATCGAAGAGGGTTAGTGCATATGTACTAAAATACACTGATATATCTCAAAAGCGTTTCTTGAGCAGTAGGGATGAGCTCAAAATGAACAACTCGAAATACATGTAAAAAATAACAAAATATTTTCAAAGCAAATCTTTTTTGACTGTATAACGTTAATAGGAATTTTGTCGAAATTTTAATTTAAAGTGTGAAAATCCGAAACGAACACTTACTTGCAGACATACAGTAGCTCGCGTCTGGTAGTGGCAAGGACTAGGTCACCGCTCCCTTGGGCTACAGACTGCAGAGATTCCAGGCATCTTTGAAGTTGGTGTAAGGTACACTCTTCCTTTGAAATGACGGCTGTAATGTGGAATCAAATGGAGGAATTCATTTGAAATGAAGCTGTAATTAGGGGACAATAAAGAGTGGTAATGGTTTGATATTCTCATAAGAATTTAAATCGTGTCTCGTAAAAAATTATGGTTTGTAAGTAATGTAAAATCAAAATTAAAAAATGATTTCAGTTATTAGAGCAGGTAGTTAACTAACGTCGCACTGGAGTAACACAGTGGGTGACGATCCGGGATCCATCCCGAAGGGAAAGTTACGAGGACAAAGCCTCGTCATTTCGAACCATGGCCAGATGGCGAGGTCAACGCCTGAGATGGCATCCCGCTCTCCAAACTTCCAATATCTCACACGAACAAGTTATCACTAATAACACGTATCGTCGGTAGTAGAGCAGATTCAAAGGAACCTTTCAATAGGGAATAACGTCTGTGAATCATATACGTAGAAGTTGTTTTAGAAATCCTTTTCGTATTAAATTGCGCACAAACTTCTGAATTTTCACTGTAAACAATCAGTTTAGAAGCCGAATTTCAAATTTGAATAACTTGGTATGCAACCACGCGACTTAAAACATTTCAAGCTACCAAACCGACTTGAAACTTGGTATTCGAGATCAAGTTTTGATATAAATTTGAAATTTGCCATCTAAATAATACCAGTTGTCACTGAAATTTTTGAAGCTCGTGTACAATTTAATATGTAAACGACTCTTCAACCAAAGTTTATGTGCACGAATTTATTCTAATATATTTATTCCCTGTTGAATGGTATCTGAATTTATTCTAATATAAACGATACTCGAATAAAGAGGCGTGGCTCAAATCTCTCCCCCCGCAATTGTGTATACAATTATTCCCTAATACTGATGTTTGAATATCAAAAACTAAAATAATAAATACGATAAATAGAAATAAAACATTCTTTAATTTTTATGCTGGTTTTCATAGGTCTGTGTAATTGAGAAGTTGAGAAGATAGAATAAAATGATTTTACTATCTCCAAAACAATCTCTTGCATAGTTAAGCCATTGGCTTCAATGAAGAAAAGGCTCCTATGCAAACATTACTGGAGTCTTAATTCACATTTCAAGTAACACAGAAATGTTAATTATAAAATTGATTAATTGTGGAAAATTGAGATGCTCTTAGAATTGAGAACACATAGCATAGATTCATTGTAGCTTTATTTTTTAACAGAAACGGTACCCCAGACGTTTGATGAGAGAATATAAATGAAATAGATTAAAATGATCATAAAAAGAAATAGTTATTTTACTCGATTCTTAACATAATCCTCTTGATCTCATTTCAATTTCTAGAAATAATGAATTTTATCTGTGTTGTTTCAATATTTCTCGTCGTAATCGTTGGAATCGATTTGGAATGAAATTGTTCATTCTTTTTAATTTGTGGTACGGTTTAATTTGTTGAAAAATCGTTATTAATGATCTTTCTTTTAAAAAAAATTTCTTTGAAAGAAAGGAAAAAGTGTCTGATGAAAATTTAGTCCGGTCAGATAAAGGTCCTCGTTTTTTAATGCCCTTTTAAAAAATGTCTTTTGTATAAAATGACAGAATTTTAAGATGATCAGTCAAATTTTTCTCCTCTTTTTTTAGGAATTCTAAAGAGCTCTGATAAAATCTTTTAGCAATTTATTTCGTTGAAATCTGTAGTAAATATAACTAATGTTTAAAACGAACCAATGTGAATAACAGATTAAAAAAAAACAATTAAGGATTTTGAATAATTTTTATTCTACTTTAATTTCTTATCAATGCGCTGCTTTACTGATATGGAAATTAATCCATTATAGAAAAT
Organism: Meta bourneti; assembly: GCA_933210815.1. Taxonomy (NCBI): domain Eukaryota; kingdom Metazoa; phylum Arthropoda; class Arachnida; order Araneae; family Tetragnathidae; genus Meta; species Meta bourneti. The sequence goes on from OW119929.1 coordinate 21,191,364, forward strand.
GAATCCTCTTGCAAGAAATCTACTTAACGAAAATATCTTTAGGAATTTCTCCCTTGCAATAAACACGAGTTGACTCAGAAAAATATAACTTATTTTCTTTGCCTGTACGTTAAAAAAAAGAAGGATAAAACAGTTATACAGAATCATAACTTCACGAAATGGGAATCGGCTCAAATGTTTATTGTAAACATTCCGTTAACTACCTTTAAAAAAGTACATATAGTATATTGTGTGTAAAGTTGTATAAATTTATAGTTGCATATAAAAGTTTAATAAATTATTCGACACTTATTATTGAAAATTTAATTGCGGATAATAATCTAATTAAAAATACATTTAATAAAAATTTAATAACATTTAAAAAATGTAATAAAATTAATAATAATTTTAATGGCAATTTATACAAAATACTATTAAAAAGCAAACCTTTCTCTATGCAATACACAAAATTGGAAGTAACTTATATATATATACCTTCTTTACAATATTCACACATAAACATCAAAAGTTCAGTAAGATAAACCTCGACTTTAACAGTCATCGTCATTTCCTTTTTATTTTCAAATAATTCAATGATTGCTTAGCTGAGAAAAACCAATATGTGTATGAAAGAGATTTCTATAAAAATGCAGTTTAAATTCTCCAGGTAATTTGTAAAATATTATTTTTGTGTAAAGCACACGTAGATAATTTTATTTCAGTTTCATAATTTTTTAAATAAAAATGAAAAAATTGTTTAGTTAGACCAGGGGTCGCCAAACTTCTTTGACCGTTGACCCTTCAAGAGTTTCTTGACTCTTTATCGAACCCCTCCATTTTACTATTACGTAATTATAATAGGACAAGCAAAAAAGACGCTTATATGAGTTTTTAGATTGTTTATTTTATAGTTTACAGTGTTTATTGTATGCATAATATAGTATATAATATTATATTGACTTAAAGTCAAAGGGATACGTTTTTGTTTTTGACGTCCTTCTTAACATTACATATTGATAGGAGGGATAAATAATACATAAAATGTATTTAGATAACAAAATAACAATAATACAATCTTCCTTATACATATGAAAATAAGACTTTTATTAACTTAGTATACAATTTACTAACGTTGTGCTTCGTGACTCTTGACAGGATTAGCAATGCTGGGTTCAAAATTAGTAAGTTTCAGCCTTATTCAACACAGAATTCAACATTCACTCTTAATTGCGTTGTCATTCAGGATGGAGGTAATCAAAGTTAACCGAATTAAATATTACCGTACAATGATGTCTTATATTTTTATATTGACCTCTGAGCCCGAATCGACCCCTAGCAATGCTATATCGACCCCTGGGGGTCGATATCGACCACTTCAGCGATCACTAGGTTAAACCATTTGTTAGACCATTCTTTTGATTATTAGTTTTGCTCATTTTTCGAGTGTAATTCTTGGATCTATCCTTTCGGGATTGATCCCGGACCGCCACCTGTAACTCGTTGTGTTGCTCCAGTGCGACGTTAATTAACTACCTACCTACCTGGAGTGTAATGCCCATTTATTATGAAAGATTATTATTTTTTTACGGATCGGTGCAGGTGAATTAGTACCTACTATTTAATAAATATCAGATATCACCTGAATAATAGGCTCTTTTGAAAGCCTCATATTTTAAAACATAAGGCTTTGCGAATTGAAAAAATATTAAATTTAAGAGAAATATCCAATTGAAAAGGATCAGGTAACATTAGCCGATGAAAATAAAAGGTTTTCATAATGTTACTATTTTAAAAAGGTTTGGCATTTGAAGTGATTATAAAATTCATCGTAAATTAAATAAAATAAATTTATTATCATCAATGAAAACAACAATGCAGTTATTATATTTAAATTTTTTTATAAGCAATACAAATTAAAAGTTTTAAAAATACAAATACTTTAAAAATAAGTTCATTCCGTTATTGGTATGAAAAAAAATTAATTCATCTAACTAAACAAAGTATATCGTCATTAAAAAAACTACAAAGAAGAATACTACATAATAAATAAAATAAATGATTATTGTCAGTGAAAAATAACAATGGAGGTTTTTAGGTTACATTAAAAAAATTATCTGATGCAAATAAAAAGTTTTCAAAATACAGCTACTTTAAAAGTAAGCAAACTCAGTTATTGAGATGAAAATAAAATTCATCTATCCTAAATTAAATAAAACAACAATGGATAATTTTATGTATTAAATAACAAAAAAGTAAATAATATAAAATGATTATCGTCAGTGAGGAACAATGCAGTAGTTATACCTAAAAAAGACTTTTTACTGACTGCCTAAAACCTTTTAAAATACGACTTTAAAAGTAGGCAAATTCAGCTATTGAGTGAAAATGAAATTCATCCATCATAAAATAAATAAAATGAAATTATTTTCGTCAGTGGAAAACAACAGTAGAGCACATTATGTAATAAATAACGCAAAACAAAATAAAATAAAACTATAATCCTCAGTGAAAAGCAATGCGGTATTTTTATTAAAAAACTTTATTATCTGTGCTAATAAAATTGTTTTTAAAATACAACTTTAAAAATAGGCAAATTCAGCTATTGAAGGAATATAAAATCCATCTATCCCCCTAAACTAAATAAAAAGGAAACTACTAAATAAATCTTCAACCGACAATGGAGAAATAGGAATACCGAACTACAAACCTGGCAGCAAAGCCAAATGAAGGACGAAACAGACAATCATAGATGACCGCTTATCCGAGCTTGAGCGTCATTCAAAGAATTCGGATTGGCGCGTGCAACCCCAGGTCACCCTACGAAACTTCGAAGTTTGCGATTCCTGGCGGGACGCGGTGCCACAAAACTTCGCGAAGAAAGCGCCCTCTCGCGGCAGGATGTGATACGTTCTCGGCTCTTTAGAGTGTGGTACCGGACAATAAGTCATTAGAGATTCATAGGTTTCACAAAACAAATAAATAAATAATAAGTAACAAATAAATAATAATAATCGGAGCCACGACCGGCAGGGGTGTTTGGGCGTAGAATACGTCGCGTGGTTGTTGGGCGGGCAAATGAGTGAGGCAGGTAGTTGAATTCACGTCGCACTGGAGCAACACACGGGCAATTGGCGACGGTACGGGATCAACCCCACAGGGAAGGATCCGACGACAACGAAACGCAATTACGAACCAAAGTCAGATGACGAGGTCACACCTGAGATGACACTCCGCACTCCAAACTTCCACACCACGCTAACGCGAGGACATTTGAGGCCACTACAGATTTAACGTGCTTCATCCCCCCGTTTCACACGACGGTCTTTGGATGGATTCGAATTAATCCGTTACTCTTTCAACCGGGCTACCCCGGACCGCAAATAAGTGAAAGCACAGAGTTGCGAGTTCGTAACTGGATCCAATCAAAGACCGTCTTGTACGTGGGTTTGGTGCACGTTAAGTCTGTCGTGGCCTCAAATGACTAACATTGACGTTTTGTGCAATGTTTGGAGAGGGGGTGCTAGCTCAGATGTTGACCTCGTCATCCGACCGTGTTTCAAACTGATGAGGCGTCCTCGGAGCTTTAATTTCGGGATTGATCCCGGACCGTCGCCAATTGAACGTTGTTTTGCTCCAGTGTGGCGTTAATTCAACTACCTACCACAGAGTTTAAGTTTGGGGAGATTTATTTTTAATTTTTTGGCTGCTTATAGGAAATCTTGTGCAGAGGGTAATGTGTTTTGAGAGAATGGTTTACTTATTCCTGTTCTCTTACGTCCTGCCTCGGGCTCGGTCGATTTCTGTCGACCCATTCAGTTATGATTTATTAATTACATTTTCTGTGCGCGTGGAAACCGCAATAATCAATCTCAATTTAATATTTATTTGTGCACGTGCAAGCTGATCTTAGTATTCCAATAATCTGTATTTTAATTTGTCCTTTAACTGCAACTTTAATGGAACGATAATTTCGAATGCAGAAGAAAATCGTTTGCTACTGCTCGTTTGTATGTTTTTCTACTGAGTGACTCGTTTGTAGATATTTCTCTGTGTATGATCCGTTTAAAATATTTCATGTAAAATTATTTATGTAATTGTTAAATAAACTTGCTACAACATATTATTTATTGTTGCTTGTGGCCGCAGTAGCAACATAGAGATAAGCCACAGAAATATATGCACCATAATGAAACACTAAAAAACAGAGGATCGAAAGAATTTCTAATTGTTTGAATGAGTGCATAGTACTTGAAAGAGTTAAAATGACATGACTTCTTGAATATTGGATAAGAGATTATAATTTTTTAAAACTTGAAAATTTCTCTGAAAATTTGCTGTGTGTCTTATTATGTGGCCCAAAGCCCTTCGTATATATCTCATACTAACAGAAATCGTAAACCTGCAGTCGTGACAAGAGTTGTATAAGACAACCGGAGAGAATGATTCATTGGTACTGAGTGTAATGTTGGTTCCACAAATGGAGAGGCAGAAATACAATAACAATAATTTATTTACTTCAACAGACAAGTAGTAACATTATGCGTGGAGGTTGAGTTTTGTGAGTTTGGAACGGCTCTGAGAGCTCATTATTCTAATTGGCACATGAAAAGAATGAATAGTTTACAATGAACTCGCTAGGGGATAAGGATTAAGAGAACGATTATTGGACCACGGAATCTATAAAGTATCCTATAAAGTATCCTGTAAAGTATCCTATAAAGTATATAATCTTTTATTCTTCCAACCAGACTACAGCGGCCGAAACAGACCTCGTCATCTGACCAAGGTTCCAAAAGACGAGGTGTCCGCGACTTTTTCCTTCGGTACTGATCCGTCGCCAAAAGCCCGTTGGGTTGCTGCAGTGCGACGTTAAAACAACTACCTACCGTTTACTTGGTAGTCACGGCAATTGATGGGAACATCCTTCCCGAAGCAGAAAATGCCTCTCTCGACTGCTTTAAAATCTTCTCGTAATGAAACAAAGGAATTCCTCTCAGACCAAGCAACGGCCCGTCCTCCAGCAGCGAATAACAAACAGCGCCTCATTTCGCTCAATAGCAAAGTATAGCTTAGCAATTCCAATCGAAGACATTCATCCTACGATTCCCGACGCAGCTCGTTTTCCGGTACAAAAACGGGAACGCCGCCGGATATAAGGATTACCCCTATACCCCGCGATTTATTTTCCCATTTTATTCCCGGAAAGGAAAACCGGAGATAGCAATCGAAGCATATCGAAATGATTACAGACCTTGTTTCGCGGCATTTTGAGGAAGGTGATGCAAAACTTCTTTATACCCACCTATACGATACCGTATATATTTTGTTTTCTTCTCCCGTTTTCCAGAGTATTATTCCATTCCAGTTCTCTAAGAAACTCGAATTCCTCCCTTTTATAGACGGTTATCATCTTGGCATGCCCCTATCTCTCGAATCGCAAACATTCCGGGATGGTTTGTGTACGCGTGTTTGTGCATGTGTGGGATGCTTTCTGCCGTGAGCAGGCATTGTGGGCGTGGTTTGACACGATAGATCTTTTTTTATCTTGGCCCCGCCCATTGATGATTGCGTTCTTTTCGAGTTTTCGAGTGATGGGTTGTGTGAATCTGCTTTTGTTGTCAAGTTCCCATCAACTTAAAAAGGAACGCAACCCATGAAAGTTTATACCTAGGGAATTCTTCTCAGAACAGTGAATTTTTATGTGTTTTGGTTTATTTGATCTCAATGATCCGTATGTCTTGTCTAAAATTAGGTTGCAATACAGATATGAATATCTCTGGTGATTTCCCCGTGTAATATACGGTATGGTATGGTATTTTAATTACTGTCGCACTGAAACAACACAACGGGCTATTGGTGACGGCCCGGGATCAAATCCGAAGGGAAAGATCCGAGGATAACACCACGTAATTTTGAACCACTGTCAGATGACGATGTCACACCTGAACTGTCACCCCACTCTCCAAACTTCCACACCCCGCCAACGTGAGGACATTTGACGTCACGGCAGATATAACATGCATCAGGCCTCCTTGTACACGACGGTTGATTGGATTCGACCTAGCAACCCTCCGGTTGCTAATCCGTTACTCTTCCAACCGAGCTACCGTGGAATGTAATTTACGGTCTCTAAAGAGGTAGAATAGTTCAAAAGATTGTGCACTATAGTATTTGTCTTAAATTTAATTTTTTTTAATTTTAAAAAAGAGAACCAATTTTGCCGATCTAAGCACGTTTAGATGAATTTCTATAAAAATATTTGCAAACATTAGTTTGGTATTAAAACGGACGGTTTGGACAAGTTGTCTTCTTTGTCTTGGCCGGCTTCTTTGCCACTGGTTAAGATGTTCACAGAGAGTTTGAGGAGGCACCGGTTCAAAGAGTAGCGGATTAGAAACCGGAGGATCCTCGCATCTTTCCCTTCTGGATTGATCCCGACCGTCGCCAATAGCTCATTGTGCTGCTCCAGTGGGACGTTAGTGCAACTACTACTACCGGGAGATTGTGTAAGATCTAGAACGAAATCAGTCGGAAGTAATGCGATTCCTATAGAAGTATAGATGAAATTTGTCACCTTTTTAGATCTTTAAAGTATCTCAATAATGATCTCATATACTTTAAGAGCTCTGTTGGCCAGTTGCCACTATGCATCCAGTTGAGTCATATTGTTATAGACGTGAAGTATAAATAGACTGTGCATTGCTATTGAGGAGCTTCAGAAAGTGTGAACATATTGACAAGTAGTCAATTGATTGTTCTGCGAGAATATGTCTGGTTGACCGATTTAGTATCTCATCGCCTCGTTTGGCGATATAACATCTTATGAGAGGGTAGGTGTGTGAATATGCACTTCTATAGAGTGGCGAAAAAAGTGGTTAAATCGCCAAAGTTTACTACTATCAGGCAATTAATCAATGGACTAATAAGATGATGAATCAATTGATGGGTGTCTTCTCCCGTCCGCTGGACCAATCAGATGATGAATGTTTGGTCCCACACAGCAGACGAAAGTATAGTCTAAGGGTCACGTTACTACTAGTTTTGGTCACATGATACCGGGCACATGAAAAGGTTACCATTGCTCACTCTACTTTTATAATTTATCCATGATTGTTATTCAAGTGTATCTGTACTGTTTCATCTTATTGCCTCGGGAAGGTTGGTTGATTGCATTTAGTTGTATGGCACAAGGGCCATATTTGGCCAAGCTGCGTCAAGCACCGGCAGACAACATGATGTTATAGACAAACACATAGAAAGTTTTCAACACAGAAGAGAGAAATACATCCAGGGAGGAATCGAACCTGATAGGAATTGAACCTGAGCCATCTACAAACTAAAGCAGTGGACAAACCCACTAAGCCACGGCGACGCCATGGATTCGGGAAGGTGCCCTGTGTGCTTGACCGAAGAGGAGGTAGGTAGGTAGGGTAGTTAATAAACGTCGCACTAGTGCAACACAACGGGCTATTGATGACGGTCCGGGATGAAATCCGAAAGGAAAGATTCGAGGACAACGCCACGTAATTTTGAACCACGGTCAGATGACAAGACCTAAGAGGAGATATTGAAACAGATCTTACTTCAGTCCCCTAATTGGAACTGATAGCACGTGACACGACAACCAACTCCCATGCTGGTAGTTGAATTTACGTCGCACTGGAAGTTGGGAAGTCGAAGGACAGGGATATATCCTGAAGGGAAAGATCTGAGAACAACACGTCATTTTGAACCACGGTCAAATGACGAAGACAACGCTGAGCTGGTACACCACCTTTCAACTTCCATTCCAACAACAACACTCCGTAATACATACTGGTATACCCCCCCTTCCCACCACAAAAATTCTACCACCACCTACATTTAACTTGACAGAAAAAGCCTCTTGTACAATCTAATGATCAAGCACAAAGAAACTGAATAAAACTGAGTTCAATCCTAAAGATTTGAAGAAAAAGCGGGTAGGCACAGTCCCCACTGTACTGTAAGATTTGGTTCGTGAATACTTTTGGTCGGAATACCTGGTAAGTGGGACGCTGGTGAACTGTAGACGGCGGGTATTTGTTTGACATTTATTTATTTAGCCAATTTTTGTGGATACACAACAGTGGTGTTAGAGTGTGAGCACTGGTTGGTATTCTATGGCGACCTTATGGATGATGGGTCTGTGATAGCTAAAGTACGAGACAAAAGGTCGATGCTGATGTTCCTGACAAAGGTAAGGTCGATGGTGGTGTTTCCAAGCGTGTTGGCATCTCGTTAGACGGTTCATCGACGTCGCAGCGTACGCGCGCCTGCTCCTTCTTGCGTCTTCGGTAAGCTCTAGACCTCTTCGCACTTGTCATAGGTCTAGACTTCTTGCTATCATTTTGTTCGTCTTGAACTACTCTTTCAACCTGTTTACGTTTCCTATGCCGCAATTGAACTTTAGTATGATGTTTTGGCTTCGTAGTGAAATCTCCCACAAATCGCCACTTTCCACTGCACACAATTTTCGCACAAATCGTTTAAACTGCCAACTAGTCAAATAGAATTGCAGAACTCATCGTTCGCTTCAATTTAAGCACGCACTCGCCACGGCCCTTCGATTAGAAATGAAGTTACAGCGGTCTTTTCCCCCACCAGTACAAAAGTCAGAGGAGGAATGGATTAGTGGCCAACCAGGTCGACCTTCCTCTACACGATGGTAGGCCATTTATCCCCATAGGCTGATTCCACTTGGAGTTATGGTATATCAACACTTTTCGTCACGCGCAAGTTTCTGCCGATGACCCCCCCCCCTATGCATGAGCCCTAGCCCCCCAGACCGATTTTAAAGACGTATTCACGTCAAAATAGATTTAACGTACCATCCGACTGATTAACATCCCGTTCACCATCTATTCCGTAAATCCAAAAAGTGTATTCCTTAAAGGACTCGAGCACAAAGACAGCACCCACGGTAAGAAATTTCTAACGGCCCGTCACACCGCGTCTTTCGCTTCCAGCACACAAAAAAGGGCGCTTTTGTGCGATCGCAAAGTGACACCCTGGCATCCCTTACGTCACCCGGAAGAGGTTTCAGTCGAGAATCACCCTGGGAGATAGAAATCCCTCCTCTTCCATTCTTCCGAACCATCCGGAGAAAAGGAGTCGCAGTTCCCGGAGATGACTCGCACTCCGGGGGAACCGCGCGGAAGATTTTTTTTTTAGGGGGGTCGAGGAAATAAAAACTTGGCAGTTTTACTGACGATTTATTTACCTTTACGGGCGATGCTGAGTCAACCGTGCGAGTCGTTTTTTCGAGATTCACGCTTGGAGGAGCGGGTTGAGTACGAGCCCTGGGCTGTAAATACTTTGGATCGGGGTGATTTATATCGCTGGGGTGTTTTATGCTGGGCAGGTAACCCGAACCATTAAAAACAAAGATCAAAAGGTCGTATGCTCAGTGAGTTTGTTTACTGCGCTAGCTCCAACCTGGGAGTTGTAGTTGTCGCAGATTCGATACCTGGAACTACACCAGGGTGTATTTCTCATTTTGGTGTGAGTAAAACTTTCCTGGTGTGTGTATGTCGATTAATTGACGCCTTCTGCCTTGTGTTTGACGTCCAAATATGTCCATTGCACCATAAAACTCATCAAAACAACTGAGAGCCTTGTGGGACTTCCCATTGTTAAGTGGGTTTGCCCAATGCGCTAGCAATCTGTGGGCTGTAGGTGTGATGCAGGTTTGATAATTGTAGCATCTAGGTGCATTTCTCCCTTTTGAGTTATTAAAACTTTCCTTGTGTATGTATGTCGATTACTTGACGCCCCCCTGTCTTATGTTTGGCGTAGCTTGGCCATTGTGCCATAAACCCCAACGAACTACTCCAGAGTCGTGTGGGACCACCATGGTCCAGTGGATTCGCCCACTGCGCTAGCAACCTGCGAGCTGTAGGTGATACATTTTCGATAACTGTAACTATACCTGGGAGATGATGATCCCAGATATATTTCTCTCCTTTGTATTTAAAATTTTGTCCTTGTGTGTATGTCGATTACTTGACGTCTTCTCTCTTGTGTTTGGCGTAGCTTGGCCAAATATGGCTATTCCGCCATAAAACCCATCGAGGTGGCCGCCGTGGCTCAGTGGGTTTATTCACTGCAATGACAAACAACGAGCTGCAGGTGATGTAGGTTCTATAACTGTAACTACACTTGGAAGTTTGTCATCGCCTGGATTGAAGTATTAAAACAAATTGTTAAGCTTTTTTACCTTAAAAAAAAGGACGTTATGTTGGAAGAATAGTCATCACTATGTTTATTTAATTTTTGATGAATTTTATTAAAGTTACTTTTATTACCTGCTTCTACATCATTGAACCTATCAACATCTTCGTATGGATATGAGAATTAACATCCACGGATTCATAACAAAATCAGGTATGGGTATATGTTTTTAATTAACGTCACACTGGAGCAACACAACAGGCTATTAAATAAAACGATCAGATCATTAAATAAAATGTCCACCAGGGAAAACGGTACTTTTATAATTTACTAGCTATACTAACCAACAGAATAAGCCGTGCAAATTTCATGATGCCAGAGCTCAGCGTTCATTTTTTCTGATCTTTCGAGTTTTTGCTGTGTCAAACAATCCAAGTCTGTTACCACAGCAGTTTCGTTACTTCGTAGAAAAGCTTTTTGAACTTTGTACGCCACGTGTTTTCCCCTCTTCCAAATGATCGGCTCGTGATAACTTTTAACGTTTTTTATTGATGCGAATTTGATTAAAATTTGATCTCTCTTGTGTAATGTTTATATTAAATTTTACTTCTACTTTTCTCTGGGTATGCGATGTAGCTATATGAAAATAGTTGCGTAGACCTAGAATTTCCTGACAGAAAAAGCTATGAAAATTTCATGACCCCAAAGCTCAACGTTTGAGATTTTTTGCCCCTTCATACACATCAAGTCACGTCTCACCAAGCCGATAGATGGCACTACAGGTATGAATAAAAACCACCTGATCTAGACATAACCACAAGGCTACTATACTAGCAATACCACTGTTTCATACTTAAGCTGGAAACGGTAGCCCGGATGGAAGAGTAACGGATTAGCAACCGGAGGGTTGCGAATTCGAATCCAAAAAAAGACCGTCGTGTCAAAAAAGGGGGCTGATGCACATTAAATACGTCGGGGCCTCAAATGTCCACGTTGGCGTGGTGTGAAAGTTTGGAGTGGGGTGTCAGATTAGGTGTGACATCGCCATCCGGCCGTGGTTCAAAATTAAGTGGTGTTGTCCTCGAATCTTTCTGGTTTGATCCAGGACCGTCGGCAATAGCCCGTTGTGTTGCTCCAGTGCGGTGTCAATTAAAATACCTACCTAACATACTTGTAACCCCTTAGATTGCGCTAGCTTGGCAACTATGTTGCAACGTAAATACGTCATAACTCTATAATAGAAAGAACTTTCAATTTGAACAAGGTATCTATAATTGTTTAATTGTACCGGTACATTTATCACAATTCGCTTACTATAACATTGTATTCTAAAGGATATAATTTAAACTTTATAAAGCGGCCCCAAATTATGCACCAAAAACCCGGTGTCTAACGGAACTCTGGTGTAGACAGGTAGTTGAATTAATGTCGCACTGGAGTAACATAACGGGTTACTGGCGATGACCTTGTAATTTTGAACTACTGTCAGACGACGAGCACTTGAACCTGAGCTGGAAATCCCACTCTCCAAACGTATCCACCCCGACAACGTAATTTGAGGCCACGACAGATTTAACGTGCACCCGCCCCCCACGTACACAACGGACTTAAGTTGGATAGAGTTTTGAACTCGCAGTTGCTTAACCGCTACTCTTCCAACCATGCTACCACAACCATATAGGAACTCTGGGAGGAGTGTACTTTCAATCATGAGATAATCGTGCTTTATATTGTCATATACCTGTATCAAATGTAATGGAAAAGAAACATTGAAAAATCCCAGAAACCGATTGGATGAAAAAAGATTACGTCCACAAGAAAACACAAAAATCCCGTCTCACGGAAAAGATTGTTCGAGATTTTTTGTGCGACGAATCATAAAATAAAACATTAGAAGAAATAAGAAGTCTAAAAACGATCCACTTCATGAAAAAAATTATCTATCGTTGTCCTCGATTTGAAAACACGACATCTGAGATTACAGGATGACTTCAAAACATATGATGGTACGTTTTTATGTTCCTGTTTTGGGAGTGTAATTTTGAAATAAGCTAGAAGGTACTTTTTCGAACTATCCAAGGTACATACGTTGAATAGAATACCTGGAAAGTTAACATTCTGCATAAATCCATCTTTATTGTTTATTTTTTCAAAACGTACAAAAGGTGAAAGGCTCCTAATAAACTATCAACGGTAAATGAGTAAATTTCCATGGCTCAAGAGCCAGCTTTAAGTAATAATAGAGAGGCATAATAACTAATAAAAAAGAACATTTGCTTCCATCCAACTTCATTACAAATACGTCTAGGTATGAAACGGATTACATATTTTTTAACTAACCCACAAAGATGTATTTTGAAATCTATCGTTATCCTCGATTTGAAAACACGACATCTGAGATTACAGGATGACTTCAAAACATCTGATGGTACGTTTTACGTTCATGTTTTGGGAGTATAATTTTGAAATAAGCTAGAAGGTACTTTTTCGAACTGTCAAGGTACATACGTTGAATAGAATACCTGGAAAGTTAATATTCTGCATAAATCCATCTTTATTGTTTATTTTTTCAAAACGTACAAAAGGTGAAATGCTCCTAATAAACTATCAACGGTAGATGAGTGTAAATTTCCATGGCTCAAGAGCCAGCTCTAAGTCATAATAGAGAGGCATAATAACTAATATAAAAGCACATTGATTCCATCCAACTTCATTACAAATACGTCTAGGTATGAAACGGATTACATATTTTTTAACTAAGCCACAAAGATGCATTTTGAAATCTAAATATACAAGCTATCAGTTCTGGCATATACAATTAAAATGAATCACACTGATACGACATTGAAATACCTGCATAAAAATTAATAAGACTGATGATAAGTCTGAGGGCCATGGTATCCCAGTTGCGAGAGCAACGGATTAGAGGAGGGTTGGAAGTTCGAAACTCTGTCCAGCCAAAGACAGTCGTGTACACGGGGATTTGTGAACGTTAAATCTGTCGTGGCCTCAAATGTCCTCACGTTGGCATGTAGGTAGGTAGGCATTTTAATTAACGTCACACTGGAGCAACACAACGGAATATTGGTGACGGCCCGGGATCAATCCCAAAAGGAAAGAACCGAGGACAACACCACGTAATTTTGAACCACGGTCAGATGACGAGGTCAACATCTGATCTGGCACACCCACTCTCCGAACTTATACACGATGCCAACGCGTAGACATTTGAGGCCGCGATAGATTTAAGTGCACCATCCCTCGCGTAAACGACGGTCTTTGGTTGAGCAGAGTTTCGAACTGGTCAACCTCGGACCCGACTGTTAATAGAATCAGGTGGATAGAAGCTAGATTGAAACACTGCCCCCTTCTCTATAAAATACGATCAACTGAATCCAGTAAGCGGATGTGCCTTACCCTATCTTCTTTTCCTATTACTCCGCTGATCGTAAATTCATTTGTTATTCATCGAACAAGGGCAGCCTAAACAAAAGTTCGATGAAATATTCATTAGGCTTGAGTGGAGTCATCATTTATTTTCGTTTTTCTAACATCGCTCTTCCATTTTTTTTGTTTTGTTTACCAGGAGCGCGGTTTAAAATAGGAACACTGTTGTATCGTGTTCATTCCCGTGATGAATGTAGAATTTCCTTTTTTCCGGTTCTCTCTCTACTAGTCGTTTGTGGGGAATGTTTTAGAGAAATGAATGGGCAGTTGCCTTTTTGGAGTTGGAAATACGTTGCGTGATTCCTTGAGACTATTGTATTGAAAATTTTTTAATATCTAATGCAAAAAAGGGCTGATGTTTCTTCTGCTTCGGAATATTGCATTGAAAAAATGTTTAGTAGCAAGCGTGGGAGGGGAAAAAGATTGATATCGATAATAATGAATGGATAGGGAAAAAATTCATGTAAAAAATGTATAATTTTCCCAATTGGTTGACTAGAGTTATTTATAAAGACTGTGATAGGGAGGGAAATAGATGATACAAAAACTTCAGATAGTAATACGAGAGTGAGAAAAGGTATAAACAGAGATGAATGGAAGAAAGAAATGAGCCAAAAGCGAATAAAAGAAAAAATGGAAAAAAAATTCAGAGAAAGAAAAGTTGACCAAGAAAAGATATTCCTGAAGGGGAATCTAATAGTGGAGGAAATAAGAAAGAACAAGATAAAATAGAAATTATAAAGAGAAAGAGCAACCAGGAAAAGAGAAAGAGGTAAATAAGGAAAGAGAGAGATAGGAGACAGAGGATAATTAATGAGAAAGAGAGAGAGAGAGAGAGTAAATTGATATATATATCTATCTATCTAGATAGATAGATAGAGAGAGAGAGAGAGAAAGAGAGAAAGGAATATTGACTGGAAAAAAGAGAGGAAGAGTAACTTAATAAATAAATAGATAGATAAATATAGAGAGAAAAGCATATTGATTGAGAAAGAAGAGAATTAGAAATGAGGGTGTCAGACAATAAGGAATTGAACTGGAGTAAGAGAAAGAACAAGGTCGAGAGAAGATGATCCGGCAAAAACGAGTTAAAAATAGAATGAGCCAGACAGAGAGAGAGAGAAAAGAATAAGAAATATAGTGATAAGATAAAAGCAAAAAAAAAAATTGTATGTTGGGTCGAGGACACAAACCGTAATTTTGACGTGAATACTCGGGCCTGATTTTGGGTTGTGGAATCAATGAAGCACGTATAGAAAGTTTGAACGATTTTATTGTGAATATTCAACAATTACTTTACAGTTTGAGCGATTAAAGTGCAAGTTGAGAGAGAGAGATATATTAATATTAAAGGTAAGTTTGTCAATTTAAGGCCTGTGATTGTAGCGTAGTTGGGTAGCTTTCGAATGATACCACTTACTCAGTCCTCACTCAGCGCAATCCAAAGTTACACTGGCTCAGAATTAGCCCAGCACCGTAGAATTTCGGCATTTTGCGGACCCCCTCCCCACACTCAGTGTCCCTGCGCACTCGGTCCGAAGGTCATGCCAGGTACGGACATTCTTTGTCTACACGACGCTATGTTTATCTTCTGGATGTTTGTTTCTTCTAGTTATGAAATCATAAGCCAAACAATTGTAACGCTTTTAGTAACGCACGACTTTTCATGCATCCCCCAGCAATGTTCCGATTTTAAAGAGATGTATTTAAGTAAAAAATACAGAAACATTGATGTAGGTAGGTATTTTAATTAATGTCGCACTGGAGCAACACAACGGGATATTGGCGACGGTCCGGGACCAAAGCCAAAAGGGAAAGATCGGAGACACCAAGTAATTTTGAACCACAGTTAGATCACCGGCGACGATCCGGGATCAAATCCGAAGGGAAAGGTCCAAAGACAACATCACTTAATTTTGAACCACGGTCAGATGACTAGGTCATTTGAGCTGGCACCCCACTCTCCAAACTTCCACACCAGTGAGGCCATTTGAGGCCATTTGGTTGGATTCGAACTCGCAACCCTCCGGTTGCTATTCCGTTACTCTTCCAATCGGGTTACCGCGGCCCCAGAAATATTGAGAAAAGAAAGAGAAATAGAAGAGAGGAAATAAGGAAGAGGTAGAGTGAGATATAAAGGAAGTTGAAGAGGAAAAGGCAAAAGGAATAGAGGGAGAGACCCAAAGAAATAAATGTTGAAAATGTTGAGAAATATATAAAATAAAAAAGGATGTAAATTGCGGAACTACAACGTGAGGAAGAGGCTAGAAAATGTGTAGCAGGAATGAAAAGGGGAATCATGTTTCTCTCGGTGGAAATTAGTTAGTTATAATTGAATAGAATTTTCTAAAAATACAATGCATAGAGACAAGTGGAGAAATGCAAGATTGCAACTACATTATTTTGGACTTTAATATATTATGAAAAAGTATATATGCACGAATAGAAATAAGAAACTAAATTGTATAGTTTAAAGTAAGATAGAGAGTAAAAAAAGCGGCGTTAAAGTCGAGTTTTTGAAAAGGCTTGTAGTAAACAAACTAAGTTTGGGAGCATCAAAGTGTCACTTAAGTTTCCCTCAAAATTGCATAAGTCTCAAAACATTTGATGAAATTACATATTTAAATTATTTACTTTTTTCAGAGTTTTTCCTGTTTGTTCTCTTACTTGAACTTGTCATTTTCACCAAATATTAGCAAATTATACATTTTCTCCAGGTAAATGTTCCCGGAATATTAACACTCCTGCTGGTTCTCGCCTTTAGCAAAACTGACCACATATTGATGAACGAGATATCTATTTTTTAGAAATAAAGCTGACCAGATTTGATCTTGTCATCATCCAAATACTGGAAATATCTCGATGACAACATATCTCGTCATTAGCAAAATTAATTAGATCTTGATGGACGAGATATCTCGTCAAAAGCACTGGGACGGTTAAATATGCAGTGAATTTAAAAAATACTTTCATCGCACGATTTCATATATATCTTGAAATTTATAAGTGAACCCGAATCTCCTTAGCATATCTTACTAATTAAAAAGCCTGAGTCTGAATTCAGAGTACTAAATTTGAAACACGTTTCCCACTTGTTTTAAAAGCGAGGTTTCATATTTCTCAATGGGTTTTGTGCAGGATAATTTCTGTTCTTACGTGAATCGATACTTCTAGGTGTAAAACATTGCTTTGAATACCTTGAATTATTTTTTGAGAAATAGTTTCGTCTCAAATGCTATCAAGAAAAGTGTAAAATCAATGAAATAAAGAAGGCATGAAAGGTTTAAATAGTATCTTATTTGTTTCTTGAATTCTCTTATGTGTATTTAAGTTTTGATTCCTTTCTTTCCCTCCATGCACGCTGAAAACCTGCACAAAGACTCTATGGTCGGTAGAGTCTGTTTTGTGAACTGAGGATTGCGAGTTCAAAACTCGATCCAGCCAAAGACCGTCGTGTACGTAGGGAATGATGCACGTTAAATCTGTCGTGGCCTCATATGTCCTTACGTTGGCGTAGTGGGCAAGTTTGGAGTAGGGGGTGCCAACTCAGATGTTGACCTCGTAATCTGGTTCAAAATTAAAAGTTGTCCTCGGATCTTTATCATCATGGTTGTTCTCTGACCGTCGCTAATAGCTCGCTGTGTTGCTTCAGTGCAATGTGAATTCAACTACCTCCCTGCATTATTTGTTTCTTGAATTCTCTCAAGAGTATTTCAGGTTCGATTCCTGCAACTTAGCCTGTATGTATTTCTCTCTTTTGTGTCAGTAAAGCTTTCCTTGATACATTTGACGGATGTCTCAAAATCAAGTAGGAAAGGCCGAAGAAAATATTTCTCTTCGATCTTTTATCAAGACTTTGAATTTATTGTTCCTACTTATCCTTGACAGATGGCACCACCATCGAACAAATACGATTGCTATTAATGGGTCGATGAAGAAAAGGTAACTCGATGTATTTTAATTTCTGAGACGAGCTAGCGGGCCCAACATTTCTCCATATTTTAATAAAAAAAGTTTTTGGATAATGTCTTCGTTTCTTTTTTAGCATAGTAAAATAATTTATTCTCCGGATATTTGACATAATTTTTTGGACATATTTTTTAATTCGGATTTTGCCTATTTTACTTTAAACACGAATTCTTAAAACGTTCACTACTCTTCTTTAAACATGAATTCTATAAACACGAACTATTCTTTTTTAAACATGAATTCGTTCAATTTGTATGTGATGCTTGATTGAGAACTTTTCGCATGTTCGTAAATATTACATGAATCTCTAATTGAGAAGATAAGTAATTAATTAACGTCGCACTGGAGCAACAGAGCCTACCCAAGGGTATAAAGAGCGATTTCACTTACATAAATCCCTTCAAAATCCCGCGTTAACGAAAGAATGGACTACTTTTCCGACAGAAAAGGGAACAATGACCAAAACTGCGTCGAGGTATTGATAATTTTAAACACTGTTTCACCCCTCTGTATCATGGATTATTTATTCATTCTTTGGTAAAAATTAGAATCATATTGTTGGTAAAGAATACAAAAGGATTCCATTGTAATCGATCCACCCATTGTGCTTCTCACCCAGCAGTAGACAGAACAGGTAACAATGATCAAACGTAACATGCGTCGATATATCGTTAATTTTAATCACTGTTTCACCCCTTTGTTGTACGGTTTCTTTAGCCAACATCACAGCTGTCACTCTTTTGTAAAATTAGAATTAAATTGTTGGTAAAGAATACAAAAGGATTCCATTGTAATCGATCCACCCATTGTGCTTCTCACCCAACAATACACAGAACATGGAACGATGACCAAAACTAACATGCGTCGAGGTATTGTTAATTTTAATCACTGTTTCACCCCTCTGTTCCATGGATTCTTTAGCCAACAAAACAGCTGTCACTCTTGTAACGGCGGCTAGGGAAACTGACAACCTCTCCGACGGATCAAGTGCCGAAAGGAAAAGACCACATCGAAACGATCACCACGGCAGCCGAAAGAGATAGGGGGGCTGATATTCTGGCGGCGATCGTGCCGAAAAGAACGACCAACCCGAGATAGCTTTTTAACGGCAGTACCGATCCCAAGGGGCGAAATCGTGGGTGGCTTCGAAACAAAAGGCTGGCGCTTTTCTGTCGCTCTCTATGACATTTCGAGAGAAAATGGTAAGGTGATGAATTACGATGACCATTTCCGACAAGGGTTTATGGTCCCCTTTCAAGTCCGCCGAAGTCTGACGTAAAAGTCAAGGGGAGAGGTCAACGTGCGAGAGCCACTCGGGAAGGTCCGAAGATGGTGAGATATTCAACAGCCAAATAGCACCGACTAAGAGGCCGACCAGAAACGAAAAGGAGGAGTCGAGAAGCACCCGATGTATATAGTTTTTGAGATCTTAGAAAAGAGAGGACAGAAGAGAAGAGAAGAGAGGGAACAAGGGAGAGACCGTTTTGGAGAGAGACGAAAGTCGAACGAGAAGTGAACACCCGTTCACTCTCGGCAAAAGATCTGCCATCTTTCGGGAGAGCTCATCCGAGCTCGAAAAGGTCGATTTATCCCGCCCTGGGATTCTATACTCGCCTGAGTATTTTATTGAGAAAGGCTCGCCCGTAGCCGCGAAGGAAAATCCTCGACAAACCTGTGCTCGACCTAGTAGTGGAGATTGATCTCATTCGAACTGGAAAAGACTGACATATCCTACCTTGGAACTCCATACTCATCTGAGTAATTTTATTGAGAAAAGGCTCGCCCGTAGCCGTGAATTAGACTCCTCCGAGTAATTTGTGAGAGGCTCGCCAGCAGCCATAAGAAGCGTCTTGATAAAACTTTGGACTTTCCAACGAACTATCTTTAAATGAAACCTTCATTCATTTTACCGACTAATTGTACAAAAGTTGTAAATAAAATCCATTGTCTAGAAACGGATACTTTTGAATGGTACCTAGTCTAAGCTACCCGGGAACCAAGACGTTACACTCTTTTGTAAAATTAGAAATAAATTGTTCCTAAAGAATACAAAAGGATTCCATTGTAATCGATAAACCCATTGTGCTTCTCACCCAACAATAGACAGAACAGGGAACAAAGACCAAAACTAACATGATTCGATTTATTGGTTTTTTAATCACTGTTTCTCCCCTCTATTCCATGGATTCCTTAGCCAACAATACAGCTGTCACTCTTTTGTTAAATTAGAATTATATTGTTGGTTAAGTATACAAAAGGATTCCATTGTAATCGATCCACCCATTGTGCTTCTCACCCAACAATAGACAAATCATGGAACGATGACCAAAACTAACATGCGTCGAGGTATTGTTAATTTTAATCACTGTTTCACCCGTCTGTTCCATGGATTTTTTAGCCAACAATACAGCTGTCACTGTTTTGTAAAATTAGAACAATATTGTTGATAAAGAACACAAAAGGATTCCATTGTAATCGATCAACCCATTGTGCTTCTCAACCAACAATTGACAGAACAGGGAACAATGACCAAAACTAACATACGTCGATTTATCGTTTCTTTTAATCACTGTTTTACCCCTCTGTTCCATGGATTCTTTAGCCAACAATAGATCTGTCACACGTTTGTAAAATTAGAATCTAATTAATGGTAAAGAATACAAAAGGATTCAATTGTAATCGTTCCTCCCATTGGGCTTCTCACCCAATAATAGACAAATCATGGAACGATGACCAAAATTAACATGAGTCGAGGTATTGTTAATTTTAATCACTGATTCACCAATCTGTTCCATGGATTTTTTAGCCAACAATACAGCTGTCACTGTTTTGTAAAGTTAGAATAATATTGTTGATAAAGAACACAAAAGGATTCCATTGTAATCAATCAACCCATTGTGCTTCTCAACCAACAATAGACAGAACAGGGAACAAAGACCAAAACTAACATGCGTCGATTTATTGGTTTTTTAATCACTGTTTCACCCCTCTATTCCATGGATTCTTTAGCCAACAATACATCTGTCACACCTTTGTAAAATTAGAATCTTATTAATGGTAAAGAATACAAAAGGATTCAATTGTAATCGTTCCTCCCATTGTGCTTCTCACCCAATAATATACAGAACAGGGAACAATGACCAAAATTAACATGCGTCGAGGTATTGTTAATTTTAATCACTGATTCACCAATCTGTTCCATGGATTTTTTAGCCAACAATACAGCTGTCACTGTTTTATAAAATTAGAATAATATTGTTGATAAAGAACACAAAAGGATTCCATTGTAATCGATCAACCCATTGTGCTCCTCAACCAACAATAGACAGAACATGGAACGATGACCAAAACTAACATGCGTCGAGGTATTGTTAATTTTAATCACTGTTTCACCCCTCTGTTCCATGGATTCTTTAGCCAACAAAACAGCTATCACTGTTTTGTAAAATTAGAATCATATTGTTGGTAAAGAATGCAAAAGGATTCCATTGTAATAGATACACCCATCGTTCTTCTCACCCAACAATAGAAAGAACATGGAACAATGACGAAAACTAACATGTGTCAAGGTATTGTTAATTTTGATCGCTGTTTCACCCCTGTTGTAAGATTAGAAGAGTTCAATTACATTGTTGTAGACTCGAAAATGCTTCCACTGTTTTCCACTGCAAATTTCATTGTCTTCTATTATTGCCCAATCGACTGTTTTCGAATGTTCCGTTTAGATTTTTTTCTTTCAGGTATGGTCTCCATTCAATGATGTTTTAACTGTTGTAGTCCAAGGAATGGAGGTATTTTTTTCCTTTTTGTCGTTCTGATTGACAACGTATGACCACGCCAAGACCAGGATTCGAATTCAGAGCAAGAATTCACTTGTCGCCCTCATAAGATGTCGTAGGATATTACGATATGACTTTTTATAACACATTAAGATTTCCATATTTTGTTGAACTATCGTTACTTCTGCAATGCTCTTCTTCGATAGAATATAGGTAATATTATATTTCGAAGAAACCTATACTTTTCGAATATTTCTTTTTTCGCTACTTCTGGGTTCATTTCTTGCGAAACGACATCCGAAGACCATTCCAAGGGGAACGCAATGGAGGAACGAGATTAATTGGGATGTAAAAAAGTTCCCCTTTTGGTTTTCTTGCGCTGTGAGGCGCATCCTCACCGCCCGATAACCAATAGGAGGTGATAACCTGGGAAGAACACCACGTGTAGTTGGAGACTTCGAATTTTTAGAGTTCGATTTTTATATTATATTAAGAGTAATTAATATTGTTTCCAAACTGAGTTCTATGCACAGATAAATTTATTTGACATTTTTTTCTCTACAAAAAATTCGAATTCGGATAAAAGGAAAATTTTAATTGGGGAGACAAACCTGCATAGAGTTCTATGAATGGCAAAACGTTTCTGCAACTGATTTGTTGAGGAATATAGGTCATTTGAAAAACAATTAACGATAAAGGAAGAAAACAACCAGAAAGTCCATTTGTTAGTCGAATTGTTAGTTGATTTCTGATTCAGTAGGCTTTGGGTTGGAATACTAGTCTTGTGGCATGGATGTTGTTCGTATTCGACCTTGTAGTGATCGCTATTATTAGCCCTCGTCTGGTAAAACATGCACCTGGAAATAGGAATACAAGCACTTCCCCCACAACGGGGGTTAAGAAACGTACCCAAAGTGTTTCATACTACCCACCATTTGAATCGGGATGGTGTACTTAGCGACAACCTTGGGTCCTTCAGACTTCGAAACGAAATGTGTTTTTTGGTATGTGTTGACGGTATTGTTAATTTTAATCACTGTTTCACCCCTCTGTTAAACGGATTCTTTAGCCAACAATACTGTACCAAATCGAATGCTAAACCTACCGGCTTCACACTCGTCGAGAAAAATTAATATAACTCGGGGAATATACCACATATAAAGAAAACGAAAGCATCTGCTAAAAACACAGCATTTTTTAATATTCCACTTCGACTACACGCCGTCATTAGCACATACAGACTGACGATAGCATAACAGATACAAAAACACATGTGGCGCCGTTGCCACCTCTGACAACCCAAAAGAAAAACAAAAGTCGAATAGTTTTTACAGCTAGACTGAACAAATACAGCTGTCACTCTTTTGTAAAATTATAATTATATTGTTGGTAAAGAATACAAAAGGATTCCATTGTAATCGATCCACCCATCATGCTTCTCACTCTACAATAGACAGAACAGGGAACAATGACCAAAATTAACATGCGTCGAGGTATTGTTAATTTTAATCACTGTTTCACCCCTCGCTTCCATGGATTCTTTATCCAACAGTATAGCTGTCACTCTTTTGTAAATTTCAAATTATATAGTTAGTAAAGAATACAGAATGTTTCCATTGTTTTACATTGTAATCGATCGACCCATTGTGCTTCTCACCCAACAATAGATTTCACTCTTTTGTAAAATTAAAATAGTTCAATTACATTGGTATTTGGTATTTTGGTATTTTCAATTAACGTCACACTGGAGCAACACAATGGGCTATTGGTGACGGTCCGGGATCAATCCCAGAGGGAAAGATCCGAGGACAACACCACGTAATTTTGAACCACGGTCAGATGACGAGGCAACACCTGAGCTGGCACCCCACTCTCCAAACTTCCACACCACGCCAACAAATTCCATTGTAGCTAGACTCGAAAATGGTTCCATAGGGCTATTGGTTCAATCCCGAAAGGAAAGATCGAGGACAACACCTCGTAATTTCGAAAAATAGTCAGAAGATGGTGTCAACACCTGAGCTAACTTCCACACAACGCCAACGTGAGGACCTTTGATGCCACAACGCATTTAACGTTTACCAGTCCCTGTGTATACACGACGGTCTTTGATTGGAGAGAATTTCTATCTCGTAACACTCCATTTACTAGTTGATTGATGTATCACACCTTCTGCAGAAAACTGACGCAACTTGAAATGAAGATTTTATTTTTTCAATATCAACAACGAATTCTTTTTTGTTAAAATAAACCAGAAGATGAAACCAAGAGACATTCGGATTTAAAAATGAATATACACAAGAATTATATGTACTATTGTATCGTAAGTTAATTTTTGTAATGGTTACTAAGTTCGCCATAATACTTCCCGTCCAGAATTTAGAGGTAGACGAATTCGATAGATGCCACCACTAGTTGAGTGACTGCTATTTGCATGAGACCGTGTGAGAGCTGTATTAAGATCACGGGTGTACTTTCTCATAAGTGGCCAAGCAATTTCAAGACTGTGATCGTAATTGTCCTGTGTTGCCTTTAGCAGCAGATTGTGAGTCACCTCGTGAAGAGAACGCTGGGCTGCAACGAATGGAGTAAAGCCGTGATAGGAAAATGAGCTGTGTCTGTTATCACATAGCTTCAGACGGTTGTTTAAAGTGATTAGCATCGCATTGGAAATTCAACTATTCATCGCGGGCCACCACCGAAGTTAATAAAGTTTGCGTGTTCAATTCCGTCGGTCACCAATTTGGTAAGCTCGGTTTGAAACGGTTCGACTTCGTTCGCCAAAAAGTACTCCACGGTAGAGTTGGGTTACACCGCTATATATATACTATTGCGTCGTAAGTTAATTTTTGTAGTGGTAGATAAGTTCGCCACATGTGCTTAGAAATGTCTATTCTTTTAGTTGCGAAATTTACTTTTTTTTTGAGTTATGACAATTTTTCAGGAATGCGTTCAATTGTCACATTGGAGCAACACAACAAGCTATTGGCGACAGTCAGGGATCAAACCCGAAGGGAAATATTCGAGGCCAGCACCACGTAATTTCAAACCACGGTCAGATGACGAGGTGAACTGGCATCCACTCTCCAAACTTCCACACCACGCCAAAGTGAGGACATTGGAAGCCACGACGGATTTAACGTGCACCTGTCCCCTTCCAACACTGTGTTTGCAAATGAAGGCCAATTTGAACTTATTAGAAGAGCTTTCAGTCATCATGGCACTACTACACTGGAACTAATTCAATGTAGCTTGAAAGTTACCTTTACCCATGAATTCGACCTTTCATTTGAGATCGCTTATAATAAACGCAATGGGCTGGGGCACGTTAAATATGTCGTGGCCTCAAATGTCATAACGTTGGCGTGGTGTGGATGTTTGGAGAGTGTGTGCCAGTTCAGGTGTGACCTTGTCATCTGACCGTGGTTCAAAATTACGTGGTGTTGTCCGCGGACTTTCCCTTTGAATTTGATTCCGGATGGACGCCAATAGCCCATTGTGTTGCTCCAGTGTTACGTTAATTAAAATACCTACCTACCCGGACCGTCTCCAATTGTCTGTTGTGTTGCTCCTGTGCGACGTTAATTAACATACCTACCTACCCGGACCGTCTCTAATAGCCTGTCGTGTTGCTCCAGTGTGACGTTAATTAACATACCTACCTACCCGAACCGTCTCTAATAGTCTGTTGTGTTTCTCCAGTGTGACGTTAATTAACGTACCTACCTACCCGAACCGTCTCTAATAGCCTGTCGTGTTGCTCCAGTGTGACGTTAATTAACATACCTACCTACCCGGACCGTCTCTAATAGCCTGTCGTGTTGCTCCAGTGTGACGTTAACCGGACCTACCTACCAACCCGGACCGTCTCTAATAGCCTGTTGTGTTTCTCCAGTGTGACGTTAATTCAACAAGCCCTTACCTCTTAAAAATTGTATAGGAGGAAATTTCGAAACACCCCATTTAAATCACCCAAATCATGACTGCTTCAATCTCTTATATTTCCTTTATTAAAAAGAAATGAATTTAGAGTAAACCTCATCATTAAATGTATTCTGGTGTCAACCCGTACAGGGAAAAAATGTGTTTCGCCGCTGATAAATGAAGTAAACTCGTGCGCGCCCGCTAATATTTAAAACGGGAAGAGTTAATAATCGCATTTAATATGAAACGCGTTGTCCTCATTACACAGGAAAGCGCACAGTAGCATTATGGGATTCATCACCATTTATCAAGTTTTATTTAAACTGTCCAAAACGAGCAGCAATAACTCACGACCCATTTCTTCTGAATATTTATCAAACTCCGAATGCTCGAGTGTTCGAATTCGAAGCTGCACCGGGTATAATTTCGGAATGAAAAATGTTCGGGAGCCGCGGTTGCTCAGGTATTTCGCGAACGGTGTTGTCTTTGCGCGAAGCCGTTCCGGTTCGAGGGCAGTCCTCTGTTTGGCAGTTGGCTATCGGTGAGAATTTATTCACCGTTCGCTGGAGCGTGTAATGAATTGCTTCACACCGTTGGAAGAGGAGGTTTAAAAATACTCGAGAGTAATTTATCCGAAATCTGTGTCAAGAAGTGAAATTTCACAGCGCGCCGTTGTGCTTTGACAAATGGAGATTTCGGGGAAATTAGAGGCGGTTTCCAGAAGCGGAAAATTGAGAGCAGCGGGTACAAAAAAAGAGGTTTTGCTTTCACTAAGAAGTGATTAGTTTATAGAGAAAAAAGTTAATATTAAGTTCTCTAAAAATAGGAAGGTGCTTTTCTTTCCAGTTGTGAAAGTACACCTGACTTTTGGGGACTTGGGGGAAATAAGATGTTTTTTGTAAATCTAAATATAGGGGGAGCTAGTGTTTTCATAACCTTTTGCGTAACTCCGTCGTGTCTCAGTGGGTATGTCCACTGCACTAGCAACCTACGAGTTGTAGGGGGAGCAGGTTCGATTCCTCCCTAGGTGTGTATTTCTCTCGTGTTAGAAAACTTTCTACGTGTGTGTATTTCCATTACTGGATATTGTCTTATTACATCATTTGATATATGTCTTGTGTCTGGAGCAGCATGGCCAAATATGGCCTCTAGGCCATAAAAACCCAACTAACCAACCGTAACTTGCGGCGTAACGTCGTGCGTTACTCGAATGTGATTTCAAAATCATCGTTTGTATTAAAAATTAACAAACATTGCCAAAATAGCTATAAATCAAATTAGTTTTAGTTCTTATCTGATAGTTTGTCTGTCGGATAGCTTATCTGATAGCTTGTATGATAGTTCTTATCTGATAGCTCACCAGTGGCGGAGTGGCTACAGGAGTCACTTTTAAGAAACTCGTAGACAGAAACGCTTAGTTACGAGTTTGAATCTCGTATGTGGCAAAGTCGGGTTTACTGTTTGAAGCTTCCTGGTATGTTCAAGGCGGCTCATAAATGTGGACCACAGTCCTCTAGGAAGGCAGGACCTTCCACAGTCACGGTGGGTGTGAAGAAGCAACACCTCCCATGGTAACCCCCCGGGACTGCCACGTTCTTGCCAACTAGAGCTTGATGGGTAACACGATCCATAAGCTGACATTGGGAAAAAGTTTCTTTATGTTTATAGGGTTAGTAGTTGAATTAACATTGTACTGGAGCAACACAAAGGGCTATTTGCAACGGGTCTTGGATCCATCCCGAAGAGAAAGATCCGAGGGAACATCTCTTGATTTTGAACCACTGTCAGATGACGAGGCCAACATCTGAGCTGGCTGCAAGCTCTCCAAACTTCCATCAACGTGAGGATATATTAGGGCCAACGTGAGGACAGATTTAACGTGCCCAGTCCAATGCGTTTATTATAAGCGATCTCAAATGAAAGGTTGAATTCATGGGTAAAGGTAACTTTCAAGCTACATTGAATTAGTTTCAGTGTAGTAGTGCCATGATGATTGAAAGCTCTTCTAATAAGTTCCAATTTTCCGGCATTTGCAAAAACAGTGTTGGAACTGATGCATGTTAGGTAATTTTATTTTAACCGATTTTAGTAAATAGTTCTTCACTTTCCATTTTATATAAATGGTTATCCAATCTCAATTTTAACAGTGGATTTTTGTAAATGCCTCGACAAAATATGAATCTTGGATATTTGTTTTAAGTGTACGAGGGTAAGTCAAAATTTATCCGCACTTTCGCTTTAGTACATCTTTCGGTTTGTCCCACTGCCTTTTCTGCGCATGCATGCTTAGAGTTGATACTACTGTGGTCCCTTTACTGAAGTTTGAACATGATAGCGTCATTTTTCTTGCTTCTGCTTCGGTGTAAACATGGCCGCTCCACTAGCAGTGGAATAAAGAGCAGTGATATTATTCCTATGGTCGGAAGGTGTGCCAGGGGCTGAAATTCACCGAAAGCTTACTACACAATACACGAACAGTGCTCTACCATCTAGAAGTGTGTAAGAGTGGATCGAGAAGCTTAAAAGAGGCCGGACAAGCGTGATGCACGAAGTAGGAGCAGGACGTCTGTCAATTTCCACCACAGACGAGAAGATTCAGGAAGCTCGAGAAATGGTACTTGCAAATACGCAAGCTTGTAGACCGCTGGACCAAGTGCATCGAAAAGGAAGAAGATTAGAAAAATGACGAACTTGTTCAACCCCTACATTTGTATAAATAAATTGAAAAAATAAAGTGCGGATACGTTTTGACTTTTCCTAGTATCTACAGGGTGAGTCTAAATTGTTTTTACAAAATAAGAGGAGTGATAGTACCCATCCAGACGAGTAATAATTACCATGGAACATAGGGTCGAATTTCACTCTGAGAGGCAGAAAAGAGTAAAGTCGAAACGCGTCGAGCATGAACAAGTCATCGCCTCTGACGTCGTTTCGTACCTGCCTACGTAGCATATCTCATAAGCAAGACCTCAACCCACTGGACTTTTTCTTCTGGGGGCACATGAAATCTTTGGTGTACCAGACGCCTATGGACTCGGCTGAAGATCTCGTAGCGAGAATCGGTGTTGCCGCAGACAAAATTAACGCAACACCAGGTATCTTCGAGAGGGTGCGCCAGCCATTCCTTCGCCGGTATGAACTGTGCAACGACACGCGTGGCCGCCACTTTGAGCACTTGCTGTGAGTTTTTCTCTGATCAATAAATCAGATTGTGCAACTTTTGGTATCGTTCATTCGCTTTCCAAACACTGTTGTAAGTTCATGTTGAAATTCTAATTTGACTCTTTTCTGCTTTTCAGAGTGGAATGCGACCCTATATTCCATGGTAATTATTGCTCGTCTGGATGTGTACTATCACCCCTCTTATTTTGTAAAAAGAATTTAGACTCACCCTGTATACATATAAAGCAGAGTTGGCATCTGTCTGTTGTCTATACAAATCTACACCTTATGACCAATCTACACCAAATTTGGAACGCTTATTCTTTGGAACCCTGCGGGTAACGTAAGCTACCTATTAACCACCGTTCTATTTGTCTTGGGAGTGCAGGGGGGTGTAACGTCCCGTCAACCTGGACAGAGCACTTGCTAGGGGGCGCTCTCTCCCGGTCTGGCTTTGCAGATGTCAGTTAACATCTACAGGAGTCGCCTCTTTAGATGACCTTGGAGTTTTTTTTTGTAATCTTAGTATGGTGCAATCGCAGATTTTGTGGCTGCGCTGAAAATCGCTCAGTATCATATCGTTTATGTATACCGTCTGTAAATTCTGAAACTGTAGCTTTATTATTGGAATGTAAATTTTTATGATAATGTAAGATTATTTTCATAGAAAGTCTTTTTTTTATCGTCGATATGGTACAGGGAGCTAAAGACAATTCGAAATTCTCATAGGAATAACATTGCGCATTTATAAGATCAATGTCAGACCAATTCACACTAAATTTGGTACATTCATCCTATAGAATTCTGCGGGACACATAGGCTATATATTAACCCCGTTCGATTTGTCCTGGGTCTGCAGGGGGCTAAAAGCAATTTGAAATTTATTCAGCTAGCAATATTATAAACAGGAATACCAAGAACTCGTTTGACTGATCACATACACTCAACTTCGAAATATTACCTTTATGGTTTCGCCTGCAGCTTTTCAACAAGCATTTTTAAATGCATATAAATGACTTAGAAAGGCGTGAATGAACATGAAAAAGATTAGTTTTTGAGCGACTTTCTTTGTAATGGAAAGAAAGAGAAGCGGAAAACCACCTCCTGACCTGGAAACCTACACGTGAAATAAATTCACGTTCCAAATGAACAAGCATTGGTAAGCAGAAGAAAAATATCATTTCGTTGTTTAATAATGCAATTACTACAGAAACAAAAAGTAAATTGTAATTAAAGCTAATAGAAGGGAAATTCAACTCATTGATGACAACAGCAAAAAAAGGCAAATTCATTCGAGTTTGGATTTTTTAAACTTCAAACTTTATTTTAAAATCAATTTCTTTGCCATTAACACAATTACAGCATAAAAATTCAGGCTTCGACTTTGAGATCAATGGATCGATTTTCTCTGGCCAACGTGTCACCGATATCTTTACACTGAAATAATGCCCGGTACGACACAGATAAGAAATTTTTTCATTCTTACGTCTGTATGTAAGATACATGGAAGAAAAAAACGTAAAACAACCCACATACATCCAATATAGGTGAGACAAACGACTAATACAACAACCTGTAGCTATTTTGAGATCGGTTGAGAGAAATTCTTTCCAATATCGCTCTTTTTTGGAGACAAGAAAAATAGTCCTATACCCAGAGGAGCAATAAAGTTAAGGTTAGGAAGGCTAACTTATGAGAAATGAAAAAAAGTACAATTGTTCATAGTGCACAGATTTTGATTTAATAAAAAAAATAATTAAACACAAAATTGATTGAAAACATTTCAAAACGCAACAAAATATGGTAAAGTATTTTTGAAAATTATACTAAAAATCTGATTGCGATACTAGGGTATATAAGTTGGATAAGTAGTAGCATAAAATTTACATAATTTTCGAATATATTGTGTATTGAGAAGTTAGATATGTAGTATATAATTTTAATAATTTTCGAATATATTGTGTATTAAGTAGTGTATAAATTATATATTTTCGAATATATTGTGTATTAAGTAGTATATAAATTATATATTTTCGAATATATTGTATATTAAGTAATAGTATATAAATTTCATAATTTTCGATTATATTGTGTATTAAGTAGTAGTATATACATCACATAATTTTCGAATATATTGTGTATGGAGTAGTTAGTAGTATAGTAGTTTCCTGTACCTATGGTAGTATATAATTTACATAATTTACAAATATATTGTGTATTTAGTAGTATACAATTTACATAATTTCGAATATATTGTATATTAAGTAGTAGTATATAATTTATTTAATTTCCGAATATAATGTGTATTAAGTAGTAGTATATAATTTGTATAATTTTCGAATATATCATGTATGAAGTAGTTAGATAAGTAATAGCACGAATGATACCACTTACGCAGTCCTCACTCTAAGTAATCCAAAGTGACACTAGCCCAAAGCTCACCCAACACTGTAGAATTTCGACATATTTCCGCCCCCCTCCCCACGCTCAGCGCGCCGGCGCACTTGGGCCGAAGGTCATTTCCCGTACGGACATCCTTTGTCTACACGACGCTATATTTATCTTCTGGATGTTCCCTCTAGTTTTGAAAATCATGAGACAAAACAGTCGTAACGTTTTTTTTGTAAAGCTCTACCTTTCATGCATACATCCAGTACTATTCCAATTTTACAGACGTATTCACGTCAAAAAAGGTATAACTTTTTCCTGATTGTTTTCGACAAGGAATCGCATGGTTAGTCTAGTGCGGTGTATCCTGACCACCTGTATAGTTCAATGGATAAATATTGAACATTATAGCAACTTATCAGGAAAGATTTATAAAAGTCAAATAAAATCTCAGGACGAGATAAAGCATTTATTTATAGACAAGAAAAGAAAACGGTACACATGACCAAACGGGCAACATAACGATTGCCCTCTCGCTTCCAAACATTAACGACGCTCTCGCTTTCAAACGGAACAGAAACAGACCATAGCACTTTCAAACGGGGCACATGCGCAGAAGAAAGCACAATCATGTGCCATTGGAAACAGGTGATACACAGTTCCTCGTTCCGAGTGGAGAGAAGAAAAACACTAGTGTTCTGCTAGAACATTATTTTTCTACATAACAAAAATTTCAAACACTGGAGGAACTTATTTATTTTGCTTCATTCATTCCCATTTGAATGCCCATCGCAAAACTCGGAAACTTACCGATAACAAATATCTTTCTCATAAGGGCTATTAACGAACTTTTTTCTCGTAACTTTACAGCATTTAAGAGGACGTAGAAATGAAAACTGAAACGGACATTTAGAAAAAGGAGTGAGTCCTTCAAAACCAACTCGTTTATGTTCACATAATGCATATTTTAAACAATTTCGCTGCCTTTATGGAAGCCATTAAATTAATTGTCAAGTGGAAACATATGAAGAGTGACTAAAGTTCTCGCTCCTTCCAAACCTTCCAGTGAATGGGAACTTTTATAATTTTCCCTTTATTTCACTGATAATGTGTTTCAGATAACAACAGAAGGTAACAACAATGGAGTAAAATACTCCATTTTCATCTCTTTTATTGTGTATTAACAAAATATTAGATATGTGAGGCTTTGTATGTCAAGTTAAATATAGATGGCGTTAATGTTTTTCTGGCAGAACGCGTTTCCTGTCCCTATCAAGGAAGTGATGTTACTTGGCTACGTTTTAAGGTAAATCCATTATCTACCACCCCTTAGGGCACACCGCCTTTGAGATTGTACGGGCTTAACTGTCCACTGCCGGGATGCCCAAGCGCTCTTTTTCTGCTATCATCCAATACTCTGGTCCTCAATGACTCGTTTTCCCCCTTCATGACATTTTTACTAGACGTTGTCCTGTGTTTGATGCAGCTTGACCAAATCCTTGCGCCGTAAAACGCCAAGCAACCAACTAACCAACCAATTATTTACCGAGCGAGAGCGCTGGATAACTGGAAGTGAAATCCCCGTCTTCCGTTGGTGCGTTTGCTTACGATGTTATTTCAACTGATAACGTTGAATGCTGCAGTCGAAAAATCTTCAAATTTCTGTAACTGATATTCGCTTTTTTAATTACTTTATCCAATCAAAAATGAAATAAAATGCAATCCTTTGCTCTTGATTTGGTATAAAATACATGATTATAATCCCATCAAAACAGCCCAAAATAACCTAGTATTCATGCTTGATTAGTTTCGAGTTACAAACACTTTCGCATGGGACGCTGTAGTCCAATTGATAGCAGATTGGCAACCGGAGGGTTACGACCCGATTCAACCAAAGATCGTCGTGTAGGTAGATGCTGGCGTACGTGAAATCTGTCGTAGTCTAAAATGTCCTCACGTGGTGTATAAGTTTGGAGAGTGGGGTGCCACCTCAGGTGTTGACCTCGCCATCTGACCTCGGTTCCAAATTACGAGACGTTATCTTCAGATCTTTCTTGGATTGATCAGGGATCTCTTTTTCGGGATTGATCTCTGACCGTTACCAATAGAACATTGTGTTGTGACCTTGAATTCAAGTATCTACATATATACCTATCATTAAAAAATAGCCGTGCCTTTCGCCTACAAATTCAGTGATATAAGCTCTCCGATTTTCCCGTGTATATCATGATGTTATAAAGTGCTTAGCCAAGAATTCAGTTGAATTTGATCAAAATGTTCCTGAATTCCATCCAATATATGTCTTAAAGCAATTTAGAACGCATCCCAGAACGGAATAATATTTGTAATGTCAGATTTCGCACAAAAATAAATTATAGGTAGAAAAAAATTAAAGGTTAAAGCTGAATCCTAAGGACAAGCGCTCTGAAGTCAGAGCAAGTGTCAGTCTGTACTGGTACACAGCTCATTGAAAGATTGTTAGGTAGAGACGGATTTGATTGGTTGGCCAGGTTGGTTGAGTGATTGCAACACTCGTTTGGAGAGCATTTAGTTCGATCCCCGCATGTATAGAGATTTCCTGTTTTCTTCAAACTTGACAAATATAGATACGATACTACTTTGTTTTTGTTCTTTCAAGCTAGGATACTTTTATGAAGAATTACCATATTCTATTGTACTAACGGGATATTTATATACAGTGGTATGAGATTAATAAAGAATTTTAGCCCAGGTTTTGAATACTTTAAACCGTACGTTCCGGTCAAATTGACCCAGGGCCTACACTGATTCCCCAAATGGGGTCCTCCACACTCCAAGGGGTCCACCGTCAAGAATGGGATTAAGAAAAGATACATCTATTATTAAACAGTTTTATCCCTAAATTATTAACTGCACATTTAAACAATTATATTTACTTTAAAAGTGTTTTATACTGTCAACTACTAATTTCACTTCATTTCAAAAAGTGTCATTTATTTGAAAAATGTTCTTTTTTAATATTTCTTGCCCCCCCCCCACACACACAGAGGTTGATCGAATAGGGCTCCGCATTTTGTGAGGCCGGCTTTGATTGGCAATCGTGTAAAAAAAGATGGCCGTAATGATACGATAAGAAAATAAAAAAGTAGAGTCAACAATGGCAATCTTTTTAATGACCTGGATATTGTAGTAAACTTTGCCGATTTCACCACTTTGGTCATCACCTATGGAAATGTCCATTCACCACACCTACCCTGTCATAAGATGTTATATCGCCAAACGAAACTATAAAATGCCAAATCAGCCAACCAAGTCGACTTTTTACAGAGCAGTCACGTGACTACTAGTCGATATATTGGTCGCACTTTTTGAAGCTCCTCTCAACAGCAATGTTCTGTCTACTTATATTTCACGTCTATGAGAACGACAAGCCAAAACACTATAACTTCTCAGTTTTCCACATATAACTGTTTTAAAACAAGGTTTGACAGCTACCACTTCAAACAATTCATAGAATTACCCTAAGTCTAAATAACTTTTATGCAGATAATTAAATTTCGATCAAATAATAACATTGCCCATTCAAACTAACATCGTCACCCTCCTCTGCTCACAGCATCTTCTGCAAGAAGATGCTAGGAGCAGAGGATGCTGAATTTAAATGAACAAGGAAGATTTTTGTAGACAAGATAAATTTATCCGCAGAAAAATATTACGCTACCCTAAATTTGTATAGTATAAAATTGCAACCCTTCAAATATGGAAATTTTTTTCAAAAATAGGCTCTTACACTTGGGATTTTATTTGGAGGATATGCGAAAAATATTGGGAAGATTAAATGCAAATAGGAAAAATATACTCATCAACACAAGTTCTGAAACTGGTTTCACGAATACACCTCAATGAAAATTAAAATTAACCGCACAAAATTTTCTTGTAGTTTTGGCTACTTGAAACTTTTAATGATGTCCTCCACTCTAAAAAATTAACTTATAAAAACAAAAAACGAAGAAACAGTGCACCTAATCTCAACTATGAAGTACTTTCTGGTGAACTAAAATTATTCTGTTTATCAAGCATAAATACATAAGTGACTGGTAGACATGAATATGAGCACGCATGTTTTCAACGAACTAGATGACAAATTCCAAATGGTCTCGCCAAGATGGCGCGCACTTGGATAAATGATCCGTGATGAACAGTTGAACTGCCAATGTGATGTACAACACTTTCTACAACTAATGAATCCCTGTGATAACAGACACTGCTTCTACTCCTATAACGGCTTCACTCTTCGTTACTATGCTTACACTTCTCTAGGCGCCTCACATTTACTAGGAGGCTAAAGACAACACAGGGCAATTAAACAGTCCCAATCCCTCCCATCTAAAAAATTCAGCCACTGATGAATTCTGGGTGGTACCTTTCGCAACTCAGAACTACAAAAAGTAGTTTATTGTATCTGTAGATGGCATTAAATGGGCAGTGAAACATAAAGGTGTCACTACCTTTTATAAAAATAGATTTTTATTGCATGAAAAATATATTCATTTGAGACAAGTGAGAAAAGAAATCCAGTTCTTTGAATTGTGCGTGTACCCCATAAAAGTAGGTATTCCTCCAAACTGAGGAATTCTGGTGCTGCCATCTAACCTTGTAAAACAGTACTACTACTACTTAATTCTAAATATATCAAATTAAGTTTGACTAATGAGAATACGTTTCTTCGTGTATCTATTCTCTTCTTTCAACATTGAAAAACCCACAAGGGTTTTTTCTTTTGTTTTTCTTCATCGTTCATGTTTTGTTAACAGCGTTCATGATAATTCCTTCAGTTTTTTTGTTTTATTTGTTATAATACAGATTACTCGTTTCAGCATTTTTTATGCTGGGATCGGTTTGAGTCATGATCATTTTTTGGGTTTCAGTAAAACAAACCGTTTATTCTGGTGACTCTCTTGACCTAGTAAGCATATTTTCCTTTGTAATGTTTAATAGCTTAAAGAAAACTCAAAATATGAAAGAAAATAAAAATTAAAAGGGGACCAACATGTATCGTTTTAAAATTCTAATACATCCTTCCGACCCATTTAATTCTTCAGTTTTAGAAGTGTGTTTAGGGTTACTTACCATAGACAGAAATATCATTTTTGGTGAATAACCTAATTGAAAATTAGGTATTTCTAAAAACTACAATAGAAACCTCCTGCAAAAGTACTATCCGTGGTACACTAAATATAGCCAAGACGTAGAATTTTAGCGTAAAAACTGCATCATTATAATATTCATTTTGCCCGCTTGATTTTTACTCATACAATAAAACATTTTATCTTCTCCTCACTAGATGGCAGCAGCATAATTAGTACTAGTTTTCGCACGAACGATTTCATACTTGCGAATTTTTTTTAAACCTAACTTTTCTTTAAAAAACTAGACTGTCAGCCAACGCTTTTTAAATCTTTTGTGTGGAAATAGGCATTTCTTTTACACATCTGTCCACAAAGGCACCAACTTGTCCAGTTTTTTTTAAGTAAAGGAAATAAACGGACGAATAACAAATGTAAATGCCATTAAACGAATTCGTCTTAACCCTCTTACCATCATGAGATTTTCGAGTAGTATATGCGTTTTCTCCACAACATGTGATGACTAAACAACTGCATTGATTGGTTGAGAGAATCTTAGGAACCATTCTATTGGTCAAAAATGTCAAAACGCATTAAGTCACACAGGAAAGACTGAAGGTTACAGAATGGATATATGCTTGTAAACCCACAGAGGATTAATGACGGTTTGAGTATTGTAAAAATAATTGTCCATTATTACTTCGAAATCGATTCATGATGGCAAATGGATGCTGTTTTGTCAGAAGTATTATATGTTTTTATTTGATTTCTTTTGTTACGTCACCAAAGTAAACAACACCCGTTTATATCAAGATCTCTTTCTACCCAGAAATGAAACCCGAGGCACAATTTGTAAGATTTTCTTCAGTTTGAGTACAATAAGTACAGTGAAAGTCAGTATAAAGTCAGTGTAATTAAAAGGCAATAAAGTAGGTAAGTAGTTGAATTAACGTCGCACTGGAGCGACATCACAGACTATTGAGGACAGTTCTTAATCCATTCCGAAGAGAAAGATCCAAGGGCAACACCTCGTACTTTTGAACCACGGTCAGATGGAGAGGACAACACCTGAGTTGGCACGCCACTCTCCAAAACTCCTACACCATACTGACGTGAGGATATTTGAGGTCACCATATTTAACATGCACTAGACTTAAATCTTTAGTCTTTGGTTGGATTGAGTTTCGAACTTGCAACCTTTCGGTTGCTAATCCACAACTCTTCCAACCGGGCTATTACGCCCCTCCCCAATAAAAAAAAGACAATGAATAAGTGGTTAGGATATGAATTTTTCAACTTCCTAATTCAAAACATTTGTTTTTCAATTTTAGTTCAGAGCATTGGATTTTCAAATTGTGTAGAAGTTATTGACATTTGTAAATGTAATTTAAATCTTAGTCTTGTCTAAGTTTAGAGTATAAGGTTGGTTATAAGAATTAAATTTTTCAACTTCCAAATTCAAAATACTTGTTTCGTATTTTTATAAGAGCGTTGGATTTTAAGCCGATTAAATGTCGCGAATGTTTCTAAAATTATTTGAAATCTAAATTATTTAGAACTTTTTTGCAATAATCTTCAGATGCTCGAAAAGCTCCTTCCAGTATCACCGTTAACAGCAATGCATTATGATAAAATCGTTAACATGAAATGAATACGATTCTTTGATTGAGAAATTGTATCCCGTGTTAAGCCATCAGCGAAACATAAGAGAACAAGATAGAGGAATTTCGAAGAATTCTAAAACATTTACGTATTCATGAAGAACCATCCCCGGTTCCTCAAGACACTGATTTCATCAAGGAGACACTGATTTCATCAAGGATTGACGAGAAAATTGTGTTCTTATTTAATTTTAGATAGTCAATTAAATGTTCAACCTTGGGAAAGAATTGTGAAGTTATACTTTTCCCAATTCTCGCTTTTATAAATCATCCAAAGGATGATAATTAAAGACTGAAGTAAAGCAATCCAGTAATACTAAGTATTTTGTCTAGTATATTACGTGGAATCTCGAAATGTTTTGGTTTCAAAGTTTTATTGAAAATACTATAATAAAAGGGTGACATGTAGAATAAGATGGGTAGATATGGTAGGTTTTAATTAACGTCGCACTGAAGCAACACAACGAGCTATTCGCGATGGTCCGGGAAAAAACCCGAAGGGAAAGATCCGAGGACAACACCACGTAATTTTGAACCAAGGTCAGATGACGAGGTCACACCTGAGTTGGCACCCCATTCTACAAACTTCCACACCACGCCAACGTGAGGACATTTGAGGCCACGACAGATTTTAACGTGAACCATCCCCCTTCGTACACGGCGATCTTTGGTTGTATTCGATCTCGCAACCCTCCCGTTGCTAGTCCGTTACTCTTCCAACCGGGCCACCTCGGCCCATAAGTTACGTTGCTAGTCCGTTACTCTTCCAACCGGGCCACCTCGGCCCATAAGTTGGGAGGAAACTGGTACAGTTACTTGGGGTGATAGAAATCTCGTTTATACTAATTGGAACATAAATTGGGAGAACTCCTTGGACATCATAATACAGAAATTTCTGAGATGTTATTTGTTCATGAAGTTTTCCCTCAATATTTTTCAGTTGCTTACCTAAAGAATCCAACGCAAGACTGTTTAACCTCTTAAAGCACGAGTTTTTTTCAGAAAAACTGGTAAAAAATGATCGAGTTTTTTTTGACAGAAAATGAATATATAGGTATAGTGCAAGTTATTTTTTGCAATTTCAGTTGTGGGGGGGGGGTGACTAGGGAGCGGGGGGTGGGGTTTTTCCTAATTATACCTTGTAGTATAGTTATGGCTAAAAATATATATAATTCTTCCATGGTAATCGGTGACGATCCTGGATGTTGAAATGCATATCTATTTGTTTCAGTTAGAATTATGTCCATGAGAGAGTTATCAAAAAATAATTCAAAGTATGACAAAACATCATAGCAGTCTGTCAAAGTAAAAGAACAGCCAGGGTTTGCTACAAATGGAAATCTCGGTGGTGCAACATTTGGTTGATTTGTACTAATTTGATACCAATTTCTTGCTACAGTCAAAATCTCGTCATCATTATCTTCAGATTCACTTCCATCACTCAAGAGAT
Source organism: Meta bourneti (assembly GCA_933210815.1). Lineage (NCBI taxonomy): Eukaryota > Metazoa > Arthropoda > Arachnida > Araneae > Tetragnathidae > Meta > Meta bourneti. The sequence continues at coordinate 21,230,419 of OW119929.1, forward strand.
CATCACTTTCATCGCTGAAATTTTCTGATAAATCGGCATATTCAAAATCGTCAGAGTCACTCATTATCAGATAACTTTTTCTAAACAAGTTATAAAAATACTTAGTAAAAATTAATTTCTGGTTAACTGTTTATTTTATGATATTTAACGTAATAAAAATGGATATATTACCTTTTTCACACTAAACAACTGCTTTATAACAAAGAATTCCGGTAAATAAGTTTAATTATAATCTAGCCTATCCATTTTTACTAGAACGGATCTCAGACAATCATTAGAAATAAAATAACGCGAGATACAAGAGTGCCCGTGTAAGACACGGGCATGTGCAAATTTGCCGGTAACTTTTGTCCGTGTCAAACACGGGCAAATGCGTTAAGTGGTTAATAAACAACGTTTTATACACTACTAGTAGAATTACTCGGCGATGCTCGGGTTGAATTGGTTAAATGTTGACTCTATTTCATAGAAAAGTGCAAGCTTCATTTAAGTGTAAAAAAATACTTTTTAACATCGTTTTAACGTTTTCATAGCTTCTACAATTTACTTCGGACGCAAATATGTATAATAATATATCCATCCATATAATCCATTTCATATTCATCACACTCTTGCTGTAAGACAAACTATAAAAGCTTTTTCTGAGATGACTTCAGAAGTCGATTTTGAGTTTTGGATTGATTATGAATGCCAATTAAGTTCATTTTCAGTAAAAATGAGGAACTTTCAGCGTATAGACTTGTTCTCAGTTTTCCAATCAGTATTTATTATTTATGGTACCCTTGCACCATGGATTCGATATTTTCCAATTACATCATCATTGTGAGAGGATGGCAAATGAAACTGTTACGGCATTCGTGGTTAATTTATTTTGAAGCACACATTTTTTCTTGAAAATTCTATTCAGCCGCACGTGGAATAACGGAGCTTGTTTAAAACAAATGCCATCAGTGTTGACAAAACAAACTCAAAATCGATTACACTTTTTACAAAATGACTGCTTTTAATGAAATTTCTATTTTTCAACATTCCTAGTTTACATACTTCCTTACTATGATATTATTCCAAGATCAGCAAAGTCTTATTTAAAATTCGCTTTCCTCCAACAATTTTTTTAAAAATCGAATCCTTAAGGTACTTTTTTCAATTGAGACTAAGTTTCTATATGGAAACCATGTACCTATTTAGAATGATAGATGTAGTTACTTGACTATCGAGTACAGCTTTCAATAATACCCATGAAACATGAAAACCAAATGTAAATTAAATTGATTTTAATCGTCTTGTAATGAAAATATGTCAAAATTTAGAAATATCTTCGAACTACAACGTATGGCTACCTGTTTTGATTTAACGTAACATATCCTATTTTACAATAACTTCATTTTAACTTAACCAGTAATATTAAAATAAGAAGTTATGAATCTTACTTAAAAAGGTTTCCATTTATTTTTATGAAACAGAATTCTACAAACTATAACGTATTTAACCAGACTTAAGGAAAGTTAATCGAAATATAAATATACAATCAAGAAATTACCCATGTCTAGTGGTATTTGGCAGAAAATAATAATTAATAAAAATAATTCATTACAATTTAACTCCTAAATAATATATCTGTAATATGAAAAGTAGTGGAACATATAAATATAAACAGAAACGAAATTCTGGCCATTGAAAAATGTAGAATTCTGAAAATCGAAAGATCTGAGCAAGCGTGTCGAATTTTGACGTCATGGCATTATTCTGAAAGAAACGAGGTATCATGTCTGACGAGGTATCATGTCTTTAGAAGAAAACAAACCACGTCCATCATAAAAAAAATCGCTAATATATTGATGACGAGATATCTCGTCATTAACCCAATTGGTCAGATTATGATGGACGAGATAGCTCGTCTAAACCGCTTGGAGGGTTAATAAGTCAACTTTATTGTTTATTATTACTGCAAAGTGTGTGTCAATTACACTCCATCTCTACTACCCATCTGATTGTCGTTGTTTAAAATATAAGGCTCCAAAACTGGGCCATTTTCTTATTATATATTATATGTCAGTTTTCAAGGCTGTCATCGTTACTTTATTTTACGTTCCCTTGACGACATTTCAACGCCATCCATCATTCTTCTTGATGCTTGTCCCAGTAATGTCACAACATTTTCTTGCTATACCAGAAAATTCAAAATAAAGTTATCTATAATCATAACTTGACAGTTGAAGCTCGATGAGTTTCGGCAAAGTTCTTTTTGGCGAACTCAAAGATCCTCCACCAACACCATTCGCACCAAATAAGAAGTTCCTCGAGGTTTCGTCTCGAACCTTCTCGCACTTTTCAATATAAAACGACACACCAGCCACGAGGGATATATCGCTCCGCCATATTCGCAATTTAAATATTCCTCGCCAGACTATCCGTCTTTCAAAAGTCTCAACAAAGGGTTTCGACTGCGACTGTATAGTTTTTGTAACCGTTTATAGTTTGAGCAATCAAACGGAAATGGAACAATTTTTCAGTTTTGATGAATGAGGGCCGTTTAGATACCTGCGGCGACAGCACATGACGAATGTGTCTGACGGAAACTGGGTTACTTGGCCAGCATAGAAAAGAATATAACTTTCCAAATTTTTTGAAACGACTTTTCTTATGCGATAACGTTTTTGCCTATGTTTAGTTTGAAATCTGACTATCCTGAGTAACTATCCTAACTATAAATGTTTTCGGTTTTGTGCAAGGTAGGTTGATAGGTATTTAAACGCACTGAAGAAACAACGGGCTATTGTCGACGGTCCGGGATCAAAACAGATGGAAAAAATCCGAGGACTACTCCTCTTAATTTTGAACCAGTTTACGAGGTTAATATCTGAGCTGGCACCCCCACTCTCCAAACCTACCCGCCATGCCAACGTATGGACATTCAAGGCCACGACGGATTTTACGTACATCATTCCCTACGTACACGACGGTCTTTGGTTGGATCGAGTTTCGATACCGTCCATTCACAAATCCACGACTCAACCAACACGGGCTACCTGCAACACTAGGAAATTTTGGACGACGGTCAGATGACGAGATCAACGCCTGAGCTGGCTCCCCACTCTCCAAACTTCCACACCACGTCAAAGTGAGGACACGATAGATTTAACGTGACCCAGCCCCTTTGTACACGACGGTGTTTGGTTGGATTCGTTCTCGCAACCCTCCGGTTGCTACTCAGTTACTCTACCAACCGGGCTCCCCGCGGCCTCGGTTTTGGGTAAGATCATGTCTTTTACCATTTTTCAAATAAGGTAGGTAGGTAGTTAATTACCTTCCCAATGGAGCAACACAACGGGCTATTAGTCCCGGGATCAGTCCCGAAGTGAAATATCCGAGGACAACACCTCTTCATTGTAAACCACGGTCAGATGACTAGGTCGCACCTGAGCTGGCACGCCACTCTACAAACTTATACATCATGCAAAAGTGAAACGAAAAAGGTAGTTTTGAGCACATCACGTTGTAAATTCTAATTTGTTAAGCTTCATTATAAAAGACAACAACGTTACTATTTAATTTCTTAAATAGATGATGTGCAATTCAAAATCACCGAAAGATTCAGAATAATGTTGTTCGCTGCATTGTTGGATAATTCTCCTAATCTGAATTCAAAACAAGAATTTAGAGACTACAAGTGAAAGTTTACAAGTGCATTCTTCTTCCACATAGTAAAAAGCAAAACTGAAACTCTCAGGCACAGAGGGGACTTCTCGTCTAATTGAATCTTTCCAATTCCAAAAGATTCTGTTCTAATTAATTGAGTAAAAGAATATTTCTATATGATTCTATTCTAATTAATTGAGCAAAATAATCTTTCTAAATGATTCTATTGTAAGGAAAGGAACAAAATAATCTTTCTAAACGATTCTATTCTAAGGAAAGGAACAAAAGAATCTTTCTAAAGATTGGAAACACCCTAGATTCTTCCAAACAATACAGATAGTTATTTAGTCACTTTGTGTGTTGTGGGGTAAAAGCAAACTACACTACTCGGAAATCTCATGACGTTCAGAGGGTTAATCACGAATATTTACGCTACTTTATATCCATTTTCATTTCTGCTTGGCTTCTAAACAATTTTGACATTTTGACTAATACAAATCTTTCTAAAAGATCATATTCTAATTAAACGAGCAACATAATCTTTTCAAAACCTTCTTATCCAAGGGAAGGAGCAGTAAAATATTTCCAAGGAATTTTATTCCAAGGTAAGGAGCAATAGAATCGTTCCAAAATATTCTATTCCAAAATATTCTTTCCAAAGGATCAAAGGATTCTAATCAAACGAAAGAAACAAAGGAATATTTCAAAATGATTCTATTTTAAGAAATGCAGAATAGAATCTCTCTAGAGCTTGAAAAGATTCATGGATTCTTTCAAACAATACAATGTAGTTATTTAGTGACTTAGTGTTCTGTTGGGTAAAATCAATACTACACTACACGGAAATCTCGTGATGCTTAGAGAGTTAACTACTACTATTTATGCTACTTTATTCCAATTTTCATTTCTGCATGACTTTTAACTAATTTTGACCTTCTTGACTAATAGAATCCTTCCAAAAGGTTATATTCCAATTAAATGAGCAAAAGAATGTTTCCAAAGGATTATATTCCAATAAAATGAGAAAAAGAATATTTCCAAAGGATTATATTCCAATTAAATGAGCAATAGAATATTTCCAAAGGATTCTAATTCAAGGAAAGGAGCAAAAAATTATTTCTAAATTATTCTATTCTGAGTAGGTAACAACAGAATCTTTCTTAAAGGCTGAAAAATCTATGTATTCTAACAATAGGTATAGTTACATAGGAATTTAGCCGTGTTGTGAGGTAAAAACAATACTACAGTACTCGGAAATCTCAAGAGGGTTAAATAAAGTCGAACGTTGAATGTATTCCGACCCACAGGGAAAAGCGTTTCGCACGATGAAAACGGCACATTTTGAAACAATCACCATTCCTCTCATTCACCTTTTCCGTGAACGGCCATTTACTTCACTTTCAATCAAATCTTTGGAGAATTGCGAATAGAATTCGGGAAATTATGCTGTCGCGTTTGATTTCCTTAATTGCTTTCGACTAATTTACTCTCTGCGGTCGGAATTCGGTGTTTCAAAAGCTGTATTTTTAGAACGGGCCCTTATAACAACGGCGTTACGAACAGTTGACTTCTGCGATCGGAATTATCCATCCTTCTCGCTTGAACGGAGCATTCGAAATAAAGTAATTGAGTTCAGCGACTGCTTTACATCGGGACATGTCAGTGCTGCTGTTTCTATTTATTTCGGTCCAAATTCATGGTAAGCAGTTGAATTAATGCCTCACTGGAACAACAGAACTGGCTATTGGCGATGGTCTGAGATCAAGGAAATACCCGAGGACGACACCTCGACATTTTGAACCATGGTCAGATCACGAGGTAAAACCTGAGTTGGCACCCCACTTTCCAAATTTCAAAACCACGCTAACGTTAGGACATTTGAGGCTGCGGAAGATTTAACCCTCTGGATACGGGGACCGGCCCAACCGGCCGAAAGTTTCGAGTCCCCTCCTTACGAAAGGCTCGGATTCTTTCAGACCTCAAACTCCTGAAGAATCGCCGCAGCCCATTACGAGTTCCATCCCCTATTTTCTATGCTACAAAGAGACCCGCGCGTGAATAGACTTATCTCCCCGATGACAAAGATGTCAGGGTTATCGACGGGGAGCTTCACAAATTGTTTATCCTCGAGCATCTAGTCTGTGACAGGTTGAGTAAATGAAAAGAGATACACTTAAAAAGTCACCGCCGCCCTTTCAGCCCCGGGAAGAATCTGTCCCTTCTAGGCATACCCGACAATAGAAACCGATACATTAGGTGCTAATGGGACGACACATATTTCCTCTCCTCCTGGGAGAAAGCATTGTGAAGGCCGTTTCGGCTGGTTTCAGTAAGTTGCCTGTAAAGCTGTTGGACCGGCTGCCGTAACCAAAGAAGGAAACGATATTCTGCCCCAACGTTTGCAGAGGGTTAATGTGCATCAGCCTCCATGAACACGTCTTTCGTGGTATAGAGTTTCGAACTTTCAACCCTAAGATGTCTAATCCGCTAATCTTCCAACCGGGTAACTGTGTCCCCTCTACATTTATGTGTCGGTTAGTTTAAGATTTGTGTAACGAAAATGGCGATAATGCAATTATTAAGTGGCACGTGGAAGACCACATTAGTTTATAAGTTTCAATAAAATGAATTTAATTATATTTCTTCATAGCTTCAATTCATAACATCTTCTACTCCCGATTCATTACACTTTTATTGGTGGGACATAAATATTCTTGGATGTATATGATAATATGGAGTCGCGGTAGCCCGGTTGGAAGAGAACCGGATTAGGAACCGGGTTGTGAGTTCGAAACTCGACCTAACCAAACACCGTCTTGTACGAGGGGGCTGGTGCACGTTAAATCTGTCATTGACCCAAATGTCCTCACGTTGGTATAGTGTGAATGTTTGGGGTGCCAGATCAGCTGTTAACCTCATCATCTGACCGTGGTTCAAATCCTAGAGAAAGATCCTAGGCGAACTCGAAAGAGTTCTAGGATCTTTCTCTTCGGGATGGATCCCGGACCGTCGGAAACAGCCTGTTGTGTTGCCTCCTCCAATCGGATAACCGCGGCCCAGCGACGGTCCGGGATATTTCTCGTAGGGAGACCCGAGCAAAACACCTCGTCATTTTGTAACAGATAGAGATCCCGGAGCGTCGCAAACAGTCTGTTGTGTTGCTCCAATGTGGCATTAATTCAACTACCTACCGTATGTTATTATATGAGGCGGATTTTCAGCGTAATCAAATCGCCGGAAGACGATGATTTTATACTCCTGTTCCCGCGCGAGACGGTAGTTGAGGCACGAGGTTTTGAACGAGTCTATTAGTTAAATGAGGGGACTGGTGCTAACGTAAACAAGTTGCTTCTAACATTTGGTGTCTTTAGCACTCGGATTCAGGTTCTGAGTTTACCGTCGTCGACCTTCTAATGTAGTAGACGGAACATTTACGGCGCAGCTTCATGTTATTTCTGCCGATCCCTCCGTTTGAAAATCTGTCACGTGATTGTGGGAAAAAGCACGAATCCCAATCTGAGATAAATTACTGATTGGTTAAAGTGTGAATAAATATCGAGCGTGAACAAACTATCTAGACTGCGCTTCGATAGCCAATCGGTTCAAGGCGATTCGTAAGCCCTGATGATATCTTACGACAGCTACCCTACCCACATGCTCTCTCTGTTTCATTAGGTATGGTATGGTGTTTTAATTAACGTCGCACAGAAGCAACTCAAAGGGCTATTGGAGTCGGTCCGGGATCACACTTCACGGGAAAGATCCGAGGGCAAAACCCACGTAATTTTGAATCACGGTTAGATGAAGAAGTCACACCTGAGCTAGCACCCCACTCTCCAAACTTCCACTCTAACGTGAGGACATTTGAGGCCACGACAGATTTAATGTGCACGAGCCCCTTGTGACACGACGGTCTTTTTTGGATCCGAACTCGCAACCCTCGAGTTGCTAATCTGTTACTCTTCCAAACGGGCTATACCATCCATATATAGGTTAGCAGAGTGATGCTTTTTCAAGGGTTCTTCACTATATATATATATATTTATTGCTGTCTACATACATGTGAAGTCCAGTGGTAGTTCAACGGGGCTTTAAAGAACATTGAGAACTTCTTTAAAAGATAAAACATTTAATTTAAAAAAATAACAGTTAAGGACAGGACAATTACAAACATATTTGTAGCAACACAAGGAAAGGATGACCGTCTGCCATTCACGTCTTCTCGGTTCGTCGTCCGAAATCGTTCTCCCGCTCGAACGGCCTTGTAGCACTTTCCGCGGAAATCGCTCGTGTTCTAGAATGTTCTCGTAACTCCTAGAAGTCGCTCGTGTTCTTCTGGAATGTTCTCGAAACTCCTACGCCGGTTTTCGGATGACTCAGAAGTGGGACGAGTAACGGGTAGTCACGTATATTTACAGTTTCCAAGATGACAGCAAAAGTACCCTCGCACGCTTTTTCCTCCGTGTTCCACTACTCGAGTCCTTTTTCACCCCTACAGTCCCCCTTTTTATCCTCAGCCGCTTGATTGTCCAAGGACACTCCCGTCAACGCCCCTCGGGGTTCCAATGGTTTCTTCCGGCCAACATTCCTCAGTGTGTCGTCCGGAGAACCTCACAATGGCTATCGTCATTCATGCTTTTGCGCATGCCGACCTCCTCCTGACGTGCTTTCACACCTATTCAGAAATCAACTCACCCAAGGTCGACTGCCTTCTCGCGGGAGCCATACTATACTTCCTCTTACCCAATAAGGAACACGACCGAAAAGCAAGTTTTCAAACAAAAACACAAGTTCGGTCTACACATTTAGCTTCACAGAAAAAGCCTCTCATGCATTTAAGTCTGGATAGACTTATTGTGTCTTGCTGGAGAGGAAATAAGGGGTAGAAATAAATGAAAAATAACTCTGTACATTCTAAATTATTGAATTAGCTTGGAAAAACTATGCACGGGTATTTACAGAAACCAAAATTAAGTTCAGATAGTTCGAAAAAGTACATCATTCCTTTTTCCTCTCACGTTGAAGAATTCGTTCGTTTCTTTTTTGGAGAAAAGGATATCCGTTCCAGCCGAAGGTAACGAAGGGATCTCCTGATTGGCATTGATAAGCGCTGCGTTCGCGTTGCTGGGGCTCCTTGTCCCTTGACTGTAACGTAGTGGGCCGATGAACACAACGTTGTTTACAAATAACTAACGTTAAATATATAATATCTACACTATACACAATCAGGGTTCTGTAGCTCTTGGTGGTGGGCGCTGCAGACAGGAGAAAATGCGATCTACTCCACCCCCGGCCGTCTCTAACGAGCACAAAAAACCACCTGTTCGGCTCGAGCTCTGCAACAGCTCTCTTCTGTGTCGCTAGATGTCACTGGGAGATATTTCAATCACAGGGGGCGTCGTGCACCCCTAAAAACCCTCTGGACGGCAATTAGACCACCATGGAAGACCACCCCGATGGATGTTTCGGGGTTTTCGGTACTCAAGGTATGTACGAAGTGCCTCATCTCCACCCAGAGCTCACACACTTTTACACGGACCTCGGCCCGTTCTTGCAGTATTTATTTCGTATGAATATTCATTGCAGTGACCTCTGCATCTGTGGCATGGAATCAAACCCGAACCACTATGTTACCACCTGCCCATCACAACTCATTTACACATTAAGGAACCATCAACACAGCACTATGACGACTGGCTGTTCACCCCTTACTACAAAGAAAAATCATACAAATCGTGCTCTTTTCACCTGAAGATAACGGCACTTAAATTCAGTCTTTGCCTATCAAACCCTTGCAGAAAAATTTATTAAGCTGCTTCCACGAGAGAAGCCAATCACATGGAAAGAAGACACCAGGTATAAGAAAAAAGAAAAAATCTCTGTCCCCGTTTTTAAATACATACAAAGATGAAAGACAGTAATGAGTGGTAATTAGGCGTGCCAGTTTTGAAAAATAAGTTTTGAGTTTAAGGTGTACGTATACACTAGAAGATTTGTACTTTAATTTTGACTTTAAAAGTCCAATTTTTTTACAATAGGTCATTGGTTTGTGCTTAAATCTTTAATTATCTAATTTAGATATAATTAGCATGTTTTTTGAGCAGTGATATCTCAAATTCTAACTTGTTCAGAAAGACAATCCTTGTTGGAAATTATTCCTAACATTATTCATGTTTTGATCCCCCATCGAGTTGCTAGAGAATAGGTTCTTTTGACAATTTTTCCACCAGGGAAAAAAAATCAAGACTTTTTCAGGAATTTCGACATTTAAAAATCAACTAAAAACTTATTTCTTAACTAATAACTTTGATTGACGGTCAAAACAACCACTGTATTATATACACTGCTGGCCACCGTAAATGCAACACCCTGAAGGAAGCATGCAAATAATATGAAATTTACAACACGCATTAGCGGAGGTGAGATATGCAAATGATTAGAATTTCAGCGCAGACGCACATCACGCGCGCCTGTGGCGCCACTTCAAAGCGCTATTTAAGGCTTGGAGATTTCGACGATTTCAAGTACGGCAATTGTGTTTTTCTTGTGGTTTTTTTAAAAAAAAAACGATCAATTATGCCTCGTAGAAAACAGCGATCATCTTTTGATCAAGTATCCGAGTTCGACAGAGGAAGGATAGTGGCCTACCGAGATTGTGGATTATCTTTCAGGGAAATCGGTAGTCGTGTTGGACGAAACCAAACAACTGTAATGCGGATATGTGATCGTTGGATGCAGGAGGGTACGACGGACCGACGTGTTCGATCGCATCCACCTCAGTGCATCACTTCACGTGATGACAGGCATATTGTGCGTATGGCAGTGACGGATCGCTCAGCCACATCACGAACCATAGCACAGCACGTTCAGTCTGTACCGCATCATCCAGTGTCTGCGCGTACCATTCGACGCCGTTTACAGCAGAGTGGTCTGTCCGCAAGACGTCCATTGCTTCGTCTACCCTTGTCGCAGAACCACAGACGTTTCCGCCGCCAATGGTGCGATGAAAGAAGGATGTGGACGGCAGAATGGAATGAAATGGTCTTTACTGACGAGTCACGCTTCTGTCTGCAACACCACGATGGTCGGATTCGAGTCTGGAGACACCGTGGAGAGAGGATGCTGAACAGCTGCGTTATGCACCGCCACACTGGTCCTGCACCGGGTATTATGGTATGGGGCGGTATTGGATATCACTCTCGCACTCCTCTAGTACGCATTGCCGGTACTTTAAACAGCCAGCGCTACATCTCCGAGGTGTTGGAGCCAGTTGTCCTTCCTTACCTTCAGGGCTTGCCCACAGCCATATTTCAACAGGATAATGCGCGACCACACGTGGCACGCATTGTCCAAGGGTTCTTCGTCAATCGCCAGATTGAATTGCTTCCTTGGCCAGCTCGCTCTCCGGATCTTTCGCCGATAGAAAACATGTGGCCCATGGTTGCTCAACGATTGACCCAGAATACATCCCCAGCTGCCACACCAGATCAACTTTGGCAACGTGTGGAAGCTGCTTGGTCTGCTGTACCCCAAGAACACATCCAAAGTCTCTCTGAATCAATGCCGAGGCGTGTGGCAGCGGTGATCTCCAACAATGGCGGCTACTCTGGCTACTGATTTTGGCAGGAACCACACTTCACAGAAGTCTATAAATTTAATCATTTGATACTTGGTCAACATGTTATCTACAAAATAAATTTTGTTGTGATATCTCTTGTCTTTCTTGGTGTTGCAATTTGGGTGGCCAGCAGTGTATATATGTTACCGCTGAAGTACGGAGATCAGATAATCTGCAGATCACCTAGATAATCTGCACATTACCTACTAGGCACTGGTTAAAGTGAAAATAAGATCCTTGCTCGAACAACAGCAACGTTTTTGTACGCTTAAATTAATACTCAGACAAACAACTCAGTAAAACTAGGTACTGCTAATTGAAAAGTACGCTATACTTTTATCCCATAAAGTTATAAGTAATTTCATATACTAATCAGCAGACGTAAATAAAATATACTGACAATTATATAGAAACATAATGTTGTATATTTGTTTTTCGATTTCTAAAGAATCAAGTTGATAGAATCAATCAATCAACAGAATAATTGATAGAATCAATCAATAAACAAGGTATAATACAAATAATCAATCAATAAACAAGGTATAATACAAATAATCAATCAGAGAAACAAACTTTTGCACTTTAACGATTCGAAAGCCATTAATGTGCACATTACCTAGGTAAAGTGCTGAAAACTCTTATTTTGTAGATGATTCCGCACTTTAACGGAACAAATAAGCTAACAATAAGCTATATATATACAATATTATATATTATTATAAGAAAATATTAGTGGGATCTGAACAATGAGTCTAGACGTAATTCTTTTCGTTCTTTGTAGGAATCGATCCAATTGTGCAGCTAATATTTCCGTACTGAGTCATAACTCCAAACATTTTTGTATTTATTCATGGTGCATCAAATGTGTTATAAAAATCGTAATTGAATACGTCTTTAAAAGCAGACCAGTACTAGGTGGCTGGTACGGAAAGTTGAACGTAACGAAAAAATGGCCATCAACTTCGGTCTAAAAATTTCTGTTATCAACGCCAACCAAACTGACCTAGTGTCATTCGATCCATGAGGGAACAGACACTAGTTAGTGACCTTAAGTTCGCTCGCCGCGATAAGTGGACGTTTTGGGGACTTTTCCGCTGCGTCGCTCTAACTTCAAATCAGTATAACCCGGGTCTGCAAAACTCTCGCCCGTTGTGTTGCTCCAGCGCTACATAAATTCAACTACCTATTTACACCAGTATTTGACAGGACCGAGTGTTATTGCATTCAAATCTGTTTCAATGGGTTGCGAGTTCGAATCCAACCAAAGACTGAGGTGACCGGCACGATAAATCTGTCGTGGCCTCAAATGTTCTCACGTTGGCGTAGTGTGGAAGTTTGGAGAGTGGGGTACCAGCTCAGGTGTTCCTCGTCATCTGATCATGATTCAAAATTCCGTGGTGTAGTTCTCGGTTCTTTCCCTTCGGGATGGATCCCGCACCGTCACCAATAGCCTGTTATGTTGCTCCAATGTGACGTTGATTAAAACACCTACCTGTTTCAATATTTCAAACAAACTCACAAATCGCATTATTTGTTAACTTTGATAGCGGCTCGCATTTATTTTTCTTCTATTAATTACCCTGCTTTTCCCTATTATTAAGTTACTTAAAATAATTGAGAAACAGTTTAAAACACTCAATACGTTTGTGACAGTCTAATAATCCGAATTCTTTTTGGTCAGTGCACGTTTTACGATAAATAAAGTCGCACTTAATTCCGTAAAATTTAATTCAAATATGCGATAGGACCGAGTGTTATTTCATTCAATTCCAAACTTCAAAACAATGTAAGTTAACTACGATTTTCTGTCCGCATTTATTGTTCTATTAAACATCCCCTGCTTTTCCCTAATATTAAACTCCCTTCGTCGTTGCCTAGTTATCGAACCGCAACATACCACTCCCTGGGAGGAAGAACAGAAATTAATAGTTAAAAAGCCATCAACGAATGGATTAGAGGTTGTTTTAATAACCCAAATTCATTTTTGTTTTCATGAAAAAGAAAATACCAGCCATGTCGCTAAAAACAATCAACACCGCTGTCGTGAGAAAGTGCATCTGAGTCCAAGGCTGTGCGAAACTCGTGAGACGAGGAGAGGTTACAGTTGCAGACAACCGAACTTGCAGCCGTCGCCACTTCAACTGTGTAATATTATTACGGCTATAAATCTGGAGTGAAACCACGCAGGTGATTTATGTGTTAGATAAGAGGTTAAAGCTGGTGGAAAAGGAGCAAGTTTGAGTAACCTGGAGCTTCGCACGCTGGCAAGCAGTTTATAAGTGAATAAAGTCAGGTTAATGACCTTAATGTTGCTTGAAACTTTATAGGTTTGGGGAGTTGCAGTTATGATATCTCTTATGGAGATGAAAACATTTAAAGATTTTGGAGGGAAAAGAAATGGCGTTTAACTTCACGAATGCTTGGACACATGTGTTAGTTTGAAGTTGTTGAGAGAGGAAGGAACTGAACACCAATATTCCATTTCTAACCCTCTAAGGGGTTCACCAGCATAATTATATCTTGCGACCTGCAGCTCTGCATGACTTCTAACCAATTTCGGCTTTCTTGACCAATAGTATCGTTTCAAATGATTCTATTCTAAGAAATGAGCATTGGAATCTTTCCCAAGAATTCTACTCCAAGGAAAGGAGCAACAGAATTCCTCCAAAGGATTATATTCTATGGAAAGTAAGAATGGAATCTTTCATTCTTTGCATGCAATCTTTTCAGATGATTCTATTCTGAGAGGATCAATATAATCTTTCCAAAGGATTATACTCTAAGAAAACTACCAATAGAATTTTTAAAAATGATTCAATTCTAAGGAAAGAATCAATAAAATCTTCTCAAAGGTTGGATTGTGAGAAAAGTACCAATAGAATCTTTCCAAAGGATTCTTTTCTAGGGAAAGGATGACAAGAATCTTTCCTAAGGATTATACTCTAAGAAACGGAACAATAGAACCGTATCAAACAATACTATTATAAAGAAAGAAGCAATATGATCTTTCCAAAGAATTCTATTTTAAAGAAAGAAGCAATAGGATCTTTCCAAAGAACTCGATTCTAAGGAAAGGATCAACAGAAATTTTCTAAAGGCTGAAAGAATCCATGGGGATTTCTTCAATCAATAGGTGTGGTTATTAAGTCATGTGTGTTGTGAGGATAAGCAATACTATATTTCTTAGAAATCGCTCGACGCTCAAATGGTTAGAGGCAATTATTTACATTATAATAAAGCATAAATCTGTCTGAAGCAGCAAAAACTCTCGAATACTGAGTTCCGGAGTCATGAAATTTGTACCTCTTATTCTGTCTAGAATTTCTGGGTCAATGCAACTGTTTTAGCTTAATGCGTCGTTCCATTACAACCACAGAAGTTTAATTGAATAAAGAACATTACGCGAGGAAAGACCAACTTTTAATCAAACTCGAACAAACATAAAATGTCAAAATCTGTCTCGAGAGTAGCATTCGGAAGAGAAAAGAACACCAGCACGTGAAGCGGATAAAGCTCAAAAAGCAATGAAACTACTTAGGAAACACATGCTCAACTTGGTTCGTCTGAATCAGTAAAAATTCTCTGGTAAAGCCGGGTAGTAAAGCTAGTTTAGCATAAATATAACGCGTCAGAGGTTTTCATTAACAAAGCTTGTAGTCCACAGTTAATCCTATTGTAGAAAATCTACAAAATATTCCCCAAATTCTCAGTATTTAAATTAACTTGCATTTTCTACTTATTTTGGTTCATAATTGCAAAAATTTGTTGGTACACACAAATAGCATTCCAAAGATGCTTAACATCATCTGGACAGTCGCTATCAGATTTTTAAACCTAATTTTTTCAATGCTTTTGTAGAAATAGATTAAGCTTTAAATTGTGACTTATATGTCGTTGAGTATTGAAGATGAATTTCTTCCCGTTGGAGGTCACCGTATACATGGACCAAGAAAAGCTTGTCCCTAGTCCTAGGAAAAGAAATTTGGCTTCCTCATAAATTTAATATAACGCCCTGTCTGTCTTCTTGGAACTCAAATTATATATTTTTTTCAAATTTCACCGATAATCTTTTAAATCTACCTACTTCTAGAAAATATAGCAGACCAATTAAAAAAATCCCGATTAAAACTAAGATAATTATTTTGTCTTGTCCAGTACATGAACCATAGTTCGTGCATTACTGATGTAAAAGATAGGATGAGAAAGAAGAGGTGATAGAAATGAGAGGAAGAGAGATAAATGAAAAGTGATAAGATAGAGAAATGATAGAGAGGTGGATAGAGATAGAGAAATGAGAGAGAGGTGGATAGAGATAGAAAAATGAGAGAGAAAGAGGTGGATAGAGACAGAGAAATGAGAGAAAAATAGATAGAAGAGATAGGGAATAGTAGTGAGTGGGAAATGAAAGAAAGAGAAATAGAAGAGGTGATAGAGATGGATAGAGAAATGAGAGAAAAGGGAGGACATAGAGAAATGACAGAAAGAGAGATAGAAGAAAGGTGATAGAGATAGAGAAATGACAGAAAGAGAGATGGAAGAAAGGTGACAGAGATAGAGAAATGATAAAGAAAAGTTAAGTAATGGAAATAGAGAAATGAGAGAAAAGGGAAGAGAAAGAGAAAAAAGGGAGGAGATAAAGAAATGAGGGAAAGAGAGGTAGAACAGAAGTGATAGAGATAGAGAAATGAGAAAAAGAGAGGTAGAAGGGAAGTGATATAGATAGAGAAATGTGAGAAAGAGAAGAGAGGTGATAGAGATAGAGAAATGAGAAAAAAAGAGATGTGATAGAGAAATGAGAGAAAAGGGAGGTGATAGAGAAATGAGAGAAAAGGGAGGTGACAGGAAATGAAAGAAAGAGAGAAAAGGGAGGTGATAGAGAAATAAGAGAACGAGTTACGGAGATGCAAAAAGGAAAAACGTGAGAAGAAAATAGAGCAAGCGAGAACGTAAGGAAAAACAGATGAAGATTGAGAATTAGAGAGAAAGTGATTAAGACGAAAGAAAATACATAAAAAATAGAGGAAATAAAAATAAAAAGTGAAGTAAGAGATATCAATTGAAATGACAGCGTCAAGAATTGGAAAACAATGCTCCCAAAAAGAACTCAAGAGCAAAAGAGATCACTGAACTTCCATCACCCTTTTTCTTTAATAGTGTGTTGGTGCTGCATCACCCAGAAAGCTTACGAAACCTTCCTATGCAAAAGGAAGCACCTAAAATAAGATATTGGAATGACAGATACTTTATCTATTCAGTTCATAGTTTTAGTTTAAAAAAATGAATGAATAGTTTAGTTTAAGCAATTTTGCTTATGGCATTTGCTCTAAAATTCTTTAATCTATCCAACATCTCCTAATTTTATTATCTATTTCTATTTATTCTTCAGCATCGTTGTTATTGATATCAGTGTCACTAATCACATTTCATGCCTTATTTGCATTCATTTATCATGAATATAAATAAGTCATGAAATGTGAGTATGATGAGATATCAATTAAATGATAAGGGTTGTAATAATAATAATGCGCATAGTGGTTAATACAAATCTATGTAAATAAGAATGGAGTGTTTGTTTGCATATCGAATATTTTCGACCCATTTCAAGTTTTCTATCCGTTTTGGACCCATCTGATGCAAAATCCGTTTGTATGTCCATCTGTATGTGTATGCCCGTATTGCGTCCAAACGGTTGAATATATTTCCATAAAACTTTGCATACTTTGAGTACTTGCATTCATTTAGTGACGGAAATTGGTTGCGTTAGTCTGTCTGTCAGTCTTCCCGTTCTTGTTTGATTTTGTGTCTGTGTGTTTGTACAAGTATTACATAATATTTGTTCAATATATTTTAATTTAATGTTTTATATTTGATACGCCATATTTTATTTTAGTAAATACATTATTTAAAATTTCTTTGCTTACATATTGAGGCAAGTTTCACACTAAAACTTCTGAGTAATTATACTTATATCAACCATAATTTGGTAGTTGTGGAGTAGCTGGGAAGTATATTGAGCATTGCAGTTATTTGGATTGTTTTACCAGTACTGCTAAAATATCAATTATTTTCCAAAACTATTTTTATGGAATTTAGATTCTAATAATTTATTTATTTCGAGCCTTATTTTTTCTCTACGAAATATAAAAAAATTCTAAGTATTTGGGACAGACGATAAAGAGAATAAAACTATACTGAACAAAATGTTTTAAAATAGGACTGGTAGCTAATATGGTAACCTTTGTATTTTTTAAAGTTTTTTTTAAATTTGTGTCCATTATATTCTACGAATCTATTTTGTAGTGAAAAAATAGATACATTCATTAGTTTTCGTTCGAAGCTTTTTTAAAATCTGTCATAAGATGTATTTCTGCATTTTCAATTTTATGTCTTTCGTTCAATAACTGTAATCAAGGTATAAGTAATGGTTTAATTAGTTTTAAAAACATTTTTATTCACATTGCATGATAATTTTTGGAAATTTTGTTATGAAATGATATACAACGCATTTATATTCATACTCTGAAATATTCTCTGCATTCTGGGTTTCATTGGCACAATCTAGAGACTTTTCTGTCACATTAAAAATTTCAATTCTACAAAAATATTAAATGGCATTTATTTATATTGGTGAAATTCCGTCTTTAAAACAATTGTGTACCTTTATTAGAGTGCGGTAGTTGTTACATGTGATGAATAGGAATTACAATTTACTAACGCAAGCGGAAGTTAATTAACCAATCTAGAGACTTTTCTGTCTCCAATTCAACCCGAATAACGCCGGTATATTCTGCTAGTATCCATATGTAATTATCTGTGAATTTACAAGTAAAATAAACATATGTATAACAAACGGAATTTATTATCCTTTCACTTAAACAAATAGAAATCAGTAAAGCTTGATATGAAGCCATAAGACAAATAGACCACACTTCAATTAAAGGGACATGTAAAATAACAATACAGAATATTATAGAAATAACACACAATATCTAATTCAGATTATTGTTTATTCAACACAAGAATATTTGATGAAGCTGAAATGGGATTTCCTTAAAATTTTAAATTGATAAAATCACAATTGAATTAAAAAGACATTTCTTTTGGTACTCACGTACTTTTGGCTTTACATGGCACATGGTCAAGCAACCTCGGCTCCTGAACGTTCACTTCAATTGCATCCCTTTCTCTTGTTGAAAAGTGAGTCGGCATATTTCCACGTTCAACATATTTTCGCATTAGCTCAAATTTTCTTTTCTACGCTGACTTTCTACTTTCCAGAATTCTCATCGCTTTCTGTCATCAGACTGTTGAAGAATTTCATTGGAACAGCAAGCGGAGCTCTTCAGTATAATTTTAGCAATATTATGTAACACTAGCTGGAAAAGGGGATATTTAAGCTCAACGGCAAAATAGACGACTGAATTCCGTTGCGGTAAATTTTATATTGTTTACATCCATTTGTTGCCAATCTCGAATATACGAATAAAATCGATTTCTGTGCCACATTAGTTAGTAACTCATACACACACTTAGTAATATTATGCAGTTCTAAAGCTTATATAAAGTGCATTTAAACAAAGTTTTAGTGAATGATCCACTTAACGGTTGATTTTATATTGCTTGAATCCGTTTGTTACCAATCGAAAATATATATACAAATGATGCTGAGCACGGAACAGTAAATCAGGCATCTTGATCATACACCACAAGCTGGAATACCAGAAACTGGTACGAATGATGTTTATAGAAACATTGAGCCACATCAATGTATTAACCCTCCAAGTGGCTTCGACGAGATATCTCGTCCATCAAAATCTTTTGCTAAACACGAGATACCTCGTCGAGCCAACCAACAAGAGAGTTAAGAGATTTTTTCCTCCTAAAGTCCAGCAACAGCATTTTATATAAAGGATAAACATTCTGAATGATGCCCAGAAGGGGTAAGGCTGGTGTAGCCCGGTTGGAAGAGTTACGGTTTAGCAACCGGAGGGTTGCGATTTCCTAACTCCGAATCCAACCAAAGACCATCGATGGGGGATGGTGCAATGCATGTTAAATCTATCGTGGCCTCAAATGTCCTCACGTTGGCATGGTGTGGAAATTTGGAGAATGGGGTGCCAGGTCAGGTGTGACCTCGTCATCTGACCGTGGTTCAAAATTACGTGGTGGTGTCCTGGATCTTTCCCTTTGGGATTGATCCCGGATCGTCACCAATAGCCCGTTGTGTTACTCCAGTGTGACGTTAATTAAAATACCAATACCTTGGATGTTTCCCTTCGGATTTGATCCCGGACCGTCGCCATTAGTACGTTGTGTTGTTCCAGTGCGATGTTAATTAAATATCTGCCTACCCAGAAGGGTCGACTGTTATTTAACACTCCAAAAGAAACGAATCACACGCGATGAGCGAAAATAAGTAACAAGCAAAAACACTTTCTAAACGATATTCAGTAAATAACTGAAAATTCATGGCTATCATTAGAATCGCTGATAACATTCCTCCAGCTCTGTTCAGCACTCGATTAACAAAGCCTTCCGAGACATTGGGAAATTAAAAAGTACACTCCAAAATATTTATAGACCTTTCTTCTAAAAGTACATTCAATTCGAGTGAAAAGTCTTACAGTACTAAGCTACCCATTATAGCCTTAAAGACATTCTCTAAATGCAGAGCTATTTTTTCTGTAGAGAAAACCCCGTGTTTTTAAAAGAAGCAATTTCGTACTTTGCACTCGTTAAGGGCTCGTTAGGCATTCTTGCAGAAGAAAAACAGTTTCTGTTTTTTTTGCGTGCAAAGCCTTGTAAGGCAAAACGAGAAGATAACTATGTTCCACTACTAAGACACGCTGTCTGCATTACTTAAAGAGCATTTAACCGAATAGGGGGATTCTTTTTTTTTGTAAGGTTTCTTGTAGACGAAAGAAGTCTACTCTAATGTGTTAGGCAGAAAAACTAAATTACTTGGGAGAACGCATGCCGCTAATCTTATATTTTGTATAGACATAAATTTGATTTCTTTTAACTTGAGAGCTTAGTTAGATAATAAAATGGGTAATTAGTTTTGTAATTGTTAGGGTTAGTGAAGATATGGGATTTCAGACTTTAAACTCCAATAGATTTTCAAGCTAATACCTTTGTCTGCATTGGGTGGTTTAATGTTTATTTACTACACTTAAGTATAATTGTTTTGCTCAACAACAAAATCAGCTGTGATCGACTTTCAAATGAAAAAAGGAGGTGCTTTGTCACAATTAGGGGGGTTAGGTTTATTTGCAGCTGGTATTTTAACCCTCCAAGTGGCTACGACGAGATATCTCGTCCATCACGATCTTACCAATTTTGCTGATGGCGATATATCGCGCCATCAAGATATTGGTAATTTTTTTATGATGACGAGATCAAGATCTGGTAAGTTTTCTTTCAATTACGAGATATCTCGTGCATCAAGATCTGGTAAGTTTTCTTTCAATTACGAGATATCTCGTGCATCATGATCTGGTCAGTTTTGAAAATCAGACGAGATACCTCGTGGAAACAACCACTAGGGGATGACATGGTGGTGTTTTGCTTGGACTATAATTTCCTGATTTAGAATTCTCAAGTGTATGACTAAACTTTCTTAGGGTTAATGGTGCTAATTTGACCAATATTTAAGGTTTAAGTGATTTTTCTTTTCTCTTTTGTTCCATTCGCAAAGAAACCTCTAAATTGTTGTTTTTAAATGTTTTTATTTTTTAACAAAAATTCCTAAGAGATTAATTTTAAATGTTCTCATTTGGCAGAAGCTAGGTGATGTAAGGTTTTGAATGGTTCTTGTTTGTGACAATAACACCAGGTAGTATGTTTCTAAAATGTCCTTGTTTAGTAACGCTAAATAATACGTTTTTGCGTTTTCGTTTGACAACAGCATTATATTTTAAAAACAGGGCGCTTCAAAGCTTCCTGTACAAAATTTGGAGAGAGATAGGCAAATCAAACCGTATTCACCTAGAGATATACATCCCCAAGTACCATCAGAAGGTACTTGGGGAACATAACGACGTGCTAACGACATTTTCACCAGCCCGAATTTTATTGTTTGGCAGTAGTTATACACTGAAAGTTTCTCAGTTGGTGCTCAAAGCTACGAACACCAACAGTAATACACGCCTGGCTACGTCGATTAGTACGCACCCCTTACGAAAATTTTTTATGGAGTTCCAAAGAATTAACGCTATATAGATTTCTATAGAGAAACGAGAAATTGCGTTCCTATAGAAAAAATTCTATAGAATTGCATAGAGATTTCTATGTAGAAACGGGCTGTGATTCTATAGAAATGTATTTCTATAGCCCCTTCTACGCCTCTAAAAAACCTCTATAGAAAATATGTAACCTATAATAATATATAACCTCTATAGAAAATATGTAACCTATAATAATATATAACCTCTATAGAAAATATGTAACCTATAATAATATATAACCTCTATAGAAAATATGTAACCTATAATAATATATAACCTCTATAGAAAATATGTAACCTATAATAATATATAACCTCTATAGAAAATATGTAACCTATAATAATATATAACCTCTATAGAAAATATGTAACCTATAATAATATATAACCTCTATAGAAAATATGTAACCTATAATAATATATAACCTCTATAGAAAATATGTAACCTATAATAATATATAACCTCTATAGAAAAGTCAAGTCGTGAAACAAAAAAATGAGTTGTATAGAATTCTATAGATGTTCTTACAATCATTCAATACAGATTTCTATAGACATTTTATAGAGGTTACTTTATAGAGCTTATTGAAAAAGGGCCATGATTTTATGTCGTTTCTATAGACCCCATTCTATAGAAATTTGTATAGAATGTGGTCTATAGAAACGAATCTATAGAAACTTGGTCTATAGAATTTTTTTATGGAATTGTATAGAAATTTTTTGTAAGGGAATGACGCAGTACAAACTGGCCAACTGCGGCTCTGCCGAACAGTGCCCTCTAATAAATCCATATAGCGCTTGCGGTCACGCATACTCATGTGAATATGGACTAATTTTGGGTTTTCTACCTCCTCTCAAAGTTGTAGAGGAAGTTTTGAAACGCCCTGCGTTTCTAAACGTTCTTGTTTTGAAAAAAAATAATGCAACTGTTAAAACTGAATTTACTAAATTGCTTTCGTAAACATTCTTATTTGCGTTAACAGCACGGACGATGTTTAAGTGTTCTTTGGATAACAACAGTGGATGATTAATATTTCTTGTGTCTATGTTTCTTTCGGTAATGGCGAAAAAATATTAATATGTTTTATATTACCTGAATCATATCTGGTGGTTGTCAAGTGAATATTATGGTTGAAAATACCGTGTAACTCACTATTAAGACATACTTTTATTTTTTATTTGATTAATAGTTCAATGGTTTGTAGTGATGCTGGACATTAAAAAAATTATGTATTAAGTTACGCTTTTCGATAATAACAAGTTATTTTCTCGAAAGATTGCAATATTTAAAGCAAGATTGTAAAACTAAATAAAAAAGGAGGAAACATAGTTGTTATTAGGATTGTCTACAGAAAGTATTTAGGATACTCGCGCGACGAAATAAGTGATATTATTACATTTGTGTTAAGTGTGTGTATAGATAGATTTTACTCATTCTTAAAAGGATAGGTATTACGTATTTTATTTACTCAGACATTTTCAAAAGGACGATGTGTCAATAACACCAGGTGACCAGACTTGTGTGTAAGCCAGCAATTTTGTATAAGTATATTACAAAATGTGTGTATTTTATCTATCACAAATTTTGTGTATTTTGTATGTTACAAAATTTGTGTATCAGAAAAGTTGTGAATTTTGTATATCACAAATTTTCTGTATTTGCATATTACAAAACTTATGTATTTTGTGTATCAGAAAATTTGTTAATTTTGTACATTACAGTATTTGTGTATTTCGTATATTACAAAAGTTGTGTATTTTGTATGTTACAAGATGTATATATTTTCTGTTTCACGAGATTTGTGTATTTTGTATATTGCAAAATTTGTGCATTTTGTACATTACAAAATCTGCTAATGATCTTACAGTTGATAGAAATTGTTGCAATACAATAAAACATAGATTTCTGAAAAACAATTTCCATTTTTTGATTCAATGTCATAATTTTCAAATTTCTTTTTAATTCCGAAATTTACTATATAATTTTATTTCTGTTTGAAAATCACGAATAAGACAACTGCTGTTTTAAAACGTTTTCCTTGTAAGAAAGAAATTATGTCTTGTCACAGCTCAGTAATTTTGAAAACAAATGTGCATCACTAAAAAAATGCATATTTTTATGAAACGTACCTAATGGAAAGCTCCAGGGAGGCATGTTTAAGTAGAATATTTAATGAATAAATATGGATTCAATTCTTAGATAATATTTAGTAGCTGCTGCTTAAATATTTTAACTGCGAGGAAAATTTATAAAACTTACATATTAAGTATCTTATTTGTATGTACTTTGACTGTAATTTCAGTTCTTTTATTTATACCGAGTGAGATTAGCAACAACAGAATAATTTCCTTAACTTTTAAATTGTCTTTTCATATTTTGAAGGAACCTAAACTTCGTTAAACGAAGAAAGGATATGATAAAATAATGAGATACATTTTTTTTGGTTATTTCATAGTACAAATAAAAGTAATGGACTGCTGTATATTCATAACACCAATAAAGTAATTGTAAATAATTCATGTAAACTGGTCAACAAAAAAATACATGGATGCTGCAATATTAAGATAAAAATTATCTATATATTATTTCTTAAGCCATTTCTTTCAGGCTTCTGAGGGCCATGGTAACTCCGTTGGAAGAGCAACGGATTTGCAAACGGAGGGTTGCGAGTTCGACCAGCCAAAGACCGACGTGTACACGGAGGCTGGTACACGTTAAATCTTTCGTGGCCTCAAATGTCCTCACGTTGGCATGGTGTGGAAGTTTGGTGAGTGGGGTGCCAGCTCAGGTGTTGTTCTCGTCATCTGACCTTGGTTCGCCTTGTTCTTGGATCTTTCCCTTCCGGATTCATCCCGGACCGCGTCACCGATAGCCCGTTGTGTTGCTCCAGTGCGACGTTAATTAACTACCTACCTTCAGGCTTCTGATGTTAAGCAATGGTTTACGAAGTGAAGTGGTACTCTTAGTTTAAGGTGTATGTATTGTACACTAGAAATCAAAGAAATCGACCAGACTATCGATTTTTTTATTGTTTCAAAATATTTTCAAACTTTTTAGCTTTCAAAAGATACCAAGATCTTGTAATATTCGGAATATTTTCTGGTTATCAGGGTTTTTCGTAGTCAAAATATACACAAACATGTTTCCAAAATTAAAAAAAATTATAAAGATGCGTTTTTGCAGTATGATGCTTTGTTCGAACGGTGATAACTCAACAATTAATCGATCTATTACAGTTATTTTTAAATCATTATAATCTATATAACACAGTGGATGTTTTGACCTCTATCAGAATTATTATTTAAGAAATGAAATTTTAGTTAATTTTTAAATGTTAAAATCCCTGAAAAAATCTTTTGTGCTTCCTTCTTGAAAAAAATTGTAAAAGAAAACCTATTCCCTCTAGCAACTTGTCAAAACATGAAGAATAATATTAGGATTGATTTCCAATAGTTGTCTTTCTGAAAAAATTAAAATTTGAGATATCACTGTTAAAAGCACATGCTAATTAACTAATTATATCTAAAGATAATTAATAATTACTTTTATCAGATTTTCGCACTGTAGTGATTTTAAGCATAAATTAATTAGTTATTGTAATGAAAACTGAATTTTTAAAGTCAAAATTTAAAAAAAGTCTTCTAGTGTATAAGTACATCTTAAGTTGTTGCATTTGAAATATAGAAGAATTCATCTACTTACAAAGCATTTCACAACAAATTTCTCAACAACCGCAAATTGAACTGGGCATTTCATTCCGTAGGAATAACGTTATTTTTTTACAAAAGAGTGGGAGATTTAGATTATACTTATCACATCTTTTTTCTCTTTCATTGCAAATGAACAATTGTTTCGTTTAAATGGGGTCACATTTAATTAATCTTGGCATTAAAAGATATTTAATCAGTGACGAAAACGAGGCTGGTGTTTTTTTATACAAGTTTCAAACATGTTCAGGTAAACTTAAATTTGCTATTTCGCTAAAAATGTTCTCTATCAATTAACCTTCGCTTTTAAACGGTTGGTGTTGTCCACGGATCAATCTCGAAGGGAAAGATCGTGGACAACACCACGCCATTTTGAATCACGGTCAGATGACGAGGTCAACATGCTCCAAACTTCAACACCATGCCACCGTGAGGACATTTGATGTCACGGCAGATTAAACATGCACCAGCCACTACGTACACGACGGTCTTTGGTTGGATCGAGTTACGAACTCACTATACTCCGGCTGCTAATACGGGCCGTGGTAGGTAGCCTGGTTGGAAGATTAACGGATTAACAACCGGAGGATTATGAGTTCGAATCCAACCAAAGACCGTCGTGTACAAGGGGGCTGGGGCACGTTAAATTTGCCGTGGCCCCAAATGTCCTCACTGTGGCGTGAAAGCTTGGAGAGTGGGGTGCCAGCTCGTGTGACCTCGTCATCCGACCGTGATTTAAAATTACGTAGTGTTGTCCTGGGATCTTTCCCTTCGGGTTTGATCCCGGAGCGTCGCTAATAGCCCGTTGTGTTTCTCTAATGCGACGTTAATTAAAATACCAACCTACCTTCTGGTAATCCATGACTGCAAAAAATTTTCTGAGTTGATAAATAAAAAGGCCAATAAGCAAAAAAAGTTTAAGCTAACTAAACACATTCCGTCGAAACTTAAAGAACATATTTCCTTAATTTCCTTTTTCAAACACATACTTAAAATAATAAATACGATTCAACTGCAATACACAAAATATCGCTTCCTCTGGAAAATATCGATTATTTTGTCGTTAAAGTGACCCAGTCGTTCGAGACGATAAAGAGTGGTTCCAGATTTCTATCGGAGACAACAAAAGTAAAGAAAAAAGACCAGATGTTAATCTACGACTTTAATCAAGGTTTTATTTTTCGGACAGTTTTGTCAGCGATTTGCGGAGTTGGTAGTTTGCGAGGAAATCTTTCGGGAAAGGCTTGCATTGTTTTGTCTGTGGTTCGGAAGTGATATTGTCAGATAAGGAATCTGAGCCATACACGGGACAGTCGCTTTTCAAGTCTCACGTTTGTTAAACAGCTTTTGTCAATGTGCGAATTCGAATGAATGAGCTGATTAGATAAGAGCAAATTGCTTTTCAATTAGAAGAAATGTGCCGTGATTTGTGTGTTGATGAGATTGATTTTGGCAGTTTATTTTACTTTTTTGAGGCACTTTTATTGAGTCAACTCGACCATTGTGCTTGGCCATATTCAAACTTCACTATTCATTGTTAAGTTTATTTCGTTTTTTTGAGATCTTTATCTCTTTACCGTCTTAATTAATGCAAAGTGTGATTGGAGCAACTTGTCTGGTTTCCGATCTGTATCCATTAATTCCAATTATTTTATCACAGTTTGCCATATGGTATCAAAGCTAATGTTTCAACCGGAAATAACAAATTTGATTGTTAATGAACACAAATGATTTTTTACTTTATATGCGGAAATGAATATAATTTATAAAGCATTCACACACAGAAACAAAGAAAAGTAATAACAAAACATAAAACAAGACGAAAAACAAAAGAAAGCAATACAACACTTATTGAACATGAACTTAAAGATGCATGGAACTGTGTGAAGGATATAATTCACTAACTAATAGGAAAACTATAAAAAAAGGAAGAGAATAAAAATGAATAAGTGAGTCCATTTACTTTTTCAAGCGGAGTAAAAAAAAGTGAGGAGGTCACTTTTTAAAGAGACATATTTAGTTTTTTCTCTACTTTTGTGGTGGTGCAAAGGCCAGGTAATAAACACATGTTACCACACAAGAAACAACAAAAGTTACGTATACAAGTTATAACGGAAAGGAAGTGAATAAAAATGAATGAAAAGTGAGCCCACTTACTTTTTCAAGCAGAGTAAAGGAGCGGACACTTTTTAAAGAGAAATATTGAGTTTTTCCTATACTTGAGTGGGGCAAAGGCCAAATAAACACAAGTTACCTTCGAAAACTCAAAATTTGGAGACAAAAAGAAAAGATGCAAACACAAGTTTTTAAAGGAGCAAAATAACACGAATAGAAATAATAGCAACAAATATTTCCAGCATACACTATCAGTTGTGATTAGGTAGTCGAATAAACGTCGCACTGGAGCAATGCAACGGGCTATTGTCGTCTCGTAACTTTAAACCACGGTCCGATAACAAAATAATGCAGGAAGGATTGCCAAACCGATGAGAAAAAACACATTACAAAATTAAACAAAACAAAAATTAAAAATAATGAAGAGAAAATCATTTTACTAGGATTTATGGAGAGAAAAATAATTTTATTTATTTATTTACTATTTTAATTATTACATTCATTATTTTGTAAAAATATACACACGTGTGGTTTTGTTAAGGATAATGTATTGAGCTTTTTTTGAATAATGAAATTAAAGGTTTGAATAAATGAAAGAGGTATTTGAAACTTCTTCATATCATATATTCAAGATTCCTTTTAATCACATGCATTTTCAAATTACGAACTACTACTGAAACGTTAAATACTATATTATGTATACACTGATATAACATATTACAATAGTATATCGAAGCATATTGAGTTGCTTCGAAGCAGAAAAATCGTAGAGATGGTATTCACTCTTAACCCTCTTGGTGATTGTCTCGACGAGGTATGTCTTCAATAACAGAACTGGGACGCGATTGCCCGGTTGGAAGAGTAACGGATTAGCAACCGGAGGATTGCGAGTTCAAATCCAACAGAAGACTGTCGTGTACATGGGGGCGGGTGCATGTTAAAGCTACGGGGACTTACATGTTCTCAAGTTGGCGTGGTGTGGAAGTTTGGAGAGTGGGGTGCCAGTTCAGGTGTGATCTCGTCATCTGACCGTAGTTCAAAATTCCGTGGTGTCCTCGGATTTTTCCTTTCGGGTTTGTGTTGCTCTAGTGCGACGTTAATTAAATACCGACCTTGTACTGATCGGTTCTGACCAATATCGTCGGGAAGATCTGTCAGGACTTTTCTGTTCCTGAAAGCATGAGTCATTAGTCCTGAATTATTGATCTGGGTCTCCAATTCCAGAATTTGGAATCCCCCTCGTAATAAATTTTAAAAATGTTGAAATTAATTTATACTAATCACTAATTTAGATTTTATACTATAACTAAAGAATAATTTAGAATTTAATTTTGAATTTATACTATAACTAAAAATAATTTAGAATTTAATTTTGAGTTTATACTATAACTAAAGAATAATTTAGAATTTATACTAAACTAAAGAATAATTTAAAATTTAATTTTGAGTTTATACTATAACTAAAGAATAATTTAGAATTTAATTTTGAGTTTATACCTATAACTAAAAATAATTTATAATTTATACTAAACTAAAGAATAATTTAGAATTTAATTTTGAATTTATACTATAACTATTATAATTTTTGAATTATGACTAAAGAATATAAACTACTTTGTTCTTTAGTGATGTGAGTTTAAGTGGAAGATAGAAATTTCAGCTCCACCTTAAAAGCTTTGAAAATTACAAGCCAAGAATAAAGACCTACACAAAGAGTGAGGTACGGAAGTCTCAATATTTATTTTTTGAAGAATTTTACGGAAGCTTTCAAAAGACATTAATAAAGCGAAAGCATACAAAAACCTGACCATTAAAATCATCATTCAATCGTGCATAAAAATTCGACGCAAATGCGTTTTCGATGTTCCATTTCAAGAGAAGTAAATTCGGCTAAATACTATTTCTGAAAGTTTAGATAGAATCAGGAAATCATTGATTATAATCAAATCCAGATGTCTTGTGACGTCTCTTAATGATTTGCTCTACTCGTTTATGCAAATGCTTTTGTGTGACTGACGTTATTAAAGATGTTGAAGTAGTCAAATTTTTCTTTTCGGAACAGATAGAATAAAGCTGGCTCGCCTGGGAATCTTAGGTTGAGAAACATATTTAATACCTTTAAAGAGATCAATTCACCGTGTTTCAGAAGATTATTAATGATTTTAACGGTGGTCTCATATTCTCGGTCTGGCTTAATTTTTTTGCTGTCCGCATGAATGACTTCAAATTAAAACTCATCCCTTCTTCAAGTACAGTAACCCATCTTCAAGATGCCAATTTTGTGAGCGATATGGAACGAAGACTATTAACCCAATTTACTGTTTTATAGTGTGGCAACCCTTAAAAATTTACGACACATTTTCTCTTATCGACAAAAAAAATCTCCCACAATGCATCTTTACATAATTACATTGAAAGTTTGGTGATTTTTAAAAATAAAGATACATTGTTGTGGGTGCTCAACTATAAGGGCGATGAGGTGCCAATTCTGGTTATCCATCCTCCTTGTTTTATAGCTTTCGGTTTGGCAACTCCTTGAACGTGACAAACCCTACAATATACATCTTTACTTCAAAATTATCTAATTTAGCTTAGAACGTTGATTTTTAAGGTATTTTGAATTCAAATAATTTTTTTCCTTTCCGGTTTATTTTTATCAATCTGGTAGACCACACCTTGTGTACGTTTTAAGCCCTCGTTTTAAACATTTTGATGCGTAAATGATGATTTAACCCTCCAAGTGGCTTAGACGAGATATTTCGTTCATCAAGATTTGACCAATTTTGCTAATGACGAGTTACCTCATGAAGATACCAAGATACATATAGATCAAAACACTGCCGATTTTTTGATGATGTTTTGTCGAGATCAATATCTGGTCAATTTTCTTTTAATGACGAGATATCTCGTCCATCAAGATCTGGTCAGTTTTGCTAATGACGAGGTACCTCATCGAAGCAACCACCAGGAGGGTAAATTGTCAACCTTCTAAGGGGTTCACTCGCATAATTCCACCTAGAAATTTGTAGTCTTCCCTGCACAATTTCCAACCCGTTTGGAACTTCTTTGACATATAGAATCTTTCCAAAGGATAGCATCCAAATTAAAGGACAAATGGAATCTTTCTAAAGGATAGTATACAAAGGAAAGGACATATAGAATCTTTCCAAAGGATAGTGTACAAAGGAAAGGACATACAGAATCTTTCCAAGGGAAAGTATACAAAGGAAAGGACAAATAGAATCTTTCCAAAGCATAGCATACAAAGGAAAAGACAAATAAAATCTAACAAAACGATTTTATTCTGAGGAAAAGACCAATAAAATCTTTCCAAAGCATTAATTTTTGAGAAAAGGATCAATATAATTTTTCCAAAGGATTTCTTTCTGAGAAACTACTAAACTCTGAACTGAACTAATAGAAGCTTTCTAAAAGTTCAAAGAATTCATGGATTCTTTCAACCAATAGCTGTGGTTATTCAGTAATTATGCGTGTGTATTGTGGGGTAAAAGCTATGTTACAATACTCGGAAATCACTCAGAGGGTTAAAATTAAAGAAATCAGTCTGTGTTTAGTGAGTACATTCTGTTCCTGTTTTCATTCTTCGGCGATTTGTTGGTATTTTAGTGAGATAGAAAGATGTTATCTCCGAGTGATACTGCGGCAATGTGTGTCACATAATAGCCCATTGTGCTGCTCCCAGTGTGCTAGGTTAATTAAAATAACTACCTACCCACCTCGTGTCACATTTCTACCCCGTCTACCATAGGATTGAGCATGTGAAGAAGACAGGGAAATTTGGGATAGTGAATACTTCAAGTCACCAAGAAAAATATTTCTATTATGAAGAAGTATATACCTAACTTTTTCAATGGACATTTAAAACGAATATTAATAATATTAATTAAAATAACATATATATTGTTAGTTCACGTCTTTCAAAATCTTGTCTTTTAAACCTCCTGGTGGGCTGTCTCGACGAGGTATCTTGTCATTTACAAAACTGACCAGATCTAGATGGACGAGATATCACGTCTTAGAAGAAAACTGACCAGATCTTGATGGACGAGATATCTCGTCTTAGTAGGAAACTGACCAGATCTTGATGGACGAGGTAGGTAAGTATTTTAATTAACGTCACACTAAGCAACACAACGGGCTTTCGTTGATGGACGAGGTATCTCGTCTTAGAAGAAAATTGACCAGATCTTGATGGTCGAGATATCTCGTCTTAGTAGGAAACCGACCAGATCTTGATAGTCAAGATATCTCGTCTTAGAAGAAAACTGACCAGATCTTGATGGTCGAGATATCTCGTCTTAGAAGAAAACTGACCAGATCTTGATGGATGAGATACGTTGTCATTAGAAGAAAATGGACCAGATCTTGATGGACGAGACATATCGTCATTAGAAAACTGACCAGATCTTGATGGTCGAGATATCTCGTCTTAGAAGAAAACTGACCAGATCTTGATGGATGAGATACGTCGTCATTAGAAGAAAACTGACCAGATATTGATCTCACCATCATAATAAAATCAGCAATATCTTGGTTGTTTTGTGTTTTATGGAGCAAGGACCATATTTGTCCATGCTGCACCAGACACAAGACAAACAATATAAAATAATAAACATGTACATACACAATGAAAGTTTTTACTGACACAGAAGGGAGAAATATACTCAAAGAAGAATCTGGTCTGCTTAGTCTTGTTGCTCTAGAATCTTGTATGAAGAATGCTAGTCTATTTTTCAAATCTTATTTGCTTCCTTTAAACACTGGGCCGCGGTTCCCCAGTTGGAAGACTAACGGATTAGCAACCGGAGGGTTGCGAATTAAAAAATAAATCCAACCGAAGACCGTCGAGTACACAGGGGCTGGCGGATGTTAAATCTGCAGTGGCCTGAAATGTCCTCATGTTGGTGTGATATAGTTCAAAATTACGTAGTGTACTCTGATCTTTCCCTTCCGGATCGATCTAGGACTGTCGCCAATAGCCCGTTGTGTTGCTCAAGTACGACGTTAATTAACTATCTGCTTACCTACCTTCATTTGAACAATCCAAATAGATTTATTCATATTTTGGACTGTATGTTACTAACTTCATAATCAGTTACATAAGGTTTTAGATTCTCTTATTTAGAGCATGAAATTATTCAGTCGATTCTTTTTGGTTTTTTTATAAAAGTAGGTATAACTCTGAAAAGTGATTCAGGGTTCAGTTCCTTTCTTCACAAAACCTCATTTTCTTACATTTTCCATCTTTTTAAAAAACTTCACGCGTTCACGCCTGTGCAGGAATTCGCGATACAAATACGGAAATGTGTGAACAAAACTTTATAAAAAGCTCACAACGGGAGACAATTACTCTCTGCCTATGTTCCGAACCAATGACCACAGATCATTCAACGTTCAATGAAAAATGCGTTTAGCGGACATACACGCGAGAGGGGAAAAACTTGTAATTTATGTTGATAACTTAAAAATGAGGGGGTAATTGGATGATTATTAACAGCTGTTTGAGCAACTTCGATCAACATCATCCTTGATTTGTAGATTTCATATTCTAAACTGGAGTCAGCTGTTTGTAGAAAACATTCGTTTACAAGGATGTATTTTAAATTTAAAATAATGATTAAAGCTCTGTCTGGCTCCTAATTACCCATGCGTTATATTTATCATAAAATTTATATTCAAAAGAGGTTATGTCATGTTCGTGGGTTGTACACCTGAGTACCTCTTATCCCCCTGAGTTTCCCTTATGAGTTGATTCATCATAAAATACTATATATATATATATGTGTATATATATGTGTGTATATATGTAAACACACACACACACATATATATATATATATGTGTATATATATGTGTGTATATATGTAAACACACACACACACACACATATATATATATATATATATATATATATATATATATATATATATATATATATATATGTTTATTACAACTCATTACCATTTAATACACTCCATTCACACCTGTATGATTAGTGGTCAGCGTGCATTTCTGGAGTAACGGTTTGGTTGATTATTGATTGATTGCAATAATCAAATAGTCTTAAACATGTAATAGCTGTACGTAAGAGATGGGAGAATAATGTAAAAATATAATACTTGAATGAGATATGTACTAAAGCTATGAAGCAAATTAAATAAAATTGCATAATAAAGATTATAATAATATGCAAAAAATAAATGGTAAAGATAATGCAATTAAATAACTCATAACTATTTTTAAAATATCAGAAACTTTTTATAATGCCCGGTCAGTCAATTTGAATATTTCCGTCATGACCACTACAAGGGCGGATTTGTGAACCACTTTGCGTTAGCCTGGGACAACACGGGGGTGGGTTCCTGATTCACCTCACATTATTACCATGCATTTTAGGTTGGTTGGTTGGTTGGTTGCAGTTTAATGTCGCAAGGCATATTTGGCCAAACTGCGCCAAACACAAGGCAACCTCAAGTAAAATGTGTCGTGAAAGGGGAAGAAAGAGGGATTTTGGAACCGAGTAGTGGGATCAAAGCAGAAAAAGATCACTTGGGTATCCCAGGAGCGCGACTCCCGTGTTTACTAAAGACAGCAAACCCCCATGGAAGAAGAAAAGATCACTAGAGTACTTCTGGTCGGTGAAGCCCGTGCACATCTAAAGGCGATGTGCCTCTGTGGGCCCATGCATTTTAGGTAGGTAGGTAAGTAGTTTAAATAACGTCGCACTGGAGCAACACAATGGGCTATTGGCGACGGTTCGGGATCCACCTCGAAGGAAAAGATCCGAGTACAACACCACGTAATTTTACACCACTCTCAGATGACGAGATCACACCTGAGGTGGTACCCCACTCTCCAAACTTCCACATAACGCCAACAGGACATTTGAGGCAATGACAGATTTAACCAGCCCCCTTTGTTCACGACGGTCTTTGGTTGGATTCGAACTCGGAACCCTCCGGTTGCTAATCAGTTACTCTTCCAACCGGGCTACCGCGGCACCCGTGCATTTAAGAACAACCCGTTAATAAGGAAGGCAGAATTTCATTCAGAACGTACATCCATGCCTTATTCAGGATTCGAACCAGGAACCTTTTGATCCAGGAGCGAGTAAAACCAGAAACGTGAATGTTGTA
This sequence comes from Meta bourneti, assembly GCA_933210815.1. Lineage (NCBI taxonomy): Eukaryota > Metazoa > Arthropoda > Arachnida > Araneae > Tetragnathidae > Meta > Meta bourneti. The sequence continues at coordinate 21,264,881 of OW119929.1, forward strand.
ATCTTTCGATTCATCGCTAAGTTTATGTTCACTGCGTTTTTAATCCACAGTCCTTTTAATGCCTTAGGAAGTGATTAGAGCAGATGTTTGAACTTCACGAATCCATCAGCCCCATCAGAAACCTCATAAACTACTTGCACATTTTGTCTTACACACCATAGAGCATAACAGTTTCAAAGTTTAATCCTTCTGGTGGCTGTTTCGACGAGGAATCTCGTCATTAGGAAAAGTGGTTAGATCTTGATGGACGAGATATCTCGTCATTAGAAGAAAACTGATCAGATCAGAATCTTCAGAAACCAGATCATGATGTCATCAGTAAAAATCGGCAATATGTTGATGACGAGATATCAAAATTAGTCAGATCTTGATGGACTAAATACCACGTCGAAACCACTTGGAGCGTTAATACATTTGTTTTTTCCCTCATTAATTTTTCTATAAAAATAATTCCAGCAAATTTGTTGTATTCCTCTTTGTGGTTCGTGAGACATGTTTGATTTACTATTCCGTGTTTAAGCTTTGGAGGACAGGATCTATAATTACATCCATTTCACCAACGTACATGGCTCAGAAATCGACATTATTTGTATATTTCCGAACAATGGCAACAAGCGGATACAAGCAAACGATACATCAAAAATCGGCAATATTTTCATCGTTTGGAATCCAATCGGCATTATTGATGACGAGCTATCTCAAAATTTGTCAGAGCTTGATGACCGAAATATCTCGTCAAAATCACCCGGAGGGTTAATTAGGACGCCTTTGTAGTTTAATTTTAGACTCCCGATCACATTTTCATCTTGTTTACAAAAGAACATGTACAATATTATTAATACCGGTGCATTTTTTTCCTTCTCAATGACCCCGGGTCACGTAGATTCAGATCTGCGACGACATCAATGCGCAGCAATCACCGACACCCCCTGTTCTCCAAAAAACCGTGCTACGTACTGACCATCCACTGCCCAATCACCGAAAATGACCGACACGGACCAACACCGAAATCGAGAGTAGAACACTCCCACCCTGTTCGATCCCCAATCCAGAACACAAAAAAGAAGTAATCGCATTCCATTTTCGTGTTCCGCTGTGGGAATCCTGATTGCCAAGAAAATCGGTTCGAGGCACCGATCTCTGTTAATTTCAAGGTCCCTGACACGTCGTTCCCAGTGTCCACTTAACCACCTGTAGTTGTTCTTCTTTTCGGCAGCGAAAGTTCTTGTCGCCACTTTCCTCCGAGTTGTGTTCCGCGGAGCGCGACGTCGCCCCGCCCTTCGTGGAAAGGGTATCGGCTCGGGCTTGCCTGTTCGAAAGTCGAGCTCTCGATGTGTCAGACTGCGTCCGTCCAGCAATGAGTCGAGGTTCGCAGCATTCCCGGATGACTGGTGGACGGCCAGAAGGGGAAGGACGGAGCGGAAACATGAAGTGCATCGTGACAGTTGGGATTATCTTGCCGTTGCTGGCCGCTATCATAGGTGAGTGTTTGACCCGAAGTTGGAAATTGAGTTTCAGGTGGTTGAATTGACGTCGAGCTGGAGAAAGACGACGGGCTGACTGGCGCCGGTCCGGGATGCATCCCGCATCGAAAGATTAGAGGACAGCACCTCGTCATTTTGAACAACGGTCAAATAACGAGGTCTAGACACGAGCTGGCACCCCAATCTCCGAACTTCAACACCACGAACAACGCAAGGGAATTTGAATCCAAGACAGATTTAACACTCGATATCTCTTCAAGATATTGCCGATTTTGTATGATGACTAGATCAAGGTCTGGTCGTTTTTTTCTAATGACGAGATATTTCGTCCAGGATATGGTCAGTTTTGTTAATGACGATATACCTCATCGAGACAACCACTAGGAGGGTTAAGGAACACCAGCCCTAACGTACACGATGATCTGGCTGGATAGTCTCGAAATCGCAACCCTCTGGTTGCCAATCCACGGCTCTACCAACTTTTCTATCAAGGATCCGAAATTAATTTTTATGCCAAATGAAGGCTGAAACTCGTTACATTTTAAAAGGTCAGTGGCGGTAGTTGGTAGAGTCGGGGGTTGGTAGAACGGGGTTGCGAATCCGCCGTTGCGAGTTCGAAACTCGATCCAAAAAAGACCATTGTGTATGTGAGACCTGGTGGTTGTTCTCGATGAGTTATCTGTCATTAGGAAAACTGACAAGATCTTGATGAACAATATCTCGTTATTAGGAAAAAAAACGATCAGACCTTGATCTCGTCATTATAAAAAATTGGCGATACCTTGATTACGAGATATCTCGTAATAAGAAAAATTTGTAAGATCATGAAGGACGAGATTACTCGTCGAAACAACTTGGAAGGTTAAATCTGTCGTGGCTTCAAACCTCCTCACTTTGGCGTAGTCTGAACGTTTGGAGAGTGGGGGTGCCAGCTCAGATGTTGACCTCGTCGTCTGACTGGTTAAAGTGATGAGATGTTGTCCTCGATTCTTTCACTTCGGAATTGATCTCGGACCATCGACAATAGCCTGTTGTGTTGCTCCAGTGCGGCGTAAAGTCAATTACCTTCTTACATTTTATAAAGTGTTTCGTTAAAAAATTTTCATATTGTTTTATTTGGTTTAAAGCAGCGATTTCCAACATGTGTGCCGAAAAAAGGCAATGATGTGCTTTTATAATGACAAGGTGGTTTTTATCTTGCAAAATTTACTAATTTTAACTGTGTAATCTATGAATTTTTGACAAGTGTGATCACAAATAGTTACGATCTTTATCGGTATGAATAACTTTGAGGAGTATTTTTGTTTATTTCAAATTGTCATAAAAATTAATTTTTCAACAAGATTTAAGTTACTTTCGAGCAAAAACGAGAGGTAATTGCTTCTTTTCTTTTTGTAAAAATAAGCAAAAGTACACTTATTTTTTCTCATATTGGCAAAAAATGTAATGTTTTCAGGTTTGCCGCAGAATTTTAGTAATTAGTTTGCATGTGCTAAGACATAAAGGGGGTCGTCGTGGCTCAGTGGTATGCCCACTGCGCTAGCAACCTTTGAGCATTCTTTCCTGGGTATATTTCTCTCTTCTGTGTCAGCAAAACTTTCGTTGTGAGTGTCTATTGATATTGCATGTCGTGTATCTGGCACAGCATGGCCAAATATGGCCCTTGCGCCATAAAATCCCCAAAACAACCAGCCAAGACATAAAAATGGTTGAAAGTCGCTGATCTAAAGTGTGTGGTCATGATACACAAGACCGCGCAGAGGGGCAGGGCTACAGGGTTTCAAGCCCTTGTCCTTTTTCTCTTTGAGTCAAAAATGCTCTTTTTTTAAAATGCCTTGATTGAGCATTCCACTGCTCCGTATGCGACAACCACACCCAGATTTTAGTCATGAAATGGCTGCATCTTTTATTATTCGAAAAACTTTATTGAACAGACTATTTTCCTTCAAGTAAGCTTACCCCAAATCGATGGGTATATCTGTCATTTTTATATCATGGATATCTCTATGTGACTAGAGAAGCTCCTTACGTGACGGCTTGATATTAGCTCTTTTTGTAGAAACAAATGACAGATGTACCCAAAAACTTGAGGTAAGTTTACTTGGAGTGAAGAAAGTTTAAGTCCAATAAAGGTTTTTGATCTAGAAAAATAATAACAATAAAAAGTCATTCTTATGACTAAAATATGTGCGTGATTGTCCCATACGTGACAGTAGAATACTCCAGTAGCATATATTTGGAGGTTAGGTTTGGAAGTTAATTAACCTCGCACTGCAGCAACACAACGGGCTATTGGTAACGGTATGGGATCCATCCCGAAGGGAATGATCCACACTACCCCTCATAATTTTGAACCACGGTCAGATGACGAGGCAATACCTGAGCAGGGACCTCACTCACCAAACTTCCACACCACGCCAACGTGAGGACGTTTGAGATCGCGACACATATGACGTGCACCAGCCGCTGTGTGCATGGCGGTATTTGTTTGGATCTAGTTTTGAACTCGCAACCTTCCGGTTGCCAATCCGCTACTCTTCCAACTGAGCTACCGAGGCCTTCCGAATATCTGTGATTGGTGGCTAAAGCGACGAGAATGGCATTACGAGAACAACGCCTGAGCACATATTTGGAAAACGATTCAATTTTCCCGCCTTTGTCTTTCGGAAGTTAAGCTTGATTGCATGTGCAGAGTGTACTCAATGTAATTCCATAGTCTCACCCTTAAAAGGATTACTATTATTACACAGTTATTATTGGATATACCTTATACCAGTGCTTCCCAAAACCTTACCGGGCCGCGGTAGCAAGGTTGGAAGTATAACTGATTAACAACGGGAGGGTTGAGAGTTCTAACCCAACCAAAGACTGTCGTGTTCAAAGTTGGCTGGTGCAGGTTAAACCTGTCGTGGCCCCTAATGTCCTCACGTTGGCGTGGTATGGAAATTCGGAGAATGGGGTGCCACCTCAGATGTGACCTCGTCATCCGACAGTGGTTCAAAATTACGTTGTGTTTTTCTCGGATGGGTCCCACTTTGGGTTTGATTCCTGACCGTCGCCAATAGCCCGTTGTGTTGGTCCAGTACGACCTTTATTAAAATGTCTACCTACCTCACCCTTACAAAAATAAAACGAGATTCCCTTTTCATAATTCTGACTCTGCCACCAAACAGGCCCTGCACAGATGACAAGAGTTCTCCCTGATTTAGTTCATGGGAGTAGTTCTCGAAAATGCAACAGGTTTCTTAAACTAAATGTGGCACTTGAAGGACATCACTTCTGAGTATATCGTTCAGTTAGAACCATCATTTTGTGAATAAAATCGTTCTCTGACCGTGGTTCCAAATTACGTGGTATCCTCGATCTTTCCCATTAGAGGTTCATCCCAGACCGTCGCCAATATCCCGTTGTGTTGCTCCAGTGCGACCTACCAAGTATAATAAAATACCTATCAAGTGCCTACCTACCAAAGTATATTTTTACATTTCTTATTGGTTGGTTAGTTTTGTTTTACTGCGCAAGGGGGCATATTTGGCCGTGTTGTGCCAAACACGAGACAACGTCGAGCATAAAATGTCGTAAGAGGGAAAAAGGAGGGATTGGGGAATAAAGAAGAACGATTGGAGCAGAAAAAGATCACTTGGATATCCAAAGAGCACGATCTCCGTGATTGCTACAGACAGTAAACCCCATGGGAGAAGAAAAGATCACTAGGGTACCTCGGGTCCGTGAGACCAGGGCACATCAAAAGGAGATGTGCCCCTTGGGCAAAAAAGTCAAAATGTATCTGGAAACAAGGGTCTTCGATAGAGTTTCAATTTAAGATCATATCAAATATTTATATTGAATAAACTTTGGAAATTCATTTTTCATTTCGTTTCGTCAATTTGTAAAATAGTTCTTATAGTATAACCAGCACCATCTGCACTCCTGGCCCTGGGATCAGTATCGATAACCCCTTATGAAGTACAGATATATATTCCAAGTATTCAATGTTTAACCTTCTAGGGGGTTCACAAGTATATATCCGTTCTGAAACGTGCACTCTTCCTTGCATGAGTTCTAATCCTTATTGACCGTCTGGACCAATTGGATATTTCATAGAATTTTTTAACTAATAGATGTGCTTATTTGATCATTATGAGAGTGCTGTGTGTGTGGGTAAAAGCAATACTGCACTACTCCTACATACTCCTAATGCTACACTACTACATACTCCTAATACTACACTAAATTATGCATTCTCGTGACGCTCCGAGGATTATCTTATAGGAATGCATTATTTTTTCATTTGCTTTGGATACATTCACAATTTTTTATAAATACAATCGAAAGATGTTAATGGGTTAGATACACCTCTGCTCCTGCGCAATGAAGGCCACTACACATGATTGGTCGGGTTGGGTTTTATGGTAGGTAAGTATTTTAATTAACGTTGCACTGGAGCAACACAACGGGCTATTGGTGACCGTCCGGGATCAAACCCGAAGGGAAAGTCCGAGGACAACAACACGTGATTTTGAACTGTGGTCAGATGACAAGGGCACACCTGAGCTGACACACCACTCTCCAAACTTCCACACCATGCCAACGTGGGGACATTTGAGACCACCACAGATTTAACTTGCACCAGCCCCATTTGTACACGACGGTCTTTGGTTGGATTCCTACTCGCAACCCTCCGGTTGCTAATCCGTTACTCTTCCAAACGGGCCACCGCGGCCCTTTCGGATATTAGGATACTTGGTGTCGCCACTTATTCCAAAATGGGTTTGTCTTATGTCTCGGGATTCAGGTAAAGCTTTTCTCTACCTTCCCCTGCCTGTTTATAGCCATATATTTATGACTCAGACCACCCAGTATACCAATAAGACCTGTTTACAGCTATAGATTTATGACTCAGACCACCCAGTATACCAATAAGGCCACATAAGGAGTGGACAGGAGCTTGAGTTTGTAGAACTCTGCAATGTCTACATATGCATTCATGTCGTATTTAGGTGGCAGACCGATTTTGAGTTTTTTGAATTACGCAAACCTGAATACCTTGTGATGGCCCAAATGCCTGGGTTGAATTTTTCCCATTTGTGGGGGGATTCAAAATTACGTGGTGTTGTCCTCAACTTTCCCTTCGGGTTTGATCCTGGACCGTCATCAATAGCCTCCAGAGCGTAGTTAATTAAAAGTACATACTTACCTAATCCTGGGAGATGGATTAAACGCAATCTCTGTCACAAAAGTAGATACCTATACATTTTGAAAATATTGATTAAATTACAGTTAAGAAAGCTTTTTTTCTAATTCCTTGGCCCCCTCATAGATCTCGGTGCCATGCCAGAGGAACCCTCCTTCCAAATATGGGGGATTGTGTGCTTGCGAGTTGTCGATTCCTTCCTGAGTACAATTATCTTTTGTCATTAAAGCTTTATTTTTGTGTGTATTCATTTATCTGATGTCGTTTGGCGCATCTTAGCCGAATATGGCCGTTGTCCCATAAAACCCAACCAACTCAAGTCCTTGGTCTTTTTAAGATATATAATGAAATTGTCCTGTTTGAATCCTCTTAGAATACGACTTACACATTTTTTATTTCACCAACAATCCCATATATGCGCTTAAGAAAATTTAGCCCACTAATTAAAAAACAAACGATTAAAATAAAATTTTGCTTCCCCTAGTCAAGTCCATTTTTATTAGATGTAAGACCTGTGGATCCGACTAGAAGCAGCTCACTGGCGGTATCCGACATGTAGATGTAAACCTTGAAACTCTAATATATACCTTTGACTGCATCCATTTTGAAAACTTGGCTCACTTGTTTAAACTAGTTCAAAGAACTGCCATACTCAAAATAAAAATTAATTTCATAGATCAAATTCTTGTTATGGAAGCAATAGAAATTTCTTTTTATAATTCAGAACTACCTACCTACCTATCCCGTAAACAAGGTGAAAGTACTCCAGCGATGACTCACGTCCAACTTAGAAATTGTAATCGCGAAGACCTTCCAATTCTTTCTAAACCAAGCCCATCATTATCTGAAACATTTCCAACTCTGATTACCTTCTCTGTATCCAAGTTAGCAACTTGTTACGGATTCTTGATATAAATAACGAAACGCTTCAATGAAAACGATTCGCTCAACGGTGCCATGATTCAGTGTATAAATAACACAATATATTATCCATCTTTCATGCTCCACGCGTTATGAGAAAGCATCGTGTAATGGAATCAGTGACAACCATGCTCAATTTCATCATGATGGACTGCCCAACGGAGAGCAATCTTCGTTTTTATTCATACCTGTCACCGTCTTATACCAGCGATGACGGATTCGCATAACAGGAATCACATCTTTCTCGATGCACGGTCCGATTCCTCCGCTAAGTCCATCAAATGGCGAAGGCAATCGAAGAAGATTGCTTTCACACTTTGCCAGTGTGAAGTCCTCGGCATAATAGAAGAGTAAAAAGGAGAGTCGGTTCTTCGGGAGTTAATGACCCAGAGTGCAGTGCGACGTATGTCCCACTTTCGAGGAATGTTTTCGCAGACTTCTTAATGGCCGAGTTAATCGGTGAAGAAGGACAATTGGAAGAAAGCGACGATTTCTGCCGACTTTTATTTTCGGGGAAGACTGCTTTTTGTTGCGTCTTCGGAAAAGAGAGCGCATCAATCTGAATTGTGCTGGACTCGGGTTGGAGGAAGGGCTTAGAAGTCGAAACAAATGCAGCGTCAGATACCGTCTCTCAGTCGACGCAAAAGTTTTCCAAGATTCATCGATTGGAAAAGAAAGCCGGGCTTAGATTTTGAGGCAAGAGGTCTTTTATTTCTAATAGATGGCAGGTAGGAGGGTAGTTGAATTAACTTCGTGCAGTGGAGAGACACAACGGGCTTTTTACTGCAGTCCGGGGTTGGTCCCGAAGAGAAAAATTCGAGGACGACACCTCGTCATTTTCAATCGCGGTCGGATGACGAGAACACCTGAGATTAGCACCCCTTTCTAAAAATTTCCACACCACGCCAACGTGAGGACACTTGAGACCACGACAGATTTTCGCGAACCAGCCCCCACGTAAACTGTGGAAATTAGTTGGACCTAATTTTGAACTCCCAACCCCACCGCTCAAACCATATATAAAAATGAAAAGAAGATAAACTTAATCTGTTATTATACTAAGGTCACTATATCTGAGGGCTACTATATTCTCTACCACGTTCAGAGGACGAGGTCAACACCTAAGCTGGCACCCCACTCTCCGAACCTCCATTTTCAGGTCACGACAGATTTAACGTGCTCCAGTCACCACGCACACGATGGTCTTTGGTTGGATCGAATTTCGAACTCACAAGTCTCCGGTTGCTAATCCTTTACTTTTCCAACTGGGCTACTGCGGCCCTAGGATTTAGTATAAGGGAGGCAGCATGGACTCTGCAGCCCTAGGATTTAGTATAAGGGAGGCAGAGCAGGGGCTCTGCAGCCCTAGGATTTAGTATAAGGGAGGCAGAGCAGGGGCTCTGCAGCCCTAGGATTTAGTATAAGGGAGGCAATAGGGGCTCTGTTGCCCTAGGATTTAGTATAAGGGAGGCAGCAGGGCCTCTGCAGAATTTGTATTTTGTAGAGATATTTATATGTAGCCAAACAATCGGGGTTACCAGCCAGAAGTCGGGAAATTGCAACGTCTACCTTTGGAGAATATGGGATACATTTGCGTTTAATAATCCAAAGGTTTACTTGAGTTTCTAGTTATTTCTTGATATAAGAGAAACTGTTATTTGATTTTCTCTTGATGTACCTTTTTATGGAAATATACGGGATGGCTCTATTTCCAATTTGAGCATCTGAAACTCTCCCTCTTTGCCAAATACTCCGTTTGATATATTGCTGCTTTCTTTTGTCGTTCATACTCATCTTTAAAATGCTCTAGCGCTATCTTTTTTAGAGTAAAGTAAAATTGCAACACCCTTTTAACCATCCAAGTGTGTCGACGGGACGCGGTAGCCCGGTTGGAAGAGTAACGGATTAGAAACCAGAGGGTTGCGAGTTCGAAACCAACCAAAGATCGTCGTGTACAAAGGGGGCTGGTGCATTTTAAATCTGTCCTGGCCTCAAATGTCCTCACGTTGGCGTGGTGTGGAAGTTTGGAGAGTGGGGTATCAGCTCAGGTGTGACCTCGTCATCTGACCGTGGTTCAAAATTACGTGGTATTTTCCTCGGATCCTTTCCTTCGGGTTTGATCCAGGACCGTCGCCCATAGCCCCTTCGTGTTGCTCCATTGCGACGCTAATTAAAATACCTACCTACCAAGTGTTTCGACGTGATAACTCTTCCAAGATATAATCAATTTTGCTGATTACGAGATATCTCGGCGATACTAAACTGACGTATCGCTCCAACAAGGAGAATGGAGATTCAAGCAGGAAAGACAAACTGTCCCTTGCCCAGAGCTGCTGACAATTTGGAAGAGGTTTTCGCACCAGAAACTGGCCACTGCAGGGCAGTTTTCGACTCGAAGATAAACCGCCAAGAGGGTTAAAACCTTTTCCTATTTCAATTAGCAGACAGGTAGGTAGGTAGTTGAATTAACGTTGCACTGGAGCAAAGAAACGGGCTCTCGGTGACGTCCGGGGATCAATACCGAAGGGAAATATCCAAGGACGACATCTCGTAATTTTGTACCATGGACAGACAACACCTGAGCCGGCACCGCACTCTAAACTTCCGCACCACGTCAACGTGAGGACATTTAAAGGTACGACCGATTTAACGTGCCCCAGCCTCCTTGAACGCGATGGTCTTTGGCGGGATCGAGTTTCGAACTCACAACCCTCCGGTTACTAATCCGATATTCTTCCATCCGGGCTAACGAGACCCCAGTTCTACGTGAAAATAAAACATTTCTGAAGAAAACACATAACATCTGAATTTGAAGCACGTTTTTATATTGCTTAAACTTCATAAATAATGTAATGCTTGTGTCTTTTATAGGAGTCGCAGCTTGGACTTTAAGCAGTGATTCTTCACAAAAACGGGAGCAGGCAAGGACATTCTATTCAGTAAGTACCATTATCCACATGGTTTTGCAACTACATAGTCTAAAACGGCTAAATGGATTAATATAATATAATTACATTCACCATCTGCCATGTCTATGGAGTTATATGTTTAGTAAGCTGGTGCTAGAGTTTAACCCTCTAAGAGGTTCACATGCATAATTCCTTTTACCAACCAGCAGTTTTCTCAACATGACTTCTAAGCAGTTTTGACCTTGATCATTAGAATCTTTCCAAAGGGTTCTTTTCTAAGGAAAGTACAACAGAATCATCCAAAGGATTCTATTCCAAGGTAACGACCAATAGTATGTTTCAAATGAATTCGATTTTACGGAAAGGACCAATAGTATCCTACTAAAGGATTCTTTTCTAATTAAAGACCTGGTGCCACCGTAGCCCGGTTGGAAGAATAACGGATTAGCAACCGGAGGATTGCGAGTTCAAATCCACCCAAAGACCGTCGTGTACAAAGGGGGCTCGTGTACGTTAAATCCGTCATGGCGTCAAATGTCCTCACGTTGGCGTGGTGTGGATGTTTGGAGAGTGGGGTGCCAGCTCAAGTGTTGCCTCATCATCTGACCGTGGTTCAAAATTACGTGGTGTTGTTACGTATCTTTCCCTTTGGGATTGGTTCCGGACCGCCACCAATAGCTCATTGTGCTGCTCCAGTGTGATGCTAATTAAAAAATACATATATAAATCTAATTAAAGACCAATAGTATCTTTCCGAAGGTTGAAGAATTTATAGATTATTTCTAACAATAGAAGTGTCGTGATTTAGTCATTAAGTGTGTTGTGGTATAAGAACAATGCTACCCTAGTCAGAAATCTCTTGACGCCAGGGAGTTTACATATAAAGGTAGGTAGGTAATTAACGTCGCACTGAAGCAACCCATCGGGCTATTGGTGACTGTCCGGGATCAATCCCCAAGTGTAAGATCGGTCAAAATATAACGAATTACCGGTTTTGGAGATGGGTTGGTTGATAGGGTTTTGTGACGCAAGGGCCATATTTGGTCATGGCGTGCCAAAAGCAGGACAGACAACATCAAGTAATGGACATACACACACAAAGAAAGTTTTACTGACACAGATGCAAGAAATACACCCAGGAGGAATCGAACCTGCACCGCCTCAACTCTCAGAATGCTAGTGCTGTGAGCAAACCCATTGATCCACGATGGCCCCTTGGACATGGGTTGAGACCAGTTTTGACCTTCTTGACCAATGGAGTCGGTCTAAGGATTTTTCAACCAATAGATATGCTTATTCAGTCATTGTGTGTGTTACCGGGAAAAAGCAAGACGACGCACTAGGAAATCTAGTGGAGAGTTAAGCAGTAGGTTCCGGCGTAAGAAGCCTTTATATGGGTAGGTGGCTGAACTATGTCGCAGTGGAGCAACCCAACGGGCTATCTTGTAGTACAAAGTGACCGTAGAGTGACAAACCAATCAACCATGCTACATGTTTGAGGAGTCCGGGCAGATGCATACAAATATAGAGATACGCAAGAGGATAAGGGCAGTAAAGTTTGAAGCCCTTGGAGTTAAAAACTGGTCTGCTTAAATTTAAAAATTCCATTTGAGGCTTGGTTGGTTAGGGCTTATGACGCAATCGCCATACTTGGCCAAGCGGCGCCATCACAACACATCGTCAAGTAATGGACAATACATACACAAGGAAAGTACACCTTTTTAAACTTTAAAGGATCCTAATGATCTTGTATCAGTTGCTATTTTGCATCCAGGGTCAGATTGAGTCACATTGTTATAGACGTGAAGTATAAGTAGTCTTAGCATTGCTATGAAGAGGAGCTTCGAAAAGTGTGACCAACGTGATGACTAATAGTCATGCGACTGCTCTGTGAAAAATTGTCTTTGTTGGCCGATTTGGCATTTTATCATCTTTCTTGGCGATATAACATCTTTTGACAAGATAGATATGTGAATGCGCATTTCTATAGTGGGGACAAAAGTGGTAAATTCACCAACTTCTACTATCTCGAGCGGGTTAATCAGATGATGAATCAATGGATGGACGCGTCTTCTGTTACGTAGACGAATCAGATGATGAATATTCGTTTCCTCCCTGCAGACGAAAGTAGTCTAAAGTCACGTTACTACTAGTTTGGGTCACATGATCTTGGGTTCATTAATCTTCCAAGTGGTTTCGACGAGATATCTAATCCTTCAAGATCTAACGAATTTTTGCTAATGACAAGATGTCTTGTCATCAAGATATAGCCGATTTTTTGATGATGAAGAGATCAAGATCTGACCAGTTTTCTTCTAAAGACGAGACATCTTGTTCATCCAGAGCTGGTCAGTTTTCCTAATGACGAGATAACTGGTCGGGACAACCACTTGGAGGGTTAAAAGGTTATCATTACTTATTCTACTGGTATATCTTCTCTATGGTTGCTATCACATTAGGCGAACCCAAGGAGCAATTCATTTGAGACACGATTCGTTCAAGGAGGAATAACAAATTGGATTAAACTTTTTAAGAACGAAAACTTTAAACGCGAAATCACCTCTTGCCAGTTGTATAACACTTTCCTATCTAAACCTCTCTTTCCTGGCAAGGACAGCGTAAATATTAGAGCTCTGAAAGTTCCGAACTTCCTCTCTCAGGGCGTGATTTGTTTCTGAAGGGTTTAATCTCGGGATTGGTTCTGGCTCGTTTTATTTCTCTACGTAGTGTGGCACAAATCGATCGACATTTAAATTACTTCCGGTTGATATTTCCTCCGAATCCCGTCACTCCCTGTCGTCCATCCCGAGCTCTTCCGCACAAAACGTTCGGATCGAACACTCGGTGTCGAGTTTAGCCGCAGGAAACGGCGCTGCGAAAACGGTGGAAGAATTTTCGCAAGCTTTTTTTCGCAATTAAAATGGGAATTGGGATGTTACTGGACCGTGTATTTTGCAGGGAACATCGTTGAGGATATCATTGTTTACTGATTGGCTATCAAGTTAGAGTAATGCAAAATAGATGGTTTGTGGAACATGGAGGTGTGACGGCATTCTTTCGAAGCCTAATGCCTGTGATTTTTCAAAATTGTTCGATTCTAATATATTCAAGAATGAAACAGCTGTTATAGTGAACTACATTGTATGTGGGATAGCATATTAAAAAAAGAATAGGATATGAAGTTGAGTATTTTCCCACTAGATGGTGCTTGGACAATCTGACCACTCGGGGATGTCACAGCGCCTGCATGTTTATGTTCAAAGGGCTGTTTAGCCACCAACCTCCTAAACGCCGATGCGGGGTGTTCCGTTTGGACCCTGAAGTCTACGACTTCAGTTCTATTTATTCTCTCCCCAATTAACTTTCCCCTACTGCCTTGACTTTTCTGTACAAAAAAATTAGGGATTTTTATGGACTCGATTATACCACCAATTGTATCACTTTTAAAGTTAAATTTTAACATTTAAATCGTAATTTCTCTTAAATTTAATTGCCTTCCCTTTATTTATCTAATGCTAGCGCTCTTCTGTGTGAGCGTGCAGCAGTCTAGGGGATACATCCCAGCCAACTTTTTGACCAGAACCTAAGCACCCTCTGTCACGGTCAGGAGATGGGAGGGTGACCCCTTTTGCAACTGGGCGGGGCTTATGGTTCTTATTAGCATATGTTTCTTCTGTACCCTAGATCGACATTTTTATTCACCACCCTTATGTTATTAGCATTATTATTTTTATCTTTTTACGATTTGGAGATGAGAAGCTATGCAGCGGGTGCTTCCTAAGTGATATGTCCAGTGTAGTCCAGTAGCCAACCCCCTGTTTTGTTGTTTATATGTCACTTGTGAGGAGACTGCCTGCCGAGAACCAACCTCGGGGCTTTGCTCTCTGTTGTTACTTGTTAATGAATCTATTGTTTACTAATCCTGAGTTCTGTTAACTCATCAAGCACAGAACGGGATCGATTGACGTGTCCAAACAGAAGTAGTAGTGAACGGGTATCTGCTAAGACGATTTGTCGTGTGTTTTTAAGTCTTATAAGGGCGAACACATTCACTAGTGTTTACAAGTGCGTCCCACTTTAACAGGTGGCCTGGAAGTGCTTATTTAAAAAAGACCGAGTGGTGGTAACACTGTTCAGATAAAATATTTAACCCTATGAGTGTTATGAGATTTACGAGTAGTGTAGGATTTCTTTTACTCCGCAACACACATAATGACTAAATAACCACATTTGTTGGTTGAAAGATTCTATTGGTCTTTTTCATAGAAAAGAATTACTTTGTAAAGAATCTTTGATCCTTTCCTTAGAATGGAATTCTTTGGAAGGATTTCATTGACCTTTTCTTAGAATAGAATACTTTGGAAGAATCCTTTTTGTCTTTTCACCACAATAGAACCATGTGAAAGGAATTATTTTCCTTTCCATAGAATATTATCCATTGGAAATATTATACTAGTGTCCGTTCCTCAGAATGGAATCCTTACAAAATATTGTATTGGTCAAGAAGATCGAAACTGGTTAGAGGTCATATAGGAAAGATTGCAGATTGTAAGGTGGAATTAGATATGTGAACCCCTCTCAGAGAGTAAGACTCGAGTAAATAAGATAAGTAAAAAATCTATAAAAATCTAAATCTAATATCTAAAATATATTAGGATAATACAATGAGACAGAAAGTTTAGGATTCTTCAACTGTGGGACATTTAAAGTAATATGAAGATCCCAACTGTAAATATCCAGTCTTCGATCTTAATTTTTCACTTTTTAAAAATATCTTCATCGTTCATTTAACTCGATTAAAGAACTACGAGCAATTCATCTTAAGAAGTTCCATGACATGAAACTCCCATGCTAACCGATAACCAAATCGTAATTTCATGGCCAAAGAAAAAGAAAATCGATTTTTCTTTGCATCTAAAATTGACAGATTCATTAACCAATGATTTACGTCTCCACCATTTATCTATTTTATGACCAAGTAGCTGCCAGTAATGCTCATATAACGAAATCCTATCGTATAGTAGCAGTTCATACAATCATTATTTCAGGAATATTATATGATGCTTGATATTCCGAAGGAGCTCGGCTCCACTATTAAGATTTAAGGTGTTATGCGCGTAATATATACACTTGAAATCACGAAAATCGACTAGAATATTGATAGTTTATTTATTGCTTGAAAATTATTCCCAACTTCTCACCTTTCAAATGATACCAAGATCTTGTAATTAATCGAAATATTTTCTAGTTACAAGGGTTTTCTCTCAGGTAATGTCACCATCAACAAACATGCTTCCAATACTTTAACTCAATTTCTCATAAACCTTGTTTTTGCAATAGGATGCTTTGTTAAAACAGTGATAACTCAACAATGAATTGATCTATTATAATTGTTTTTGTGTCATAATCTATCTAATACAGTGGATGTTTTGATCCCCAGTCGGAGTTATTAGTTTAGAAATCAACTTTTGGTTGATTTTTAAATGTTAAAAAGTCCTGAAAAATCTTGATTTTCTTATACTCATTGGTGAAAAAAATTGTAAAGGAAAACCTATTCCCTCTAGCAACGTGATGGAGAATCAAAACATGAAGAATATTGCGAATAATTTCCAACAGGAATTGTATTTCCTAACACATTAGAATTTGAGATATCACTGCTAAAAAGCATGAAAATTAGCTAATTATATCTAAATTATATAATTAATGAATAGCGTAATTTTATTTTTTCTCATAGAAATGATTTTAAGCATATACCAATGACTTATCGTAAAAAACTGGATTTTTAAAGTCAAAATTCTAGTATATACGTACACCTTAAGGAAGCAAATGAGAAACTCGAAATAGAGACAAGACTAAGGCCACGTAATGAGTGATCTCCAAATCACTCATGTGAATATTAACGGAAATATTTCACTGCCATCTGCTGCAACAACTTAATCCCACCACTTAAAATAATCGGGGCCACGGGAGTTTTTAAATCGAGCACAATTTGACGGATTAAATAACGGGATTTTATCTAGTCCAATCGCTTAAAAGTTTGTTGCCTCTTCTATCAACTTTTTTTACGATATTTATTAACAGGTTCGTGTGAAGAAGAGGTTTGTAATAAATATAGCAGCAAATAAATTGAGACGGAATTTTTAGAGTTTATGTTAGAAAGCCGGTCAGTTAGTTTTAGTATTCTATCGATAATCTCCATATGGTTTATGTTCTGAAGCTTGTGGTAAGCTTTAAAGAAATAATTTATTATTGAAGTGTAGCATTTGATTAAAGTAAGAATGAATTAAATCTTTTATGTTATGGGGTTAGCAGTAAAATTCGAATTAAGATGCTAGGATGTTTTATTTAATTCTGAACTTTCTTTCGTTTTTATCTTTGCGATGCATTGATTTACTTGCCAAGCGCTATATATTCTGTTATCAATCTTTTATCGAAATATATAATATTTGATTTAAATTAAGTGATGCAAAATATGTTTTATATTGAATGTTTATAATGATGAGTATGGAATAAATTAATCTCATTGTCGTACATGTAACACAGAATAATACCCGCTATAAAACATGAACTCATGAAAATAATCACTCATCGAAACATTCCAATACCATTTACTCATCAATTCCATTGCAGCTGAAAAATGTTTTCAAAACCAGACAATTCCACTTTAATTTTTAATTTATTTATTTTGTCTTTCAAAACATTACACGGATAATTAGTTCTGGCCAAAAATACATTCTGTAAAATATATTGTTTTATTGGGACCGGTTGGAAGAGTAGAGGTTTAGCAACCGGAGGGTTGCGAGTTCCAAACTCGATCCAAGCAAACACCGTCCTGTACGTGGGGGCTGGTGCATGTTAAATCTTCCACGGACTCAAATATCCTCAAATTAGCGTTGTATGGAGATAGGGAGAGTGGGGCGCCAGCTCAAGTGTGACCTCGTCATATGGTTCAAAATGACGAGGTTTTGTCCTCGGATCTTTCTTTGAAGATAGATCCCGGACCGTCGCGAAGAGCCCGTTGTGTTGTTCCAGTGCGATTTAAATTCATTTAATTATCTACCTCTCTCAAGAAATCACAACAGTAACTCTGTGCGGGTTAGAAACTGATGTACTTACCAAGGGAGATTACGAAAGCGGGGTAAATTATCATAATAGGGTTTAGAAATGTCACAGAATGTGGAGTAAAAGCATGTAATTAATAAGTTTGATGTCCAAAAATGGGATCTAATTTATTTTATAACTATTTATTCCTATGGAGCAGATGATTTAAAATGCAACACAAATAACACACAAAGTACGTAAACATCGCTTTAAAGAAAGTGGTTGTTCTTTAAAGATTAAAACCTTTGAAGGATTTACATGCATAATTCCACCTTGAAATCCGCAGACTCCCCTGAATGATTTCTAAACAATTTTGACCTTTTTGATCAGTAGAATCTTTCCAAAGGATTGTATTCTAAAGATTGGAGCAATGAAACCTTTCCATAGGATTATTGGTTCTCTAAGATTCCATAGATTATATTGGTTCCCAATTATAGAAGCAATATAATCGTCCCCAAGGGTTCCATCATAAGGAAAGGATCCATATAATCGCTCAAAATATATAATTTATTCTATTATAAGAAAAAAAGCAATTAAGGTTTCCAAATGACTCTTTTTCAAGGAAAGGACCAATACAATCGCTCAAACGAGTTCTATTCTAAGAAAAGGAGCAATAAAATATTTCTAATTGTTCTACTCAAAGGAAAGGTGCAATAGAATATTTCCAAATGATTCTATTCCAAGGAAAGGACTCATAGAATCGTTCAAATAGATGGGTTCTAATATAAGAAAAGGACAATAGAATCGCTCAAAAGGATTATATTCTAAGGAAAGGAGAAATAAAATCTTTACAAATCTATTGGTCTATCTATTGGTCTATATTGGAAAAGGAGAAATAAAATCTTACAACGATTCTATTGGTCTATTCCAAGGAAAAGACCAATAGAATCGTTCCAAAGGGTTTTATTCTAAGGAAAGAAGCAATTGAATATTTCTATATGTTCATGAATTCGTTCAACCAATAGATGTGGTTGTTTAAGTCATTAAGTGTGTTGTGGGATGAAAACAAACCATACTACTTGTAAATCTCGTGACGTTCATACGGTTAAAGAAAGTAGTCGTTCTCTTAAGATTAATACTGTTACTTCTACATATTAAGTAATAGTTTTAAATTATGCATTATAGTACTCTAGGCAAAGGATAATGACTATTTAACTAGTTTTCGGAAAAATAAAGTTATTCATGAATGGTACGTAATTGTACAAGGAAGATAAGAGTTCATAATGAATCATTCCATAATGGTTAAGGGATGTTCTTGTATGGAATCCTTTTGGATAATGTCCCAGCATTATCTTTTTAACACAGCTTTTCCAAATGTTTAGAAGGATGCAGTAAAACGAGTATTAACGACCGGTTTTGAAAATAAAATCTACTAAACACGCATTTCCATATAATTTACTAAGTTTAGATGGAGAGAAACTTTCTTATTTAAACTTCTTAAAATTGTAACGGTAAATGTTTCTTTCATTACGACAGTGTTTTTCGACTTTTACAATCATTTATGACTTATTTGTTTCGAAATTATATTTAGCGATTTGTTTTTGGGAGAACTTAAATATTCTTTTTGTAAATAAATTCTCCATCCAAACTTTACTTTTAATTTACTTTGTTGCTATTGCAATAGTTTAAAGGGATAGGTCCAATCGAAGAACTGACAACACTTTTTTGGGTAGATTTTCGATAAGGATTCGCGCGTGCTATGATTATTGTGGGGTCCACAGGGTATAAAGGAATGGTTATAGAATTTCAAATGTGTATACGTGACTGGAGCCCCAAAAGCTGACGTATAACGATAAAAACTAAACCAAACACAAAACATAGATGAAGTATAAAAGTAGAATGAGTTATGGTAACCTTTTTATGTACTAAGGATAATTTGATCAAAACTAGTAGGGTTACGTGACCCATAGACTACTTTCCTCTACCGGGAAGATACAAGCATTCTATTGGTACACGGGACGGGAGAAGACAACCATCCATTGATTCATCATCTGATTGGTCCGCATGACATTTCCATAGACTTTGACGATTTCACTACTTGTCGCTATTCTAGAAATGTGCATTTACGCATCTACTCTGTCATAAGATGTTATATCGTCAAAAAGGGATAAAGAGCCAAATCAGCCAACCAAGTCGATTTGTGACAGAGCAGTCCCATGACTACTAGTCGACATGTTTGTGACATTTTTAAAGGAAAGTACGTAGTTAAATTAACGTCGCATAAGATCTTAATGTAATAAGCTATGTAAAATGGATGATGGCAATAAGATAATAAGATGTTGCTTCGTAAAACGAGATTATAAAATGCCAAATAGACCAACCAAATCGCAAAGCTGACACGTGACTACTAGTCAATATGTTGGCTACCCTTTCTGAAGCTCTTCTCAGTAGCAGAACTCAGTCTACTCACATTTCACATCTATGACCCAAACCAATGTATTTTGGTGAAAAAGAACATCTTAGTCTGATGTATTTTTACTGGTACGCTTGAGTTCCTCAATGAAGCCGGCAATATGTGATTTAAATAACATTTCCATTTTAGGAGTTTTAAAAGCTAGAAAATCGCGGTTTAAAATAATTTCTCGTCCGCGACACGGCAAGCGATGAAAAAACACTCATATTTATACAGTGGCGGCAACAGGTGCGAAAAAGACACGCTATTTAAAGTTCAAATTAGGTCAATGGGTAATAAATAAGCCATTTTCTTTTCTCTTCCAAACGAGTAGTGAAAGCTCGTGAACGGTCGCTTTATTACACTGTTTATTCTCGATTTGTCTATTTTATGTATTTTTTCACGCTAGCGACAACTCAACCGTGCAGACGATCTCACAAAGAATTGCACTTCACTAGGAAATGGAGCCGTTATTATTATTATTATTTATTTGACTTGTTCTCTTTCATATTCGCGTGGAGAATTTTTTCGAATGCGCATCGGTGTGACACAAGGGGAGCGTAACAGGTAGTCACAAATTATGCAGGAAATAATTCGAATGAAAAAAAGCTGTAATAGAATAATAAAACTTGGAATAATTCTTTCCTGCTTTTCCCTTTGTTATGGGCAGAATTCTCGTTCCAGCACCAATTAATTCAATTAAACGCGACTATTAGCTGGAGCCAGCAGAGTTCAGAGGTTCATTTGCGTTGAAGTGGGATTAATTGATTGTTCCAGGTTTATACACTTCCAGCCTCTTTCGACTGAATTAACATGAGTCTGTATTATGTCATTTTCAGCGAAGTCATTAAGCGCATGATGGAAATTCCGCGCGACGCATGTTAATTTGCTAGAACGAAAAAGTTAAAATGCGTTAATTGTGCAGCGGTTGCGTTGTTTTACTCTTTAAACCAGAGGACGTAGTTTATTTTGTGTACATATTTTCGCCGATTAAGTTTGAAAACAGTTTCAAAATGTGTGTCTTTACAAGTGAAACACACACCGTTAATAAACATAGTTCTGAGTTAAAGGGGAATTAATTCTAATTTCCAAGTTATACGGTAGGTAGTTAGATTAACGTAGCACTGGAGCAACAAAACGGGCTATTAGCGGCGGTCCGGTATCAATCCAGAAAGGAAAGATTCGAGGACACCTCGTCATTTTGAAACAAGATCAGATGAGGACAGCACCTGAGCTGAAGAAATTTAGTTTCATGCTTGACAATAATCTAAATACACGAAAATATAAAAATTCGATCAATTTCCCATAAAAGTCTTGTGTTCAATATAGTGGTTTAGTACGGTCTTCTGCGGTCATTTTTGCTATACTAATGATAATTAGATCTTGATCTACGGCTCAACACGTTTCCCGAACTACCCGAACAACAGATCAGAATTCAAACGTTGAGCCAAAAGATATAGTTCTACTACTACCACTAGTCTACCAGACCTGCTAGTGTTCGCTTTGTTCAACTAAATCAATCACAAACACTTACACAGCACAAATACAAATACATGCACAGTCGTGGAAAAAAACCCGAACCACTCTTCATTCGAGCAATTTTAATAATATAGTAAATTCAAAGATGGTGTTTGACAGGAATTTCTACAAATTAAAGTGCATAAAATTTGCATAAGGAGCCGTCTTCATATTAAATTGAGCACCAACTTCATAATTTCCAATAAAAACCCCTATTTCGGCTCACAATTTCGAATTTATATGAAAATTTAACTTCAGATACAAAATTGCATGTAATTAGGTCTTATTGTCTCAAAGTTATGAGTACAGAAAGATTGGAGCTCCTAATATTAAATAAGTTTCTTAGACTTTTATATGGATACCTTCCTAAATAATATTTCTATAGCGCTGATATTTTGTGCCATGTTACTGTTAAACAATTCAAACAAAATCTACGCAATATTTTATTTTAAAATAGTTTTTAGTATGCAATAATAATTATTAGAATAATGTTTGAAAAAATATTCAATTGGAACCTTACTAAATTTTGATGAGAATCGATTCAGGACTTCTAATATGACCATGCAAAATTTCAGCTCATTCCAATGGTTAGTTTTTGCGTTACATTAAATTAACCTCATTATGGCGATTTTAGGGGGTAACCAAAGTTTACAAAACGTCTGACAAACCTCGGATAATAATTCTCGGATCCTTTGCACTTGCATAATAAATATAACATAATTCTCGAATCCGTTTTCACTTGCATAAAAATATAATAATTCTCGCATCGTTTGCATGCTATGACAAATACCTTTGAAACAGTGTTCAAATTTGAAATTTGGGTAGCTATAACTACAATTAATCTCGATCTACGAATAGCGATTTTCAATGTGGTGATGATTCCTTAAATTGACCGCAATTTCAACATTGAATATCTCCGGATATAGACAGTAAAGTCATGAAATCTCATATTTAGACTAATTTAACGATGCAGAATTTGATTAAGGCATTAAAACATGATGTTTCCATTGGAAATTTTGTTGTTTGTGCAAAATATTATATGAAGACGTCCCCTTCTGCATTTTTTGTATTTGAATTTGTAGAGGACGTTATCCCCTATTGAAGGATATCTGAATTTGCTCTTCTATGAATAGTGCTCGAAATAAAGGGGGTGGTTCATTTTTTCCCCGCAACTGTACACTCATACGCGCGTTATAGAAGCTCATTGTCACCCATGACCTTTGGAAAGAGCTCCGAGAACACAAATTTAAATCTGGATGTCATATTTTAGATGAAATGTTATCCTATCTTTAGTATAATTAGTAGACGATTGTGTGAAGGTCATGGGGATTCGGGTTAACGAGTGTTGTCTGGTGGTGGTAATTAGTTAGGCTGTCTGCATTGAATTGGATCGTGGTTTCGTTTTCATTCTCGTTTCAACTAACTCATTTATTACCATCGTTACGCAGTCATTATGCCCATTATCGTTTCCGTCTATAGGATTTTGTGGAAGACACGATTATTTCCTATTTCGATTTCATTAACACTGGACCTTGACCTGATATTTTTATTGGTGGGTTTCAAAGTTTTTAAATGAGTTGGTTGGTTGGTAGTTGTATTAACGTCGCACTGCAGCAACACAACGGACTGCTGGCGACGGTCCGGAATCAATCCAAAGGGAAAAAACCGAGGACAATATCTCGTCATTTTGAGCCACGGTCAGACGACGAGATCAAAACCTGAGCTGGCATCGCGCTCTCCGTACTTCCACACCAGCCAACGTATGGACATTTGAGACCGCGATAGTAGTTAAGTGCACCAGCCCCCACATACACGACGGTCTTTGGTTGGATTGAGTTTCGAAATCGCAAACTTTCGGTTGTTAATCCACTATTCTAACCGGGCCCTCTAAGAAAGGGAGCAACAGAATCTTAACGAAGGATTCTATTATAAGGAAATGAGCAATGGAATCTTTCCAAAGAATTTTGCTCTAAGGAAAACAGCAATAGAATCTTTCCATAGGATTCTATTCTAGGAAGAGGAGGAACAAAATCTTTAGGAAGGATTCTATTATAAGGTAATGAGCAATAGAATCCTTCCAAAGGATTTTGCTCTAAAGAAAAGAGCAGTAGAATCTTTTCAAAGGATTCTATTCTACGAAATGGAGCAACAAAATCTTTAGGAAGGATTCTATTACAAGGATATGAGCAATGGAATCTTTCCAAAGGATTTTGTTCTAAGGAAAAGAGCAATAGAATCTTTCCATACGATTCTATTCTACGAAAAGGAGCAACAAAATCTTTACGAAGGATTCTATTATAAGGAAATGAGCAATGGAATCTTTCCAAAGGATTTTGCTCAAAGGAAAAGAGCAATAGAATCTTTCCATAGGATTCTATTCTACGAAGAGGAGCAATGGAATCATCGAATCTTTCTAAAGGTTGAAAGAATCTATGGATTCTGAAGGAAGTTGGGAGCTGTGAAGTTATTAAGTGTGTTGTCGGAGTAAAAGCAACTTCACTACACGAAAATCTCGCTGGTTAATGCTATTGTTAGGTAGGTATTTAATTAACGTCGCACTGGAGCAACCCAGTAGGCTATTGGCGATGGTCCGGGATCAAACCCGAAAGGAAAGATCTGAGGATAACACCACTTAATTTTGAACCACGGTCAGATGACGAGCCCGTTGTGTTGCTCCAGTGCGGGGTTAATTAAAAATACCTACCTATTGATAAATCTAGTAACGTGTGCCGCAAATTTGAAATG
Organism: Meta bourneti; assembly: GCA_933210815.1. Classification (NCBI taxonomy): domain Eukaryota; kingdom Metazoa; phylum Arthropoda; class Arachnida; order Araneae; family Tetragnathidae; genus Meta; species Meta bourneti. The sequence continues at coordinate 21,289,145 of OW119929.1, forward strand.
AGTACATCAAAATCAATCTTCAACACTTCACAACCCTCTGTGATAACACCACCGTTGGTACGTACACAGAGTAAAGCCTTAATTCCAAGTTCAATAACGCATCTAATTTCCTCCGATTATCGAAGATGTTTCAAACCCGATCCACAATTATAACTCCGAAACCCCTCAACTCCACTCCCTCGATCCCTCCACCTGCAGTCGACATAATCGAAAAGTGCTTTAGGTCCCGACCTGACAGACGGCGGCTTTTATTAATTCAGGTGGGTCGTACGCACACAAAATACTTCTCTTCAAGTGATAATCAAGTCTTAACCACCGACAGACCCCATTTCCGTTGCTTTGGGTCAATGGCATCGGAAATGGAATAACAGCAATGGCACTAATGATTCCTCCGGAGTCTAAAGAGCCGTCGGATAGGTTCGAAAAGATAAAGGTGAGCCCGAGGGGGAGGACCTGCGTTTGACGGAACGTTCGAACAATTCCATCCTGAAGTGATTTAGGAGTTAAGTCCGGGCTTTGAGGATTCTCGGAATGCGGGTTAATTCAATTAAGAATTCTCGGGATTTAAGTTCGGCGTCTTTCGAAGTTATCGTATTAATCAGGGATAAAAATGGAAGTGGCCAGGTCTTTTGACGAGGTAATTTGTATGTGGAATTTAAGGTCTGCTCCGATTGAAGATAAATCTACACTATTAATGTGTGATAGTTTGTCTGTTGGAAATCTATCTTCGTCTCAACCACAGCACGTAGAGATCTGAGAGAGGTGCCAAAATACGCAGAATAAACTGGGAGCTATTCCGCCCCTTTAAAAATTTAAATTTTAACATAAAATGTTAAAAAAATTACCTGATTGGACAGAGTGCGTGGCGTCATTGGCTGATTCCGTAACGCTTCCGTAGCGGTTTTTGCCCCAACTTTTTTATTATCTATTTTTTGTCAGACTTGACTTAAATATTCGTCTTAAATTCGAGAAAAAAAACGTAGAAAATGTTCAAAATTCAATATACAGTACTTTTTCGTGTCCTACATTTTACTGCTTTAAATAAACATTTAATACACTACTTTTTCGAGCCTTATATTTTACTTCTTTAAATAAGCATTATTTTTTATAATTATTTCACATCCAATACAGCAAACCTGTACAACTCAACTCTTCAATCCATCGTAATTTGGAATTTCAAATTGTTTACTGCTGCCTTTTATATAGCGATTGTTTTTGCTTTGTAATTACACTTTTTAACGACAATGCCAAAAAGAAAAAGAAAACAAGCAATTATAGCTAAATATAAACTACGTGAAAGACATCAGAATGAATCTAAGGAACAAGCTACCAATAGAAGACTGATCGAAGCTGAACGTCAGGGCGAAATTGGGAAATTTACATGAAGATTTGCAATGAGACGGCGAAAAATCTAATATGACTTTTACTAACAATAAGTTAACCCGTGACACATTAAACCATAAAACTTTTAAATCCGAATAATAATAATGATAAATTTATAGATTTAAATAGCAGTGAATCTATAAGAAGGCATGCAAAAAAGAGTAAAAAATCCAAGAGGAAGGTATTTACTAACACGTTGTCCTCCGCAACGAGGGGCCATACAGCTAGTATTAGTTAAATGCTGTCGGAGAGTGCGTTATGCAAGTTGATATTCCTAATAATTTTGAATAATTCTGTAGTATTGGGGTAGGTATTTCAATTGGCGTCGCACTGGGTGCAACGGAACGGGTTATTGGCGACGGTTCGAGATCAAACCCGACGGGAAAGACCGAGGATAACACCACGTAGTTTTGAACCACGGTCAGATGATGAGGTCACACCTGAGCTGGCGCCCCACTCTCGAAACCTCCATACCACGCCAACGTGAGGACATTTGAGGCTACGACAGTATCCTCCTCCGTATACACGACGGTGTTTGGTTGGATTCGAAATCGCAACCCTCCGGTTTCTATTCCTTTATTGGGGCCGTCGTTTCTCAGTGGGTATGCCCACTGCGCTAGCAACCTTCGAGTTATAGGCAGCGCAGTTTCGATTCCTGTCAGGTGCATTCCTCCCTCTTTGTCAATGAAACTTTCATTGTGTGTTTATTACTTGATATTGTATGTCTTGTGTCTGGCGCAGCATGGCCAAATATGGCCCTTGCGCCATAAAACCCCAACAAACCAAAACAAACCAATCTAATCCGACAGGGCCGCGATGGCCCGGTAGCCCCGTTGATTCCGGACCGTCACCAATAGCCCGTTGTGTTGCTCCAGTGTGACGTTAATTAAAATACCTACCTACCAACTGGGCTACCGCGGCCCTCTGCAATATTGAAGGGGCCACGGTAGGCCGATTAGAAGGGTCGTGAATTGGCAATCGAAGTTCCGAGTTTTAGACTTGATCCAAACAAAAACCGTATTGTACGTGGTGGCTGGTGTATGTTAAAAATGTCGTGTCTTTTGATGAGGTAATTTGTATATCGAATTGAAGATCTGGTCCTTAAACTGGCGAAGATAGATTTTGTTTGATAAATACTGACGAGAGTATGTAACACATGTTTAAATTCTTTATAATTCGGCGAATTCTGTAATGTTGAAGGGCAGTCCAGTTTGAAATTCGCGGATTAGCAATCGGAGGGTTGCGAATTGGAAGTTCGGTCCAGCTAAAGACCGTCGTTTACACGGGGAGGTGCACGCTAAACTTTCGTGGCCTCAAATGTCCTCACGTCGGGTTGATGTGGAAGTTGTGAGAGTGGGATGCCAACTCAGGTGTGTCCACGTCATCTGACCGTGATTCAAAATTACATGTTGTCCTCGGACTTTCCCTGCGAGTTTGATCCCGGACCGCCGCCAATAGCCCGTTGTGCTGCTCCAATTTGACGTTAATTAAATACCTCCCTCCCTCCCCATTTTACAGCTGTTTCTACTTAAAAATATTTCAAAATCCCGTTCTTCCTGGATGTATTTTCCTTTTCTGTGACAGCAAAGCTTTCCATGTGTGCATGTCCATTTACTTGACGTGTTTGGCGCAGTATGGTCAAATATGGCCAATGCGCCATAAAACCCAACCACCCATATAAACATCTCAAAATTTTATATACCGCTGTACAACTGATGTTCTCTTCTTTTCGTTTCCACAGCGCTGAGTCAAAACCCGCGCTACCATCACGGCCGAAAGGAAGTGTAATCCCAATACTGGTATTCTCGTCTCCTGTAGACATTTTCGCCTGGCGAAGAAAGAATTCCTGACAGGGAAAAGAGTGCATAAATCTCCATCGATCACTGCAACTGTCTCAGTTACGCCATAACCATACATCAGAAGGTGCGAGGGAGAGTGCATTTAAACAAAAAATTCCATCTCCCATTTTCATGCTTGAGTAATATTCAACTTCCATAGAAAATTCCTTCATATCCACGCTTGGGTTATTGATGGTTTAGAATTGGCCGACATGGCAACACTGTACGGTCTGCGCAATTTGAGCTGAGGCTGATACAGCCATTGTTAAAATGATGGTATTTGCCTTATGCAAAATATATTACGCAGGTGTTGTATTGCACCTGTGATGTGTTGCTTGAGTTGGAAACCTTTTGTTAGCTCTCAAGTCTAATATCTGGTTAGAAGTTCAACTAAGACTAAAATAGTCACAGCCGGAGTAAAATATCTTAAGCCACTGAAGTTTGCATTTTTCTTTTGTGTGGAGATTACTTCGGGTTATTTCAGTTGGCTAATTAGGAAGGTTTCGGAGTCTGGTGGCTTAGATAATTTACAGAAACTGAAAGTAGCCTAGTATTGTTACCACGTATTTTGTTTGATTTGTTTCTTTCTAGCCTCCATTTAAGAGCTGCGGTAGCCCAATTTAGAGAGCAACGGATTAGTAAGCGGAGACACGAGTTCGAATCTCGGTACAGCCAAAGACGGTTGTGTACACGGGGACTGGTGCACGTTAAATCTGTCGTGGCCTCAAATATCCTCACGTTGGCGTGGTGTGGAAATTTGGAGAGTGGGGTGCCAGCTCAGGTGTTGACCTCGTCATCTGACCGTGGTTCAAAATTACGAGGCGTTGTCCTTGCATCTTTCCTTAGGGATTGATCCCGGACCGTCGCCAATAGCCCGTTGTGTTGCTCCAGTTCGACGTTAATCAACTACCTACCAACCTAGTCGCCATTTAATAACTTCGGGGAATTCCTTATTAAATATCAATAACATTTCACTCCAAATCAAGTAATGAAAGTGGGGTGCCATCTCAGATGTGATCTCGTCAGCTGACCGTGGTTCAAAATTACTTCGTGTTGTCCTCGATCATTCCCCTTCGGGTTTGATCCCGGGCCTTCACCCATAGCCGTTGTGTTGTTCCGGTGAGACGTTAATCAAAATACCTACCTACCAAATCATGTGATAATATCCTGGACATTTACTTGGTTACATACATTAGTTATTTCATGGAAGTTACACTTGCATAGACACAAAAATAGCGCTACTGCAAAATGTCTTCAGAAAGAACATGTTTGGTAAGAAGTTTTAAATAGATAAATTTTGAATACTCCTTTCGTAAAAAAAGAAAGGAGTTTTAAATATTCCTTATAAAAGAAGAAAGAAGTTTTAAATACTCCATTCGTAAAAATTGATCTAGTTTAAACTGGTTAGAAATATCGAGATTGTGGAGTGTCCTTTTTGTGCAAAATGCACGAGCTGTCTTGGAATATGCAAAATACTAATTTCAAAACTTATTCGAGAATAGAGGACATTTAAGACACCGTCTTTAATGCCTGAAGTCATTTCCACGCTACTTATTCTACATTCTCATCGTGTACGACTAAATCTTTCTGTGCAACGACTATTTAGGTGATCAGTTAACCTGCTCATTGAACTGTTACCATAGATTTAATCGATGGAGAAAAAGTGAAAAGTGCGCTTCGACTACCAAATTCTGCAAGTGAAAGAAACCCTGATAAATAGCGCAATGATTAACACCACCAATAATTAACATAACACCAGCTCTCCCATGGTACTTAGCGCAAAAGGGCTATGGATCAGTTAGATAATCATGTGTTCTGAAATGGGCAGAGCAGACCAGGACTGCTCGTTAACTAAAATTTCTATTCAATCACTATTTCCGATTATTTTTATTATTTTAACTTACGATTGGGTCAGTTCAGTAGTGACGTCATTCAGTCTCTATTTTGTGACGTGAATACGTCGTTAAAATCGGAACAGTGAACTGGCATGCATGAAAAATTGAGTGTTGTAAAAAAGCGTTACAAAGGTTTTGTCTTATGATTTCAGAACTAGAAGAAATACTCGGAAGATAAATAGAGCACAGTGTAGACAAATGATGTCATCAACAAAATTATCTTCCAATGTTAATATAAACCTGCACTTTGATCGTTCAAACTGTAATTAATTGTTCCATATTCATAATAAATATTCCCCTATGTCTGTTTCAATCAGTCCACAATCAGACATCAGGCCTGACAAACTTGATTGGCCAACACCAATTATATTAAGTCCTCACGTTGGCGTGGTGTGGAAGTTTGGAGAGTGGGGTGCCAGCTCAGGTGTTGCCTCGTCAAAATTACGTGGTGTTGTCCTCGGATCTTTCCCTTTGGGATTGATCCCGGACCGTCACCAATAGCCCGTTGTGTTGCTACAGTGTGACGTTAATTGAAATACCCCCCCCCAATTATATTAAAAGCCAAGCGTCGCCAAAAGAGCGTTAAACAACATTTTATGGCTACCCCGATATGTAAACGAGAGAGAATTTGGGTAGTTGAAGAAAAATTCTTTACTTTCCGTGTGATTTGTTTGTCGTGCCGTGGTAGGCCGGTTGGAGGAGAAACGGATTATCAACCTGAGGGTAGCGAGTTTGAATCCAATCTAAGACCGTCGTGTACAAGGGGAAAGGTGCACGTCAAATCTGTCGTGGCCTCAAATGTCCTCACGTTGGCGTGGAGTGGAAGTTTGGAGAGTGAGGGGCAGATCAGGTGTGACCTCGTCATCTGCTCATGGTTCAAAATTACGTGGTGTTGTTCTCGTATTTGATTCCGGTTCGTCGCGAATAGACCGTTGTGGTGTCAGGTGTGACGTTAATTAAATACCTACCTCATTTGTTTGTTCCTCTTAAAATTCCTCTCATTAAATGTTTTTTCTACGTATATAAATCTTGTATCTTATCAAATAAACTTCTTTATACTAAACGTATAACAGTAAGGAAACGCTCAATCAATTGGGTTGAGTGATCAAACTGCTATCTAGTTTTGTGACGTATTGGATAATTATATACTCAACATAACTATCGTCAACTCGCAAAATTTGAGACACTTTTTATACTGGTACGGCAGTACACATTGGAAAACTGCGTTACCTGCTTTCCATTTCCTATGTCTTCCAAGATTTCAGTCTTTAAAAAAGTGATGGATTTTGTTCATGCTTCCTGTTCCGCCATTTAACAATGCGGTTTACGTTTCTGCACTTCTGAAAATATCTCCATTATGAAAGTGTGTCAGTGAAACAGTAGTCATCACTTCCTTTATCGAGATTTTTTAAGTAAATGCGATTATTTGTGGTCAGAATCATCACAATATGTTACGCATAAAACCTTTCCCTTTTTCAGTTTAAATTAGTATTATTTTAAGAGAGTATATCTGTTATTTCCTCTTTCAACACTTCGTTTCAACCATCCCATTTGAATATTAATGTCCAGCGATGATTGTCGATCACGATATCAAATCCTGCAGACTTCATCTAGCTCTTCGATAATCTCAGTGGTAGCCCGGTTGGATTCGAATTCGCACCCCGTTGCTAATCCGTTACTCTTCCAACCGGACTATCATGGCCTCCTCAGAGAATTAATAGTACTCTAATTTAATCAACTCGTAATTTAATCAATGGGAAATTGAAATTACAAAGCAAATAAAGAAATAAAAGTCTGCTGATTTATAAAGCAATATATACTATCTCCAGTAGCGTAAAATTCAATTAGGAGGAGCCCAAAGCTAAAAATTGAATTTTTATGGTATAAAGATCTACGCTTGTAGCATTTAAGTTCCATAAAGAGTTTGGTTGCCAATAATTGGTTCCTAAACTGAATTTTAAAGTACGGATTATTGTAAGCTTGATCCTCCAATTGTTTCGACAAAATATCTCGTTCAAGATCTGCTCAGTATTGGTAAGTACGAGATATCTCGTAGGGACAAAATAGCCCGTATTTCTTCAAGGGAATGAAGTTCCAAGTATGAAAAACAAATCGTTCCTTGCTTAGAACTACAGTCGAACTTCGATTAACCGTCAGGGTCGGGACCGTGACCGTGACGGTTAATCGAAGAGACGGATAACAGAAAAACCTTAAGCAGCAACCCACGTATTTGCACTAAGTTTTTCACCACTAATGTCTAGTTACCGAATGCCATGGCGACACAAACTTATCGAGCTATCCTAAGCTTACCTTAAAATTAGGATCTCCGTCAAGTTTGTTCATTTCAACCGCCTTGGCCATTATTATTGGGTCTGAAAGTGAGATTCCTTGACTCCGTGCTTATATAAACCACTGATTCATAAGTGTCCAGTTGGTCATATGTTGCTGATTTCATGGTTTTACGAGTGTTAGGATCTCCATCGATGTTTTATATTTTTGAAACATGTTCTATTTTTTCACTGTGGTTCTTCCAACGCCGTAAACATACTGTACATAGAGTACAGTATGTATGTGTGTACGTACTAATGACTTTTAATATTTAATTAATTAACTTTTAATAAAGCGAACTGAGGGGTAACAGAAACTGACGGCTAAAAGACTGAATGTTAATCGAAGTTTCACTGTAGTGGCAATTTGGAACAGGTTTTTGCACCAGAGGCTGGGCCTTACAGGTTAGTTTTCGGGGCCAATATAAACCAACAGGAGGGTTAATGGTAATGGTAATTAATTAACGTCGCACTGGAGCAACACAACAGGGTATTGACGACGGTGAGGGATCAACCCCAAGGGAAAAATACCTGGGCAACACCGCGTAATTTTGAATCACAATCACATGACGAGGTCAACACCTGAGCTGGCACCACACCCTCCAAACTTCCACACCACACCATTATGAGGACATTTGAGGCCACGACAGATCTAACGTGTACAAGGCCCTTTGTACATGACAGTTGGACCGAGTTTCGAACTAACAACCCTCCGATTGCTAATGCGTTGCTCTTCAAACAGGGCTACTTCCACCTCACGAGGGTTAAAAAATCGATGTATCCAGGGTTATTTAGATGCATTAACCCTCCTGGTGGTGGTCTCGACAAGGTATCTTAGCAAATCTGACTAGATCTTGATCTAAAAAAAATCGGCAATATCGTATCGTCGTTTGGATTCAAGAGCAAAATTGAACTCAGAACGCGAATTCTAACTACACGCGGTTGCTGTAACGCGCACGATCGACGAAAATAACGTCACGAGCAAAGAAACGGGGATGCTAAGTAACAGCAATCGACTTCTGCACCTCTAACTCCTTCGCACTGTTTGTTTTCTCTTAGTATGTCACAAAGTAAACAAGGAAATGTTAATCGAGATTGACATTTTCCTTCTCAAAAAAGTTACGACCGTGAAATAACGGACATTTCTACGCCCAGAGGCCAATCGAAATGCCGTATTTGCTTTCGGGGACTTCGCCCCGAGCATCATCCCGAAACTACTTTCGCTGGAAGAGAAACCATGTGCATGTGCGTTATGCCTAGGGATTAGTTGAGAAACTGAAAGTTTATTTCTTGCAACATCGGAAGGAGTATTGAACGAGGGCAAATTGATTCAGAGCTTGAAAGCTGTAGATAAAAGAAGCCGGGTTTCGTATCTGTGATTTAGTTCGGTGGTTTAATGTGGGGTTTGAAGAATAAATCGCAATTATATATTTTATATCAGGAATTGTTTCTGAAATAACTATTCCTCTTTGTAAAAGGGGGCGCAGTAGCTCGTTTGGAAGAGTAATGGATAAGCAATCGGTGTTTTGGTACTTTTAATTAACGTCGCACTGGAACAACACAACGGGCTATTGGAGAAGGTCCAGGATCAATCCCGAAGGGAAAGATCAAGGACGACACCACGTAATTTTGAACCATGGTCAGATGACGAGGTCACACCTGAGCTGGCACTCCACTCTCCAAACTTCCACACCACGCCAACGTGAATCGATATATTTAACGTGCACCAGCCTCCTTTGTACCCGACGGTCTTTGGTTGGATTCGATCTAGCAACCCTCCGGTTGCTAAATCCATTACTCTTCCAAACGGGCTACCTTTGCCCGATTAGCAAGCGGAGGGATTCTAGTTTCAAACTATGTCCACCAAAGATGGTCGTGTTCGCGGGGGCTGATTCACGTTAAATCTGTCGTGGCCTCAAATGTCGTCACGTTGGTGTGATGTGGAATTTTGGAGAGTGGGCTGCCAACTCAGGTGTGACCTCGTCATTGGACTGTTTCAAAATTACGTGATGTTTTCCTCGGATCTTTCCCTTCTGGATTGATTCCGGATCGTCGCTAATAGCCCGTTGTGTTGCTCCATTGCGTCGTTAATTAAGATACCAATACCATACCTTTGTCAAAGAAACGCAATTTCTTGCTTGTTTTGCTAACGACGCGATACATCCTCGAGGCAAACAGCAGGAGGGTTAATGCATCTATATAGACCTGGATGCATCGTTTTTTAACCCTCCTGTTGGTTTACATTAACTTCGTAAACTAACTTGTAGTGCACAGCTTATGGTGCAAAGTCCTATTTCAAATTGTCACGAGTTCTAGGTAAGGAGCGATTTCTTATTCCTATTTGACAAAGAGAAAATAAATAAAAACACGTGCCCTGTCAAGATTTGGTTAACACTCCAAGTGGTTTCTATGAGATATCTCGTCCATCAAGATCTGATCAACATTACGAATTCTTATTCCTACCTGACAAAGAGAAAATAATTTAATACCTGTCAAAAGAAAAATTGATTTCTTTAACCCTCCAAGTGGTGTCGATGAGATATCTCGTCGATCAAGATCTGATGAATTCTGCTATGACGAGATAGCTTTTCATCAAGACATTGCCGATTTTGTGATAATGATAAAATCAAGATCTGATCATTTTTTGAAAATGACGAGATATATCGTCCGTCATGGTCTGGTGAATCTTTCTAATGACGAGATTCCTCACTTAGACAGCCGTTAGGACGGTTAAATTGAATTTTAAAATATTTCTTGCTTCACTACCCGGGCTTGCCCGAGTTTTGCTGCTTCAGAGAAAGTCGCGCATGTTTCCTCAGCAGTTTCGTTGCAATGGTGAACAGTTTTTTGGGCCTTTTACCGCTTCACGTACCTGTCCTTTCCTCGGCTTGTGAAAGCTTTTGATATTTTGGGATTGATAAAGAATATTTAAAATGTTCTATATTAAATTTTGCTCGCTGTAAATGAACAACTCAGCAAACTGAAAATAGCTGCGTTGAGTTAGAAATTAGACAGAATACCTGTGTAGATTACATGACCAGAGCTCTGCGTTATAGAGTTTTTGCTGCTTCAGAGCATCGAAGTAAAGCTACTGTTTCCTCCGCATTTTTCGAGTGTTTGTTGTCACACTTAAAAAGTTAAATAAACTATTTTAATCGTAATCATAACATTTTGATAACTAAATCTGAAAACAAACTCAGGAAACTCTTAAGCAAATTTAGCCTTCATTTTACAAGTTATTGTCAATATTTCTATGAAGTATTTTTGAAAAGATTCCGGTTCATTCAAATTTCAACTCCATGAATAGCAAGGATAGTTAATCAATGCAATTTCATAAATGCATTTCAATTCCTAAACTTTATTCAGTATTTCCATCCAGAAAAGCTATTACTTCATTTTTAGGACTTTTGATTCGTAATTACATTCACTTTAATTTTATTTTTATTATTTCTAAAATTGTTTTGTTGGTTAGCTGGCATCTTTACACACAGTAAAATTTTCAACCCAAACAAATTTTCTCCCTTCAATATGAATTAAAAAATGTATTTGTTGAGTAATAATACCACTAATTATTAACTTTCCTTATGGTTGTCTCGACAATTTGTCTCGTCATAAGCATAATTGTCCAGATCCTGATGGAGGAGATATCTCGTTATTGGAAGAAAAGTAAGCAGATCTTGATCTCGTTAAAAAATCATTAAAAAATCGGCAAAATATTGATGACGAGATATCTCGTTTTTAGCAAAACTGGTTAGATCTTGATGGGCAATATATCTTGTCGAAACCATTTGTAGGGTGCTTAAGATGATTTTCTGTGCATTAAAATATTTTGATTGCACGCAAATATTCGCTAAATTAACGCTCTTCTATAACAAATCCATTTTTATAAAACTCATTAAATTGCTGAGAAATAATACTTGCTAATATATCAGTTTTTATCCTTCACAATTTAGGATTTTTGCTGATTATTACAATTGAGGACTATCATGAAATGACTAATTTTATATCCATAAATATATGATACTTCTCTCGCATTTGAAATTGCTTACGTAACAAGCCGCTTTTGTTTAACAATGTATTACATTTCAATGCAAGGTTCCTAATCCTTCCTAAATCTCTATAATTTTGATAAATAAAAATCTAGCTTATTTCGAGGAAACAAAAATTTCGTAACAATAGCATTATCACGAAGCCCACACACATTCATATTTTGTTCATTTTTAATAATTGGTTTCCTATTGTGTTTTAACATAAACCGCCGTAACCGACAGCATATTTTGCACATTAGATTGTTTGAATAGCGCTTCCTAATGCAATTCCTTCCAACACAATTGAAATTTTTAACAACTTGTAAAAGCTTCAACACTCCTTTTAATTCCAATTCAGCACAATTTTTAAATCGCAGTTTTAACTTGAATTCTGTGAAATCCGGTTTGTTTGAGGTAACAAAGCACTTTACGGAACTGCCTTTTTATGAAGCTCTTACAATAGGCTTCAATTGTGCTAATTTTCGAATATAACTTATACTAGATTTCATTCTAATAAAACCACCGAATTACTCACAATATATTTTTACATTAAAACTTAATCTTATATAAACAGTAACATTTATTCCAATACAAACTAGGGACAGCGGTAGCACAGTTGGAAAAGCATTAAGAAAGGAAGGTTTGCAAGTTCGAGACTAGGTCCAGCCAAAGACCGTTAGTGTACACGGGGGCTGGCGCACGTTATATCTGTCGTGGTCTCAAATGTCCTCACGTTGGCGAGGTGTGGGAGTTTGGAGAGTGGGGTACCAGCTCAGGCGTTGTAATCAAACCGTAGTTCAAAATTACGAGGCGTTGTCCTTCGTAGGTAGTTAATTTACGTCGCATTGGAGCAACACAACAGGCTATTGAGGACAATCCAGAATCCATCCCGAAGGGAAAGTTCCGAGGCCAATACCATGTAGTTTCAAACAACGGTCAGATGACGAGGCAACACCTGAGCTGGAAACCCACTCTCCAAACTTCCACACCTCGCCAACGTGAGGACAGTTGAGGCCACGATAGATTTAACGTGCACCAGCCCCCTTTGTAAACGACGGTGTTTGGCTGGATTCGAACTCGCAACGCTCCGGTTACTAAGCCGTTACTCTTCCAACTGGGCCACCGCGGCCCAAACTACATTAGGATAAAACTCCATATCACCGATACGAGGTTTATATAGAATGAACAGAATCAGACATAAAGTCACTACTACTTTTTAAAATTAGATAATCTCATTTCATATAACATTATGTCGTCATCTGACCGTGGTTCAAAATTACGTGGTGTTGTCCTCGGATCTTTCCCTTTGGGATTGATCCCGGACCGTCACCAATAGCCCGTTGTGTTGCTCCAGTGTGACGTTAATTGAAATACCCCCCCCCCCTATAACATTATGGATGATATTTGTGAGTTAATTTCTGATCAGGTACGTAGGTATTTAATTAACGTCGCACTGTAAAAACACAACGGGTTATTGGCGACCAAGTTAGGTGGGTGAATGTAATATTTCTGTATCAGAAAATGATCAGGATGGAGATCCTTAGGTATCTTTTTCGAATATGATTTCCGCAATTCGCCAATAATTCCAAAGAATTAAATCACGTTGGCATGGTGTGGAAGTTTGATGAGTGAGATAACAGCTTAGGTGTGACTTCATCATCTGATAGTGGCTCAAAATTACGAGATGTTTTTCCCTTAGGGATTGATAACGGACCGTCGCCAATAGCCCGATGCGTTAATCCCATAAGACGTTAATTCAACGTACCATTCACAACTCGTAGGTAATTAGATTCTTGTGCTTTTCCACGGCAGTCAAACTAGCTAGGTGTAATATGTACATTAATTATCATCTAAGATCGGAGTGAACGGTTGGATTGTTTTGGGTTTTTTTCATGCAAGGGCCATATTTGGACATTCTGCACCAGACACAAAACATACAATATAAAGTAATAGACATATACACAATGAAAGTTTTACTGATACGCAAGAGAGAAATACACTCAGGGAGGAGAGCACTTGACAGGAATCGAAACAGCGCTGCCTATAACTCGAAAGTTTCTAGCGCAGTGGACATACCCACTGAGCCAAGATGGCCACGCACAAAATAAGGATGTAACTAAAGAATGCATCAGCGTATAACATGCAAATTTGTGGCGCTGCTGTTGTGTCATCAAATACTGCTATAAAAAGCTCATTGCAAAATTACTTGTTTTTGAATTTGATGAAAAAATCAGCTCTCGATAGGTGGATTTTTCCAAACGGTTCGAGTTCTTCAATACCGACGCTTTTATAATACCCACCAACCAAATTCTTTTTCCACATCACTACTCTAGTTCAGAGGAATTAACTTCGAGATATTCGGGATGGTAGGTACTTTATTAACGTTGCACTAGAGCAATACAACGGGCTACTGGTGAGTGTCCCGAAGGGAAAGTTCCAACGGCAGTACCTCGTAATTTTTGAATCTCGATCAGATGACGAGAACAACACCTGAGCTGGTAGCCGACTCTAAACTACCACGCCAACGTGAGGACATTTGAGGCCACGACAGATTTAACATGCACCATCCCCCTTTGTACACGATCTTTGGTTGGATTCGAACTTGCAACCTACCCTTCAGGAAAATGGAGTTTCCACATCCGAGCGCACGTAGAGGGATGTGGATCAGGGAATATGTCCGTATGAAACTGTAGACAATGAAGGAGGTTCTTGGGGCCGTCGTACCTTCGAGTTGCCGGTGGCGCAGGTTCAATTCCTGTCAGGAGTATTCCTCTCTAGTTGTATTTCTCTTTTCTGTGTCAGTAAAACTTTCATGTGCGCGTATGTGCATTAGTTAATATTGTACGTCTTGATTCTTTTGCGGCATGGTCAAATATGCCCTTTGCGCCATAAAACCCCACAATAGCATCTTAACCTAGCACACACAATTTACTTAATGAATTTTCGGGGCCATGGTGTCACAGTTGGAAGAACAATCGATTGGCAACAGGTAGGTATTTGATTAATGCCGCACTCTTTCAAATTGGGTGTCAGGGCCGCGGTGGCCCGTTTGGAAGGGTGGTGGATTAGCAACCGGAGGGTTGCGAGTACGAATCAAGACAAAGACAGTCGTGTACAAAGGGGGCTGGTGCATGTTAAATCTGTCGTGGTCTCAAATGTCCTCACGTTGGCGTGGTGAGGCGCCAGCTCAAATGTGCCTCGTCATCTGACCGGTGTTCAAAATTACGAGGTGTCCTCGGTTCTTTCCATTTGGGATTGATCCCGGACCGCAACATATAGCGTTGTGTTGTTCCAGTGTGACGTTAATTTAAAATACCTACCTACTTCTAAATATGAATTATTCGTTCATTTTAAAAGTACACACACACACAATTCATTTTTACAAATCAAATTTTTACTTCAGAATTTCGAATTTCGGTTTACTCATTTACCACTTTATAAACTTTCTTCGAATCACATCATTTTTATGCTGTTTTTGTTACATATTTAGTCAATTGCTATGATGACTTTGTATTGGGTAGCTAGTTAATTAACGTCACACTGGAGCAATACAAAGGGCTATTGGCGACGGTACTGGATCCAGTGGGAAGGATCCAAGGACACAACGCCTTGTAATTTTGAAACACGGTCAGATGACGAAAACACCTGAGCTGGCACCCCACTCTCCAACCTTCCACACCCCGTCAACGAAGGTTTGAGGTCACGCAGGATATAACGTGCACCAGCGTTTGTATTAAGATATTCTTTATTTTTCAAAAATCTTTTGTTTGCATCTCCTTGTCACCTTGCCCTACTTATTTATAAGTAGGATTAAAATATTTGATTTTCTTGTTTACTATTTTAATATCAGCGTTATACAATTTCAATTTAACATTGACGCATTTTGAGAAAATAATTTTAAATTTTAAATATAATTTTGACCTGATCATATTAAATTAGATTGTCAGCGAAGCGTTTGTACCCTGTGCATTCCATTTTCATTATTTTTGGTGGAATTTCATCTAAAAGGAATTTTAAAATACCATATATCAATTTTTTCCTTTTCCTGAAGAACATTTAAATTTAAATTAATATCTTCGTAGAAATTACAAAATCTAATGAAAAGCAAATTAGAATTTCCAACATCAGAAGTTGTGTTGTCGAAATAATATTCATGTAAACTGGAAACGAAACGTTGTCAAATCAACAGTGGGTAGCTAAGGGGGAAGGACAACGGGGTTAGGGATGCGATCGCCGATATCGAAAAGTGCGATATTTCAGAACTTTAAAATCTATTTTTCTTATTGTTTCTAAAAATTTTGTATCTCCCTTTCTGCATCAGGCATGTGGATCTGAAGATCAAGATTTATATAAGAGCAAGTCGACTAAATATTTGTAAGAGTAAATGCCCTCAAGGACCAACCTCCATTAAGTTTTGTTTCACTTTTGCCAGGGGTCCCCTCCCAAGGCTAGGGCGAGGAACAGACAAGCTAGTAAAGAATGTTAATTGTCTTCAATTTGAGATAAATATTAATTTCGTTTATCAATCACTCAAAGATCCATGTAAAAGTATTGTAAACATTTGGTAGGTTGGTATTTAATTAACTTGAGCAACACAAACGGGCTAATTTGTAATCATTTGGAAAACATAAAGGGAAAAGAATTCGATCAAAAATTTAAAATAATTACATGTAAAAAACCATTATGGAACTGATTAACGTATTGAGTTTGACGACATGAAGTATTTCAGAAACAGTACCCTTTAAGATTACGTGATGTGCCGAAGTGTCTGAACTGAGACCAAAACGCCGATTTAGTGGGTTTCCTGCTTTGCACTTGCAAGAGTAATCAAGGGGCTGCAAATGAACTTCCCCAAACTCAAATATCTTCTCACAGGACCCGCATTATGAATATTGGTGGTAGTACTTTCTGACTAATAACACTATCACACATTAAAATAGTAACTCAAATAATTATGAAAAGACGATTGCTTGTATAAGTTAACTTTCAAAAGCGACCTACCAATATAAGGATATCCTGAGCGTAATAATCACGTATTGTATGAAGTAGCTTCTGAAAAAAAATGTACCTAGCAAACTAATTTCGACTTTTGTATTAATTGATGACTAAAATGAGGACAGTATTCCGAGGACTGAAAATCATTTTTTAAAATGCAATGTTTAACACTTAAGTTTACAATATCAGATATCACGTATAATTATAGAGATAATGTTGGACTCAAATATAGGATATCTGAATAAGCTATGAATTATTGAAATATTTATTAATTTTTTGGTATAGAAAAGTTATTAAATTTCAACAAGGATAGAAATTAGCGACAGATAAGATAACATCAAAGGTTACAAAGGTACAGAACTTGAACTGATACAATTACAAGATATTAGAACATGAAAATAAATTTCACCTCGTTTATTTGAAAATTGTAAACCAAATTCATATTCCATACAATACAATACACTTTTACAAGAACACGTTATTATCGCCTTAAAATACTCCAATATATTAAATTAAAATTGAACAAAAATGGCTCCCAAAGTGAAAATTAATTTAATATTAAGTTAAACTAGAAAAACAACATATGTCAGTAAAACGATGTGATATTATAATTAAATATAATACACAATAAAAATATGCAATAACAGATTATGCACATCCTTATACTAATATACAAATAGTTTGAACTTAGAAAAAAAGAATGATTACGATAAAACACATCAAACATTTTTAAGATAATTGTTAACTTTCTCAGCCATGTAAACGTTGTAAATACTAGCCAAGATTGGATTTCGTATATTTAGGTAATCATGTGGATTCGATACTACTATCGTGTATGTTAAGCATGTGGAGTATTTTGTTTCAGCATTGAATAAATATTTCTATAGAACAACATTCTAGTCCATAGAATAAAATTATTAGTTCGCTGCGATGTAAATTAAAATTAGGTGAAATCAGGAAAATGCATCTGTGTCTCTGCGAAGCCAATTTTCCTCTAAATGTCTTATAACAAACTTCACACGTAAACATACATTTTGAAGGTCTAATTCGAATGTGTTCGGTCAAATCTCCTTTCTCTGCAAGACGTTCTACTTTAGGAATTCCTGGTAATTCATCCGTTCGTGTAAATTTTCTTTTTTTGAAACGCATGATCGTTAAATGACATTTTTGTGAGATATATTCTTGGCAATAACCACATTTATAGGTATCTCACCAGTGTGTACACGCATATGCCTCGTTAAAATACATCTTTGTGAGAAAGACTCTTGGCAGTTACCACATTTAAAAGGTTTCTCACCAGAGTGTACAAGCATATGCCTCGTTAAACTACATCTTTGTGAGAAAGACTCTTGGCAGTTATCACATTTAAAAGGTTTCTCACCAGTGTGTACACGCATATGCCTCGTTAAATTACATCTTTGTGAGAAAGACTCTTGGCAGTTATCACATTTAAAAGGTTTCTCACCAGTGTGTACTCGCATATGATTCGTTAAATGACATCTTCGTGAGAAAGACTCTTGGCAGTTACCACATTTAAAAGGTTTCTCACCAGTGTGTACACGCATATGCCTCGTTAAACTACATCTTTGTGAGAAAGACTCTTGGCAGTTATCACATTTAAAAGGTTTCTCACCAGTGTGTACACGCATATGCCTCTTTAAATGACAATTTTGTGAGAAAGATTCCTCGCAGGTACCACATTTATAAGGTTTCTCTGCTGTATGCAAACGAGCATGTCGACATAAATTACTTTTCTTTGCGAAGTGTTTCGAACAGATATTACATATAAAGGGAAACACTTCAATGCTTATACGGTTTTCGAACATTTCCCCGAACATACTATCATCAGGGGCAAAACGTTTCCACTGTTCGTTTGGGTGAATGCTTCAATATCTACGAATCATTATAATTTTTCCGCCATCCATCTCTTCTACGTGGTTTATAGGAATTGCCTTCGAGTATTAGAAATTGTCGATTCTCTGTTCCTTTTCGATATACACCGATACGAGGTGCTTTCATTGAGTGGTAGTTATGAGAACACGCAAATACTACTTTGAAAAGCAGTACTAATTTCAATATAAATGCCCTCCCCTGATCATGCGCATAGTGCATGATCCTTCGTGATTGGTCAGTCACAGCGCCATAAAATTCAATGCTATACATCTCAGCGAGCATTTTTAGGTTTATATAGAATTAATAGAATCAGACAAAGTCACTTTACTAGTTTTTAAAATTAGATAATCTCATTTCCTATAACATTATGTATCATATTTGTGAGGTAATCTCTGCTATGGTACGTAGGTATTTAATTAACGTCGCACTGTAAAAACACAACGGGTTTTTGGCGACCAAGTTAGGTGGGTGAATGATCCGTTACTCTTCCAATAGGGGGCGTGGTGGCCCTGTTGGAAGAGTAACGGATTAGCAGCCGGAGGGTTGCGGGTTCGAATCCAACCAAAAGACTGTCGTGTACAAAGGGGCTTTTGCACGTTAAATCTATAATGGCCTCAACCGTCCTCACGTAGGCGAGGTGTGGAAGATTGGAGAGTGGGGTGCCAGCTCAGGTGTTGCCCAGTCATTTGACCGTGGTTCAAAATTACGTGATGTTGTCCTCGGTCTTTCCCTTCGTGCTTGATCGGACCGTCGCAAATAGCCCGTTGTGTTGCTCCATTGCGACGTTAATTAAATACGTACTTCCATTTGAATAAAACTCCATACGCAACAATAATTCGGGAGCAATCCAATCATGTCTAATTATCGCTCGAACAAATGCATCGGTTAAAAAACATCATCAGGTATCTGCGGATAATTGAGTGACGTCGAGGTCCCAGTGGCAAGCCGGTAGAGCGAAACACTTTCGGTCAACCGTGCAGCGAAGGATGCTCGGTTTCACCTCGTGTGAAACTCGACGCTGACTCGATTAACCAAGCCGAAGTGAAAGACCGATAAACTAACAGACAACCCGCAGAATTGCTAACTAGCACTGAAAGGCAAATACTGGCTCGACATGGGATAATCCTCTCTTCTTTTGGTTAAGGTGGGTATTCCAGGTTTTGATCTCAGGAGGTCTAGATCATATTAAGGCATTGGTATTTGTTGTCAGAGTCGTGAAAGGTCACACACACGCACACGCACGCGCACGCCCACGCACACGCACACGCACACACACACACAACCTTTGGAATATTTTATTAGATTAGTTGAAATAATTTTTGATGATCTTGAAATAAAACAATTTAGTGTTTGATAGAAAATATTCCCTCTCTCTTTCGAAACACAGGTGCTATATACGACACTTGAATTTTGTTCCGAAATAATTGTCGGGTGCCAGCTCAAGTGTGCCTCGTCATCTGACCGTGGTTCAAAATTACGTGGTGTCGTCCTCGGATCTTTCCCTTTGGGATTGATCCCGGACCGTCACCAATAGCCCATTGTGTTGCTCCAGTGTGACGTTAATTGAAAATACCAAATACCAAATCCCTTTGGGATTGATCCCGCACCGTCACCAATATCCCGTTGTGTTTCTCCAGTGTGACGTTAATTGAAATTTCCCCCTACCTACTTCTAAATATAAATTTAAATTATTCGTTCATTTTAAAAGTACAATTCGTTTTTACAAATAAAATTTTTGACTTCAGAATTCCGAATTTCCCGTTTACTCATTTACCACTTTATAAATTTTCTTCGAATGACATCATTTTTATGCTGTTTGTTACATATTTAGTCAATTGCTATGATGACTTTGTATTGGGTAGGTAGTTAATTAACGTCACACTGGAGCAATACAAAGGGCTATTGGCGACGGTACTGGATTCAGTGGGAAAGATCCAAGGACAACGCCTTGTAATTTTGAAACACGGTCAGATGACGAAAACACCTGAGCTGGACCCCACTCTCCAACCTTCCACACCCCGCCAACGGAGGTTTGAGATCACGTAGGATATAACGTGCATCAGCCTTTGTATTAAGATATTCTTTATTTTTCAAAAATCTTTTGTTTGTATCTCCTTGTCACCTTGCCCCTAATTATTTATAAGTAGGATTAAAATATTTGATTTTCTTGTTTCCTATTTTAATATCAACATTATACAATTTCAATTTAACATTGACGCATTGTGAGAAAACAATTTTAAATTTTAAATATAATTTTGACCTGATCAGATTAAATTAGATTGTCAGCGAAGCGTTTGCACCCTGTGCATTCCATATTCATTATTTTTGGTGGAATTTCATCTAAAAGGAATTTTAACATACCATATATCAATTTTTTCCTTTTCCTGAAGAACATTTAAATTAAAATTAATATCTTCGTAGAAATTACAAAATCTAATGAAAAGCAAATTAGAATTTCCAACATCAGAAGTTGTGTTGTCGAAATAATATTCATTAAACTGGAAACGAAACGTTGTCAAATCAAAAGTGGGTAGCTAAGGGGGAAGGACAACGGGGTTAGGGATGCGACCGCCGCTATCGAAAAGTGCGATATTTCAGAACTTTAAAATCTTTTTTTCTTATTGTTTCTAAAAATTTTGTATCTCCCTTTCTGCATCAGGTATGTGGATCTGAAGATCAAGATTTATATAAGAGCATGACGACTAAATATTTGTAAGAGTAAATGCCCTCAAGGACCAACCTCCATTAAGTTTTGTTTCACTTTTGCCAGGGGTCCCCTCCCAAGGCTAGGGCGAGGAACAGACAAGCTAGTAAAGAATGTTAATTGTCTTCAATTTGAGATAAATATTAATTTCGTTTATCAATCACTCAAAGATCCATGTAAAAGTATTGTAAACATTTGGTAGGTTGGTATTTAATTAACTGGAGCAACACAAACGGGCTAATTTGTAATCATTTGGAAAACATAAAGGGAAAAGAATTCGATCAAAAATTTAAAATAATTACATGTAAAAAACCATTATGGAACTGATTAACGTATTGAGTTTGACGACATGAAGTATTTCAGAAACAGTACCCTTTAAGATTACGTGATGTGCCGAAGTGTCTGAACTGAGACCAAAACGCCGATTTAGTGGGTTTCCTGCTTTGCACTTGCAAGAGTAATCAAGGGGCTGCAAATGAACTTCCCCAAACTCAAATATCTTCTCACAGGACCCGCATTATGAATATTGGTGGTAGTACTTTCTGACTAATAACACTATCACACATTAAAATAGTAACTCAAATAATTATGAAAAGACGATTGCTTGTATAAGTTAACTTTCAAAAGCGACCTACCAATATAAGGATATCCTGAGCGTAATAATCACGTATTGTATGAAGTAGCTTCTGAAAAAAAATGTACCTAGCAAACTAATTTCGACTTTTGTATTAATTGATGACTAAAATGAGGACAGTATTCCGAGGACTGAAAATCATTTTTTAAAATGCAATGTTTAACACTTAAGTTTACAATATCAGATATCACGTATAATTATAGAGATAATGTTGGACTCAAATATAGGATATCTGAATAAGCTATGAATTATTGAAATATTTATTAATTTTTTGGTATAGAAAAGTTATTAAATTTCAACAAGGATAGAAATTAGCGACAGATAAGATAACATCAAAGGTTACAAAGGTACAGAACTTGAACTGATACAATTACAAGATATTAGAACATGAAAATAAATTTCACCTCGTTTATTTGAAAATTGTAAACCAGACAAATTCATATTCCATACAATACAATACACTTTTACGAGAACACGTTATTATCGCCTTAAAATACTCCAATATATTAAATTAAAATTGAACAAAAATGGCTCCCAAAGTGAAAATTAATTTAATATTAAGTTAAACTAGAAAAACAACATATGTCAGTAAAACGATGTGATATTATAATTAAATATAATACACAATAAAAATATGCAATAACAGATTATGCACATCCTTATACTAATATACAAATAGTTTGAACTTAGAAAAAAAGAATGATTACGATAAAACACATCAAACATTTTTAAGATAATTGTTAACTTTCTCAGACATGTAAACGTTGTAAATACTAGCCAAGATTGGATTTCGTATATTAAGGTAATCATGGATTCGATACTACTATCGTGTATGTTAAGCGTGTGGAGTATTTTGTTTCAGCATTGAATAAATATTTCTATAGAACAACATTCTAGTCCATAGAATAAAATTATTAGTTCGCTGCGATGTAAATTAAAATTAGGTGAAATCAGGAAAATGCATCTCTGTCTCTGCGAAGCCAATTTTCCTCTAGATGTCTTATAACAAACTTCACACGTAAACATACATTTTGAAGGTCTAATTCGAATGTGTTCGGTCAAATCTCCTTTCTCTGCAAGACGTTCTACTTTAGGAATTACTGGTAATTCATCCGTTCGTGTAAATTTTCTTTTTTTGAAACGCATGATCGTTAAATGACATTTATAGGTATCTCACCAGTGTGTACACGCATATGCCTCGTTAAAATACATCTTTGTGAGAAAGACTCTTGGCAGTTACCACATTTAAAAGGTTTCTCACCTGAGTGTACACGCATATGATTCGTTAAACTACATCTTCGTGAGAAAGACTCTTGGCAGTTACCACATTTAAAAGGTTTCTCACCAGTGTGTACACGCATATGCCTCGTTAAATTACATCTTTGTGAGAAAGACTCTTGGCAGTTATCACATTTAAAAGGTTTCTCACCAGTGTGTACACGCATATGCCTCGTTAAATCATGTCTTCGTGAGAAAGACTCTTGGCAGTTATCACATTTAAAAGGTTTCTCACCAGTGTGTACACGCATATGACTCGTTAAATGACAATTTTGTGAGAAAGATTCCTCGCAGGTACCACATTTATAAGGTTTCTCTGCTGTATGCAATCGAGCATGTCGACATAAATTACTTTTCTTTGCGAAGTGTTTCGAACAGATATTACATATAAAGGGAAACACTTCAATGCTTATACGGTTTTCGAACATTTCCCCGAACATACTATCATCAGGGGCAAAACGTTTCCACTGTTCGTTTGGGTGAATGCTTCAATATCTACGAATCATTATAATTTTTCCGCCATCCATCTCTTCTACGTGGTTTATAGGAATTGCCTTCGAGTATTAGAAATTGTCGATTCTCTGTTCCTTTTCGATATACACGGATACGAGGTGCTTTCATTGAGTGGTAGTTATGAGAACACGCAAATACTACTTTGAAAAGCAGTACTAATTTCAATATAAATGCCCTCCCCTGATCATGCGCATAGTGCATGATCCTTCGTGATTGGTCAGTCACAGCGCCATAAAATTATATGCTATACATCTCAGCGAACATTTTTAGGTTTCTATAGAATTAATAGAATCAGACAAAGTCACTTAACTACTTTTTAAAATTAGATAATCTCATTTCCTATAACATTATGGATCATATTTGTGAGGTAATCTCTGCTAAGGTACGTAGGTATTTAATTAACGTCGCACTGTAAAAACACAACGGGTTTTTGGCTACCAAGTTAAGTGGGTGAATGATCCTTTACGCTTCCAATAGGGGGCGCGGTGGCCCTGTTGGAAGAGTAACGGATTAGCAGTCGGAGGGTTGCGGGTTTGAATCCAACCAAAAGACCGTCGTGTACAAAGGGGCTTTTGCACGTTAAATCTATAATGACCTCAACCGTCCTCACGTAGGCGAGGTGTGG
The DNA here is from genome assembly GCA_933210815.1 of Meta bourneti. Lineage (NCBI taxonomy): Eukaryota > Metazoa > Arthropoda > Arachnida > Araneae > Tetragnathidae > Meta > Meta bourneti. The sequence continues at coordinate 21,313,258 of OW119929.1, forward strand.
AAGTTTGGAGAGTGGGGTGCCAGCTCAGGTGTTTCCCCGTCATTTTACCGTTGTTCAAAATTACGTGATGTTGTCCTCGGTCTTTCCCTTCGTGCTTGATCGGACCGTCGCCTGCCCGTTGTGTTGCTCCAGTTCGACGTTAATCAACTACCTACCAACCTAGTCGCCATTTAATAACTTCGGGGAATTCCTTATTAAATATCAATAACATTTCACTCCAAATCAAGTAATGAAAGTGGGGTGCCATCTCAGATGTGATCTCGTCAGCTGACCGTGGTTCAAAATTACTTCGTGTTGTCCTCGATCATTCCCCTTCGGGTTTGATCCCGGGCCTTCACCCATAGCCGTTGTGTTGTTCCGGTGAGACGTTAATCAAAATACCTACCTACCAAATCATGTGATAATATCCTGGACATTTACTTGGTTACATACATTAGTTATTTCATGGAAGTTACACTTGCATAGACACAAAAATAGCGCTACTGCAAAATGTCTTCAGAAAGAACATGTTTGGTAAGAAGTTTTAAATAGATAAATTTTGAATACTCCTTTCGTAAAAAAAGAAAGGAGTTTTAAATATTCCTTATAAAAGAAGAAAGAAGTTTTAAATACTCCATTCGTAAAAATTGATCTAGTTTAAACTGGTTAGAAATATCGAGATTGTGGAGTGTCCTTTTTGTGCAAAATGCACGAGCTGTCTTGGAATATGCAAAATACTAATTTCAAAACTTATTCGAGAATAGAGGACATTTAAGACACCGTCTTTAATGCCTGAAGTCATTTCCACGCTACTTATTCTACATTCTCATCGTGTACGACTAAATCTTTCTGTGCAACGACTATTTAGGTGATCAGTTAACCTGCTCATTGAACTGTTACCATAGATTTAATCGATGGAGAAAAAGTGAAAAGTGCGCTTCGACTACCAAATTCTGCAAGTGAAAGAAACCCTGATAAATAGCGCAATGATTAACACCACCAATAATTAACATAACACCAGCTCTCCCATGGTACTTAGCGCAAAAGGGCTATGGATCAGTTAGATAATCATGTGTTCTGAAATGGGCAGAGCAGACCAGGACTGCTCGTTAACTAAAATTTCTATTCAATCACTATTTCCGATTATTTTTATTATTTTAACTTACGATTGGGTCAGTTCAGTAGTGACGTCATTCAGTCTCTATTTTGTGACGTGAATACGTCGTTAAAATCGGAACAGTGAACTGGCATGCATGAAAAATTGAGTGTTGTAAAAAAGCGTTACAAAGGTTTTGTCTTATGATTTCAGAACTAGAAGAAATACTCGGAAGATAAATAGAGCACAGTGTAGACAAATGATGTCATCAACAAAATTATCTTCCAATGTTAATATAAACCTGCACTTTGATCGTTCAAACTGTAATTAATTGTTCCATATTCATAATAAATATTCCCCTATGTCTGTTTCAATCAGTCCACAATCAGACATCAGGCCTGACAAACTTGATTGGCCAACACCAATTATATTAAGTCCTCACGTTGGCGTGGTGTGGAAGTTTGGAGAGTGGGGTGCCAGCTCAGGTGTTGCCTCGTCAAAATTACGTGGTGTTGTCCTCGGATCTTTCCCTTTGGGATTGATCCCGGACCGTCACCAATAGCCCGTTGTGTTGCTACAGTGTGACGTTAATTGAAATACCCCCCCCCCCAATTATATTAAAAGCCAAGCGTCGCCAAAAGAGCGTTAAACAACATTTTATGGCTACCCCGATATGTAAACGAGAGAGAATTTGGGTAGTTGAAGAAAAATTCTTTACTTTCCGTGTGATTTGTTTGTCGTGCCGTGGTAGGCCGGTTGGAGGAGAAACGGATTATCAACCTGAGGGTAGCGAGTTTGAATCCAATCTAAGACCGTCGTGTACAAGGGGAAAGGTGCACGTCAAATCTGTCGTGGCCTCAAATGTCCTCACGTTGGCGTGGAGTGGAAGTTTGGAGAGTGAGGGGCAGATCAGGTGTGACCTCGTCATCTGCTCATGGTTCAAAATTACGTGGTGTTGTTCTCGTATTTGATTCCGGTTCGTCGCGAATAGACCGTTGTGGTGTCAGGTGTGACGTTAATTAAATACCTACCTCATTTGTTTGTTCCTCTTAAAATTCCTCTCATTAAATGTTTTTTCTACGTATATAAATCTTGTATCTTATCAAATAAACTTCTTTATACTAAACGTATAACAGTAAGGAAACGCTCAATCAATTGGGTTGAGTGATCAAACTGCTATCTAGTTTTGTGACGTATTGGATAATTATATACTCAACATAACTATCGTCAACTCGCAAAATTTGAGACACTTTTTATACTGGTACGGCAGTACACATTGGAAAACTGCGTTACCTGCTTTCCATTTCCTATGTCTTCCAAGATTTCAGTCTTTAAAAAAGTGATGGATTTTGTTCATGCTTCCTGTTCCGCCATTTAACAATGCGGTTTACGTTTCTGCACTTCTGAAAATATCTCCATTATGAAAGTGTGTCAGTGAAACAGTAGTCATCACTTCCTTTATCGAGATTTTTTAAGTAAATGCGATTATTTGTGGTCAGAATCATCACAATATGTTACGCATAAAACCTTTCCCTTTTTCAGTTTAAATTAGTATTATTTTAAGAGAGTATATCTGTTATTTCCTCTTTCAACACTTCGTTTCAACCATCCCATTTGAATATTAATGTCCAGCGATGATTGTCGATCACGATATCAAATCCTGCAGACTTCATCTAGCTCTTCGATAATCTCAGTGGTAGCCCGGTTGGATTCGAATTCGCACCCCGTTGCTAATCCGTTACTCTTCCAACCGGACTATCATGGCCTCCTCAGAGAATTAATAGTACTCTAATTTAATCAACTCGTAATTTAATCAATGGGAAATTGAAATTACAAAGCAAATAAAGAAATAAAAGTCTGCTGATTTATAAAGCAATATATACTATCTCCAGTAGCGTAAAATTCAATTAGGAGGAGCCCAAAGCTAAAAATTGAATTTTTATGGTATAAAGATCTACGCTTGTAGCATTTAAGTTCCATAAAGAGTTTGGTTGCCAATAATTGGTTCCTAAACTGAATTTTAAAGTACGGATTATTGTAAGCTTGATCCTCCAATTGTTTCGACAAAATATCTCGTTCAAGATCTGCTCAGTATTGGTAAGTACGAGATATCTCGTAGGGACAAAATAGCCCGTATTTCTTCAAGGGAATGAAGTTCCAAGTATGAAAAACAAATCGTTCCTTGCTTAGAACTACAGTCGAACTTCGATTAACCGTCAGGGTCGGGACCGTGACCGTGACGGTTAATCGAAGAGACGGATAACAGAAAAACCTTAAGCAGCAACCCACGTATTTGCACTAAGTTTTTCACCACTAATGTCTAGTTACCGAATGCCATGGCGACACAAACTTATCGAGCTATCCTAAGCTTACCTTAAAATTAGGATCTCCGTCAAGTTTGTTCATTTCAACCGCCTTGGCCATTATTATTGGGTCTGAAAGTGAGATTCCTTGACTCCGTGCTTATATAAACCACTGATTCATAAGTGTCCAGTTGGTCATATGTTGCTGATTTCATGGTTTTACGAGTGTTAGGATCTCCATCGATGTTTTATATTTTTGAAACATGTTCTATTTTTTCACTGTGGTTCTTCCAACGCCGTAAACATACTGTACATAGAGTACAGTATGTATGTGTGTACGTACTAATGACTTTTAATATTTAATTAATTAACTTTTAATAAAGCGAACTGAGGGGTAACAGAAACTGACGGCTAAAAGACTGAATGTTAATCGAAGTTTCACTGTAGTGGCAATTTGGAACAGGTTTTTGCACCAGAGGCTGGGCCTTACAGGTTAGTTTTCGGGGCCAATATAAACCAACAGGAGGGTTAATGGTAATGGTAATTAATTAACGTCGCACTGGAGCAACACAACAGGGTATTGACGACGGTGAGGGATCAACCCCAAGGGAAAAATACCTGGGCAACACCGCGTAATTTTGAATCACAATCACATGACGAGGTCAACACCTGAGCTGGCACCACACCCTCCAAACTTCCACACCACACCATTATGAGGACATTTGAGGCCACGACAGATCTAACGTGTACAAGGCCCTTTGTACATGACAGTTGGACCGAGTTTCGAACTAACAACCCTCCGATTGCTAATGCGTTGCTCTTCAAACAGGGCTACTTCCACCTCACGAGGGTTAAAAAATCGATGTATCCAGGGTTATTTAGATGCATTAACCCTCCTGGTGGTGGTCTCGACAAGGTATCTTAGCAAATCTGACTAGATCTTGATCTAAAAAAAATCGGCAATATCGTATCGTCGTTTGGATTCAAGAGCAAAATTGAACTCAGAACGCGAATTCTAACTACACGCGGTTGCTGTAACGCGCACGATCGACGAAAATAACGTCACGAGCAAAGAAACGGGGATGCTAAGTAACAGCAATCGACTTCTGCACCCCTAACTCCTTCGCACTGTTTGTTTTCTCTTAGTATGTCACAAAGTAAACAAGGAAATGTTAATCGAGATTGACATTTTCCTTCTCAAAAAAGTTACGACCGTGAAATAACGGACATTTCTACGCCCAGAGGCCAATCGAAATGCCGTATTTGCTTTCGGGGACTTCGCCCCGAGCATCATCCCGAAACTACTTTCGCTGGAAGAGAAACCATGTGCATGTGCGTTATGCCTAGGGATTAGTTGAGAAACTGAAAGTTTATTTCTTGCAACATCGGAAGGAGTATTGAACGAGGGCAAATTGATTCAGAGCTTGAAAGCTGTAGATAAAAGAAGCCGGGTTTCGTATCTGTGATTTAGTTCGGTGGTTTAATGTGGGGTTTGAAGAATAAATCGCAATTATATATTTTATATCAGGAATTGTTTCTGAAATAACTATTCCTCTTTGTAAAAGGGGGCGCAGTAGCTCGTTTGGAAGAGTAATGGATAAGCAATCGGTGTTTTGGTACTTTTAATTAACGTCGCACTGGAACAACACAACGGGCTATTGGAGAAGGTCCAGGATCAATCCCGAAGGGAAAGATCAAGGACGACACCACGTAATTTTGAACCATGGTCAGATGACGAGGTCACACCTGAGCTGGCACTCCACTCTCCAAACTTCCACACCACGCCAACGTGAATCGATATATTTAACGTGCACCAGCCTCCTTTGTACCCGACGGTCTTTGGTTGGATTCGATCTAGCAACCCTCCGGTTGCTAAATCCATTACTCTTCCAAACGGGCTACCTTTGCCCGATTAGCAAGCGGAGGGATTCTAGTTTCAAACTATGTCCACCAAAGATGGTCGTGTTCGCGGGGGCTGATTCACGTTAAATCTGTCGTGGCCTCAAATGTCGTCACGTTGGTGTGATGTGGAATTTTGGAGAGTGGGCTGCCAACTCAGGTGTGACCTCGTCATTGGACTGTTTCAAAATTACGTGATGTTTTCCTCGGATCTTTCCCTTCTGGATTGATTCCGGATCGTCGCTAATAGCCCGTTGTGTTGCTCCATTGCGTCGTTAATTAAGATACCAATACCATACCTTTGTCAAAGAAACGCAATTTCTTGCTTGTTTTGCTAACGACGCGATACATCCTCGAGGCAAACAGCAGGAGGGTTAATGCATCTATATAGACCTGGATGCATCGTTTTTTAACCCTCCTGTTGGTTTACATTAACTTCGTAAACTAACTTGTAGTGCACAGCTTATGGTGCAAAGTCCTATTTCAAATTGTCACGAGTTCTAGGTAAGGAGCGATTTCTTATTCCTATTTGACAAAGAGAAAATAAATAAAAACACGTGCCCTGTCAAGATTTGGTTAACACTCCAAGTGGTTTCTATGAGATATCTCGTCCATCAAGATCTGATCAACATTACGAATTCTTATTCCTACCTGACAAAGAGAAAATAATTTAATACCTGTCAAAAGAAAAATTGATTTCTTTAACCCTCCAAGTGGTGTCGATGAGATATCTCGTCGATCAAGATCTGATGAATTCTGCTATGACGAGATAGCTTTTCATCAAGACATTGCCGATTTTGTGATAATGATAAAATCAAGATCTGATCATTTTTTGAAAATGACGAGATATATCGTCCGTCATGGTCTGGTGAATCTTTCTAATGACGAGATTCCTCACTTAGACAGCCGTTAGGACGGTTAAATTGAATTTTAAAATATTTCTTGCTTCACTACCCGGGCTTGCCCGAGTTTTGCTGCTTCAGAGAAAGTCGCGCATGTTTCCTCAGCAGTTTCGTTGCAATGGTGAACAGTTTTTTGGGCCTTTTACCGCTTCACGTACCTGTCCTTTCCTCGGCTTGTGAAAGCTTTTGATATTTTGGGATTGATAAAGAATATTTAAAATGTTCTATATTAAATTTTGCTCGCTGTAAATGAACAACTCAGCAAACTGAAAATAGCTGCGTTGAGTTAGAAATTAGACAGAATACCTGTGTAGATTACATGACCAGAGCTCTGCGTTATAGAGTTTTTGCTGCTTCAGAGCATCGAAGTAAAGCTACTGTTTCCTCCGCATTTTTCGAGTGTTTGTTGTCACACTTAAAAAGTTAAATAAACTATTTTAATCGTAATCATAACATTTTGATAACTAAATCTGAAAACAAACTCAGGAAACTCTTAAGCAAATTTAGCCTTCATTTTACAAGTTATTGTCAATATTTCTATGAAGTATTTTTGAAAAGATTCCGGTTCATTCAAATTTCAACTCCATGAATAGCAAGGATAGTTAATCAATGCAATTTCATAAATGCATTTCAATTCCTAAACTTTATTCAGTATTTCCATCCAGAAAAGCTATTACACTGCTGGCCACCCAAATTGCAACACCAAGAAAGACAAGAGATATCACAACAAAATTTATTTTGTAGATAACATGTTGACCAAGTATCAAATGATTAAATTTATAGACTTCTGTGAAGTGTGGTTCCTGCCAAAATCAGTAGCCAGAGTAGCCGCCATTGTTGGAGATCACCGCTGCCACACGCCTCGGCATTGATTCAAAGAGACTTTGGATGTGTTCTTGGGGTACAGCAGACCAAGCAGCTTCCACACGTTGCCAAAGTTGATCTGGTGTGGCAGCTGGGGATGTATTCTGGGTCAATCGTTGAGCAACCATGGACCACATGTTTTCTATCGGCGAAAGATCCGGAGAGCGAGCTGGCCAGGGAAGCAATTCAATCTGGCGATTGACGAAGAACCCTTGGACAATGCGTGCCACGTGTGGTCGCGCATTATCCTGTTGAAATATGGCTGTGGGCAAGCCCTGAAGGTAAGGAAGGACAACTGGCTCCAACACCTCGGAGATGTAGCGCTGGCTGTTTAAAGTACCGGCAATGCGTACTAGAGGAGTGCGAGAGTGATATCCAATACCACCCCATACCATAATACCCGGTGCAGGACCAGTGTGGCGGTGCATAACGCAGCTGTTCAGCATCCTCTCTCCACGGTGTCTCCAGACTCGAATCCGACCATCGTGGTGTTGCAGACAGAAGCGTGACTCGTCAGTAAAGACAATTTCATTCCATTCTGCCGTCCACATCCTTCTTTCATCGCACCATTGGCGGCGGAAACGTCTGTGGTTTTGCGTCAAGGGTAGACGAAGCAATGGACGTCTTGCGGACAGACCACTCTGCTGTAAACGGCGTCGAATGGTACGCGCAGACACTGGATGATGCGGTACAGACTGAATGTGCTGTGCTATGGTTCGTGATGTGGCTGAGCGATCCGCCACTGCCATACGCACAATATGCCTGTCATCACGTGAAGTGGTGCACTGAGGTGGATGCGATCGAACACGTCGGTCCGTCGTACCCTCCTGCATCCAACGATCACATATCCGCATTACAGTTGTTTGGTTTCGTCCAACACGACTACCGATTTCCCTGAAAGATAATCCACAATCTCGGTAGGCCACTATCCTTCCTCTGTCGAACTCGGATACTTGATCAAAAGATGATCGCTGTTTTCTACGAGGCATAATTGATCGTTTTTTTGAAAAAACCACAAGAAAAACACAATTGCCGTACTTGAAATCGTCGAAATCTCCAAGCCTTAAATAGCGCTTTGAAGTGGCGCCACAGGCGCGCGTGATGTGCGTCTGCGCTGAAATTCTAATCATTTGCATATCTCACCTCCGCTAATGCATGTTGTAAATTTCATATTATTTGCATGCTTCCTTCAGGGTGTTGCATTTACGGTGGCCAGCAGTGTACTTCATTTTTAGGACTTTTGATTCGTAATTACATTCACTTTAATTTTATTTTTATTATTTCTAAAATTGTTTTGTTGGTTAGCTGGCATCTTTACACACAGTAAAATTTTCAACCCAAACAAATTTTCTCCCTTCAATATGAATTAAAAAATGTATTTGTTGAGTAATAATACCACTAATTATTAACTTTCCTTATGGTTGTCTCGACAATTTGTCTCGTCATAAGCATAATTGTCCAGATCCTGATGGAGGAGATATCTCGTTATTGGAAGAAAAGTAAGCAGATCTTGATCTCGTTAAAAAATCATTAAAAAATCGGCAAAATATTGATGACGAGATATCTCGTTTTTAGCAAAACTGGTTAGATCTTGATGGGCAATATATCTTGTCGAAACCATTTGTAGGGTGCTTAAGATGATTTTCTGTGCATTAAAATATTTTGATTGCACGCAAATATTCGCTAAATTAACGCTCTTCTATAACAAATCCATTTTTATAAAACTCATTAAATTGCTGAGAAATAATACTTGCTAATATATCAGTTTTTATCCTTCACAATTTAGGATTTTTGCTGATTATTACAATTGAGGACTATCATGAAATGACTAATTTTATATCCATAAATATATGATACTTCTCTCGCATTTGAAATTGCTTACGTAACAAGCCGCTTTTGTTTAACAATGTATTACATTTCAATGCAAGGTTCCTAATCCTTCCTAAATCTCTATAATTTTGATAAATAAAAATCTAGCTTATTTCGAGGAAACAAAAATTTCGTAACAATAGCATTATCACGAAGCCCACACACATTCATATTTTGTTCATTTTTAATAATTGGTTTCCTATTGTGTTTTAACATAAACCGCCGTAACCGACAGCATATTTTGCACATTAGATTGTTTGAATAGCGCTTCCTAATGCAATTCCTTCCAACACAATTGAAATTTTTAACAACTTGTAAAAGCTTCAACACTCCTTTTAATTCCAATTCAGCACAATTTTTAAATCGCAGTTTTAACTTGAATTCTGTGAAATCCGGTTTGTTTGAGGTAACAAAGCACTTTACGGAACTGCCTTTTTATGAAGCTCTTACAATAGGCTTCAATTGTGCTAATTTTCGAATATAACTTATACTAGATTTCATTCTAATAAAACCACCGAATTACTCACAATATATTTTTACATTAAAACTTAATCTTATATAAACAGTAACATTTATTCCAATACAAACTAGGGACAGCGGTAGCACAGTTGGAAAAGCATTAAGAAAGGAAGGTTTGCAAGTTCGAGACTAGGTCCAGCCAAAGACCGTTAGTGTACACGGGGGCTGGCGCACGTTATATCTGTCGTGGTCTCAAATGTCCTCACGTTGGCGAGGTGTGGGAGTTTGGAGAGTGGGGTACCAGCTCAGGCGTTGTAATCAAACCGTAGTTCAAAATTACGAGGCGTTGTCCTTCGTAGGTAGTTAATTTACGTCGCATTGGAGCAACACAACAGGCTATTGAGGACAATCCAGAATCCATCCCGAAGGGAAAGTTCCGAGGCCAATACCATGTAGTTTCAAACAACGGTCAGATGACGAGGCAACACCTGAGCTGGAAACCCACTCTCCAAACTTCCACACCTCGCCAACGTGAGGACAGTTGAGGCCACGATAGATTTAACGTGCACCAGCCCCCTTTGTAAACGACGGTGTTTGGCTGGATTCGAACTCGCAACGCTCCGGTTACTAAGCCGTTACTCTTCCAACTGGGCCACCGCGGCCCAAACTACATTAGGATAAAACTCCATATCACCGATACGAGGTTTATATAGAATGAACAGAATCAGACATAAAGTCACTACTACTTTTTAAAATTAGATAATCTCATTTCATATAACATTATGTCGTCATCTGACCGTGGTTCAAAATTACGTGGTGTTGTCCTCGGATCTTTCCCTTTGGGATTGATCCCGGACCGTCACCAATAGCCCGTTGTGTTGCTCCAGTGTGACGTTAATTGAAATACCCCCCCCCCCCTATAACATTATGGATGATATTTGTGAGTTAATTTCTGATCAGGTACGTAGGTATTTAATTAACGTCGCACTGTAAAAACACAACGGGTTATTGGCGACCAAGTTAGGTGGGTGAATGTAATATTTCTGTATCAGAAAATGATCAGGATGGAGATCCTTAGGTATCTTTTTCGAATATGATTTCCGCAATTCGCCAATAATTCCAAAGAATTAAATCACGTTGGCATGGTGTGGAAGTTTGATGAGTGAGATAACAGCTTAGGTGTGACTTCATCATCTGATAGTGGCTCAAAATTACGAGATGTTTTTCCCTTAGGGATTGATAACGGACCGTCGCCAATAGCCCGATGCGTTAATCCCATAAGACGTTAATTCAACGTACCATTCACAACTCGTAGGTAATTAGATTCTTGTGCTTTTCCACGGCAGTCAAACTAGCTAGGTGTAATATGTACATTAATTATCATCTAAGATCGGAGTGAACGGTTGGATTGTTTTGGGTTTTTTTCATGCAAGGGCCATATTTGGACATTCTGCACCAGACACAAAACATACAATATAAAGTAATAGACATATACACAATGAAAGTTTTACTGATACGCAAGAGAGAAATACACTCAGGGAGGAGAGCACTTGACAGGAATCGAAACAGCGCTGCCTATAACTCGAAAGTTTCTAGCGCAGTGGACATACCCACTGAGCCAAGATGGCCACGCACAAAATAAGGATGTAACTAAAGAATGCATCAGCGTATAACATGCAAATTTGTGGCGCTGCTGTTGTGTCATCAAATACTGCTATAAAAAGCTCATTGCAAAATTACTTGTTTTTGAATTTGATGAAAAAATCAGCTCTCGATAGGTGGATTTTTCCAAACGGTTCGAGTTCTTCAATACCGACGCTTTTATAATACCCACCAACCAAATTCTTTTTCCACATCACTACTCTAGTTCAGAGGAATTAACTTCGAGATATTCGGGATGGTAGGTACTTTATTAACGTTGCACTAGAGCAATACAACGGGCTACTGGTGAGTGTCCCGAAGGGAAAGTTCCAACGGCAGTACCTCGTAATTTTTGAATCTCGATCAGATGACGAGAACAACACCTGAGCTGGTAGCCGACTCTAAACTACCACGCCAACGTGAGGACATTTGAGGCCACGACAGATTTAACATGCACCATCCCCCTTTGTACACGATCTTTGGTTGGATTCGAACTTGCAACCTACCCTTCAGGAAAATGGAGTTTCCACATCCGAGCGCACGTAGAGGGATGTGGATCAGGGAATATGTCCGTATGAAACTGTAGACAATGAAGGAGGTTCTTGGGGCCGTCGTACCTTCGAGTTGCCGGTGGCGCAGGTTCAATTCCTGTCAGGAGTATTCCTCTCTAGTTGTATTTCTCTTTTCTGTGTCAGTAAAACTTTCATGTGCGCGTATGTGCATTAGTTAATATTGTACGTCTTGATTCTTTTGCGGCATGGTCAAATATGCCCTTTGCGCCATAAAACCCCACAATAGCATCTTAACCTAGCACACACAATTTACTTAATGAATTTTCGGGGCCATGGTGTCACAGTTGGAAGAACAATCGATTGGCAACAGGTAGGTATTTGATTAATGCCGCACTCTTTCAAATTGGGTGTCAGGGCCGCGGTGGCCCGTTTGGAAGGGTGGTGGATTAGCAACCGGAGGGTTGCGAGTACGAATCAAGACAAAGACAGTCGTGTACAAAGGGGGCTGGTGCATGTTAAATCTGTCGTGGTCTCAAATGTCCTCACGTTGGCGTGGTGAGGCGCCAGCTCAAATGTGCCTCGTCATCTGACCGGTGTTCAAAATTACGAGGTGTCCTCGGTTCTTTCCATTTGGGATTGATCCCGGACCGCAACATATAGCGTTGTGTTGTTCCAGTGTGACGTTAATTTAAAATACCTACCTACTTCTAAATATGAATTATTCGTTCATTTTAAAAGTACACACACACACAATTCATTTTTACAAATCAAATTTTTACTTCAGAATTTCGAATTTCGGTTTACTCATTTACCACTTTATAAACTTTCTTCGAATCACATCATTTTTATGCTGTTTTTGTTACATATTTAGTCAATTGCTATGATGACTTTGTATTGGGTAGCTAGTTAATTAACGTCACACTGGAGCAATACAAAGGGCTATTGGCGACGGTACTGGATCCAGTGGGAAGGATCCAAGGACACAACGCCTTGTAATTTTGAAACACGGTCAGATGACGAAAACACCTGAGCTGGCACCCCACTCTCCAACCTTCCACACCCCGTCAACGAAGGTTTGAGGTCACGCAGGATATAACGTGCACCAGCGTTTGTATTAAGATATTCTTTATTTTTCAAAAATCTTTTGTTTGCATCTCCTTGTCACCTTGCCCTACTTATTTATAAGTAGGATTAAAATATTTGATTTTCTTGTTTACTATTTTAATATCAGCGTTATACAATTTCAATTTAACATTGACGCATTTTGAGAAAATAATTTTAAATTTTAAATATAATTTTGACCTGATCATATTAAATTAGATTGTCAGCGAAGCGTTTGTACCCTGTGCATTCCATTTTCATTATTTTTGGTGGAATTTCATCTAAAAGGAATTTTAAAATACCATATATCAATTTTTTCCTTTTCCTGAAGAACATTTAAATTTAAATTAATATCTTCGTAGAAATTACAAAATCTAATGAAAAGCAAATTAGAATTTCCAACATCAGAAGTTGTGTTGTCGAAATAATATTCATGTAAACTGGAAACGAAACGTTGTCAAATCAACAGTGGGTAGCTAAGGGGGAAGGACAACGGGGTTAGGGATGCGATCGCCGATATCGAAAAGTGCGATATTTCAGAACTTTAAAATCTATTTTTCTTATTGTTTCTAAAAATTTTGTATCTCCCTTTCTGCATCAGGCATGTGGATCTGAAGATCAAGATTTATATAAGAGCAAGTCGACTAAATATTTGTAAGAGTAAATGCCCTCAAGGACCAACCTCCATTAAGTTTTGTTTCACTTTTGCCAGGGGTCCCCTCCCAAGGCTAGGGCGAGGAACAGACAAGCTAGTAAAGAATGTTAATTGTCTTCAATTTGAGATAAATATTAATTTCGTTTATCAATCACTCAAAGATCCATGTAAAAGTATTGTAAACATTTGGTAGGTTGGTATTTAATTAACTTGAGCAACACAAACGGGCTAATTTGTAATCATTTGGAAAACATAAAGGGAAAAGAATTCGATCAAAAATTTAAAATAATTACATGTAAAAAACCATTATGGAACTGATTAACGTATTGAGTTTGACGACATGAAGTATTTCAGAAACAGTACCCTTTAAGATTACGTGATGTGCCGAAGTGTCTGAACTGAGACCAAAACGCCGATTTAGTGGGTTTCCTGCTTTGCACTTGCAAGAGTAATCAAGGGGCTGCAAATGAACTTCCCCAAACTCAAATATCTTCTCACAGGACCCGCATTATGAATATTGGTGGTAGTACTTTCTGACTAATAACACTATCACACATTAAAATAGTAACTCAAATAATTATGAAAAGACGATTGCTTGTATAAGTTAACTTTCAAAAGCGACCTACCAATATAAGGATATCCTGAGCGTAATAATCACGTATTGTATGAAGTAGCTTCTGAAAAAAAATGTACCTAGCAAACTAATTTCGACTTTTGTATTAATTGATGACTAAAATGAGGACAGTATTCCGAGGACTGAAAATCATTTTTTAAAATGCAATGTTTAACACTTAAGTTTACAATATCAGATATCACGTATAATTATAGAGATAATGTTGGACTCAAATATAGGATATCTGAATAAGCTATGAATTATTGAAATATTTATTAATTTTTTGGTATAGAAAAGTTATTAAATTTCAACAAGGATAGAAATTAGCGACAGATAAGATAACATCAAAGGTTACAAAGGTACAGAACTTGAACTGATACAATTACAAGATATTAGAACATGAAAATAAATTTCACCTCGTTTATTTGAAAATTGTAAACCAAATTCATATTCCATACAATACAATACACTTTTACAAGAACACGTTATTATCGCCTTAAAATACTCCAATATATTAAATTAAAATTGAACAAAAATGGCTCCCAAAGTGAAAATTAATTTAATATTAAGTTAAACTAGAAAAACAACATATGTCAGTAAAACGATGTGATATTATAATTAAATATAATACACAATAAAAATATGCAATAACAGATTATGCACATCCTTATACTAATATACAAATAGTTTGAACTTAGAAAAAAAGAATGATTACGATAAAACACATCAAACATTTTTAAGATAATTGTTAACTTTCTCAGCCATGTAAACGTTGTAAATACTAGCCAAGATTGGATTTCGTATATTTAGGTAATCATGTGGATTCGATACTACTATCGTGTATGTTAAGCATGTGGAGTATTTTGTTTCAGCATTGAATAAATATTTCTATAGAACAACATTCTAGTCCATAGAATAAAATTATTAGTTCGCTGCGATGTAAATTAAAATTAGGTGAAATCAGGAAAATGCATCTGTGTCTCTGCGAAGCCAATTTTCCTCTAAATGTCTTATAACAAACTTCACACGTAAACATACATTTTGAAGGTCTAATTCGAATGTGTTCGGTCAAATCTCCTTTCTCTGCAAGACGTTCTACTTTAGGAATTCCTGGTAATTCATCCGTTCGTGTAAATTTTCTTTTTTTGAAACGCATGATCGTTAAATGACATTTTTGTGAGATATATTCTTGGCAATAACCACATTTATAGGTATCTCACCAGTGTGTACACGCATATGCCTCGTTAAAATACATCTTTGTGAGAAAGACTCTTGGCAGTTACCACATTTAAAAGGTTTCTCACCAGAGTGTACAAGCATATGCCTCGTTAAACTACATCTTTGTGAGAAAGACTCTTGGCAGTTATCACATTTAAAAGGTTTCTCACCAGTGTGTACACGCATATGCCTCGTTAAATTACATCTTTGTGAGAAAGACTCTTGGCAGTTACCACATTTAAAAGATTTCTCACAAGTGTGTACAAGCATATGCCTCGTTAAATTACATCTTCGTGAGAAAGACTCTTGGCAGTTATCACATTTAAAAGGTTTCTCACCAGTGTGTACAAGCATATGCCTCGTTAAACTACATCTTCGTGAGAAAGACTCTTGGCAGTTACCACATTTAAAAGATTTCTCACAAGTGTGTACAAGCATATGCCTCGTTAAACTACATCTTCGTGAGAAAGACTCTTGGCAGTTACCACATTTAAAAGATTTCTCACAAGTGTGTACAAGCATATGCCTCGTTAAACTACATCTTCGTGAGAAAGACTCTTGGCAGTTACCACATTTAAAAGATTTCTCACCAGTGTGTACAAGCATATGCCTCGTTAAACTACATCTTCGTGAGAAAGACTCTTGGCAGTTACCACATTTAAAAGATTTCTCACAAGTGTGTACAAGCATATGCCTCGTTAAACTACATCTTCGTGAGAAAGACTCTTGGCAGTTACCACATTTAAAAGATTTCTCACAAGTGTGTACAAGCATATGCCTCGTTAAACTACATCTTCGTGAGAAAGACTCTTGGCAGTTATCACATTTAAAAGGTTTCTCACCAGTGTGTACACGCATATGCTTCGTTAAATCAAATCTTCGTGAGAAAGACTCTTGGCAGTTACAACATTTAAAAGATTTCTCACAAGTGTGTACAAGCATATGCCTCGTTAAACTACATCTTCGTGAGAAAGACTCTTGGCAGTTACCACATTTAAAAGATTTCTCACAAGTGTGTACAAGCATATGCCTCGTTAAACTACATCTTCGTGAGAAAGACTCTTGGCAGTTACCACATTTAAAAGATTTCTCACCAGTGTGTACAAGCATATGCCTCGTTAAACTACATCTTTATGAGAAAGACTCTTGGCAGTTACCACATTTAAAAGATTTCTCACAAGTGTGTACAAGCATATGCCTCGTTAAACTACATCTTCGTGAGAAAGACTCTTGGCAGTTACTACATTTAAAAGATTTCTCACAAGTGTGTACAAGCATATGCCTCGTTAAACTACATCTTCGTGAGAAAGACTCTTGGCAGTTACCACATTTAAAAGATTTCTCACAAGTGTGTACAAGCATATGCCTCGTTAAATTACATCTTCGTGAGAAAGACTCTTGGCAGTTATCACATTTAAAAGGTTTCTCACCAGTGTGTACACGCATATGCTTCGTTAAATCAAATCTTCGTGAGAAAGACTCTTGGCAGTTACCACATTTAAAAGATTTCTCAGAAGTGTGTACAAGCATATGCCTCGTTAAATTACATCTTCGTGAGAAAGACTCTTGGCAGTTACCACATTTAAAAGATTTCTCACAAGTGTGTACAAGCATATGCCTCGTCAAACTACATCTTCGTGAGAAAGACTCTTGGCAGTTACCACATTTAAAAGATTTCTCACAAGTGTGTACAAGCATATGCCTCGTTAAACTACATCTTCGTGAGAAAGACTCTTGGCAGTTACCACATTTAAAAGATTTCTCACCAGTGTGTACAAGCATATGCCTCGTTAAACTACATCTTCGTGAGAAAGACTCTTGGCAGTTACCACATTTAAAAGATTTCTCACAAGTGTGTACAAGCATATGCCTCGTTAAACTACATCTTCGTGAGAAAGACTCTTGGCAGTTACCACATTTAAAAGGTTTCTCACCAGTGTGTACACGCATATGCCTCATTAAATGACAATTTTGTGAGAAAGATTCCTCGCAGGTACCACATTTATAAGGTTTCTCTGCTGTATGCAAACGAGCATGTCGACATAAATTCCTTTTATTTGCGAAGTGTTTCGAACAGATATTACATATAAAGGGAAACACTTCAATGCTTATACGGTTTTCTAATATTTCCCCGAACATACTACCATAAGAGTCAAAACGTTTCCACTGTTCGTTTGGGTGAATGCTTCAATATCTACGAATTATAATTTTTCCGCCATCCATCTCTTCTACGTGGTTTATAGGAATTGCCTTCGAGTATTAGAAATTGTCGATTCTCTGTTCCTTTTCGATATACACCGATACGAGGTGCTTTCATTGAGTGGTAGTTATGAGAACACGCAAATACTACTTTGAAAAGCAGTGAAATTTCAATATAAATGCCCTCCCCTGATCATGCGCATAGTGCATGATCCTTCGTGATTGGTCAGTCACAGCGCCATAAAATTGAATGCTATACATCTCAGCGAACATTTTTAGGTTTATATAGAATTAATAGAATCAGACAAAGTCACTTTACTAGTTTTTAAAATTAGATAATCTCATTTCCTATAACATTACGTATCATATTTGTGAGGTAATCTCTGCTAAGGTACGTAGGTATTTAATTAACGTCGCACTGTAAAAACACAACGGGTTTTTGGCTACCAAGTTAAGTGGGTGAATGATCCGTTACGCTTCCAATAGGGGGCGCGGTGGCCCTGTTGGAAGAGTAACGGATTAGCAGTCGGAGGGTTGCGGGTTTGAATCCAACCAAAAGACCGTCGTGTACAAAGGGGCTTTTGCACGTTAAATCTATAATGACCTCAACCGTCCTCACGTAGGCGAGGTGTGGAAGTTTGGAGAGTGGGGTGCCAGCTCAGGTGTTGCCCAGTCATTTGACCGTGGTTCAAAATTACGTGATGTTGTCCTCGGTCTTTCCCTTCGTGCTTGATCGGACCGTCGCCAATAGCTCGTTGTGTTGCTCCATTGCGACGTTAATTAAATACCTACTTCCATTTGAATAAAACTCCATACGCAACAATAATTCGGAAGCAATCCAATCATGGCTAATTATCGCTCGAACAAATGCATCGGATAAAAAACATCATCGGGTATCTGCGGATAATTGAGTGACGTCGAGGTCCCAGTGGCAAGCCGGTAGAGCGGAACACTTTCGGTCAACCGTGCACCGAAGGATGCTCGGTTTCACCTCGTGTGAAACTCGACGCTGACTCGATTAACCAAGCCGAAGTGAAAGACCGATAAACTAACAGACAACCCGCAGAATTGCTAACTAGCACTGAAAGGCAAATACTGGTTCGACATGGGATAATCCTCTCTTCTTTTTGTCAAGGTGGTTATTCCAGGTTTTGATCACAGGTGGTCTAGATCAGATTAAGGCATTGGTATTAGTTGTCAGAGTCGCGTGAAAGGTGTGTGTGTGTGTGTCACACACACACACACGCGCACACAAACACAAACACAAACACACACAAACACACAAACACAAACACACACACACAAACACACCTTTGGAATATTTTATTAGATCAGTTGAAATAATTTTTGATAATCTTGAAGTAAAACCATTTGATGTTTGATAGAAAATAGTCCCTCTCTTTCGAAACACACAGGTGTTACATACGACACTTGAATTTTGTTCCGAAATAGTCGTCGGGTGCCAGCTCAAGTGTGACCTAGTCATCTGACCGTGGTTCTAAATTACGTGGTGCTGTCTCGGATCTTTCCCTTCTGGGTTTGATCCCGGACAGTCGCCAATAGCCGCTGTGTTGCTCCAGTGCGGTGTTAATTAAAATACCTACCTACCTACTTCAATGTTTCAGTATTTTTGACTTAAATGCATCTTTAAAATCGGAGCATTACTGGGGGAAGGCATGAAAAGTCGTGCGTTACAATTGTTTGGCTTATGTTGTCCTCGGAACTTTCCCTCCGGTTTTGATCCCGGACCGTCTCCAATATCTCGTTGTGTTGCTTCAGTACGACGTTAATTAAATGCCCATCTACCTACCGAAATAGATATCACATTTGTGAAAAAGATGAAAAATTGAAAGATTTATTTTTGCAAATTTTTTAAATTTTGCATGTTAATACAGGTATGTAGGTAGATATTTTTTAATTAAAGTCACAATGGAGCAACAGTACGGGGTATTGGTGACAGTCCGGGATCAAAACCGAAGGGAAAGTTCCGAGGACAACACCATGTAATTTTGAACCACCGTCAGATGGCGAGGTCACACTTGAGCTCGCACCCCACTCTTCAAACTTCAACACCACGACAACGTGAGGAATTACAATTAATGTTATTTCCAAGGAGATGTACCTGAGGGCTAGTGTACATTAAATATGCCGTCGACTCAAATGTCCTTACTTTGTCTTAGAGTGGAAGTTTGGAGGGTGGAATGCCAACTCAGGTGTTTTCTCGTCATCTGATGTTGGTTCAAAATGACTAGGCTTTGTCCTTGGATCTTTGCCTTCAGGATGGATTGCAGACCTTCGCCAATAACCTGTCGTGTTGCTCCATTGTGACATAAATTCAACTACCTACCAAACAACTCATACGTTTCATAAAACAAAATAACATTCAAGCATTTTAAAATTAGTTCCTCTTAACTTAAACATTTGAAGTTAATTAATTTATTTTTTGACACAATATCTCGTTATCTGGACAGACTTTCCTCTCTCCAACTTAATGGACAGGTTAATGGATCTACCCTGCAGTTTCTCGAAAACCAACAGCGATCCAAATAAGCAATGTGAAACAAGCAAAACATCAGAATCGAGAGAAAAAAGCTGGGAAACAATTAATCCGTCATCGCTAATCGATATGTTAATGTTTTCGGGGATATCACGCTCCGCTGAGCATCTGGGATACAAAGAAAAGTTATCGAGAGAAAGTTTGTGGTTTTTGAAAGAACAGTGAACCCGGTTCGTACCACACAATACAGTGAACGAGATGTCAACACGTAAGAGCGAGTCTCGTATATCATTTCGCTGTAGCGAATTTATTTTTTAACATCACACGCCATTCGCCACAAGTGTTTTAATGTACGACTTCTTCCTTATTTAGTAGGAGTTGGTAGTTAATTAACGTCACACTGGAGCAACACAAGAGACAATTGGTGACTGTACGAATCAATCTCGAAGGGAAAGATTCAAGGACAAACTGTCGTCATTTTGAACCAGGTCAGATGACGAGGACAACACTTGAGCTGGAATCCCCTCTCCAAACTTTCACACTACGCCAAGTTGAGGACATTTGAGGCCACGACCGATTTAACATGCACCAGCCCCCCGTCTTTGGTTGGATCGAGATCAAGACTCGCAATCATCCAATTACTAATTCGTCCCTTTTTCAACTGGCTTACAGCGGCAATTCAAATTCTTTAATGTTACACAATATTTGACACAGGTGTTTCAATGTACAACTTTTTCTTTTCTTAAAGATGTATATTTAAAAAAAGTTTTACAACCTAGTGAATTGTGGTATCTTGAAAATATGTTACGCTCTTAACCCTTCAAGTGGTTTCGACAAGATATTGACAATATTGTTATGATGACGATATCCAAGATCTGGTCAGTTTCCCTCTCATAACGAGATTTCACGTCAATTTAAGACCGCCAGTTTTGCTAATAACGACATAGATCGTCGAGCCAATCACCAGGAGGTTAAATTCGTGTCCTATTATTTCTTTAATTAGTGTTGAAACCGTGTAAAAACTAAAATCCGAAATTCATCAAACTCCACGATCCAAAAGAATAATATTGTTTTAAATGAAGCTGTTTCAAAATTTGGTGTATAAATTTGAATGGAGGTATACAGTCCGGATTTTGCGCGTTTAGGTCGAGTCATGTGTTTTTGAAGGAGTTTCTTGATTAAATTTGGGAACTGGTGGTAATATAAACAAATCGCTTCCACAATTAGCTTCTTTTACGTAGATTCTTGTTCTGAATTTAAAGTTTCGGTGCCAAAAGCGATAGCAGTGATAGCGAGTTGGCGAGGGGAACCATCTACTACGATTCATGCTTTTGCATATGGGAGCCTCCTAACAAGATTTCGCACCTATTCAAAAATCGAATGAACTAAGGTCGACTGCCTTCTTGTCGGTGCAGTGTATGCGGTATGTTCAGTTATGTGTATGTGCACGCGCGCGCGCGCGCACACACACACACATAACTGAACCATATTCACGAGCGATGTATGTTCATAAGTGCCATCTGGATTTACTAGAGAGTTCTGTTCACAGATGGTTGGTTGATTTGTTTTAAGGAGCAAGATCCAGAAAAGTATAAACTGCGCCAATCACAAGACAATAAAATGAGGAAATAGATTGACAGAATAAGATAATATAAGAATAAGGAATAAAGGAATAAAAAAAATGAGTTGTATAAGATTTAAATACAAATGTAAGATTTTAATTGAGAAGTGTAAAACCTTGTTTTCAAAAAATAATTACAAAGATGGGGTGTCTCCATTTTATATAAAATTTTATGAAATTCAATTTAAAATCTTGTCAATTATGGATGTGTTAATTTTGAATGACGAGGGAAGGTAAAAGTGAAGGATGAGGTGGGTGATCCAACGAATCCGTTAAAATTGGTGATGATGTATTAAAATATCGACGATAAAGGTGTTTAAAATATGAACAAGTTAAAATATGGCGAATGGTTAAAGGTTGACTGAACGATGGAGCGGTTTCATTCATAAACAAATGTCTATGCGTGGACCTGGAATGAATAGTGCGAAGATGTGTAATAAGAATATCAAGCCGTCTAGATAGTAACAACTTCAGGAATGTTATCGTTGAAAATATATTGTGCAGTTTATGGTTCATCCGCTCATTCCAGTCTTCGCGCCATTTGTTCCACACACCCGAATAAAATGACGGATATCATCGTATGGAGCGCGAATGTTTTGAAAGTCCATGGCAATTTTTTGCTGCGACATCAGCTAATTCATTGCCAATAATTCCGACGTGTCTCGGTATCAAACAAAATGTGATACCGAAACCACGTTGAATGAGCTTATTATTAAATTTATCATACGCTAAAGGTGTTTAAAAAATCGGACATCAAACACTCCAAAACACTAGAGAACTTCAGAATCTGTGTAAAGAATAAAATTGTCAATCCCAAGGTGTTAAATATGTCGTACAGCTTTAGACAAAGCTTAAAAATTCATCCACAAAAACAGAAATGATTGATGGTAATGAAAAACTAAAAATGTTTTGACCGCGCAAACAAAGATGCAGCCTATATGATTGGGCGATTTTAATCCATCAGAGTATAATGCTGTGTGATCTTTAAAAGTATGGTGATGAGAAATAGAAAATTGGCAATAAATAATGCAATTGGTACTTGATCTCTCGTAGCCAGAAAAAATTTGAATAAAAGTAAAATTCAGAAATCGCCATGCGAAACAGGAAAATGGTTCTTGGCAAACCATATATAGAGGCTTTTGACGGGTGAAGTGCGAAAAGCTCCGGAACATCAATGCGGTGTGATGCACAGTATCGAACCTACGTAACAGATTGACGAGCTGAGACATAGGCTCACAGCCTTTGTCTGGATCGAATCATAGCACGATAGATATTATAGCTCGATAGATATTAAGCATGGAGGATCGTTCTGCACCCCACGATGTATTGGAAAGTACTTTAAAAAAATTGAGCTTTCTCTCGCCAGACATCCGCAGCTGCGTAACGTGGGGGAGAAAGGTGTTTGCAGTCGAATATTAACACCAAGCTCACTCTGTGCCCCCACTGCAATCTTGTTACCATCCAGGAAGATCTCTGCGTCAGGATGCAGGTTCCGACGTCGGCATAAATGAACGCAGGATGTCTTCAGCGGAAAAGCTGAAACCGTTTACAACACTCCCACCGCGTCAAGTGAAAGGGCTCTATTGGGAAGTTGGTCCATTTGCTGGCAGTTTACGCTTGGATCATTTGGCGATACATTTCAACTTTTTAAGAAACATTAAAACTTCCATAAAATAAAAAATATGAGATGTTAAATATTGCATTTTAGCAGCATTTATGCTTGTTTATAACCAACCATATGAATTTCGTTGAGATCCCCATGGGACAATCTTATCATAACCACTACCGTTTTCTAGATCTACGTTTCTGGAGAATACTGGTTTTGTTTTGTAAATTGCTCGATTGAAAAATGAAAAAGCCATGTACAAAGAAAGAATTGGACCACTCTAATAAGACTTTCTATATTCCAAGTATAGCGTAGTGGAGTTTTACATCGTCCTATTTGAATCGTTCGTCAGTCGTTGAGTTTCAAACTGGTTGCATACGATGGAATCATTTAAAAATGAGCAGGTAACACTTGCGCAATTTTAAGTCTTTGAAAAGAACAGGAATGTGAAGCATGACTAATCCGCGATGCATCCAACAGGGCTATCGCGGCCCAGTGAATTCCTGGAGTGTCACATCCCTCCGAAAACCAGACAACATATTTTCAGGTTGGTTGTCAACAAGGAATCGCATGGTACGATTACAGCGCGGTCGATTCTGACCATGTATACATGAACTCAATGTAATTTATCACAGAACTAAACTGAAGGAACAAATTGGAAAGTTGTGTCGAGGACACAAAAGTAGTTTTGATTAGAATACTCGAATCTGATGTTAGATTGCGGAATGAATGAAGCAGACATACGAAGCTTGAATGATTGTTTATTGGGTGTGAATATTCAATAATTAATTTAGAGTTTGAACTAGTAAATTATTGGTCAAAGGCCTGTGATTGTATCATGGTTCGGTAGCTTTCGTATAACACCACTTACACAGTTCTTACACCACGTAATCCAAATTTACACGCCCAAAGTTCGGCAAGCACCGTAGAATTTCGTCATATTGCGGAACCCCCTCACGCTCAGTGCGCATGCGCATTCAGTTCGAAGGTCATGTCAGGTGTGGACATCCTTTGCCTACATAACGTTGTATTTATCTTCTGGATGTTTCTTCTAGCTCTGAAATCACAAGACAAAACAGTTGAAACGCTTTTTGTAACGCTAGACTATTCATATGTGCTTCACCAGTACTGTTCCGATTTTAGGGATGTATTCACGTGTCAAAAGAACATCATGTACTCACCTAGAAGCACTTATAAGTGATATTAATGGAACCATTTTTTTCGCAGGGTGGAGCAGCACATTCGCCCTTCCGTTCCAGAGACCAGATCTTCGCAGAACGTAACGACGACGACGACCCTGCATTCGGGCAGAAGTTGCAAATCGGAGCAGCGGTCAACAAGGACGTCCTGGGGCCAGAGGTAGTGGAAGAGAGGGACGTCCTGGCGTCATCAGGTCCGTCCGAGCAGCCCGAGCGGGACCCCCTGTACGTGGTGCATTACGTACCGCAGGAAGCTTCCGAAGCTACCCCCAAAGCGCCGAAGTCGGCTCCGGATTCGGACATGCTGGCCAAGATACTATCCTCCGGTAACATTAAGAAAGGTGAGATGCTTCATTCTATTATTCTTGTATTAGCCTTCTGTTATGGACAAAAGTAGTCGAGATTTTATGCTACTCTTGTCTGAATTGACGCACACGGTTTGTTGGGTTTCATAGCGCAAGGGCCATATTTGGCCAATCTGTGCCATACACAAGACAACATCAAATAATGTTGACATAAATGCACAAGGAAAGTATTACTGGCACAGGTATGTAGGTATTTAATTAACGTCACATTGGAGCAACACAACGGGCTATTGGCGACGGTCCGGGATCAAACCAAGTAAACATATAAACAAACCAAGGACAACACCAAGTAAATTTTGAATCACGGTCATAAGACGAGATCACACATGAGTTGGCACCCCATCCAAACTTCCAAACCACGCCAACGTGAGATCATTTAGGGTCACGACAATCAACGTGCACCAGCCCCCTTGTGCACGGCGTTCTTTGGTTGGATTCGAACTGGCAGCCCTCCTGTTGCTAATCCGTTACTCTTCCAATCGGGCAACCGAGGCCTGAATATGAATAGTAAAACTATTTTCGAATAATTGAGAATTGGGTACTTATCCCAATTTCCCGGGTAAATATACGATGAGGCAAGAATGAATACATGACACTCCAGATTACAATTTATCTGATTTAGTTTTAATCCTTGGTTTACATTGCTATGAATAAGATTTTAAATACATCGAATTCGATTTGGCGGAGGTGATCAAATCCTACCGTTCGATTACCCCTAGCGTTTCAACAAGACTGACCCCGAAGAGTCGTCCTTTTCCTTGAATCCCATAGGAAGGGGGTGGAAAAAGTTTTTGTTCGAAGTCAGAAGGCTTCTGTTGTGTTGTTTCTAATTCCTCTTGGTTTAGCACATGCTAGACCATGGGAACCAGAAACCATTCGTCTTTAAAAAGTACAAAACATCAAAGGATTCTCAAAGAGGTCATGGGAATGAAAACCGACATATGGAATCATGTGAGCCGGGGAGCCTGTGATTTCGTGCATTTAAGACAAACAGGAAAACTTTTATGCCCATTTTAAAATTTCGGTATTCTTTTGGCCGCTGTTGAATCTCAACAAAGCTGTCTTTGATTTTCAATCGCATAACACCCCCTTGAAAAATGTGTTTATATGTCTTTATTTAGGAAATTATTTCTATTGCAAGATAATTTATTTATTGAAAAATAAACACATACATTTACATAAACATACAAAACCATATCTCAATTTTGAATGGCTATTGTTTATTCATAATACTTTTGAAGCGAGGCTCCTTTTTGAAAGAGCCACGCCTAAGTCTTCACTGGCATTTAAGCGATTTCTGGCTTTTGTTTTTATGTGCAAAAGTGATGAAAATCCCATTTCACACATGTAGGTGGTGGCAAATGGTAAAAGTTCTACAATGTGTACACCAGAACAGTTCTTCAAATTCCATTTTAATACGTGCATTGGCTCGTATTTCTATAAGATCATCTTTTATTAAATCGTTGTCGTCCATCGAAACTTCTTTCGCATCCAAGGAAACGCTTTTTCGCATCCCCAGGGGTGCACACCCCCAGGTTAAGAACCACTGCCCCACATCATTTTTAATAGGGGAAGTTCTCCATATAATATTACTGCAGATCTTGGACTGAAAATTACTGGTACGTTACTTGTTCGCTGATATTAGGGTCTCCCAAGAACATTTTTTAGCCAGTGTGTCCGCTACGTCATTTCCTTTAATGTTAATATGAGAAGGGATCAATTGAAACAGGATATCAACGTATTTCGATATATTTTTTAGCTTAGTCAGAATTTCAAAGCTCGTGTCCCTGACAGTTCTCTAGGATTCGGCAAGTGCTGAATTGAGCTCCAACTGTTTGTCAAGATCCAGATATTTCTCTATACAATTGAAGAACTGACGTAGCCCAGAGTCAAGTTTATAGCAGTCAATTAAGATCGAAATGCGCAGCAATCGGGTTTCTTCACTGACAATAAGTACACCACTATCAGTGTTACCCAATTCATTAAGGCTGCCATCCGTATATATCACTAGCTGAATTACCAGGCGTTGCTCGGGTTGAATTTTTTATAATTCATCGTAATATTACTCAATATTATTCCCATGAAGATTTCGAATTGGTTTTAGCCCCCTGAAGACCACGCAGGACAAATAGAACGTGGTTAATATATAACCTATGTGTCCCGCAGAATTGTACAGGATGAATGTACCAGATTTAGTTTGAATTGGTCTGACAGTGATCATATAAATACGCAATGTTATTCCTATGAGGATTTTGAATTGTCTTTATCCCCCTGTACCATATCGACGATAAAAAAAGACCACTTCCTATGAAAATAATCTTATATTATAAAAATTTACATTCCAATAATAAAGCTACAGTTTAAGAATGTACAGACGGGATACATAAACGATATGATGCGAGCGATTTTCACGCAACCGCCCCAATCTGCGATTGCATCATACTCTAAGATTCTAAAAAAACTCCAAGGTCATCTTGAGACGTGACTCCTGAAGATGTTAACTCTGATGTCACCGGCACAGCCAGACCGGGAGAGAGCGCCCCCTAGCAAGTGTTCTGTCCAGGATGACGGGACGTTACACCCCTCTGCACACCCAAGACAAACAGAACGGGAGTTAATATGTAGCCTACGTTACCCGCAGGGTTCCAAAGAATAAGTAGCAAATTTGGTGTAGATTGGTCAAACGTAGATTTGTTAGAGAACAGAGACAGATGGCAACTCTGCTTTATATGTATAGATTATATAATTTATGGAAATGTTGTTAATAACTTCCAAGGTTAAATTGTCTATAGTTCTGTGTGGTTTGAGTTCTTAGTTAATGACGGGTAGAGTTCTGAGTGAAAAAGACACCAGGGAAGGAATCCAATGGTGAAAAGTAAGATTTCAATGAACTGTTCTCCACTTTAAGAATAAATAATCCAGATTTTTTAGAGCAGCTGAGTTGACTATCTTTCTTAAGTATTTGGTTATTTTTCCAGTTGATGATAAAGTTCTATTTGAGTTGTTGAATGCTCGCTCGCATTTCTTTCTGTGCGGCATTTTCTCAGGCGCTACTCCGCAATTAGAAAAAATTCCATGTGGATTTTGGCATGGATTTATAATAAGCATGAAACACTAATGAATGATATCTTAGAAACTCTCTATGATGGATCACGAGCGAATAAAGAGTGGTTTCATTCTGTTCCTTATAAACATTGCATTTAGATGGGATATATCACGTTATTCTTAAAGAAGTTTTTTCGTGTTCCGTTGCAGGAAAAGGAACTCCCCAGTTCGTCGTTTTTGCTCCTTCAGTGGCGAATGAGGACGAGGAAGAGGAGGACGAGACGCCGAGACACATGTCTCCCAAAAAAATCAGGAGGCGGAAGAAACCGAGGAAAGAAACCGTGGAGTACGACGACGAGTACACCGACCACACACAGATCAAGCAACAGGTATATATATATAGCGTTCTTTTGTGTTTTACTTCCTTGCGAAATTACGTACCCAAAAATTAAGGATAGTACAATCATAGATCCCTCGTTCCAAGTAACAGCACCTAAAATGACAAATGAATATGCCGCAAACTACAGGATGGGCCAAAAGTAGATATATGGCAATACAGTGATAATAATGTTTTCTTTAGAGTTATTGTGAATGATGACAGGGAACATGAAATCAATTTAAATGTTACGAATAATAATAAAATAAATTAGTATTTAATACTTCAATATCATTATTTATTACCATTATCCCATCGAAAATATACTGTATACCTACTTTAGGCCCACCCTGAATGTGGAGTAAATTAAAACACCCACATGCTTTTGGGTGCTACTGGGAACTAAAAGAAATGGGAGAAATGGATAGATGAACACATATGTATTTAAGTTAGTACGAACACAGAGTTTTTCCCCTATTAACCCTAGTGGTTGTCTCGATGGGATATCTCGTCATTAGACAAGTTGACCAGATCTTGATGGATGAAATATCACGTCATTAGAAAAAACTGACCAGATCTTGATCATCATCAAAATATTGGCAATGCCTTGATGAAGTATCTTGTTATCAAAATTGATCCGATCTTGATGGACAAGATGTCGAGTCGAAACCACTCGTAGGATTAAAAGCAATCTATCAGGGGATGCGCTGGTCTCTGACCCTTCTACAGGCATCAGATCGTTTACATACGTCCCACAACACTGTCCAAGAGGTGGACAGTGTTGGAAAGGAGTCCCATTCGCGCCCTGGAACACGTTTGTGTTTTTTCGTGCTGCATGGCGTTGTTGAATAGGCTGTAATTCGACGTCTGAGAGCACCCCAGGCATGTTCTTCTGGAGAGATCAGGTGACCTTGCTTCATACGATTTTAATATAATTCTTAGTGTTTGCACATGTGTGTAGTTATATAGTAAGCTGACGTAACATGGTAAAGCGTGTAATATGAAACATCGCAACATCTCGGCTATCAAAATCTATTGGAATTTGCATAAAATGCTTCTGTGTTATAGGACGACACCCATATTTTGTTTTGAGTGTCAGACGAAAATTCTTTTTTAAATAGAAGCATTTTTAATTTCGAGCTGCTGAATATATTTTCGTGGCTCATTTAAAAAGCCAATTATACGAAAGAAAATAAGATAAAAATATGTTATTGCATGATTTATCTTTAAATGTGCTTATTTCTGAATAACAAAAACTCGTTATCTTACATTTTGCAATCGCTTATCAGATGTTGCATATTACATACCTCTACCATGAAAGCTTGCCGATAGCTACTGCCTATCAGGGCAATCCTCGTATGAAATATTTACAGTGGAAATTTTTGATAGCCAATATCATAAAATTTACACGCATTATATAATTAAATCTCTTAATAATACATCTGGTCATAAACAAAACAATTACACAGAGAAAACAAGATGAAAAATATTTTTATTCCTTGATTTGTCCTGAAATATGTTTATTTCTGAATGTTCAATTCTAGTTTTCTGTTAAATTTATTTTTCCTTAAATCAAGTGGAACTTTCCCATCGAAGCTCATGTGTATGTACATAATATGGAAGATTTTATATGCTACCATATTATTCAAAAACCATTTTGCAATCTTTTATAATCAGGTGTTGTTTATTAAGAACCTTTACCATATAAACTTACCGAAAACTACTGCTTACCATGGGTTCCTTCGCATGCAAAACTTACCAAGGAAGTTTCTTTCTAGCCAATATCACGCATAAAATTTACATACAATATCAAAATTACACATGTATTTTGTAATTCAAAAATTTAATAATTCAAAAATGTATACTCGACGTTCCTCTTTACAAAACCCCAGAAAGTAAGAAAATTGGTATTTGATTTTTTTTCTAAATACACTATTCAAGACAGTTTTCTTCAAAATATTAAATCAAACTTAGCACACACAGAATTCAAATGAAGAACTAATGTAGTTCATAAATATTTAAAAGAAAGGCGAATGTTTTGAAGAAATCGCTTCTTGGATTAGACGACATAATCACATATTCAGATTCATACAAAATTATCGAAAAAAATCGGATAAATTGCTAATATTCCTGGAAGAAGACAGAAACAAATCAATGACCATACATAAGATAATACAATGATTTGTTATGAAGAAAAACTCAATGAATAGAGCTCTGACGCAAGACTTCATCAGCAAATAATAGAAATGTTTCAGCCGAAACTGACTTTGCTTGCGAAAATGTTTCGGCCGAGTTAATTCTCAGAAAAGCAAACGATCATGACTTTGTTCAGAGGAGCAAACCACTTGTTAGCACAAAGCCAATCGTTCCAAGATGTTCATTTACTAAGAATTAAGCCCAAAGATTACCGGACGTCCGCCATTTTGGTGCCAAAAGAGAATTTGGTATTCATGGAACTGATTTTTTTTGCGGAAAAGAAGCTCCTTCTTGAGAATTATATCTTGGAGAATTTCTCCAACCTATAGGTTTCTCCAACCAGAGGAAACATCGTGGAGGTTCCGTTGAATTCGAGGGTGCAGAGGTCAAGAGAATGTCATCTCTAGACTGGTCAATGTATATGTGGAATCAATTTCATTCGATCATGGTTTGAATGTTTTTACACCAGTCTGAAATTAAATATGAAGCAAGCATCTCCTGGTGATCCAATTGCTTGTCTGGTTCTATCCAGGGAGAGTCTATGTTTGAATTATGTGCGTATCTTGGGCTTTTTTGAAGGTGCATGAACTCAAGCTCTTGGTCTAAGGTGTCTGGACCAAGTGGCAACACATTCGCCTTGGCCTAGCTTCTCTGGACCAAGTGAATACACGTTCATTTCGGTCTAGCTAGACCAAGTGAATACTAATTCCCCTCGGTCTAGCTTATCTAGACAACGTGACTACACATCCAACCTGGTCTATCTCTTACCTAGACCATTGGTCTAACTTGTCTGGACGAAGTGACTATATGTTTGCCTTGGTCTAGCTTGTATAGACCAAGTGATAAGCATTCCCCTTGGTCTAGCTTGCCTAGACCAAGTGAATACACATTCCCCTTGGTCTATCTCTTGTCTAGACCAAGTGACTGCACATTCGCCCTGGTCTAGTTTATCTGATTAAGTGACTACACATTCGCCTTGGTTTAGATTATCTAGACCAAGTGACTACACATTCACATAGTCTGGCCTGTCCTTCACAAGCCTGGTCAAGTAAGATAAGAAGCAATAGCATGGCAGATGAGCGTTGTAAAAGTTGGTGACAGCCTGGCCACTCCTAAGAGTACAGTCAAACGCAGTGGTGGTACTCTTTAATTTGAGATTATATTACAATTCCATGGGTTGTGAAACTTGTTTTTATGGACAGTGTTACGAACCAGATAGTACATCTCACCATTTTGAACCTTAACCCTCTTATTGGTTGTCTTGACGAGGTATCTCGTCACTTGTAAAATTAACCAGATCTTGATGGATGAGGTATCTCATCTTTAGGAAAAATTGACCACACATTGATCTCGTCATCATAAAAAAAATCGGCAATATCGGGATCACGAGATATCTCATCATCAGCAGATTTTGATGGACGAGATATCTCGTTCTTAGTAAAAACTGACCAGTCCTTGATCTCATCGGCAATATCTTAATGACGATATGTATAGTCATTAGCAAAATTGGACGAATCTCGATGGACGAGATATCTCGTTGAGATGATTTGGTGGGTTAAATATAAAGCCACTATTTGCTTTTGGGGTCTAATTTCATCTTCCAGTAGGATACCTATCCCAAATGTACTGCTGAAAATGTGAAGCTCTGGCTATCGTATCACTTTGTACAAGCAACTGCACACATCGCCTGCCTAGAGACTTCAATGAAATAAGAAAATTTATGGGTTTCTCAGTCAGAAAAAGCTGTCCAAGACCATTACAAGCAAGGAGTATTTCCAGATGATTTTGAGATAAAACTTTTTTTCGGAGACTACAATTTTTTCTGAAGCGTATACTTTGATATTATATCAGTTTTTCGAAATATTTTGTTAGAAAATAATTCTTAATATTACTTATACATATTCCTTATCTTAAAGATTGCAGTTAAAACAAATTTTGCTCCTATAAATGTAAATTTTCACTTAAAAACAGGACACCAATTTCGGACTGAATGTTATGTTGAATTGAAGTATTACAATGTAATTGATTAGATTTTTATGGCTGATGTATTAAGCATTTAGTTATGATTACGATTAGAGGTTTTAAGTTACCTTTCGAATTATTATCATACAGTATATTTTTTACCATATTTAAAGTTCAATTTAAGTACTTAAAATAAAATAATCGTAGAGGTAAGTGATTAAAATTAAATTCGCTGTTCTATTCAAAGACATCAAGAGTTTGAAAATGAATGCATTTTGTCAAGTAGCAATTGACTAGTTACTATTGCTAATATATTGTTATTTAATTACTATCATTGAATCATATTAATAACTGTTACTGTTATTTAATTACTATTTTTACTATTATTGAACTTCTATCATTACTGTTACTCAAGTTAAAATAATTCAGTTACTGTTAGTAAATTATTATTATTAGTATTATTGAATGTTTTCATTTAATGTTATTGAATTACTATTATAACTGTTATTCAGTTGCTTTATTACTCTTATTGATATCATTCAATTACTGTTATTCAAGTAGCTACTATTACTTATTGATATCATACAATTTACACTAATTGAATTACTCTTACTCAGTTACTATCATTAAATCTGGTTAAATTAATTACTGGTACTGTATTATTGCTGTTAATCTATTACTATCATTGAGTTATATACTGTTATTGAATTGCTATTATTTTACAGTTATGAAATTACTATTAGTACCGTTGCTATTATATATTAGTATACTTGAATACTAATATTAATGTTATTGAATTACTATTATTACAATTATTAAATTACTGTTATTACTGTTACTGAGTTGCTATTATTACTATCATTGAATTGCTGTTATTAGCACTGTTCAATAACTATTATTAATTTGCTATTTGTAGTAGCATTGAGCTACTATTATCCTCTAATAATGCGATTCCTGTCAAGGTCTATACCACCCTGAGTGTACTTCTCTGTTCTGTGTCAGTAATACTTTCCTTTTGTGTGAATGTCCATTATTTGATGTCATTTGTCCTGGCATATATGGATCTTGCACCATAAAAAACAACCAACCTCTAATATTTCAGTTATTGAATTTCAGGTTGCAATTCCACGACAAAGACACGGTGACTACGAATCCTCCGAATACCAGCACAACGGCCACAACCACCACCAGATGCAACACCACCAGCCCTGCTGCCAAGGTGGTATGATGCATGCTCCGGCACCGGCACCAGCAGCCACCGAGCCTCCCAAGGGCATCACCATCCAGATGGGTTCGGGGCTGCCCGCAAGCCCCCTTGGCATGCTGAGACAGCTCCTCAAGCCCAAGGTGGACCTGCGCAAGAAGCTCTTCTTCGGGATACAGCTCGAGAACGGGATGGGCTTCGGGGGCCCGGATCCAGCCCCCACCCCAATGCCGGCCATGATGGGTGGTGGACAGATGGGTGGTCATGGTGGAGGGCAGATGGGCCAAGGTGGTGGACAACAGGGACACAGAGGGCAACAGGGCATGATGTACAACTTCGGTTGAACTGCGACAAGCGGGGCCATGTTCAGTAGAGTTGATGGATGTAAAAAAAATCCATGTCGAAGATTGAATCACATTGGGTTCTCAACCTGTGAGTCGCGACTCCAAACTGGGTCACCGGATGAGTCGCTTATAGTGATATTCAACAATCAGCTTATATTGTGTGACTAGGGAAATTTATTCCAGGAAAAGATATTAAATGTTTTCAAATAAGAAATTTAATTATAATATATTTAAATAATTTTTAAATTTATTCCATCCTATGGCTTGGGATAAAAATTTGAGATTTGTTATTCGAAAGTAGATCATTCGTATATTAAGATGGGTCGTCTATCCTTTATTCAGCGTTAGTTTATAAATTTAGATTTAAAGAAATAACTATTAAAAGAAGTAGTCGTTGGCATATTAGGATGGGTGGCCTATCCTTTCTTCAACACACCACAGTTAGTCTATAAATTTAGATTTAAATAAATTAACTTTTAAAAAGGATAGTCAATTGGGGGGGAATATTAGGATGGGTCGCCTATCCTTTCTTCAATAGTTAGTCTATCAATTTAGATTTGAAGAAATTAAATAAAAAAAAAGATTAAATTGTTTACAAATATGCCAGGCATTAAATTCTAATATACTTATATTCTTTTATTAATTATATTTTCGAAACCCTCCAAACTAGCGTGACTTTCAATTTGAATGAAAAGAGGATTACGAAAGAGAAACACCATAACAAAGGGGTCGCGACCGTGATAGGGTTGAGAATTATAATGATGTGAATGATGACTTGGTAAAAAATCATGCTAAATCAAAATCATGAAAGATCATTTTAAAGGAAAAATACGAAATTGCTAAACATCCTGTAACCGTAAGGAGAACGCTTCCTACGCTTTGTTGAATTTTAATGTTGTTTTAATTTTTTCTCGTACTTTGAATTGCTTTTGTGTTATTTGGGGCTAGTCAATTTTGGGGATAACGGGTGTTGGTTTTTATTGTTTCTAAACCATTTAGACCCAGTAATCCAGGTATTAGTGAATAAATCTTGCCCTTAGTTGTGTTAGCTTTAACTTTTTAATCCAGAGTGTGCAAAATGTTTTCAACATGTTAACGAAAGTTATGTAGTAAACATGGAAGATCACACGTTCATCTAATAAATAAGACTACTTTAAAATGCTATCTAGCCTTCAAAAACAGTTCTGTAACCCCCAACTGATTTCGACGAGGTATCTCGTCCTTCAAGATCGGCAATGTCTTTATGACGAGATATCTCGTCACAAAGACATTGCGATTCTTCATGATAACGAGATAGAGATCTGGTCATTTTTTCTAATGGCGAGATATCTCGTCCATCAAGATCTCGTCAGTTTTGCTCATCATTTTGTTGTCATCGAGACAACAACCAGGAGGGCTTTAAAATTTACAGCAAGTAGGAAGCACACTTAATAAAAAGATGGGTAAATCGGGAAACAGATTCCAGAAGTAGAATTATATTACTCTTTTTAAATATAACATTTCTGTTAGAGTATGTGAAAATAAATAAAGTTATGACTAATGATGTTCAAAATCAAATAGCAAGAAAATGTTTTGATTGAATCACAATAATCAATTCAATAAATTCTAACGCAACAATCTCATTTTCAAATGAGTTGCGAATGATTTATGAATTTTAAATGTATTTACTCAATATTTAAGGGTACGAATTACTTTAAAGGGCTTTCTTACCTTCTTCTCATTAGGTGTGTAAAATTGCAACGCAATTAAAAATTAATGTGGTTTCCATTTACAACTGAAACGAAATTGAATGCTTTGATTTAAATTTAATTGTACATAGTGAATTTAAAAATCGAATCTGAGTTTAAACTGAAATAAATTATTAGCGTTAGGTTGTCAGAATTAACATAAAATAAAATATGAATCACAAATTCTCCCTGAATGCAGTTTCCGTTTACAACTGAAACAAAATTGAATGCTTTGATGAAAGAAATTTAATTGTACGTAGTGCATTTAAAAATCGAATCTGAGTTTAAACAGAAATACATTATTGGCATTAGGTTATCAGAAGAATTAACATAAAAATAAAATATGAATCATAGAAATTATCTCTGTAAAGTAACATCCGAAAAGGAGTGAATTTTTGATAGGAGAAGTCATAAATTAGTAAGGAGCTTGAAACAAAAAGTATAATGAAATTTCTAGTGCTATAAACTTCAAGAAAATTTATTGAGACCACCTTAATTAATTATAAAAATTTAGTTTTGATCTTTCAGCCGAAGAAATTAAATATTTGGCAGTGCATTTCTGTTTCAACTCGTGAATTTAATTTAATTGCCTTTTCTTCATGAAAAGTCTCGTTCAAAACAAGACTATAAAGAACAATAAAATGTAATTTA
Organism: Meta bourneti; assembly: GCA_933210815.1. Taxonomy (NCBI): domain Eukaryota; kingdom Metazoa; phylum Arthropoda; class Arachnida; order Araneae; family Tetragnathidae; genus Meta; species Meta bourneti. The sequence goes on from OW119929.1 coordinate 21,349,361, forward strand.
GAAAAGGGCGAAATTTTAATTTCGTAGAAGCTATTTTACGTGACATTTAATTTTATGCTACTGCAATCCTTTTTTATTTGTTTTCTTCATATGTATAACCTTTGTCAATTGAGCTTGCTCTTGGAAAATGCGTTGCAATGAATTTCTTATTGAGGTTATTCATAACGAATTTGATTCGTTGTAAAACATTGTAATAGAACCAATAGTGACCTTTGAACTGTTAAGTTTAGTACACAACCCTTCAGTAGATACAGTGTATCTTTTGAGTTGGACGCTTTTTATCTCAAATTTTATCGGCTATTTAAGGTACTTTGAGTTCCAGGAAAGATAGAAAAAATGATTTTATTGTTAAGGTACTTTGAGACCCAGAAAGGGTGATAAAAAATATTATAGATTATTTTTAGTATTTTGAGTCCCAGAGAGAACATAACTTTTTATTAGCTATTTAAGGTACTTTTCAGTCCCAGAAAAGATTAGATGTAGCTAAATGTAGGTACACAAATGGGTACTCCAGGAATAAAGAGATAGGTACCTAACAGATACCAGATATTCTGAAGGGTTAAATAAACAAACCAGCAGCTCTAAACTTCTTCAAATTAGTCTCAATACAAAATGGGGTTTGTGTTAGCATAAAACTCAAGATATTGAGTTAATGTTGGTTCGAATTTTCGGTTTTATTGTATTATGTTTCAGTGATTTCTGTGTAAGGGATTGGTTTTTCTGTAACGTTTCTTTAATAAGTAAAAATAAGAATGTCTTCTACATTTCGCTTAGTGGATATCAAGGAAGGAAGATGTTTCCTTTTGTGTATGCCAAAGAACTGGTGACCATCCTTGTGTAACAGATGTCTCCAGACGGAAATAAAGTTACTTCTAACATTCCCGGTATTTCCCTTTCATTGTATTCTTTTATGTCTGTGTGCATTTACATGACAAAAGGTGGAACCTGAATGTAACGAAACGACGTAAAACGTTTAACGGCATTTAGGAATATTTTTAGAACATACTTTTACTTTGTCCTTTTCTTTTTTGTCTCTCTCTCTAGCTCTCATCGCTCTAATATGTTTTATTAACCCTCAAGTGGTTTCGACAAAATATCTCGTCCATCAAGATATGACCGAAATTTTGGTGATGATGAGACATATCGTCATCAAGGTATTGCCGATTTTTGATGATGACGAGATCAAGATCTGGTCAGTTTTGCTAATAACGAGATACCTCGTCGAGACAACCACCAGGACGGTTAATAGAATGTTAAGTTACTTTTGTCAACCTTTTAAGTGGTTACAACAAGGTACTCGTCCATCAAGATCTGACCAATTTTTCTAATGACGAGATATCTCGTCATCAAGAAATTGCCGATATTTTGACTATGACGAGATCAAGATCTGGTCAGTTTTGCTTTTGCTAATGAGACGAGATATCTCGTTATGGCAACCACCCTGAGGGTTATGTACAGTGTTCGCGGATATATGCATAACTTTATGCATTCTAGAGCAAACCATCAGCGAGAGCGAGATCTGACATAGTAATATCGAATTGGTCAAGAGTGAGAAATCGAAACTTTGAATAACAGAATTCATTTTACTGTGTTTTATCTTGGTTCGAGTGCTGCATCGTGTTCCATGAAAAACGTTGACTAATAAATGAGATAAAAGATGATCTGTTGTCGGGTGTTCTTTATCATAAAAAGGTTAGCTTTTTTAAAAATAAATTAAATTTTATTTCATATAACACTAGAATTAAAAAAAAAATTGCCGACAAAACCGATCACTTATTCCGAATCTAGGGCTGTTGAAAACTTTTTATGGACACTTTTTATGGAAAATATACAAGTAGGAACTCCCACGCTTCATTATTTTATAACTCGTAGCAGGTTATGCTTAATAGGAATTGGAACAGGTATATTTTAATATTTATAGAGGTCGTTAAAATTCTTTATGACGTTTCAAATACTTTTTCTTGTCCCTTAATGAGACATTCACACAAGGTTTGGAAGAAACTGTTTGCTTAATGCAAATATTTGATTGTTAAGTAAAGTCAGTAATAGAGGACGAGAAGAAAACATGTGTTAGATATAAGAGAAAGCGCCCACACTGTATTTTAATCTAAGCTTTCATTTAATTATGGGAAAATAAATAAATTTAAGAGGAAGCAGAGCGAGAAGTATTTATATTTATTAAAGATTAGATAGGTGATAATATGTTTCATTATGAATTCTCATTAGATCCATGTAATGAGAATTCCTATATAGTAACCGTGGTTACATATTGCTTTCATTCATTTGCAATTAATTATTGGGGCTTCTGAACGATTTTGCGGGAACTTGCTTCGATTCTAAACGTAAAATAATCGTGGTTTTAAATTTTGCATGCGTATTTACTTTTCACAACCGTTTGAACTGAATTTATTTATTGATATTTGGCAATGATCTTATTTATCAACTGACACATTAAAACTGGTTTCAAAATGAATTAAAATGTTTCTTATAAAATAGTTTTAATGAGATTGAAAAGGGCTTAAGTATCCCTAAATTGTTTCAAAAACAAGTGAAGAACTGAATATTTTATTTTTTCTTTAGACTCATGTTTATATATATTTATATAAACAAATGCATTTAGAACTTCTATACCACATGAAATAATTTGATTAATGTTATTCTCAAAGTTTGCATGAATACATTCAAAATAAATTGTTACAATTAATCAAACAAGATAGGATTTCATACATTTTCTCAAATCTGTAGGTCTAATTTCTTTTCATGCTCACGCCGTTAACCCTAAAAGTGATTTCGACGAGATATCCATTAAGATCTGACCAATTTTGCTAATAACGAGATATCTCGTTTTCAAGATATTGCCAATTCTTTTTTATTATGACGAGATAAAGGTCTGGTCAGTTTTCTTGAAATGACAAGAGACAACTTGATCTTGCTGAACGATATAACCCTTCCATCGAGATCCAGTAAGTTTTGCTAATGACGAGATATTTCTCATGACAAATACAAGGAGGGTCAAAAAGTGATATAACATAGAGAAAATGTTGTTCAAAATACGAAACTGTTGCTCTGTATTAATACAATACTTTTACCGTAAAGTAAGAACTCTTATATTTCATCCAATTTTTAAAGAAATATGTGCAGTATGGAAATAAGAAATTGTAACATTTTTCACTGCGAATACTTTCACTTTTCCCACACCGTAATGGGATTTTCTAAAGTTGAAACTGACTATAAATAATTCCATACCATAAGTTATGCCGCAAGGAATACGAAACAACATTTACAACACTGAACAACATAGTTTAGAAGTGTCAGATTTTGATGTAAATAACCTATATATTCGGGGTAATGATAAATGTAAACATTTCACAAACTCTTAAAAGTTAGTAAGTTTCAAAAATTTTTGGCCCAAGAGTAATAACCCTCATGGTGGTTGTCTCGACGAGGTATCTAGCCCCAAAAGAGACCAGATCTTGATGGACGAGATATCTCGTCATTAGAAAAAAAACTAGCAGATGTTCATGGACGAAATATCTCGTCATTAGAGGAAAACTAACCTGATCTCGATCTCGTTATTATAAAGCAATCAGCAATATCTTGACGTCGAGATATCTGAACATTAGCAAAATTAGTAAGATCTGGATGGACGAGATATCTCGTCGAAACCACTTGGTGGATTAAATAAGTAATAAGGAAGAATAGAATAAACAATGACTTTCATTTTTTAATATAATCACCCTTTTTAATTTTTTTAATTCACTTTTCAGAACGGCTGATTAACTTTTCTACTCACTAAAAATAACCTAAATATTTGACCTCAAAATGCATATTCCTGCATTTAAAGGTCTATAACTGCAAAACACAGATTTCTTGGTCACTTAAAAACATTTTCCCACGCAGATCCAACTTCAATTTTGGAATTACAATTTTTGAAAATTTAATGACTGGGATACTCGTTTCAACATTTTAGTATATATGGTCGGTGCGAATGAAATGTCCGGAAAATGACCATCACACTTCGATGGCGATAACTGAAAAATACAGTACCTAACCTACTCGAAATGATCTCCCTCTGTATTGACACACTGTTGCCACTTGTCTGACAAGGCCATGATCCCGTAACGAAAATGTCTTGTAGCTGGGATGCGAAGAAGTCATCAACTGCACAATGAACCTCCGTATCTTGAGTGAAGCGTTTGTAGACAGAAAGCGATCCAGGTGACGAAACAGATGAAAATCTGTAGGTGACAAGTCAGGGGAATGGGGGATGAGGCATCACTTCATAGCCCAACTCACGTAGTGTCAGCATCGTCCGTTGTGCGACATGAAGACGGGTGTTATCTTGCAAGAGGAGAATGCCATGCCTGTTTACCAAAGCCAGTGGTTTCACCATTAATTTCCGGTGCATCTGTCGTAATTCATCACAATATCGTTCTGAAGTGATGGTTTGGCCACTTGGCAGGAAACTGCGATGAATTATTCCAGCTGTAGACCACCATCTTGGGATGGCGTCCAGGAGTTCGTGCTTTGCTCAACCATTGTGCAAATCGCTTCCGATTGTCATAAAGGACCCATTTCTCGTCATAGGTAACGATTCGGTGGTGGGTGGCAGAGTTGGAACCGTCAATTCTTGTTTAACATGCTGGCCAGAAACGTTTGTACCTTACTACGTGTCTCCGAATCTAGAAGACAAAAGATTAACCCTCGGAGGGTTTCAAATGCATAATTCCATCTTGCAACCTGCAGTTTTCCCTGCACGACTTCTGGCCAATTTTGACCTTCTTGACCAATAGAATTCTTCCAGAGGATTCTATTCTAATGAAAGGAGTAATAAAATATTTCCAATGGATTCCATTCTAAGGAAATGAGTAATAGAATGTTTTCAAAAATCGTTTCTAAGGAAAGGAGCAACATAATCTTTCTAAGGTATTCTATTCTAGGGAAAGGAGCCATAAATTCCATCCAAGGGGTTCTATTTTAAGTAAAGGAGCAACATGATCTTTCTAAGATATTTAATTCTAAGAAAAGGTGAAATGGAATATTTCCAAGGGTTTATATTTTAAGGAAAGGAGCAATAGAATCTTTTCTAGGGATTCAATTCTAAGGAAAGAAGTAATAGAATATTTCAACGGATTCTATTCTAAGGAAAGGAGCAATAAAATATTTCCAAGGGATTCTATCTTAAGGAAAGGAGCAACACAATCTTTCCAAGATATTAAATTCTAAGAAAAGGTGAAATAGAATATTTCCAAAGGACTCAATTCTAAGGAAAGGAGCAATAAAATCTTTCCTAGGGATTCTATTCTAAGGAAAGGAAGAAACGAGGCAATACTCGCCAAACGAGGTAATACAATACGAAATCAGCCAACTGAGTCAATCTTTGATGGCAGTCACGTGACTACTAGTCGACATGTTGGTTACACGTTTTGAAACTCCTTTCAGAAGCAACGCTCAGTCTCCTTATATTTCACGTCTTTGCCCCACTCTTTAAAATTTAGCTTGACAGAAAATGCCTCTCATACCAAACTATGATTGGTGTCAAACTGTTCTTTTTTCATTATCTCAAAACCAAAGTTATGAGACAAATGTCTTCTGTTAAACGCTCACTTATGCTTATAGAATTATGCTGTGATGCTATTTGACGCTACGTAGTCTAATGTGAAGATATCTGTGCCGGGCGTAAAATCAGAGACCAGGTAACTGTAATTAATTAACGTCGCACTGGAGCAACACAACGGGCTATTGGCGACATTCTGGGATCGATCCCAATCTAGTTCTAGGAAAGGGACAATATAATTTTTTCAAAGAATTCTATTCTACAGAATGGACAATAGAATTGTTCCAAAAAGATTTTAATCTAAGGAAAAGACCAATAGAATCTTTCTGAAGGTTGAAATAATCCATGGATTCTTTAGATAGATGTGGTTATATAGTCATTCAGTATGTGTTGTGTGCTTTAGGTAACAAATAACACACCAGTACTTGGAAATCTCACGACGATCAGAGGGTTAGCTATATTTTATCTGCACTGTCAGAAATATGATACTATTTATCTCTATACAAATCCTCTTGTCATTTCAATATTTTGGATTGCATTTTTCTTCAAACTGAAGCGTTGTTCAATCGATGGTCTGTTGAACACTTTGCTTTGTTCAAAGTATCTCCCAAATTACACAAGATGGAAATAAAGTTCAGATGGAAATCCATTTCCTTGATTCATTTTTTCATGGATAGAATAGTTACAAGCAATTGCCTTGTAAATTCGAAGACAGAACTTTTCAGTTTCGAATTTACTGCACCTCAAAGCCTAAAAGTCATGATAAATGCACAAAAGATTAAGATATTTAAAAAGAAAATATGAAGTTTTTTCTTTATTGTGAATCCTTATTTTGTAATGATCCTGATATGAATATTTTGCATTGCACAGCTAAAAGTAGCTATGAACTATACGCTCTACAATCACATATGAATGCCTTTATATGATTCGAAATCTTGTGTTGGATCTTATACAATGGTGTCGTAGGATCGATCATTCGAAACGTCATTCACTCGAAAAGAATAAGGGTTAGATACAAAATAACTGATGGCGTCATCTATCGTACGTCACGGTAACTTTATAATCGTTAGGTTTTTTTAGATGGCAATAAAATCTATTCTTCGCGAAATCGAAAATGATCCAAACCACACTGTCCAACCAAACCAATTAAAATCCAAACAGGGATGCGATGAATGTGAAATAGATTATATGGATGGATATATCGTAGATACGTATTTGAGTCTGAAGTAAATTGTAGAAGCTATGAAAAAGTTAAAATGCCGTTTATAATTTATTTTCCGTACACTTTTTTATGAAAGTAATTAGTCTGATCACTTACCAAACAACATTTAACCAATATAACCCAAGTAATTCTGGTCATATATAGCAAGTTTAGCGCAGATGCTATGCATTAGTCTTCTAGTGTTATATAAAGCTTAACACAAAGTCCATCGCAAACCTTTATAAATAATTCTATGTAAGGAAGGATATTTTGAAAATTAGTTCTTTCTTATACACAATTTTTAGACAATCAAATATTTCTTATCAATTCAGCTTTGTATACCTCCTTGAAACATGTGACCTTCGATTCTATACAAAGCTAAACACTAAGTCCATCGCAAATTTTTACAAATAATTCTAAGTATGGAAGAATATTTTGAAAATTAATTCCCTCTTATACATAATTTTGAGACAAGTATTTCTTACCAATTGAGCTTAGGATACCTCCTTGAAACATATGACCTTCGAACCGTCGATTCTAATGAGACAGATTTACACAGAATGGGACATTTCTCGTCCCATTGAAATGTCCCATATGTATACTCTGTTTTATATAGAAAAAATGACGTACAATAGAAAATATTTGTGATAAGCTTACAATGAAGCGAGGTTAGAGTAAGTATAAAGCAGTTTTTTGATTAATGAGGATTAATAAACGCAGGACTGCAACAGGTGACTAAAAGACGACTTTTGCTAAAATTTTCTAAACCTGGCGACTAGAAGTGTTTTTTTAAAAGTAAAATCGTCTCTGTGTAGCTCCTATTGTCAAAGGGCTGCGGTAGCCCAGTTGAAAGACCAATACCAATACCAATCGCAAACGGAGGGTTGCGAGTTCGAATCCTACCAAAGACCGTCGTGTAAAAAGGAGGGTGAGGCACGTTAAATCTGTCATGGCCTCAAATGTCCTCATTTTGGCAAGGTGTGGAAGTTTGGAGAGTGGGATGCCAGTTCAGGTGTGATTTCGTCATCTGACCGTGGTTCAAAATTACGTGGTGTTGTCCTCAGATCTTTCCCTTGGGGATTAGTCCCGGACCGTCGTCAGTAGCCCGTTGTGTTGCTCCACTGCGAAGTCAATAAACTACCCTTCTATTGTCACAATGTTGGCAACATTTTTCTACATTCATAAAAGGTCAACGAAAATTTCGTCCCCTTTTTTCAACTAATCGTGGACGGCAAAAATATTTTCCGGATTTTTCTCTTGGGAGGAATTTTTCAAGGGGCGCTGATTTCAAAGTTTTGTTGCCAAGCCATGGCAACCATGAAAGAAAACCATCGGAATTTGGTTGCTAGATCGCCATGGTAGGTACGTATTTTAATTAACATCTCGCTTGAGCAACACAACGGGCCATTGGCGACGGTCGGAATCAAACCCAAAGGGACTAGATTTTTATGAAAACCTTGTTCTTAAAATATTTAGTTTTTTATAGTAAAATTTATGTTTCTTGATGGGGATCTCACACACACACACACACACACACACACACACACACACACACACACACACACACACACACACACACACACACACACACACACACACACACACACACACACACACACACACACACACACACACACACACACACACACACACACACACACACACACACACACACACACACACACACACACACACACACACACACACACACACACACACACACACACACACACACACACACACACACACACACACACACACACACACACACACACACACACACACACACACACACACACACACACACACACACACACACACACACACACACACACACACACACACACACACACACACACACACACACACACACACACACACACACACACACACACACACACACACACACACACACACACACACACACACACACACACACACACACACACACACACACACACACACACACACACACACACACACACACACACACACACACACACACACACACACACACACACACACACACACACACACACACACACACACACACACACACACACACACACACACACACACACACACACACACACACACACACACACACACACACACACACACACACACACACACACACACACACACACACACACACACACACACACACACACACACACACACACACACACACACACACACACACACACACACACACACACACACACACACACACACACACACACACACACACACACACACACACACACACACACACACACACACACACACACACACACACACACACACACACACACACACACACACACACACAACGTCTGTTTCGTACTTTATTCGCACAGTAGATGACTACTAGTGCTTCGTTTTGTTACGTAACTAGACTGCAGACAAAGATCAAGTTCTAAGTTGAATGGATTGCTGATTTTTCAATTTCGGCCGTTCAGCGTTGCGAACAACGCCGACATGTGATGCATCATACTTTATGATTCTTTCTTGGGATTAGAAATCTAAACAGAACGAATTATACAACAGTGGAAAGACGCCAATTCTCTTGGACATGTCTTGATTAAACAGTTTCAGCAATCCAAAACTGTATGAATAAGAATCAACAAACCTACATTAAAACGTTACGATGTACTACCTGAAACTGAATACAGAACTTTCACAAGAAAATTCGAAAAGCTGACTTGAAAAATGGAGTTATCAACTGGTAGGAATTTCGTCATTTTTTTACCTTTGTTACTTGAAAAAAAAATTTAAATCAGTCCATGATATTTAAAATTACAGGAATCAATTCAAATTCTAACCCTTCTTCATTATGTGTGTATTTATTTCTTTTATTATAATATATTTATGACACATTTGAGATTTATCACAGTTCAACTTATGTCGGATTCACCAAACTGTCCTTTTTCGGCTGTATCAAGGGGGTCGGATAGCCCAATTGGAAGAGCCACGAATTAGCAATAGGAGGGTTGCGAGTTCGAAACTAGGTCCAGCCAATGATCATCGTGTACACGAAGGCTGGTGCACGTTAAATCTATCGTGATCTCAAATGTCCTCACTTTAGTGTGGTACGAAAGTTTGGAGAGTGGAGTGCTAGCTGAGGTATTGACTTCGTCATCTGATCGTGGTTTAAAATGAAGAGGCGTTGTCGGTTTTCCCTTAAGGATGGATCTCTGACCGTCGCGACGTCAATTAACTACCTACCAATATCCCGGACAATTTGTTTAAATTATTTTTAAAGTTTTAAATGTTGGACCAAGACTTTTCTGTATATCTTTCCTTCTAAATCTACATTTGGTAGAGATCTCTTAAAGTTTCTCCTAGCTCCTCTACTTACAGGGAAAAAACCCACAGGGCAGTATTCTTAGACCAAGAAACTATCGCGTATCAGGGATAGAAATCCCTTTTACAACGTAATCCCATTCTGTAACATAGTTTATAGGCTTGAGACGGGAGCCCACCGATATTAATAAATCTCCGGATTTATCGAGCAGCAAAGTAATAGGACAAGACATCCGACAACAGAAAGTTGTTATCATTATGATTAAAGCCGGGTAATAAGAGTATGAATTCGGCTTTGCTGCAGTTGCCTAGCAACGCCCGCTGAGGGAAATAAAATTCCCTATGAGCCTTATTCTTTTCGTTAATAACACAAGAAGGGATTCTTTGTCAGCTTCTGTCACTCAAGCAGGACAAGGTTGAGTGGACGGTTTAGGTCCTGGCATTTCATTGGTTGGTTGAGGTTCACCACAGTGGCTTTGTTCCTGTACCCACGAAGACGAAGACAGTTGCTAGGCTTGTTGTCTTCTTGTGGTTGGGATATTTTATTTCCAAAGTGCTTCTGGGGTGTTTAACCCTTCAAGTGGTTTCGATGAGATTTCTCGTTCGTCAAGATCTGACCAATTTTCTAATGACGAGATATTTCGGCGTCGTAGTCTTGATGATCTCGTCATTAAGATACTGTCAATTTTCGACGAGATCAAATCTGGTCAGTTTTTTCGTAATGGCTAGATATATCGTCCATCAAGATCTGGTAAGTTTTACTAATGACGAGACACCTCTTTGAGACAACCACCAGGACTAGATATCTCGTCCATCAAGATCTGGTAAGTTTTAAATAATGACGAGACTCCTCTTTGAGACAACCACCAGGAGGGTTAAGTTCGGTTGTAGAGTGGGTAGGTATTTAATTAACGTCGCACTGGAGCGACACGACTGGTTATTTACGACGGTCCGGGATCAATCCCCATGGAAAAGATCCAAGGACAACGCCTCGTCATTTTGATCCACAGTCAGATGACGAGGTGAACACCTGAGCTGGCATCCCACTCACCAAATTCCCACCCCACGCCAACGTGAGGACATTTGAGGCAACGGCATATTTATCATGCACCAGCCCCCTTGTACACGAAGGTCTTTGGTTGGATTCAAACTCGAAACCCTTTGGTTGCTAATTTGTTTTCTTCGAATCTGGATACCACGCACCCGGTTGTAGAGTGATTAAATAAACCTAACGGGAAAAAAATTAACGAAGCAGTGAGAGAAGTGGATTAAAATATTCGTGATCTTAGATGGAAGTTTAAAGAAAGCTTATGATTATCATTTCTGAATTAGGTATAATATTTATGAACAAGCAGAGACCCCATAGTATCGGTGCTATGTATGAATTGTTTATATCTATAGGTGGCAGCGTCGTTATTTACGTTTGATTCCCTTTCTGAAAATGAATATAAGCATCAATATGCTCATTACATACCTCCAAATAGAATTAAATGAGTCAGAGGCCACTTATTCATTCCAGAAGACCAAAAACCCATGTCTTACTCCGGATTCGAATTAGGAACCTTTAGATCTAGATGACAACACCCTGAGCACCAGATCGATTGTTTATTTAACCTTCTTGGTGGTTTTACAGACGAGGTATCTCGTCATTAGAAAAACTGACTTGATTTTTATGGACAAGATATCTCGCGTTTTGCTAGAAATATGACCAGATCTTGATGGCATCCTTAAAAAATCGGTGATATCTTGATGACAAGATATCGACATTATCAAAATTGGCCAGATATTGATGGATAAAAGATCTCGTCGAAACCACTTGGAGGGTTAACTCTCATGGTCTTCTGCTCGGCGAGGTATCACGCATTAAGAAAGCTGACTAGATCTTGATAAACGAGATATCCTGTCATTAGCAAAATTGCTCAGATTTGATAGATGAAATAAGCCACTTGGATCGTTAAATGTTATTCGTATGATCACTGCCATGGTACCAAAAAGGACCGTAGCCAGTTGAGTTGCTCCAGTGGGACGTTAATTCAACTACCAATAAACCAACCAATCAAACAGGATCACAAGCAATTTGATCCCCGATGGACGTAGGTGTGTGGTCCTTGAAATTCGATGTCCGATGATATCGACATAAAACTAGACCACTTGCTTGTTAATTAAGACACAATCCATTTATAGAGGACACACATTCACACCAGACGGATAAACATACATGCCTTACCCGGATTCAAACCTGGTAATTTTCGATCTAGAAGCCAGCACCCTGACCACCAGATCGATTGGCTTATAAAAAGCCTCCTGGTGGTTGTCTAGACTGGGTATCTCGTCATTAGCAAAACTGATTAGATCTTGATGAACGAGATATCTCGTCTTTAGAAAAAAATGAGCAGATCCTCATCTCACCATCAACAAAAAATCGGCAATATCTTGACGAGATGCCTTGTCATCAACAAAATTGGTCAGATGTCGATTGACGAAATATCTCGTCAAAACCACTTGGAGGGTTAAATCGTATTCATATGAATATTTCGATGGTACCAAAAAGGACCATAGCCTGTTGTATCGCTTTAGTGTGACATTAATTCAACTACCAACCCAACAAGGACCACAAACAATTTAATTCCCTATGGACTTAGGTGAGGAGTCCTTGAAAATCGATATCTCATCGTATCGGCGTAAAATTAGACCACTTGCTTGTTAATTATCACAAAGACCAGTCCCACCACAACCAAATCGGCCTCTTGTCGCAATCTGCTTAACGACCTTGTCATCTTCCTCAGACACGACACAATCACAACGGGGCCAACTCAACCCCACATCCACCCCCGTTCTTTCGGTACACCATCCAGAAGCCGATGTTGACACAACGAAACAGAAACTTCGGGAACCCGACCACCCCATCCAAATCGCAACACCCGGCTCCATTAGGCGCCCATTAACGATTATCGCCCTTCTGCCAAGCATGACGAATCCCTAATCCCTGATCGCCAGGACTTATTTTTAATCACCGCCCACCAATTACTGTGTAATGTCTTCTCCGCGGCCCAACACTTTGGCAAGGGCGGTGGTACCAGGGCCGCCCCGGAATTCGCTCTCTGAGTGACTGCCCGGGCTGTAATTCCGGGCTCAGATCTGGAACAAAGCTCCGGGAAGGTGGATTTATGGGCGATGATTTGTTTTCGCTTTTGTGCCCTTTTGACGTAAATTGCGGGTTTTGAAGTTTAACGAAGCTGCGCGTCGGGCCCTTGTCGGGACTTTAATAGCAATTAAAGATCGATCCGGGGATAGGGGAGGTTTCTGGGAGGGGTGTAGTGAGTTCGATTACTTTGGAAGTGCCTTACTCGAAGGGGTAGTGCTAAAATATTTAACCCTCCTGGTGGGTTGTTAGTTTATGAGGCAGCGCTGTCCTAGTTGGCAGAGCAACGGATTTGAAACCGGAGGGTTGTGAGTTCGAAACTAGGTCCTACAGAAGATTTCCGTGTACATGGGGGCTGGTGCACGTTAAATCTACCGTAGAATCAAATGTTTTCACGTCGGCGTGGTACGGAAATTTGGAGAGAGGGGTGCCAACTCAGGTGTGACCTCGTCATATGACCGTGGTTCAAAATTACGTGGTGTTGTCCTCGGATATTTTTCTTCGGGTTTGATCCCCGACCGTCGCCAATAGCCCTTTGCGGTGCTCCAGTGCGACGTTAATTAAATACCTACCTACATAGAGAGTTTGTTGATGTTTGAGGAATAAACACACTAAGTTTGTTGCATTGAGTGCAAACACAAAAGCTAAATTACAAAATAATCAAATGCCAATACAGCGCAGATATTAAAAATGTTAAATTTCGTTATTTTATTCATATACCAAAACAACAAATATTGAAAAAGTTAAATTACGTAATTTCAACCATATACCAATGTAGAACAAGTATTAAAAAACTTAAATTTCGTAATAAATTCATATATCAATTATTAAAATAATAGAAAAAGTTAAATTTCGTAATTGCATTCACATACCAATACAGTGAAAATATTTAAAAGAGTTAAATTTTGTAACTTTATTTATATATCAATACAATGCAAATATTAATTTTCGTAAAGAAGTTAAATTTTGAAATTTTTATTCAATAGTACAAAAGTATAAAATAGAACAAGTATTAAAGATATTAAGTTTCGCAATTTTATTCATAAGCCATTGCATGCAAATATTAAAAAAAGTTAAATTTCGTAATTCTATTCATATACAAATACAGTTCAAATTTTCAAGATGTTAAATTTCGTAATTTTATTCATACCAACACAGTGCAATTTGTATAAAAATTAAATTTCGGAATTTTATTCATATACCAATACAGTACAAAAATTAATTTTTGTAAAAATGTTAAATTTCGCAATTTTAATCATATAGTACAAGTACCAAAGAAGTTAAATATTTTGTAATTGTATTCATATACCAACACCCCGTAAAAATGATGTATCCATATTTCTTTTCAGAAGCATGTTCCTACGACAAACAATCGAAAAGATAATCACCATAACACTAATTCCGAATCAGCCTTCCTATTAATCATACGGTATGATAAACGGATGGCAAAACCTCTGCAATCTATTCATGGGATATTTTTCCGACATAATACGTAGGCTTCAGATCTGCTCCAATACCCATAGGACTGCGTTACAATCATCTCTCAGATGCATTTCACATTATATGATTGCCCCACTAACATGCACAGGCCTACACGGGTTGACAGTAATTGGAACAAATACGGTTAGCTTTGCGTGATTGTTTCAAAATATTTATCATCGGGTAATAATTACGGAATGGGCATTAGTTCTGTGTCTCCGAACCACACCTCACGGCATGTATCGAATGTATCCAATTAGAGGTTGTATATCGAACATCCGATGTCGTTTGCACTCGGCGGCGTGTTCTATCGAGGTCAGTCCCGGAACGCAATCTGTGGAAGTTCTTGCTTCCAGAAATGGAAACAAAAACAGGGGACTCACACGTGTTGCAGTTTCTTTCCGAAGGTCGTTCTCTTTCTTTCACCTTTGGGAAACGGATGGAATTAATGGAAGATGTGAGAAATTGCGAGTGTCAGAAAGGTGAGTTGGGGAGAAGTCGAGATTTATTCTCTGCGGTTCTGTGCAGGGCCGTGTCTGGTTTTTTAAAATGGTCGCGCGTTTGTTAAAAGTAAATTAACGCTTGTGATGAATGCAAACAGAAGTTAACAGTGAGTCCAACTTTTAATGGACTCTTCCGTTTGGACCTTGAATGCGCTTCGAATTCAAAATAACTACAATAGCGTTTTAAGTTAATTGTTCACCTATGTTTATATGGGATGTTATTTATGGGGATTTTGGTACGGATAATGACTATATTAGGGGTATTTGACTGAAATCTGAGTGGTAGGTAGTTAATTAACGTCTCACCGGTGCAACACAATGAGATATTGGCGACGGTCTGGGCTCACTCCAAAGGGAAAGATCCGAAAACAACACCTTTTCCTTTCGAATCACGGTCTGATGACGAGGTCAATATACTTGAGCTGGCACTCCGCTATCCGAACTTCCACTCCACGTCAACGTGAGGACATTTGAGGCCACGAGATTTAACGTGCACCAGCCCCCACGTACACGACGATCTTTGGTTGGATCAAGTTTCGAACTTCTAACCCTCCGTTTCCAAATCCGCTACTCTTCCAACCGAGCCACCACGCCTCGCTATTCCATACGTTTTGAATTCAAAATGACTATAATAGCGTTTTAAGTTAGTTGTGAACTTGTGTTTACATGGGAAGCTATTTACTTTTTGAGATTATGGTTTGAATAATGACTATTCGGGGCATTTGACTGAAATCTGAGCGAAATGAAGTACATAAACATTTTGGAAGCTTCCATCCAAAAATCGTATTGACAGAATTATGTATTTTATATTTGTTTTAGTGTAGCATGATCCGCGCGCGCGTTAAAAACAGTACAAGCTATGTATACATACTAAAATATTGTTTTGAAAAACTGAAACGTAATTGTTCAGGCGGCTTCGCTATACTTAGCTTAATTTCGTTGATATATCTCCTGAATTACAAAAGATAAATATTAGCAGTAAGCAAACAAAATATCGGCAGTAAATCCAGTTTTCAACTGCGTGTCAAGTGGAAGATAACAATTTCTCTTAATTGCTTTTTTTAATTTTTCTTTCTTTCCTTGTTTTCCGAAAATTTATGGATTGTAATTTGTTATCCTTTGAAAACCCAAACAATAGGGTTTCGGTATTACCCCAAATTTGTTTTCAAAGTAGGGTTGTGATAAGCTTATTACGTAATAATTATCTACCCCATTCCTTACAGCAGAAGCTAATCATTTAATCAATAATACAGTAACAGAATTTTCAATCAATTATTCTTCATTTCTTTTAGTAGAAAAATATGCGTTCTATGAATCTATTACTTTTGCTCATGACCAAAAGAAGCTATTCCCTTTATTCAACTGTGTAAAAGCTACAAAAATATCTAATAATGATAAATTTGTCTATAGCTATTTCGTTGAACTAACACGCCCACCACCATTAGAACCAAAATAAAAACACAAAAGACCAAACTAGAGTTTAAATATATTATCATAAACAGCGCCTCCATCTCTCTGTCATTTAACCTTCCTAATGGTTGTCTCGACAAGATATCTCGGCATTAGTAAAACTGATCAGATCTTGATGGACGAGATATCTCGTCCATCAAAATCTCGTCGTCTCCCGTCTTTAGAAGAAACCTGACCAGATCGTAATCTCGTCCTCACCAAAAATATGTCAATATCTTGATGACAATATATTTTGTTATAAGCAAAAAATTGGTCAGATTTTGATGGACGAGATATCTCGTCGTAACCACTTGGAAGGTTAAGCCTTTCGAGGGTTGATGAGGTGTGATCCTTCGATCTTTCCCTTCGGAATTGATCCCGGACCGTGATCAATAGTCGTGTTGTTCTAGTGAGACGTAAATTCAACTGCCAACCAACAAAGATACTTACCCTCAAATGGTGTCCCGGTTGGAAGAGTAACGGAGTAGCTACCGGAGGTTTGCGAGTTCAAATCCAATCAAAACAGTCGTGTACACGGGGGCTGGTTCACGTTAAATCTGTCTTGGTCTCAAATGTACTCAAGTTTGCGCGGTGGAAGTTTGGAGAGTGGGGTGCCAGCTCAGATGTTGCCTCGTCATCTGACCGTGGCTCAAAATTACGTGGTGTGTTTTCTGACCTTTCCCTTCGGGATTGATCCCGGACAGCCCGTTGTGTTGCTCTAGTACGACGTTAATTAATTACCATACCATCTAATTCTCACTTTTAAGGTAGGTATTTTAATTAACGTCCGCAGTGGAGCAACACGACGGGCTATGGGATTCGAGGACAACACCATGCAATTTTTAAGCAACGGTCAGATGATGACCTCACTTTTAAGATACCTGAATCTTTTCAACCAATTCATTTCAAGAAAGTTGCTTTAAAACAATACCTTTGAGTTTCCGAACTCCAAAGAAACAGATCCGATATTTTCTTATTCCGGAATCGAAAATTCATCGAAGAACAGGTGAAAAGGAGCGATATAACCAAATGCGTGATTTATCGAAGTGCGATACATCGCGGGGTTACCCGTATCACCTATATTCCAAGTTTCCAAAAAAGTGAAAAATATATCTTCTGTAAAAGTTATGATAATATCCTCTTTTGGATGTTATTAAAATTTGATCAAAATGTTATTAAATGGTATTAAGATGCTATTAAAAATTAAAAAATGTTATTAATGAATTAGGTAACGTTATTAAGTAAATGATAATGTATGCTCTTTCGTAATGGTGCAACAGACTGCATAGTTTAACAGTCGTTTAGAAAGGGATAATCTGGATTCCTGACAACTATTCATATTTTGACCGTTTCCGATCAACGGATAGTGTTCTTAGCGTTTATCGGCCACTCAGTCGGCCGCGTGTTCTAATTCCAGTTTGTAAGCCCCTGAATGTTATCGATTGTACTTGTTAGGAGTAGCGGCACCTCAACCATTGGGAGCCTCTTCACAAAAAGCTTCAATTCGCACTTCGTACTACCGAGAGGTCAGTTGTCGGGCTTATAGAAAAAAAATTGAGGAGTTTATATCCTGTAAGCAAGACTCACAATTCCTGAACAAACGAAGATTAAATCGAGTAATAAAGGTATGTGGGTATTTTAATTAACGTCGCATTTAACGCAACACAACGGGCTATTGGCGACGGTCCGGAGTCAAAGTGGAAGGGAAAGACTCGAGGACAACACCATGTAATTTTGAACCACGGTCAGATGACGGGGTCACACATGAGAGGGCACCCCACTTTTCAAATTTCCACACCACGAACATGAGGACATTTGAGGCCATGACGGATGTAACGCGCACCAGCCCCCTTTTTAAACGACTGTCTTTGGTTGGACTCGAACTCGCAACCCTCGAGTAATAATGATTGTAATGAGAATTAATGATAAATTCTACAGGCTACGTGTTGAAATCGTATTCGAAATCTAAGCTGAGAAGCTACGTCTGGAATACGTACAGGATGCACATTCCACTATAAAAGCACAGTCACCTTCTACATTTAGCTTAATGTTCCAAATAGTTTCGACGAGATATATCGTCTATTAAGATCAGTCCATTTCTTTCCAATGACGAGATAAATCGTCTATCAAGATCGGGCTAATTTTACTGGAGATTTTTCTTCGAGACAAGACTTTAAGCTGAAATGAAAATCCAAATTATCCCTTAACTGAGTGACAAATTCGAACAGTTTTGAATCAGAAACTGGCCAGTAGAGGGAAATTTTCGATACAAGATAAACTATCAGGAGGGTTTACAATAAAAGGCTCTCATAATGTTCAGAATCAAGTACTCATCTAATCATTATGCACATTGAATTTGATAAAGAAACTAAGTAGGTACGTTGAAAATAAGAATTCGAATGTGATAAATTTAAAAAGGTTTCAATTATTTACGAGATTGCATTAAAAAAGTTAAGCCAATTTTCCGAATTCTGTTATTAAACTGCGATTCATTCCACTTGACTACAAGTATACAAGATAAACCACCAGGGGGGTTTATTTATCTAATCATCAGCACATTGAATTTGATAAAGAAACTATGCATGTTGAAAATAAGAATTCGAATGTGATAAATTAAAAAAAATCAGTTATTTACGAGATGGTATTAAAAAAGTTAAGCACATTCTCCGAATTCTGTTATTAAACTGCGATTCTGCTTCATTCCACTTGACTACAAGTCTACAATGGATTCTGTTAACTTCATCCCCCAACACGCATCAATTCCAATCCATTACCTCATACTTCAAACACGGATGCAATAAAAAACAAAAATTTATAATTCCCGCTTTCTATTCTCTCCTTTGAAAAGCAAGGGCCTCCTTTGCAGAAAATCAATAAAAACAAGCCGGAGAATAAATCATTGTGAAAGTTAGACAGACTTTTCAAGCTAAGAAAAAAACCAAGGCTTAAACCGTCGAAGAATTCCACTGCTTCTTCCCCAAACAGTTATCTCTTTAATACAGTCGTTGCAAAACTTATATCTGAGAAGATAATGAGTTTTTACTGCTGAGTACCAGAGGCAAGAGCGCGGATGCATTAGGTAATTCTTCTGAGGATTCGAGTATTTTTCTAAATCTCCTCGAAGAACAGTGGAGGAAATATAAAAACAACACCAAACAACTTCAAAACGGGAATTTTCCAGCCAGAGAACGGGACTATTTCCGTCTGGAGTAGATTTGCTTTGCTTACGCCGTTAATGTCAAATCTATAAAATTTACAATGTGGGGTTATAAGCTCTTATTGGTATTAAAGTGCTGCGAAACTTCGGAAAACTCGTTTCTAATATTTGATTCTTTTTTTTGTGGCAGAACGTAATTTGTTTCTTGTTTTTGCTACATAATCCTCTTTCAGTCGGTATCTAATATCGGTAAAGGTGCGGCGTGAGATTTACCGAATACCATTTCAATGCGGAATGTCTTGGAGCGGCTGAGAAATAGATTTTATCTGAGGGATTCTTCGGAGCTTTTATAGTTTTCGAAAAAAATTATGGTTTTCGTTAAGATCAGATTGCTTCTGCATGCGTTTTAAATTCTGTTGTGAAATAAGGGTTTAGGGGATGCATTTTGGGTCTGGTCATTGATCATGCTTGTCACGGAGCTATAACTCGGAAAAAAGGTTGAATTGAATATTCTTTATTGATATAGTTTTTAACAAAAGGAGCTAACCAAAACGTACTAAATACCCCATAGTACAAAATATTTTCTTTACGAAACAGATAATAGGAGATTTTTGTTATAGAATGCAATTACTTTTATTGCAATTCAATAAAGATGATTAAATAATGGCTTTCTCTTGAAAATTGGGAGCTTCTTTTAGCTTGCGTTGTGGACAATGAGATACTGTTTTTGTAAAGCTAAATGTAGATGGCGCTAGTGTTTTTATGATATAATTTTGGAATTTCAGGAATGATTCCTGTACATTTTCCAGAAGTGTTATCACGGCTACATTTAAAGTAACTCTATGATGCATTAAATCTTATGCTCGTATGTGATTTTTACATTTGCATCGTGACGTCGAGATTACGTCACTGTATGTTGTATACATATGCTTCTGTTTCCTGTCGAATAGCAGGGCCGCGGTGGCCCGGTTGGAAGAGTAACGGACTAGCAACCGAAGGGTTGCGAGTTCGAATCCAGCCAAACACCGTCGTGTACAAAGGGGGCTGGTGCACGTTAAATCTGTCGTGGCCTCAAATGTCCTCACGTTGGCGTGGTGTGGAAATTTGGAGAGTGGGGTGCCAGCTCAGGTGTTGCCTTGTCATCTGACCGTGGTTCAAAATTACGTGGTGTTGTCCTCGGATCTTTCCCTCTGGGATTGATACCGTCACCAATAGCCCATTGTGTTGCTCCAGTGTGACGTTAATTGAAAATACCAATACCAATACCTGTCGAATAGCGGTTTCTGTTTCCCAAGTTTAACCTGAGAAACTTATGAAATCGAGGTCAGAAATGAAAATGTAAACATCTGGAGACAGGGTCTACGGTCTAGGTGCTAGGATAACATTCACCCACGCAATTTCTGTTTGTGCTGTACTTATGTTCATGTTCCGTCAGTGTTACTGTGCTCAAGGTCAGCGAATAAATATGTTTACTTAAGCTGATTCGGCCATTGCATAAAGTATTTATTCGCCCAGTAGTATACAGTATGATTTCTGGAGAAATCGATAAGAGCCATGTTGATTAAATTAAAGCGACATCTCATGCTAACGCCAGATTTGAGTCTCTTCCAGTGTCTCCAAGAGCTGGTAACTCATCGGCGCTTGGGACTTCTTGGTTTAGCCATGTAGCTGCTCGTTGTAGATGTCCATGCAAAATAGTTTCACCCATTAGCGGAAATTTGCTTGGGAGTTCAACTCGTGGGTGATGATTCTATAAGCGTGTTTGATTATTTCTTCGACATAACAGTCAGTTGGTCCTGCTTCTCGGAAAGTCTTCGGCCAAGTCTTCCTACGACACATCCCTTCTTTGTCACCAATATTATGTCTCAACCCTCCTAGTGGTTGTCTTGGCGAGGTATCTTGTCATCAGAAAAATCTGCCAAGATATTGATTGACGAGATATCTCGTTATTAGAAGAAAACTTATCAGATCTTGATTTCGTCATGATAAAAAAAAATCAGCGATACGTTGATGAAACATCGTTGATCAAATATCGTCATTGGCAAAATTGGTCAGATCTTGATGGACGAGATTTCTCGTCATTAGAAGAAAACTTACCAGACCTTGAATTCGTCATGATGAAAAAAAATCGGCAAAACGTTGATGACGAGATATATCGTCATTAGCAAAAAAATTGGTCAGATCTTGATAGATGAGATTTCTCGTCGAAACCACTTGGAGGGTTAAAATCGCATACTTACAAAAGTGTTAATACATCACATCAACCCAGCGAACGATCTGGTGGTTTGTTACACTCATAATCACTTACATAGGCTGGAACCCTACCAGTGTATAATACACTACTGTTTGTGAAAATTGCAACACTATGAAAGAATCAGAAATAAATGAAGTTTATTCCACGTATTACTTACAGTGTTTTAAATAAACGATCAAATTTACAGAACAATAAAACAAAAATAATGCAGGAAATCAATACCTTTTGCAGCCGCCACGCGCAGCGATGAGAGCATGTACACGTCGTGCCATCGAATCATACAGATTCTGAATGTCATGCTGAGGAATGGTATTCCAGATGGCCTCTATCTGATGCCGTACTCTCTGTTCGACAAGCGGTACGAGCGAGTCGCCGTCCAATGTAATCCCCGACATGCTCAATGGGCGACATATCCGGGGAACGTGTAGGCCATGGAAGAAGTGGAACCTCTCGTGCACTGAAGAAGTCTTGTACATTCCGAGCAACATGTAGACAGGCATTGTCTTGCTGCAATACAGCTCTGGGAATGCGTTGCAGTAGGGGTAGGACCTCGGGCTCCACAACTTCTCAGATGTAGCACCCGCTGTTCAGGGTCCCCACAATTTGGAGTAGATGGGATCTCCCATTATATCCAATAGCGTCCCAGACGATAACGCCAGGCGTTCGTCCAGTGTAACGCTGAATAATACACTCCGGGAGAAGACGTTCACCTCTGTAGCGTCTGACGAGTACGCGTCCATCGTTATAGTCCAGATTGTAGCGGGACCCATCTGAGAAGGCGACGTGTTGCCAATCGGCACGCCATTGGCTGTGTTGGTGAGCCCATTGTAGCCGGAGGCGTCGGTGGTTGAGCGTCAAGGGAATCCTGCTCAGGGGAATTCTTGCACGTATCCCATGGCGCAGCAGACGTCGACGTACCGTGAGGGCTGACAATGACACACCTGTAGACGTGTTCCAATGTTGTGCCAACGCACGAGAGGATGCTGTATGGTCCGTCACCGGCATGCGGATGAGGTGTCTGTCGTCTCGTGGTGACGTTATATTGCGTGGCCCACTGCCGGGATTTCGACTTATCGGGTTCTCAATGGTCAATCTCTTCTACACATGCATCACTGTTGTGGCATTACGCCCTGTGCGAGTGGCGATTTCACGATACGAAAGTCCACCCTCACGAAGGTTGATCATGCGGCCCCGTTCGTACTCCTTTAGTTGCTCGTATTGCACTCTGCGCTTTTGGCGAGGCATATTGACTTCTAATCAATCATTTACAGCAGTCAAAGACGATACACACATTTTAACGCACCTTTACAGTGCTTTTTATACACGTCTCACTTGGAAGTTTAGACGATGTTTCTCGCCCCACACATGCGTGATCGCTTTATAATTCTAATCATTTGCATATCCTGACCTGTTTGGCATTTCCTGCAAGTTTTGCTTAATTTGTATGATTCCGTCATGGTGTTACAATTTTCACAAACAGTAGTGTACTTTCTACTAATATCTAAGCCAAATGAAATAAATATATAACTATACTATTAGGTAGGTAGGTATTTTAATTAACGTCGCACTGGAGCAACACAATGGGCTATTCTATACTATTAGGAAAGTTATGAGTAAAATTGTGTCTATATCTCTCAAACCTACTCTCATAAAGAAATAACTGTTTTCCCACAAATATTCAAAATCCCATTATTCATGATATATTATATCGTGCTTTCAGTTCAAACTTGCCCTACTTTCGCTTCCCATTCCATAGTTTCATTAAATTCCAGTCCAGACAAAACCCATCTGTTTCTTTTCTCCAGAATGGAGAAACTTTTAAAAGCTTGGTCTGCGTCTGGCGAAAATCAGAAACATAATCCGCACAAGTTCTCAATTATTTACACCTCGAAATTGCTCCCTACCGTATTCATAACGTAACAGCTAAATTCTAAATTAAACCCATTTATTCAAAGAATGCGTCTGAAGTCGAAATGGAAGACCAAAACCAAAAGTCCTACAGGGGTTCACTTTGCGTCTGAGAATTGCATCAAGTGTCACATAAAACTTCAAAACAAACGGTGAATTCTTCTGAAGTTTCCTTAGTTTAATGGAAATGCAAAGACGTATAATTTCATTGTGGACTACTTTTGAGCGAAAGGGAATTTCTTTAGTGAAAAAGTTGAAATGGTACAACGTTCATCAAAATGGAACTCTTTAAAGACAGTTTGCAGATCATCTAGCCCCAACGAAATGTTGGAAGGTAAGCGTCAAAGTAGCTTTTAGACATTGCGTGTTGCGTCTGCAACTAAATTGATTGAAATAGACTGTCACAATACTTTTCTTCATAATGGTTCTTTTCTTGACCATCTGTACATAGGTTAACAGAGAGTGACGTTTCTTCAGTGGTATTTTACTGTACATAAGAGATGGATACCATACATACTATGTACATATTTATATGGCAGTAGCGTTCACATGACTACGGAAGACGAACACCAACGTCCTTTGTCCTCTTTTATCCACCATTCGAGTTTCCTTTCTCAAATTACCGTTCTTCTCAACCAGATGACTGTCCAAGAACAAACTCGCCAACGTCCTTCGGGGATGAAATGGATCCTTCCAGCCAACATTCCTCAGTGTGTTGGCCGGTAGGTAGATAGGCATTTAATAAACGTCACACTGGAGCAACACAACGGCGACGGTCCGGGATCAAACCAGAAGGGAGAGAAAGACCCGAGGACAACACCACTCGCTCCGGTTGCTAGTCCGTTACTCTTTCAACCGGGCTACAGGGGCCGTTTGTTACCCGGATAACCTCACCTTGACTATGGGCATTTCAGGCCTGCAGTCCAGGTACGGTCTTCTTGAGTTGTCCCCGGGGTCTAGCGACCAGATACGGAAACCAAATATTCCTGTAGTATACTTATGATACATTATAAAAGAAATTTACCAATAGGAAATTTTTTGAGGTTGGTTGTTTTGGGGTTTTTATGGCTCAAGGGCAATATTTGCTACGCCGAACACAAGACAGACAATGTCAAGCAATTGCGAAAAGAAAGGAAGAGAGAAGATATTAGAGAAACATCACTTGGGCATCCTGGGGTCGCGACCACCACGTTTACCAGAGGCAGCAAATACCATGTGAAGAGATCTAACCCAGTAGACCTTAACTTTAGATCTAACCCAGATCGAAAGTTAAGGTCTACTGGGTTGGCAACGGCCTGATATAGGGCGGTGCCCAGAGATAAAATAGCCACACTGATTCATTTTCGGCAAACTGAACTATTGAGACCAAGGACTACACAACTCAGTGAGTAAATATTTAATTAGGTTTCGATCTGTAATTATGGTCTTTGGCTGTGTCACTTGTTGATATTAATATATAATTGTTTAAATGTACATTTTCCTAGGGTATACTGTTGAACTTTGATACACGAAATACATTGGTGTAATGAGATAAAATGCATTAATACTGTGTATCTATATAGTTATTGTATTTTATTTTATATATTGTTTTAACTATAAATACGAGGTTGGTTATTCTAAAATATTGCCAATTTAAGCTAATTTGGGAATATATTTATTAGGCAAAGTAGCCGTGATATAATTTTGTAAAGGTTCGTATAGGTTAGATATAGTGTGACAAGTAGTTATCACTTAACATAATCAGGCAGAATAGTCTGTTGATTGAAACCACTCATTCCTTTTGAATATATTGGATATTTATATCATAGTTGACCGAATTAGTGAACTACTGGCGCAAATTATTTAAGGAAATTTGACATACGTTGTGATATATATTTATATCGAGTTAGGTCACTTGGGGTCAAGGCGCTTGGGACAAAATATTGCTAAACAAACTAAATTTAAAATCTAATTGCATCTTAGAGTATATTTATTAGGCAAAGTAGACTGCGACATAAATTGAGTAGTATATAGATTTCGTACTCTGATATAGTGTATTACATTTCCCTATCAAGTTAAATGGCCGACTGACGGAATCAATTTACTAAAAACTTGGATATTGGTACGTGGGGTGTCTATTGAACTTGGCAGATTAAATATCTAAAAAACAACTTGGGCAAAGTAGCCAATAATACGAGTTGAAGAATTAACCAATATTGATGACGGAGAGCATTATAACATACTTGACTATAAAGGAAATAATTTCCATAAAAATCGTAATAAGAGTAATTTAAGAGTAAAATAAGTTTATTGAAAGTTAATAGCTATAGTGCTATATAACTCTGGAATCGAAAGATTGATCAATTAATTAAAATAATTGGTTATAAACATAAATTAATTACTATAAAATTGAAATAAAAGTAAATAAGTCGTAGTGTAAGCTAATTTTTATAATGTTATATATCGCATCTAATTCCAAATTATGGACTACTATAATTGATAACGAGTTCGAACACTGGGTGATTGAACTCGGAGAACATAGTTGCGAGTTCGAACTGAGTCGAACACATCAATCTACACTTAGTTGTAAATTAAGAACTTTAAATTCCGTAAATATAATGATGTAATCTAAAATAGTGTAATTAAAATAGTGGAATAGTGTAATAGTGGAATTAAAAGAATAAGAAATCAACGAATTCGAGTTGGAGATGTGGGATCCGTCCTTTTTTAAACAGACTATTGAATTGATGGCGAGTTCGAACTCTGCAATATCGAACTCATTGAACATAATTGCGAGTTCGAGCAGAGTTGATGTCAATTTGCAACTCGTGGCAAAGGGAATAACGGTAAAGATTGATAAATCACTCTGCACTATGTTGTAAATTAAGAACTTTAAAATCCTGTAAATGTAATGATGCAATTAAATTATAACAGTAGAATTGAAAGTTAAAACAATCAAAACAATTGGATACAAATGTAAAACTTTTAACATTTAATAATTGTAATTAAAATAATGTTTAAATAAGTGTAATTGTAAGACAATATCTACAGTGTCTTACACTGTGTTCTGTTTTGAATCGGATTATCCGAACCGGACAGATCATTGTAAACGGTAGTGAATCCGAACTTTTAGAAATTGAATCTGGCGAAGTTATCTGCGGGTTCGGATTGGTGGACCTGGTGGAATAAAGTGTGACCGACCACGTTATCTGACTTGTAGTAATTAGAAAATTGTAAATTTGCAGGTGCAAAGTTTTACATGAACTGTAAATGCAGATTTGAAGGCCTAATCAAATCTGATGGCCGAATGCAAATAAAAATATTGAAAATAAAAGAAAAACAGAACTATTTGTGATTGGGATCAAAATAAGTATAAACTTAAAATCATAAATTTTTGGAAACTGATGACAACCTCAACCTGTAGAACGAGTGTAACCGAAAAAGAAAATTGTAAACTTTGCACGAATGTTAGGCTTATGGCCTACACCACTTGTAGTATTGTAAACTGTAGTACTTGTAAAACTGTAAAAACAAATTATTCAAATAAACGCGAGTTTCGCTTGTGGTGAGTGGGATTGCGTCGCATCCCAAATTTTGCCGAATGGCTTAGGCCGGGGCGGCATATATATATTACATACCATGTGAAGAGAAAAGATCACTACAGTACCTCGTATAAATTAAAAAAAATGTAACGGAAACAAATAATATAGAAAATAAAGGACTCGAAGTGAATCCACTTTTTTTATCAAGGATTGTTTTGATCACAGGGTGTATCAAAATTTTCCATACAAACAAAGGAGGATAAGAAACACAAAATTACACCATTCTCGCTTTGGTATGAATGTCGGCAAGATGTTATGTCTATGGATTTTCTTGACGGTGCTGTTCGGCCGCACTGCAGTTGATTAGTTTGCCTGGCAATCAATGCTTTGAAGTTGTTACCTCGTCCAGACAACCACCAGGAGGGTTATCTCGTCATTAGTAAAACTTACCAGATCTTGATGGACCAGATATTTCGCCAATAGAAAAAAATGCTCAGATGTTGATGGACGAAACATCTCGTCATTAGAAAAAAACTGAGCAGATCTTGATGGACTCGATATCTCGTCATTAGAAAAAAACCAGACCAGACCTTGATTTGCGAGATATCGCGTCATTAGAAAAAAATGAGCCTATGTTGATGGACGAGATATTGAGTCATTAGAAAAAAACTGAGCAAATCCTGATGGACTAGATACCTCGTCATTAGAAAAAAATCAAACCAGACATTGAGGTGCGAGATATCACGTCATTAGAAAAAAAATGACCAGATGTTGATGGATGAGACATCTCGTCATTAGAAGAAAACTGAGCAGATCTTGATGGACTAGATATCTCGTCATTAGAAAAAAACCAGACCAGACCTTGATTTGCGAGATATCGCGTCATTAGAAAAAAATGAGCCGATGTTGATGGACGAGATATTGAGTCATTAGAAAAAAAACTGAGCAAATCCTGATGGACTAGATATCTCGTCATTAGAAAAAAAACAGACCAAAAATTTATGGACAAGATATCTAGTCATTAGAAAAAAACAGACCAAAAATTTATGGACGAGATATCTAGTCATTAGAAAAAAACAGACCAAAAATTTATGGACGAGATATTGAGTCATTAGAAAAAAAAACAGACCAAAAATTTATGGACAAGATATCTAGTCATTAGAAAAAAAACAGACCAAAAATTTATGGACAAGATATCTAGTCATTAGAAAAAAACAGACCAAAAATTTATGGACGAGATATCTAGTCATTAGAAAAAAACAGACCAAAAATTTATGGACGAGATATTGAGTCATTAGAAAAAAACTGAGCAAATCCTGATGGACTAGATACCTCATCATTAGAAAAAAAACCAAACCAGACATTGATGTGCGAGATACCGCGTCATTAGAAAAAAATGACCAGATGTTAATGGTCGAAACATCGCGTCATTAGAAAAAAACTGACCAGATCATGATCTCGTCCTCATTAAAAAATCGGCTATATCTTGATGAAGAGACATCTCGTCATTAGCAGAAGTCAGATCTTGATAGACGACAGATCCCATCCAAATCACTTGAAGAGTTAATCTTGAAATAATGGTGTCACAAATTGACCGTATAACTGTACGCGTACGACCGCTTCCAATCTATAATATTGTATCTAATAAAAATGTTGCTCACATGCAATGCGTCTTTAATTTGTGCATCTGAGTGTACCCTCTAGCACATTCGGATGGCACTTGCGGACATACATCTCTGTAAATACGAACTTTATTTCAATGCCATAACTCTACATATTTATAAATGTCTTACTCTACATATTTATAAATGTCTTACTCTACATATTTATAAATGCTTTTAAAAACTGTTTTTGTATATCTATTAAACCATTTTGCTATATAACATAAAAATGTGTGCAGCTCTACATAAAAATATATAATTAATCAAACCATTTTGCTATCTAATCTTGCATTGCTGCTTATGGAGCAGAATCAGAACTAAGGGCAAAAAGGGGAGGCTATAATCTAAATTTTTTGTATACATTGGAAAATTGACATTTCGCTCTTTTCTTGTGAGTGCTGGTGATTTCACACGATATATCGCATGTGTTACAGCCATTAATCTTCTCCAGTAGAAGATATTAGAGTGAAAGCTTCCATTTGAATATAAGTGCCACTGGCATATGGGCACTCAAGTAAGTACATTAACACCAGCAAGGCAGTTTTAACTTTAATGCATCGTAGTTTTTCTCTTTACAGCTAGCTACTTATAACACATACTGCAATTAGGAGTTTAAGAGTTATTCACTTTGAGAGACATGTTGTAAATACCTTATTAAAAAAGCAGACTTTTTGTTTGACTTGTTTTATCTCTCTGTAGAATTTTTTTATACACGAATGAAAGCTTTCTGACTTTATGGTGTAGTTAGTTTCCCACACCATTTGTATTTGTGGTAAATTTAGCCACCACTACAAAATTTAACTTACAATACAAATAGTGTATACATCAGTGTAACATATCTCCACCTTGAAATACTTTTTGGTAGACAAAGCTGCATTGCTGACCCTGACGTGATTATGAACACGCGCACTTTAAAATCTCCTCGCGCTTCTGAAAAATATTTGGCAACATTCGGCTCATACTTCGATGAATGGCTCATAGTGAATAGTTGAATTGCCATTTCGATGACAATCACTTTCAGTAATTGTCTAAATCAACGTGATAACAGACATTGTTCTACCCTATCACGGCCTCATTCTTCGTTGCCAGCCAGCCTTCACACGACGTCTCACACAGTTAAAGGCAATACAGGAAAGTTCAATCATCCATTGCATGACGACGTATATGGAAGTAGTATCTGATATTAGTACAGCTCTTACGGCCTCAAGTAGCCAAATATGGCCATTGTGCCATAAAACTCAACCCAACCAACAACTGACGGAATCAAGCAATTATAAACCTATCAACTATTGATAGCATTCATAGAATTGAGTACAGATAAATTCTGGAGTGAGATTATTATGCTGAACAACCACCACTACAAAAATTAACTTACAATACAATAGAATATATAGAAGAGTAACCTATCACCTGTTTGAAGTATACTTTTTAGCAGACAAGGTCGAACTGCCTTTCACACGTCTTGCTAAATATTCTAGGACGTATCGTAAACGTTATGTATTCAACATGTACTAATAGAATTACTGCGCTTAATATAATTTGTATGTAATTCGAGTTAGTAGTTCCAGTGGTACAGATGCGGAAACATGGTATATGGCTTGATTTCACTTCTTGTTTTTAGGGTAAAGGCTATAAAATGTTTAAGAAACAATGTATTAGAAATTTTCTTTAAAATTAGCGAATTGCAAATAAAAATTATGTTAAGTTCTATCAGCAATACAAGAATAGTGGATTCAACAAAAGAGCCCTTGGAAATTTATCTTTGTTATTCATCCTGATTTGATTTATTATTTTGGTAATTTTGAAAGCAAATTTTTCTATATTAATTTCTCAAATTCATGTATGGACCCTGATTCGACAAATGCCATTGGATGGTAGTGGTAACAGAGCTGTAGACATGATAACTGAGTTTATCTAACTTTGGCAATAAGACAAACATTCCTCAAAATTTATGTTAGCATATTTTACCGTTTTATAATCGAATTTGGAAAAGTAGAATACGTGAAAATATCACGAACTCACTTTTAGACATCGCTGAGTATGGTAAACGTTGAAGTTGCCATAAAATTTATTTTTCGTTTAAAGACAGTATAGTTTAAAACTACATATATTTTAGATTGGTGATTGTTACCGTTGTCGAAACACCATTAACCGGATTTCTTGGTTATGATATTTTGTTAGTGTATTTTATCTTCTGCTTTATATTCAAACCCTAACAAAATTCAAAATAACCTTAGAAATTTTTCTTATCACACTTTTACCCTCTTCCACAATTGGTACTCATATATAACTATTTAACTAATTATTTTAATTAGTTGAAAATTAAATGTGAATCAATCTCACCCACAAAGAATTTTATATTTATTTACGATTTAGACTCATTGGAAAGGGGGATAATACATGGTGTGTATAGTAATTTTTCTAAGGAACTATTTCAACTTATTCTAAAGTGTATATCTTGAAGATGAGGGGGCCGTGGTAGCCTAGTTGGAAGAGTAACGGACTAGCAACCGGAGGATTGCGTATTCGAATCCAATGAAAGACCGAGTGTATAAAGGGGTCTGGTGCACGTTAAATCTATCGTGGCCTCAAATATCCTCATGTTGGCGTGGTGTGGAAGTTTGGGGAGTGGGGTGCCAGCTCGGGTATGACCTTGTCACCTGACCGTCACCAACAGCCCTTTGTGGTGCTCTAGTGTTAATTACAAATACCTATCTTGAAGATGAGGGCGAAGTCTTAGGTTTAATGGATGTAGAAAAACAGCTGTCATTTTAAGATACGACGAACAGAATTACAAGCTTTAATTAATCAATAACACCGATTGATTAGCAGGCCCAACAAAAATTCCTCTTCCACATAAACAAATAATCCAATTACCCGTAACGGAACACACGACAATGCAATCAAAAGTGATTCTATCAATAAAACCGAAGCAGGTCAAATAAAAAAATATCCGGAACCAGCACTTCAAGGCATAACCACCAGCAAAAACCCAAACACGTAAAAATCCAGCCCTGCCAATTTAAAGGGTCGACTCATTAATTTAGTTATCTTTATCGGCTGTAAATTTAGCTCCGCGGAACATCGAAATAAAACAAAATTGATCGTACATGTCCCGGAGGGCAATTTTTGATATTGATGGATAATCCACGTGATCCATAATTAGCTTAAACAAATTTTATAGGCTTTCGGATTTTATGGAGTGCGATTATTATGCATCGACGAAGAGCCGGGGCTTCGGTGTGTTTTTCTTCGGCCGCTCTATCGGGTGATAAATTATTTCACGCCGTTGGATCAGGCTACCTGCCGATCGATTATCGCATACTGGGAAAGTTTGAGCTATGTGGATGAGTTATTTGCTTTACGGGAATTTGTCTTCGCTCGTTGGTGATAGAAACAGTTTAGGGACATCGGATCTAATGTTTCGTGCCTCTTCAGTAATGTGGAAGAGTAGGGTCTGAAACGAAACTCTTGTAGATTTAATTTAATTTTTTAATTTTGGGTGCTGCAAATTATTTTTTCTGTGCTCGAAAATTTCGGTAGGTAGGCATTTAATTGACGCACCACTTGAGCAGCACAGCGGGCTATTGGCCACTGTCCGGGATCTATCCCAAAGGGAAAGATCCCAGACAACACCCATCGTTTTGAACCTTAACAATTCTGAGCAGGAATCGAGACTGGAATTGTTTTGACTATTCTGGAGTCCTAATTTCCGCATTCATAATCCCATAAGAATTTTGCAAATGTTAGATCGTTTTCGATTTCAACAGCGCCGAATATCCCCCTGTTGGCGACATTTAGAACCAAATTTTTTTTTCACGGTATAAATGTCCATGTCTTTAAAAGTCTCAATACAAAATGGCTCCATTCCATTTATGCGATTTAGCTACAGATGTATGCGAAGAGTGATTGGTTGGCTGGTAGTTAATTAACATCGCACTGGAGCATCACAACGGGCTATTGGCATCAGTCCGATATCAATCCCTAAGGGAAAGATCCAAGTACAACGCCACGTAATTTTGAACCACGGTCAGATGACGAGGTCAACACCTGAGCTGGCACCTGACTCTCAAAACTTCCACACCACGCCAATGTGAGGATATTTGAGGCCACGACAGATTTAACGTCCACCTGTCGCCTTTGAACACACGGTCTTGGGTTAGATTCGAATCGCAACCCTCCAGTTTCTAATCGGTTACTCTTCCAACAGGGCAACCGCAGCCCTGGAAGAGTAGGGTATGAAACGAAAATCTTGCAGATTTAATTTCATTTCATTTTGGGTGCTGCAGATCGTTTTTTCTGTGCTGGAAAATTTTGGTAGGTAGCTAGGTATTTAATGAACGTCGTAATGGAGCAACACATCGGACTATTGGTGGGGGATCAATCCCCAAGGGAAAGACCACGAACAACGTCACGTAATTTTGAACCATGGCCAGATGACGAGGTTACACCTGTGTTGGCACCTCAATCTCCAAATTTCAACACCACACCAATGTGAGGACAAGACAGATTTAACTTTCGCTCCCGTACTCGGTCTTTGGTTTGATGTAATCTCGATTCCCAACCCTCCAGTGACAATCCGTGAGTACCCAAGATCGGGAAAGAGTCGAATCTACTGAACTTGGGTATTGTCAGTCAGGAATCCTTGAAACAAAGGTATTGTCATATCACTGGGAAAACTCACGGGAAAAGTAGGCGAGTATAAATGTCAGCAAGAAATATGTTCTGACTGTTATCCATCGTCCAAGATAAGTGGTTATATGAAAAAGACTACCTCTCACGGCGAATGACTGCAGGAAAATCCCTGACTACTATTCTTCGGAGTATGCATAGTACTACATTCAGATTGTTTGGGCCAAATACGAGCTGTACTCTGGTTGGGCAGTTCTACATGGTCCCTTGCGTGTTTTGGCAAATTTCCAGGCTGTAGATTGTACTCAAAGGGCAAGATTTAAGACTGAAGAAATCAAGAAAAATGCTTTTCGCATTTTTCTTGATGAAGGATCCAAAAAGAGACCCTGAAAAATGCTTTCAAATGCAGAACGACTAGAAGTTTAGAACCGCAAATCAGAGTGGCGACAAGGTCCTTCTCAACAATTCTTCTGAGTACGAATCGTGACTGGAATTGTTTTGGCTATTTTGAAACCCTGCTTTTCACAATTATGGTTCCATCAGAATTTTGCAAATGCTCGACTACTTTCGACTTCAACAGCGCCGAGGGGCTGCGGTGGTCCGGTTGTAAGAGACGGTGTTTGGTCTAGCCAAGCACCGTCGTGTACAAAAGGGGCTCCTGCACGTTAAATCTGTCGTGGCCACATATGTCCTCACGTTGGCGTGGTGTGGAAGTTTGGAGAGTGGGGTGCCAGCTCAGGTGTTGCTTGGTCATCTGACTGGTTCAAAATTACTTGGTGTTGTCCTCGAATCTTTCCCGAAGGGATTGATCCTGGACCGTCACCAATACCCGCTGTGTTGCTCCAGTGTGACGTTAATTAAAATACTTACCTACCAACAGCGTTGAATTTCCCCCCGTTGGCGACATTTGGAACTAAATTTTTGTTCGCTGTGTACATGCCCCATATGTCTTCAAAAGTCTCAGTACCAAATGGCTTCATTCCAATTATTCGGTTTAGCTACAGATGCATACAAAGAGTGGTTGGAATTTACAACGCACTTGATGCAAAACAACGGTCTATTGACGCCAGTCCGGGATCAATCCCTAAGGGAAAGATTCCAGGACAACTCCTCGTCATTTTGAACCACGGTCAGATGACGAGGTCAACACCTGAGCTGGCCCCCCACTCTCCAAACTTCCACACCACGCCACCGTGAGGACATTTGAGGCCATGACCGATTTAAAGTGCACCAGCTCCCTTTGTACTTGACGGTCTTTGGTTGGATTCGAACATGCAACCCTCCGATTGCTAATCCGTTACTCTTCCAACTGGGTTACCGCGGCCCTTTTAGAGAGTTAGACGAAATTCAACAAAGAATTCAATTCTGACTTTTCCCTCCTGATGATTTGTCGTCGAGTCGAAAAGTGATTTGTGTGACCAGTCTCATTCAAAAACTCGTTCAAAATTGTCGCCAGGTCTGGTAAGACTGTTTTTCCCATATGGAACTTCATTCCCTTGGAGTATAAGGACAGTTTTATCTAGACGAGATATCTCGTCATTGACAAACCGTCAGATCTTGACGGGCACGATATCTCGTCATTAGAAGAAAACTGACCAGATCTTGACCTCGTCATCCTAAAAACATCGGCAATACCTTGATGACCAGATATCTCGTCATTAGCAAAATCGGTCAGATCTTGATGAACGAGATATGCCGTTAAACCTCTTGACGTGTTAACAGTCAGACAACGCAAGACAGAACATCAAGAAAAGTGAGGAACGATTACATCCCAAAATATATGCATCAATATTTCTTTGCGTGTGCAAATGAGTGAGAAACAAATTTGAAAAATTAAGAGCTTTCCACAATTGATTGTTCCTTAGTAGATATTAAGTCATTTTAGTCGTACCATGCCCCGGTTACAAATAATGTCTTGAGATCATTATTTTAAACAGGTAACGGAGTTACCTTTTAGCATCTTTCTTTGAGAGACGTTTTCTGTCAAGTTAAATGTAGGAGGCTGTAGTGTTTCAGCTGTGGAACGTGTTGTTTCCTGTGCATATTCCGCGCGTGACGTCACTTGGTGAGGTCACGTCGGAATACTGGTCCCTTGGTCACTGGTCGTCTTTGCGAATACGATTTCAACACTTCGTAAGTAAAAATTCCAAAGAATGAATCGATACATGATATTTGATTGGTCTTCGCCAATTAGATTGAACGTCAAATATCGCCAATTAATATCTATCATGCGAGAGCACTCGGGTTATAGGAAGTAAAATCTTCGCTTTCTGTCTGGTTTATTTGCTTACACTGAAAATCCCTCATACTAGCGTCTGGAAAATCCATGCAGTCTCAATCAATCAAAGCTTCGAATAAATAATCTGTCGTGAATGAGTCAAATTATCTGCAATAAAGTTCCATTTGTGTTTCTGTTGGCAGCACTGTCGTCTTCAGGCTTTTCACTGCCTCTGCTGCTCAAGTTTGAAGTAGTCTGCTATGAAGCGGTCATAATGGCGAATACATCGAAGACTTTCCGCTCAGTAAGAGGGAAACAGCGTTTCATCGCAATGAAGCTACTACGAATGGATTGAAAAGTTCAAATATGGTCGCGTAAGTGTACAGCATGAAGAAATGAGACGACATTCCACCATCACAAAAGACTACTATAACGATTTATGGTAAACTTAACATGGTTTGATGAGGGACTATTATTAATGAAAAAAGTCATTAACCAACAACTGAAAGAAGCATGTGTCTCCTCTGCTTATCTGAAAACCACAATTGTTGGATTGGGTTTTTTGGCGAATCAAGGGTCATAATTCGCCAAGATGCGCCAAACACAAGGTAAACATCTTCAAGTAAATGGGCATACACACTCAATGAAAATTTTACTGGTACAGAAGAAAGAAATAGATTCAGGATAAGTAACAGGAATTGAAACTGCCGCCTACAACTCTCAGATTGCTGGCGCAGTAGCTATGTTTACTGAGACACGGTTGTGTAACAATGGAAGACGTGCGATGAAAATTGTTATTGCAAGTTGCGTATTTTTTTGACGTGAACACGTCTTTAAATCGGAACTACTGGGTCATGTATGAAAAGTATAGTGTGGCAAAAATGCGTTAGAACTGTTTTATCTTATAATTTCATAACCAGAAGAAATATCCAGAAGATAAATAGACAAATCGTATAGACAAAGGATGTGCGTACATATAACCTTCGGATCGAGTGCGCAGGCCCACTGAGAGTGGGGAGGGGGTTCGCAATATGTCGAAATTCTACGGTGCTGCGAGTGATTTGTGCCAGTGTAACATTGGATTGAGTGAAATGGGGACTGCCTATGTGGTGTCATTCGAAAGCTACCGATTTATGTTATAATTAATATAGAACAACAACAATTAAAATATAAAAGTGTACTTTAATCGTTCAAACTATAAATTGTTGAATATTCGCAATAAACAATCGTTCAAACTTCCTGCGTCTGCTTTATTCCTTCCACAATCCAACATCAGGTCCCAGTGTTCACGCCAAAACTACGGTTTATGTTCTCGGAAAAATCTACCATTTTTTAAAAATGTATAGCTATAATGCTGATAATTACTCACCTTCATCTGCAACCCTTGAAACGGTATTTTGACATTAATCCTGCAGATTTCCATGGTAGTTCTTAAAAAACACCATAAATTTCTGCAAGCTCAGACAGGTGGTTGACATAAGAAATAAATATGACCAGCTTAATGAGCGAAAAAAGTTAAGAGCTAAGAAATCTTGAGGATATTAAGTTATATATCTCTGCGAAATAAAGATTAAGTTTTATTTTTACCTGTTGAAAATAAGGAGCGAGACATTATATTTAAAAAAAGGTTTCGTTAATTTTTTTTACCAAGAAAATTGTGAAAAGTTTGGAAAAATGTTTAACAGATCTTACTTTTAAAGGAATAGTTATTGTTACTGAGAAAAGGGCTGTGCGAAAGTTTTTAAGAAATGCATTAACAAATTCATCTGAGTTTCTTTTCAAAAAGAATCACAAAAAGGGGAACGAATGCTTCATTTTTAAAAGAAATATAGATTACGCATTTCGACTTTGTTTTATTTCGGAATAGAAATAAGATACTTTCCTATTTTATGTAAACACATTGTCTTAATTTCGTAATAGAATGTATGGCATTTTTATTTGCGGTATAGAAGCAAGATAAGCTTTATAATAAAATAAGAAAATAGTTTTTTCTTGAAATAATTTTAATTATTTATGGGAATTCAGCGAAACTAAACTTAACGAACTCAAAATGTTTTGCTTTTTTTGTTGGGTAGTGTGCTTTAATTAATTAACTAATTTTTTGTCCAAAGGAACAGATTCGATGTCTATATTTATGGAATAAAGTGTCACTGTTCTATTATTTATTTCAAAGACAAATTGAAGATTGAAAACGAAAATAAACTGGTTTTAAATTTAAGGAATTTTTAACTAAGTTTACTAACGGCTGATCTCCCAAACTGCCCTCTAGCATATCCAAGTGGAATACATTCCCTAGTAAATACGGCTTAATTAAATGTTCCTTATCTCCCCTTAAATAGCCCTTAATGTAGTAAAAGTAAAATAAGTTTAAAAATTTATATTTTACACATACCACAGTAATGCTATCAAAAATTAAGATGCGAAATCATCAAGGAAACCTTAAGAACTGTAACAAGATTTCATGAAAATTTAAAGTAACTTTATTAGAATATTGACAAAACATTTAAAATAAAGTTTAGGTTGTGAACCCCAGGAAAAAATTATTAACAGAGGAAGGCGATCTAACCAATAATTTTCTCTACTTGATCTCATCGATTAGAAATGAACAGTTTGTCTGAATACATATTTTCAAGCCTACTGTACCTCTGCTGGTGCAGATTTGAGCAGACGCAATGTGCTTATAGGAAGTTTTGGAGCACTCTGTATTGTTACTTTTCTGTTTGAACACTCACGCTAACACCAAGGGCCGTGCTGTCAAACTCCGCTCTCTTCCAAATCCAGATGGCAGTTGTGGATATACATTCCAAGTGAACACTGTTTAACCCTCCTGGTGGTTGTCTCGACGAGGTATCTCGTCATTAGCAAAAACTGACCGGATCTTGATGGACGAGATGTCTCGTCATCAGAAGAAAACTGAGCAGCTCTTGATTTCGTCATGATAAAAAGATCGGCAATACCTTGACGCCATTAACAAAATTAGTCAGATCTTGATGAACGGATTGATCTTGATGATTTCTCATCGGAATCACTTGGAATGTCAATCTTGTGTTCCCTACTTAAAGTTTTCACAGGATGTTTTCAAACACCCTGTATTGTTACTTTTCTGTTCGATCCATCCCGGATACCATGATTTCATTCAATAATGAGACTTTAACTAAGCAACAGCCATATTGCCTAACTCCCCTCTAGCACTTACATATGGCATTCAAGGATATACATTCCTAAGTGAATAAGAATCAATACTGTGTTCCCTACTTTCCCCTTAAGTTTGCACAGGAAGATTAGGAACAACTTCATTTGACAGTGAGACCTTAACTAACCAACAGCCACGTTGCCGAACTCCACTCTAGCCCATACAGATGGCATTTACGGACATGTGAATATGGTTTAATCTAGTGTTCCCTATCTTCCCTTAAAGTTTGCACAGGAAGTTTAGAAGTATTGCAACTTTTCTGTTTGAATCCTCACAGGTATCATGACTTCATTTTTTCAAAAAGAGGCCTTAACCCTCCAAATGTTTCAACGAGGTATCGTGTCCTGGTCAGTTTTGTAAAGACGAGATTTATCGCCGAGACAAAACTGCCATATTACACAAAAGGTGAGTGATGATCCAAGTAGGGAAAAGTGTCTCTTGCCCAGAACTGTTGACAGTTTTTTAGTACCCTAACTGCCCAGCCTACCCAATGGGTGTAAGGCTACACTAGAGGCTGTCGGGATGACATTCGTCAGACCTCATAAGGTCCTTTGCCTAGTTGGACAATCAAAATACAATAGATTCATACCAAACAAATATAAGTAAAGAACAAAAGTAATGTTATACAGACACTGAATCCCGTAGGACAACTTAACTGCTTAGAGACTGTTATTGACAATTTGGAACAGGTTTTTGTACCAGAGACTGGCCACTACAGGGCAGTTTTTTTATGCGAAAATAAACCACCAAGAGGGTTAACTAATGGCCATACTGCCGAACTCCCCTCTAGCGCATCCAGATGGCTTCTGCAGACACATTCCAAAGTGAATAGGTTTTTATTCTGTCTTCCTACCTTCCCTTACAGTTTGCACAGAAAGATGTCTGGTTGATTTGGGGTTTTATGGCGCCAGGGCCATATTTGGCCAAGCTGCGTCAATCACAGGACAGACAACACAATGAGGGATGGAATAAAGCGAAAGGGCAGGCGAGGGTAACAATGAAAGGAAGAAAAGATCATTCGGTTACCTAGGGGTTGTAATGCCCGTACACACCTGTAAAAACGCTTTCAACGCATGTTGGTCCTCTTCTAATCCATATATATAGATTAACAGAGTGACGCTTCTTCATGGATACTTTAAGTAAATTAGTATATTTACAGATCATCTGCACTATACCAGTGAAAGGACGCTCGCACGTCCGTCCTCCTCTGTCTCATCTGGTCCAGTTCCCCTTCCCCTTTAGAGTTCTACCTTTCTTTCTCCTAGCCCGGATGACCGTTCAAGGACACCACTGCCAACGTCCATCGGGGATCCAACGGTTCCTTCCGACCTAGGTTCCTTAGTGTGTTGACCGGAGACCCTCACAAGACCTATAGAATTGGGCATTCCGGCCAACCGCTTAACCGTGCCGGAACGAGGTTCCGAAGTTGCAGGCCGTTATCACATCTGAAAAAGGGTATGCCCCCATTTGTCCACAGATAGGACAAAGGTTCCGACGCGATTCCTGTTTGACGCTGACCCGCCCAGGTGACTCTTGCCTGGATAAACGAGCGACATAAACCCGACATCTGGAAGAGAGGACCCGTCATGCCCAGCACCTTCGCAGGCGAGAAGTTGGCCAGACAGGCGCCAGAGAGTGAATAGAGACGAGACGCCGAAAGACCTCAAATGAACAAGGCTTGGCACGACCCCAGGCATAGCCAAGCTGTGGAGGTGGATAGGAAATCATCCCTTGGGGACTCGCATCCCGAACTCTTGACCAAGCTGGTCAGATCGTCCGAACGTCCGATCCGATGCGTGAGCAGAGCCTCGTCCATATGCGAACTTTATCGTTACTGGCAGATAGGCAGAATCATCTGTGGCCTGTACCTTCGGAGGATTCGTATCACTGTTTCTTACCAGATTGAGACCCTCCCGTTCAGATTAGAACAACCCCGTTCTAGAAGTAACTCATTCCATTTTGGAGAACTTCAGCCACAAAGACAAGAAACCCTGTTGTGTCCTACTGCAGAGTGAACCAGAC
Source organism: Meta bourneti (assembly GCA_933210815.1). Classification (NCBI taxonomy): domain Eukaryota; kingdom Metazoa; phylum Arthropoda; class Arachnida; order Araneae; family Tetragnathidae; genus Meta; species Meta bourneti. The sequence goes on from OW119929.1 coordinate 21,390,564, forward strand.
TCGTCTGTGTCTCCAGCGTAGCCTAAGACTGTTTAATCGGCGACATTCTTGTGTAATTAACAATCATTTTTAATCGGAAATAAATATCTTCTAAAGAGTTCGATTCTGTGCGTCTGTCATCAGTACAATTCGCCACCTCCCCTTACAGTTCTACCTTTTCTTTCTCCTAGCCCGGATGATCGTTCAAGGAGATCTCCGCCAACGTCGCACAGGGATCCAATGATTCCTTCCGGTCTACGTTCCTCCTCCGTGTGTTGGCCGGATAACCTCACAAGACCTATAGAAGATATAACAGCTCCATCCAACATCTATCTAACTGGCGCAGTGTGGGAGATAGAACTGGCATAGCGATTCTTAACAAACAAGCATGTCTTATAATTCTGTGAGGTGCACCTACAGTGGATCTCTTCACACGTGGACCTCATGGGAAACGAAGTAGTGGATAATTTGGCGAAGGAGAGTATCGATGAACCATTGTCTGATACCCACTCATTGACGTTTCTTGAGTTTTACTCTATTAGAAAAATTCTTGATAAGAAGGCATGAATTGCTCGCACGGTACACTTTTGGTATCGTAGGGATAGCTCCGGAAGATCTCTTGCTCTCAATTGCGACAGACATATTCAGACTGCGGTCTCCCGCTTTTTCAGTGGCCATCTGAGGAGTCTCATATTTTGTTGTGGTCGCAAGCTTCATCCTGCTTGCCTTAAATGCCAGTCTGACCAGGCCTCTCCAGCACACACTATCAAGTGCCTGGAATTGCCCCGAGACGACTTGTTTTCTGGTGTATGACTTCGTGCGGGTGAATGGACTTGTGGATTTGGTCTAGCTGGAGCTAGACGTGGAGATAAGCAACAACATAGAAGGTATGCCTCTGAGGCCTTCAGATAAGGAGGAACAATTTAGGTAGTCCCTGTATTGTTACTTTTCTATTCCAAATCCCAGCTTTATTTGAAACGAAACGGCTGAAACCAGAACCAGTCGCATCTATGGGGAAACAATTAATCGAAGTGGCTGAGAGTCGATCCCTCTCGTCTCAAAGCGAAACCCATTATTCAGAGACTAACGTCACCTCTGACGAATACCTGCGAAGCGAAATCCGATGCGATCGCGGGAGTTAACATTTTGCCGGGAGATTGTTTAAAATGTCACCCAGAAACGCAAAACAAAGAATCTGAGCCGAAATTGGGTGTCCCTAGCGAACGGAAAGAGAAGCGACTGCCAATAAAAGTTAACGGTATTATCTCTTCGGCTGTCGTTCTAATCTTGGGTTGCTGTTGGAGGGGAACTGCACCGGGAGTAGAGAGAATGATTAACTTGGTGATCGTAAATAAACGTGCCACTTAGAGGTTATTAAAAGGCGTTTTGTTTTTTGCGTTTACTCCCTGTGCGCTGCGAGATTCCGAGTGGTGTACTATTGCCATTACCCCACACAACACTTAATGAAGAACTAACCACATTTATTGCTTGAAAGAATCCATGGATTGTTTCAACTTTTAGAAATACTCTATTCTTCGTTCACTTAGAATGGAATCCTTTGGAACGATTTCGGTCCTTTCCTTAGAATGGAATCCTTTGGAAAGATTTCGGTCCTTTCCTTAGAATAGAATCTTTTGGAAAGATTGTATTGCTCATTCCCTTAGAATAAAATCCTTTGCATATTTTCTATTGTTCATTTCCTTAGAATAGAATTCTTTGGAATTATTATATTGGACTTTTCCTTAGAATCGACTTGTTTGGAAAGATTTCATTGGCTTATTCTGAAGAATAGAATCATTTGGAAAGATGCTATTGCTCATTTTCGTAGAATAGAATCCTTTGGAATAATTCTATTGGACTTTTCCTTAGAATATAATCGTTTGGGAAGATTTAACTGGCCCATTCTGAAGATGCTATTGCTCGTTTCCTTAGAATAGAATGTTTTGGAAAGATTCAGTCCTTTCGTTAGAATAGAATCTTTTGGAAAGATTCAGTCCTTTCCTTAGAATAGAATCTTTTGGAAAGATTCAGTCCTTTCCTTAGAATAGAATCTTTTGGAAAGATTGTATTGCTCATTTCCTTAGAATATAATGCTTTGAAATGATTCTATTGGTCTTTTACTTATAATAGAATCGTTTGGGAATATTTAACTGGCCCATTCTGAAGAATAGAATCCTTTGGAAAGTTGCTATTGCTTAGTTCCTTAGAATAGAATCCTTTGGAAAGTTGCTATTGCTTAGTTCCTTAGAATAGAATCCTTTGGAAAGTTGCTATTGCTTAGTTCCTTAGAATAGAATCCTTTCGAAAGATTCTTTAGACTTTAAAAAATCATTCCATTTTTGATTTCTCCTGATTTAATTCTACAATAATAGAGTTCCCTATATTTGATAGTTTGATAATTTCTTTATCTCTTCATGACCACCACATGATTCATTCCGATCGAATACTAGAAATTGTATTCTGTTTGGCACACAGCATATTTTGCAACATTAATCAATCCAAAATATTAAGAAACCACCGATAACGAAATCCACAGAAAACTAGAAAGAACAGTCGTTGGTATAATGCGTTTCCTCAGAAATAAAATCCTGCGACTACTTCCTTTTTATGGATCTTTCCCACGTGGCTTCATGTCTGTAGTAAACACGGGGATCGTATTCCAGGGATACCCATGCCATCTTTTCCAGCTTCCATCCCAGTACTCTGTACCCCAATCCCTCTTTTCTCCTTTCACAACAGTTTCCACTTGACGTTGTCTCATGTTTGCCTAAAAAAATGGCGCATAAAACCACAAAGGAAACGACCTTTCTTGTAGATTATTATACTAAATGGATAAAGTTATGGTAGGTAGATATTTAATTAACTCCCAGCTGGCGCGACACAACGGGCTATTGGCGCCAGTCAGGGATCAATCCCGAGGGGAAAACCCGAGGACAACACCACGCAATTTTGAACCACGGTCAGATGACGAGGTCACATCTGAGCTGGCACCAAACTTCCAAACCTCGCCAACGTGAGGACAATTGAGGCCACGACGGATCAAACCTGCACCAGCACCCTTTGTGTACGAAGGCCTTTGGCTAGACCGAGTTTCGAATTCGCAACTCTCCGATTACATATCCGCGGCCCTACCAACTGGGCTACCCTTCAATATTACAGAATTCGCCGAATATTAACTGCTATACTTTCAATCGGCAATTGTTTTTTTATAACTGACCAAATAAAGAATGCTTTAAGTAAGGTCTGGAAGGTAGGTACTTAAATAAAGTCGACCTGGAGCAACAAAATGGGCCATTCGCGACCAATCTATAAGGGTAGGTATTTTAATTAACGTCGCACTGGAGCAACACAACGGGCTATTGGTGACGGTCCGTGATTAATCCCAAAGGGAAAGATAGAGAACAACACCAAGTAATTTTGAACCACGGTCAGATGACGAGGTCACACCTGAGCTGGCATCCCACTCTCCAAACTTCCACACCAAGCGAACGTGAGAACATTTGAGGCCACGACACGTCTAACGTGCCTTTCTTTTACACGACGATCTTTGGATTCAAACTCGCAATCCTCCGTTTGCTAATCCACTACTCTTCCAACCTGGCTCTGAATGAAGTTATGAAGCCATGAGCTATTTTCCCTAATTACGCGTTACCATTTCCACTCCTTCATTTTAGCAGCTCCTAAAACTCATATAGGTATCCAGATATACTCGGCATTCGGATATCCATCCACACACCAACGGAGTTTGAACGTGTAGTATGCCACTTAAGTACAATTTATCTAATTCAATACTGAACCGAGTGAATTCAAAGTGGAGTCGAACTTACAAGTGTGATGTTTCAAAATTGATCCAGGCTCAGAAACGTTATTAATCCTTCAAACTCGCACTCCTATTCGCAGCACTTAAGATCCTCCTTGGAAAGGATCAAGTTTTAAGAAACCGTTTTGGGTGACTGCCAACGCTTTCGTGTCTGGATTTAAAGAGATTTAATTCCCATAAAGAAGGCCTCTGCGTGTGACATGAATATTTCAGAGGGAAGTGCGATTCAAATTTAAATCCGAGATCCTGTAAAGAGAACGCGCACTTATTGGTAGTTTTAAGAGCTGAACTTTTAAGCTGTCTTATCTTTTATTTTCCATGTAGAAAAAGCTGTTTTCAAATGAATAAGCCATTCGCAATATGCTTATACTGGAAGACTTTTTCTGTCCAATTCAATGTGGAAATGCGCTTCTCTGTCTAATGAGTCGGTCGATTTTATACTTTGGATTTCGGAAGGGAAAATCATTTTCCGCATTTTTAAGTAGTTATCTTGAGATGGGTTTGGGCCACGGTAGTCCAGTTGGTGGAGTATCGCTAGTTTTTAATTAACGTCGCACTGGAGCAATACAACGGGTTGTTGGCGACGAAAACGTTGGAGAAAAACAGGACACTACCACGTAATTTGGAACCTCGGTCAGATGACGAGGTCTGAGCACCTGAGCTGCCACCTCACTCTCCAAACTTCCACGCCAACCAACTCAAGGACGTTTGAGACCACAACAGATTTAACGTGCACCAACCCCCTTTGTACACTACGGTCTTTGGTTGGATTCGAACTGGTAACCCGTTGCTAATCCATTACTCTTCCAACTGGGCTATCGCTGCCCTGGTGGATTAGCTGATTAGCAATCGGACGCTTGCGAGTTCGAATCGCGATCCAACTAGACTGTCGTGTATGTGGGGGCTGGTGCAAGTTAAGTCTTTCTTGGCCTGAAATTTCCTTACATTGAAGTGGTGTGGTAGTATGGAGAGTGAAGTGCCAGCTCCGGTTTTTTAGCTTGCGTGTTTCGGCAACCAGTGTTTGCAACCCGACATTGGAAATTTAAAGGGATATTTGAAGATGTAATTGTCTAATGTCAATGAAATAACATTGATAGCTGCACTCTAGATTATTGACTTGCATATATATGCTCCAAAATATACATGATAATACAATTAATTTAACTGAACTATTAGCAATACTATCAAGGCAAAAATCAGCAGCTTGCGAGTTTGAAACTCGTTCCAACCAACCATCGAGTAATTGGGAACTAGTGCGCGTTAAAACTGTCATGGACTTAAATGTCCTCACGTTAGCGTGGTGCGAAAGTTTGAAACTTGGTTGCCACGTCGTCTGGCCGTGGTTGAAAATTACGAGGTGCTCTTCGTCGTTTCCCTTCAGGATTGATCCCGGACCGTCGCAAATCTCCCGTTGTGTTGCTCCAACGCGAAGTCAATGCAACTACCACCACCACCAAGGCAAAAAACAGGGTTTGTGTCCAATGTTTGTGAAAATCGATACAAGAGACAAAATACCAAAGACTCAAAGAAGGTACATTTTTCTGAACAATACAAATTACGTTATCAATGGACAAAGAACGGCGAAGTAGAAGACAAATTTTCCGCATTCGGTTTTGTATCGTGTTCTTTAATCTAGCGCATTGTTTCTGAGGCAGGGAAACAGCAGGCTTTGTGGAAGTGAAGGTAATCAATACTCTAGACTAATGTGTTTTGCTTTTGGGTTCCGAATTCAAAACAATGTGAAACGGAATATTTAACTACCTTTGTTGCCTTTGAAGGGGTATTTTTTGTAAGATTAGCGTGATTACGAATCGCGGTTGTTTCCTCATTTTTTTTACCTTAAGGTACCAGTTAAGAACTTTATTTCTTTCTTATAATGGCATTTCAAGCAAAGAAGTGAAAAATGTATTAGATGATTGGGATTTGGCATGACGATTTTATTCATTCTTTTCATTTTACGTTTGATACTAATTTGAGTCCACTTCGGATGCAACATTGAAAATTCTTAACACGGTAAAAAACAGTACTCGCATTTCACACGCAAATCGCAAATTCGTAACAGTATTTACGTTTAAATTATATATTACTAGCTGAATTACCCGGTGTTGCTCGGGTTGAAATGATTAAATGTTGCTTGAAAAGTGAATTAGAATAATCACTTTTCTTTCACAGAAAAATGCAATCATTTAAATTGTACGGAAAATACGTTTTAACTTTTTCATAGCTTCTACTATATACTTCGGACGCAAATATATGCATTTAATTCCTGAATATATTGCAATATGTAAAAGATTGAGACATAAATACGAACAGAAACGAAATACCGACGAAAAAATGCAGAATTCTAAAAAACGAAAGATGCTCAAAGTGCAGTTTCAACTGCTTCTGTTTAAATACTTTCGCAATCAAATCGTGGCGCTTACTGGGTAATTGACCATTGGTAAGAACCTCCTTGATCTCCGCTCAAGTTGGATTGCAGGTGAAGGTGATAAATAAGTCTGGTCTTCCGTACGACCTCACGTACGTTTTAGCATCTTGCATGTATTCCTGCATGTGTATGGGACTGCCTGTAAATGTAGCTGGTAATATGACTAACGCACCGAGGTTTTCAACGTTCCCGTCATTTGCCACAGCATCACTCAGGTGAATATATTCGTCAACTCTCAGTTTACGTTGATTTAGGCGAATGTAAAGGAGACGCTCACTCTCGACTTTTACGTACACATCGACGATGAACTGATGAAACAATTATCTGCAGTTCAGTAAGTGGTTCTGCTCAGTATCTCGAACCATTAATCTGTACGCATAGAAATCCATCGCTGAAACTTTCTTGCTGGTTGTTTCACCTGTTCTTGGGTTGATCTGCCTCAGATTAAAATGATATCCATCTTCACCATGGGGGAATATCACTGGGTACTACAGAGCATCATAAGAACGATGTGTTTCCGAAATGCGCTGCAATGATTCCTCTCGTCTTTGAATAACGATATCCCGTTGATGAAACTCATCGCCTGATATAACCACCGCGACTTCATCTGCTTTTGAGGAGAGTTAAAGCGCCGCTCGTGTTCGATTGCTGGTCTTCGGTCTGCTCTTATGACTACTTTATATTCATCTGTTGGCATACGTTCCATGCTGTTTCAAACGTTTTAATAAGATTATTGTGCTCATGAAACATTCTCTGTAAGTTTAACACAATCTGACGTCTTGTTCCCGAGATGTAGGTGCACCTCTGATCAGTTTCCATTTGTTCGTTTTGAATAAAATATAATTGTAGAAATTTTGGTGGTTGATCTGACAGCGGAAGCAACGATCCCGCTCTATGGTAAATCTGCCCTTGCACCTTGAATGTCGACGGAAATCCGGGCTGTCTAACAACTGATGTAGCACCGAATGATGTCATTTGGAAACATGAGTTGTATTTTCTGATGTTACTAAGCAAATGCTTCGACTCTGACGTGTCCTAATGTGTAAGTCAAAAGTTCTTGCGGTGGTGGTTCCAGTTGGCAGAGTTTAACTTTTCCATTTTTGCAGCAAATACCAGTAGACTCTGATTTAAACTTTTTGGCCTGACAGTAACTACAAACCATTTCCATTTTCCCGATGGTAACACTTGCATGCAGCGAGTAGTCTTTATGTGAATTGTAGTGGAATCCTTCCAATGCTAAGCTAAAATGGTGCGCAGTCCGTGATCGATTGGCTCTATCTCTCTTATCCTGAAGTCGGGCCTCACGCTGCTGTGCCGTTTCTGTTGATCTAAATGCAGTAGCTCTCTCTCGCAATCGCAAGTCTTCTATTCCTCTCCTCGGAAGTTTCTTGACTACGCTCATCTTTCATCATCTTAGCCGTTGACTGCACTTGGCCGATCGCCTTCCGCTTCCTTGGAGGCATTGCTACAGCAAAGGAATCTGTAAAAGAATACAAAAAACCCTATCTCATAAAATAAACAAAAGGCACACTCTCAGTGAGCAATGAAATCTATTATAGAATACAATAAAAAGCTAAATTAACGAAAAAAAACAAATTTAAAATTATGAAGTACTTACATCAGTTTAGAAATATAAATCCAAAATGTACACTATCACTGTCAAATAAAGTAGGAAATACTTATACAATCAACTAAAAGAGCAAAATAAAACTGCCAGATTCACTGAAAGATGATAAACTGCAAGACTTACCGAGTTAACTTCCTTTAAATACGACCAGCTAAGAATCGAGTGGGTGCTGGATTGTTCTCCATCATGAGTCCATGGATGTTTCCGTTTCACCAACTTTCTAGAAAGTTCTACAAAGTTTTATAAAAAAGTAAACATTAATTCTAGTGCTGTCAGATACTGAGTAGCAAAATTACGCTTTTATGATCAATGAGTTTTTCGTTTGTGCTTTTCGGAATAACGGTACTTGGGTTAGAAATAAATGTAAGTGGTGTAGACAAATTAAACTGAACAGATAAAATTTTTTCAAAAAGCAGAAGGTCGATTTTACAGAATTTTTAAGAAATCACTGCTTTTCAATGGAGGATTCACATGTTTCTATTCCGGACATTTTAAAATAAGTTACACGCCCTACCTAAAAAGCTTAGGAAACAATTCTACAAATCATTACGTATTCAATAAATTATTTAAGGAAAGTTGGTCGAAATATAGAACAACTTTCCTTGAAAATCATCCTTGAACTCCTGAATATCTTTCCTTGAATTTCCTTGCAAAAATAAATATTTTAAAATATTCTTTCTTCATCAATAAAATATCTACAATTTATTTACATCATGGGAAGAACTAAAAAGTCAGTTCAAACATAAGTATTGTAATTTAATTTGTTTCGGAAAAAATTGTTTTTCGATCAACACTGGTAAAGCAACCATAGCTGCCTAAAGCAATCAATCTATGCTCAATGTTATTTCTATGGCGATTTCGAATAGTTTTTTTGCCCCTAGGGCCAATAGAAATTGGGTTAAGAGTTAGCCTATGCTGACCGCAGTGTTCTAAAGTATAAGTGTACCAAATTTGGTGTGGATTGGTCAAACGGTGTAGATTTGTATAAAAAATATATACATACACGTCCTATTATATATATATATATATATATATATGTCGCATTAACCCTCCATTCGTCCACCTCGAAAATTTGAACCAAGTCAGATAACGACGTCAACACCTGAGCTGACACCAAGTGTCGCCAACGAGAGCATTTGAGGACATTTAAGGCCACGACAGATTTAACGTGAACCAGCCCCCCGCATACACGACCGCCTTTGGTTGGTTGATGGAAGAGATATCTCGTCATTAGAAGAGAAATGACCAGCTCTTGATCACGTCATCATAAAACAATTGGCAATATCTCGCATTAGTAGAAGTAGTCAAATCTTGATGGACTATATACCTTGTCGAAACCCCTCGGAGTGTTACAAATTTTGTCCATTTACTATATAAGTAACTAGCTGAATTACCCGGCGTTGCTCGGGTTGAAATGGTTAAATGTTGCTTGAAAAGTGAATTCGAATAATCACTTTTCTTTCACAGAAAAATGCAATCATTTAAGTTGTACGGAAAATACGTTTTAACTTTTTCATAACTTCTACTATATACTTCGGACGCAAATATATGCATTTAATTCCCGAATATATTGCAATATCTAAAAGATTAAGACATAAATACGAACAGAAACGAAATTCCGACGAAAAAATGCAGAATTCTAAAAAACGAATGATGCGCAGTGTCGAATTTCGACTGCCTGAGTGTATTCTGAAACAGAGCAATTCGAAAAAAGATATTTGAAAATATTGATAAAGACGATAATGAAATTTAGTAATGCTCAAATATGACTGCAACATTTCGCTGTGTTAACTCAAATAGACAAACACGGGATTCTAAATCAAATTTATAAAATAATAAAAATTAATTCTGGTTTCCCAAATCTAAAATAACAAAATTACGCTTTTATGATTAATGAGTTGAAGTTTTTCGTGTTTCATTACAAAATGTAAATTATGAATAATGAAATACTTTAAATATCCTTTTTTATCAATCAAATATTCATGTAAAAATATAAAATTCATATAGAAATAAAATAATAAACTTTAATTCAATAATGCACACTACACCTGTCAAATAAAGTAGGAAATACTTATACAATCAACTAAAAGTTAGATTTAGTAATGCTCAAACATGACCGCAACATAGCTTTGCCCGGGTATTTATCCCAATCTTCTATTGGACAGGAAAAGGAATGAAATCAATGTATAGTGTAAAATCAAAGTAATTATATTAACAGGTTTTTAAAAGTATAAGTGCAGTACACGCATTATAAAGTAAAATATTTTACAAATTCACTGCAATATAAATTTAATACAAAATTTGATTATACACAACATTTTTAGTTTCACCTCCGGGAGCAAGAATAAATAAATTCTTGGGTGAACCCACCCTCGAGCAACCAACATAAAGTTGTCCGTGGGAGAAACACGGCGATCTCAAATCCACTCCGCAGTAGTGGCGCTTCTGCCCCTGCGACTTGTTGATCGTGATCGAGAAAGCAAGTCTCACTGGAAACTGCAATCTCTTAAAGTCGAAAAGGAGATCCGTCGGAATGATTGGTATCCTTGGGATAAAAACTGTTGCACCCTCTCCCTTTCCTGTCAAGATAGTCGCTTCCATTACATTGCCCAGCAGTTTCTTGACACACAGCCTCGTGCCGTTGCAAAGTATTGGCGGGTCGAGGTTCCGCAGTAAAATAACCGGAGATCCCACTTTAAGTAAAAGACGATGTGGTGGCAATCCAGCCGGATCAAGCGAGTTCAGGAACTCTGGCGGGAAATTGACAACCTCATCGGCATCTACTACGGTATCGATGGACTTGTATTCAGTGACCACGCCTGGTAACATGACAAGTATTTGATTGTTTATGTCGTGGACGTCTTCATTTTTAGCAGAAAGAATGGTCCTCTCTCGCAACCAGTTCAAATCGTGATAGTTTTGGGAAACAGACGGATAGACTGCATCTATCAGCTCTGCGACGGACGACAGCAGATTACTAAAATCGGATGGGAATTTAATCTTGCCAGAAGACTCGACTGCCAATCTGCCTTCTCCGATCTCCAGGAGTTTGTCTGAGAAAATTTGAGCACTCTCATCCCCCAGATGTACTCTCATGTTTTGCTTCAAAGTTATCTTTCGCACATGTCTCCACAAAAAAGAATGTTTCAAACATGCATGGATCTCATCGGCCGGCGTCGACTTCGGGATGACGGGCAGAGTTTGACGAAAGTCTCCACAGAGGAGTACCAGAGCTCCTCCCATCAGGTTGTCGTTTCCTCTCAGATCTCTCAGAGTGACGTCGAGGGCCTCGAGAGCTTTCTTGTGAGCCATGGTGCATTCGTCCCACACGATTAATTTGCAAGTCTCGAGCACCTGCGCACGACCACTTGCCTTGCTTATGTTGCAGGTAGGATTTTCCTGCCTGGCGATGTCAAGTGGCAACTTAAGTGCAGAATGGGCAGTCCTCCCTCCTTCCATTAACGTCGCCGCAATTCCCGAAGAGGCGATGGCAAGAGCAACTTCTCCCCGAGTCCTGATTTCGGCCAGTATTATATTAATCAAGAATGTTTTCCCTGTGCCCCCAGAAGCATCAAGAAAAATGATACCACCTTGTTGTTTTGCTGCCTGATCCATGATAATTTGGTATGCGTTTTTCTGATCTCGATTCAGAAGTGGCTTCTTGTCCGCGACGTATGCACTCAGCTCTTCGACGTCGTAGTTCGTTTCTCGCACGTAATCCGCGCGAAGTACGTCTCGTCGATCTCTTACTGGTGCAGGCAGGCCCAATTGCAGTAATGTTTTATTTGTCATGGCCACACATTTGTCCTCAAGAATAACCAAAGCCTCGTTGAAAATGTCCGGACCAAACGCGATTTCTAATGTCGGGGTTTCCCTCCGGACTTTGGCGAGTATATCCTCACTCAGGGCCTCCTTATACTTTTCCCATAAAGTGTTTGGATTCGATGGACTGCATGTAGTCAATATTATAGCAAACAGGTTTCTGATTTGCTCTGGTAGGGAGATCAATTCGGCTTCTCGCAACGTGTCATCCCAGTGCTGGTCTCCTTCCAGCAAACCCAACTTCTGACAGGCCTCTTTAAATGTCTGGCATACTTCGTCGTTTACCGTTCTCATCTCTGCGAAAGATCTAGGTCCTCGTACCGAATGAAGAAGCATCCTAAGGAAATAGCATTCGGCGTTGTTGGGGTGAACAGTGTACACTCGACCCAAGGCGTCACTCGCGACTGCATCATGTCCAGGGACAGACTGGCCAACTTTTCTCCTACAGAAAATTTTCCTCGACGCATTCCACGTGTAATATCGAGGTATCTCAGGATACAACAAAGTCCTCGCAAAAGGATCCTGCTGACACAGTTGAAAGAATGCCGTCAAAGTCGTGTTTGGTGGCTGATCAATCACTCTAGGGGCGCTCTCTGTTGTGAAATAAACTCTCTGACCATTTTCTAAATGGACGCTGAGGTGAACAACAGTAGGGTGTCTTTCGTGAATCGAAAAACCCAGTATTCGCCAAACTGCCTCGTTACTGCTGAGGTATCTTCCCAATTGATACAACGTCACTTCATCGTTCGATCTCTCGTCGCTGATACCGAAAACAGCCATATCACTACCTTTGTTGACATACTTGCACACATATTTAATCGATTTCCCACTGTTGCAGTACTCCACGTTCATGTGTGCCCGAAACATTTTCGACAGCAGCGGCGAAAAGGGCACAACCCACCTATTGTCGATTTCTATTTCCGTGTTGCTGCGTATCGTTAGTTTCGCCGTGAACCCTCCATCTTCCGGAGCCCGCCGTCTGTACAGGGGATAGCCGTCATTTCCGGTTTGTGTCTCTTTAATCAATTTTCTAGGGTATTTCTTGGTACACTTTCCATCCTTCATACACGGAGAGATGGGATTGAGATTTCCACACGGTCCGTGGATCATGTTTTTCGTTACCACTGCAAAAAGTTCGGGATCTTGTTCCGGGTCTGGCAACTCGGCAGATATAACGTCATCGATTTGAGTGGGCTGAATTTTGTCCGCTAACCAGATCAAATTGTGCGAGTGTGGCAGCCCTCTTTTTTGCCATTCAATCGTATACATCCAGCATCTCGGCACTCCAAATACATGGCCCTTTGTTATAACGTCAATCAGTTTCAACTGCTTCTGTTTAAATACTCTCGCAATCAAGTCGTGGCGCTCACTGGGTAATTGACCATTGGTAAGAACCTCCTTGATCTCCGTCCAAGTGGGATTGCAGGTGAAGGTGATAAATAAGTCAGGTCTCCCGTACGTCCTCACGTACGTCATAGCATCTTGAGTGTATTCGTGCATGTGTATGGGACTGCCTGTAAATGTAGCTGGTAGGATGACTAAGGCACCGAGGTTTTCAACGTTCCCGTCATTTGCCGCAGCATCTCTCAGGTGAATATATTCGTCAACTCTCAGTTTACGTTGATTTAGACGAATGTAAAGGAGACGTTCACTCTCGACTTTAGCGTACATATCGACGATGAACTGATGAAACAATTGCCTGCAGTTCAATACGTGGTTCTGCTCAGTATCTCGAACCATTAATCTGTACGCATAGAAATCCATCGCTGAAACTTTCTTGCTGGTTGTTTCACCTGTTCTTGGGTTGATCTGCCTCAGATTAAATTGATATCCATCTTCACCATGGGGGAATATTACTGGGTACTGCAGAGCATCGTAAGATCGATGTGTTTCCGAAATACGCTGCAATGATTCACCTCGTCGTTGAATAACGATATCCCGTTGATGAAACTCATCTCCTGATATAACCACCGCGACTTCATCTGCTTGAGGAGAGTTAAAGCGCCGCTCGTGTTCGCCTGCTGGTCTTCGGTCTGCTCTTATGACTACTTTATATTCATCTGTTGGCATATGTTCCAATGCTGTTTCAAACGTTTTAATAAGATTATTGTGCTCATGAAACATCCTCTGTAAGTTTAACACAATCTGACGTCTTGTTCCCGAGATGTAGGCGCACCTCTGATCAGTTTCCATTTGTTCGTTTTGAATAAAATATAGTTGTAGAAATTTTGGTGGTTGATCTGGCAGCGGAAGCAACGATCCCGCTCTATGGTAAACCTGCCCTTGCACGTTGAATGTCGACGGAAATCCGGGCTGTCCAACAACTGATGTGGCGCCGAATGATGTCATTTGGAAACATGAGTTGTATTTTCTGATGTTACGTCAGAGTCGAAGCATTTTCTAAGTATCTCCTGATGTGTAAGTCAAAAGGTCTTGTGGTGGTGGTTCCAGTTGGCAAAGTTTAACTTTTCCATTTTTGCAGCAAATACCAGTAGACTCTGATTTAAACTTTTTGGCTTGACAGTAAGTACAAACCATTTCCATTTTCCCGATCGTAACACTTGCATGCATCGAGTAGTCTTTATGTGAATCGTAGTGAAATCCTTCCAATGCTAAGCTAAAATGGTTCGCAGTCCGTGATCGTTTGGCTCTCTCTCTTATCCTGTAGTCGGGCCTCTCGCTGCTGTGCCGTCTCTGTTGCTCTAGATGTAGTAGCTCTATCTCTCTTATCCCGTAGTCGGGCCTCACGCTGCTGTGCCGTCTCTGTTGCTCTAGATGTAGTAGCTCTATCTCTCTTATCCTGTAGTCGGGCCTCTCGCTGCTGTGCCGTCTCTGTTGCTCTAGATGTAGTAGCTCTATCTCTCTTATCCTCTAGTCGGGCCTCACGCTGCTGTGCCGTCTCTGTTGCTCTAGATGTAGTAGCTCTCTCTCTCGGAATCGCAAGTCTTCTATTCCTCTCCTCGGAAGTTTCTTGACTACGCTCATTTTTTATCATCTTAGCCGTTGACTGCACTTGGCCGATTGCCCTCCGCTTCCTTGGAGGCATTGCTACAGCAAAGAAATCTGTAAAAGAATACAAAAAGCTATTTCATAAAATAAGCAAAAGGCACACTCTCACAGAGCAGTGAAATCTGTCATTAAAGAGTTATTTCATAAAATAAGCAAAAGGCACACTCACTGAACAATGAAATCTATTATAGAATACAATAAAAAGCTAATATAAACTGAATGGTAAAACAAATTTAAAATTGTGAAGTACTTACATCAGTTTAGGAATATCAAACTTTTAACACAAATAAAAAAAAAATTAATGCCTTACTTAAAAGCTGTCAATCAAAACACTCAAACACAGAATTCTAAATCATGCTAAAAATAAACTTTTATTCTGGTGTAAAAAAAGCATTAATTCTGATCCCATTAAACTTATTTAAAAAATTAAGCAAAAGGCACACTCTCACTGAGCAATGAAATCTATTATAGAATACAATAAAAAGCTAAAATTAACGAAAAAACGAATTTAAAATTATGTAGTACTTCCGTTTAGAAATATAAATCCAAAATGTACACTATCACTGTCGAATAAAGTAGGAAACACTTATACAATCAAAAGAGCGAAATAAAACTGCCAGATTCACTGAAAGATGATAAACTGGAAGACTTACCGAGTTAGCTTCCTTTAAATACGACCAGCTAAGAATCGAGTGGGTGCTGGAATGTTCTCCACCATGAGTCCAATTAAGTTTCCGTTTCCCCAACTTTCTAGAAAGTTCTACAAAGTTTTATAAAAAAAGTAAACATTAATTCTGGTGCTGCCAGATACCGAGTAGCAAAATTACGCTTTTATGATCAATGAGTTTTTCGTTTGTGCTTTTCGGAATAACGGTGCTTGGTTTAGAAATAAATATAATCGGTGTAGACAAATTAAACTGAATAGATAAAAATTTTTCAAAAAGCAGAAGGTCGATTTTACAGAATTTTTCAGAAAGAAAATCACTGCTTTCAACGGAGGATTCACGTGTATCTATTCCGGACATTTTAAAATAAGTTACACGCCTTACCTAAAAAGCCTCGTGAAACAGAATTCTACAAATCATTACGTATTCAATAAATTATTTAAGTTGGTCGAAATATACACCAACTTTCCTTGAAAATAATCCTTGAACTCCTGAAAACCTTTCCTTGAATTTCCTTGCAAACATAAATATTTCAAAATATTCTTTCTTCAATAAAATATCTATAAAGCAACCATCGCTGCCTAAAGCAATCAATCTATGCTCAATGTTATTTCTATTGCGATTTCGAATAGTTTTTAGCCCCCCAGGGCCAATATAACGGGGGTTAAGAGTTAGCCTATGCTGACCGCAGTGTTCTAAATTATAAGTGTACCAAATTTGGTGTGGATTGGTCAAACGGTGTAGATTTGTATAGAAAATACACACACACATACACACACACACATCCTATTTTATATATATATAGATTTTTATTTGATGTATTCAGTGATTTGCAAGTGCGTTTTGAGCTGGTTTCAAAAGCACTTTTACAATTCGCGAGATTGATTTCTCTTCGCATTTTGTTGCGAGCAGATTAAATGCAGCTTTCATTGTAACTTTCGACTGCAGCATGTTCTCCGGAAGGAGAACTAATTGAATAAGGGACGCTGTGGGCAAATCGAAACATTAGGTGACAGTTCTGCAGATAAATGAGAGGGAAAAGCGAGATGGCTAAGTGCTTTCCTGTCACTCGATGTAGAACTCGGGAACTTAGTAGAGGGCTAGTTAAATGTGTTTACTCTCTTTACGAACAAACGTTGGATGACGAAATTAAATTTTATGTGGATTGAACAGAGCATTAAATTTGTTACTGTTACAAAATGCCTACGAGATCTCATTAATTTCAAAGCTATTTTTGAGGAGAACCCTACTACAGTGCAACTTGGATAAAACGAACGTCTCTAATTCGAAATCGTCGTTAATTCGAAGATTTCTCTTAGTCCCTTGAACTTCTCATTAAATCAATGTTAAAAAATCGTGGATAATTCGAAGTTCAACTTCCTTAATTCGAAGTTTAAGTATAGTACATGTAAAGTTAAGTAAGCTATAGTACATGTAATATGTACTGTGACGAATTAATCCAAACTTTTTTGGACATTAAAAAAATAACATTTATTTTTGCAGACAAAACATGGGTTGACAATGGAAGCACGAAACAAAATGCTTAATTTCATATTAAATTTTATCCGAATTGCTACGAATACGTCTCAACTAGACGGAGTCCGTGAGCTAACTGTTTTTTATCTTCACATGCGCAAGCGCAGTAGTGAAGGACTCTTAATAGGAAACTTCCGGTCTGCAGCCCGACATCTTGGGCGCTAAGATGTCACAGTACTGTAGCTTACGTAATGTAAATATTATTTTGTTTACATACATATAATGCTTAAGTATTTCATACCACGAACTTTCTGAATAAATATTTAGTTTTGCAGAATGATCTTTTCAAGCATTCAGTGGACCTGAAAGTTAAAAGATGTAACTTTTTTAATTCGAAGTTTTGGATAATTCGAATTTTTTTCGTGGTCCCTTCAGCTTCGAATTATCCAAGTTGCACTGTATTTTGAAGTTTGTAACTTTAAAATCTGTTTTATAGTTTCATGTCGAAGTAACAGCAGTGAATTTGAAGTTTAGATTTCTCCCAGATTAATTTCTGGAATAGTTTAAGCAATTTAACCCTCCAGGTGGTTGCCTCGACGAGTTATCTTGACGCTACAAAAAACTGACCAGATCTTGATCTCGTCATAAAAAAAATCGAAAAAACAGGGTTAGCATAAATGAATGACCGAATTTTAAACATTTATATTTTCAAAACTATTACACATAATATAATCAATGATACTTGAAAATAAAGAAAACATTCCAAGTTTTTTTTCAGTTACAAATGCTCGATGTGTGAACCTTTCGTAACACGACAAACATCTAATCTGTAATCAAGTTCGTTCCACACATTTTGTAGTTTTACACTGTCCACGGTTCTTAATGCAGCACTGATGCGTTCTTTAAGTTCATTGAGTGTTTTCGGTAATGGTGGGTTATAACAAGATCTTTGATGTAACCCCATAAAAAGAAATCACATGGCGTAAGATCAGGGGATCTCGGTGGCCATGTGAATAAGGGTCAATCGTTCTCACCCTCACGTCCAATCCAGCGTTGTGGAAGCTCCTCGAATTCTAAATGCACACTGCACAGAAATAACAGAAGAAACTCCTTGCATATTCTAATACACAAAAACTTTTCTCTGTCATTGTCGCCATTTTCAATTTTAATCATCGCGTTTTAGGGGAGTGCTGCCATCTATTGAGAGATATTGAAAAAACTCGGAATTTTTATTTTTATTTTTCATGTATTACTGATTACATTATGTGTTATAGTTTTAAAAATATATATGGTTTAAAATCCGGTCATTCATTTACGCTAACCCTGTATATTGGTGACGTGGTATCGAGGCATTAGCAAAATTGATCAGACATTGATGGACGAAGTATCTCGTGGAAACCACTTTGAGGGTTAAAATATAATACAGAGGCTGTTCGGACATTTTTTTGAACGATTTTAATGAACTGAAGATAAATTTTTTACATGAAATTTTTGTGTTTTAAATGTTCCATTTGATAGCCCTTATTGTTAACTATCTTTCTACACCATAATTTCCATTATAATAGACTTTTGTAGTATCGACAGTGGTATTTTGTCCCATACTTGCTCCACAGTTTTCCAGTCCTTCAATGGTTTTCGGTCAACGTTTCGATAATTCCCTTTTTAAAAGTCCAAAAGTACAAAAAGTCCATGGGTGAAACATCTGGAGATTTAGCAGGAATATCAGTAAAGGGTATTGACTTGATACTAGTTTCTTGTTCCATTTTTTTCCAAAATTTAATAGTCGATTTAGATGTGTGGCTGCTTGCTTCACCCTGATGCAGTTCTACTGATTGTTGGCACTGTGGGGAAAGATATGGTATTTCTTTTTTGGACATTGGGGATAAAGTAGGGTCTTGATAATATGTGGGAGTTGATTTTTACATTTTCTCCTCTTTTTACTTTTAATTTTCCATTATATGCAAAACCGGCAACAATCATAAATCTCTTAGAGGAAGTTCTCACGTTCACTTTGTTATAGTCTTTTGACTTGGCGGATTCTCTTTTAAAATTAAAGATCTTACCTCACAAATATTCTCAGAAATGTTTTCTTTTTTGGATACTTTTTTGGAAGTATTTTTCCACTTTTGCGTTTTTTTTCCTTTCTCATTAATAATATTACTGCTCGTACCTTTAGATATCGAAAAACCATGATTTTTACAGCGTTTTTGAATAATTGAATAAGCATAATTCTCTTTGGAAAGACAGGAAACAGTCTTCCATCCATTGCTTATTTAAAAGCGCCATTTTGAAAGTAAACAAAATACTGAGTTAGCAGACGATAAGTAATACTTTAACTATTTAACTACTGCGAAAATAAAATTCTTTCGTAGCATAGAATTTTTTTACAGCTCATCAAAATCGTTCAAAAAATGTCCAAACAGCCTCTGTATACATAGTAGAAACATACTCCTTTATTTAGAAATGGAACTTGAAAGTATGTTTAAAAGTTTCATCTCTAAGTAATGACTTTGAAATGAAGGTTAGAGTGTTATTTGTTTCAGATTACATCTGAAACTTTCCAAAGCAACTTAAAAGATAGTACGCAAAGAAACCTTTTTATTTGGACATTAAAGTTTTGTCTTAAAAACAAACTGCTGTTAATATTTTATTTTCATTATTTCTGTACACACTTTAATATGACCCTCTTATATTCAAAAAAGTTTGTGAATTCTGTTGTTTCATCAAAAATATATATTAACAATCCTTTAAATCAATTTTCATTTTTCTCTCTTTAACTTCAAAGAAATTGACTCAAATAAACAAAGAAGTAAACCCTTTAAAAAGTTTAAAACAGGGAAGCGAAGTTGCGTTTAAAAACATTTCCTTAATAGCTCAAAATAAACACTCATTGTGTGTGTGTAAAGTTTTAGATAACCATTCAAGCAAGGCACAATGTTCAGACAAAACGTGAATCTTAAAGTTAAAATACTGTACTATGGAAATCACTCTCACAAACACATGACAAAATAAACTTGTTTTCTATAAAAACCGGTGACTATATCTCACGTTCTCATTAAACCTTTGAGTGAGCGCGTGATTGGCATAACCCCAGGGAAATCATCCTCACTTGTTGACATTCTGTTCCGCATCCATGTAGACAACCCGTTCACGTCTGCTATTGTTCAGATGTGGCATAAAAGGCTTAGAAGTCGGTGATTCGAAAGTTAAACCAGTGCCCATCGGGAATAATGTTGTTGCGTATCTGAAAATAAGCATACTTTTCTAAGAAGTTGAGAATATTTTAAGGATAACAGATACAAAATAAAATTAAAACATGATTGACAATAATTGATTGGGCATAAAGTATCAGAAGAACACCTGTAATTCAGGAAGTGATCAAGCGCAAGGGTGACGAGAGAGAGTGGAACGAGTCTGATCTCAAGGAGTGAGACGGTGGAGAACCTTGAAGAAGGTGGCATAGGCCACACACGATGAACTTGCGATGTAATGATCTCCTGTAAATAGTTTCCCAACTATCAAATGCAATGAAACATTTAATAGTAAAGAACGTCTCATTCTTTTACCAACAAATAAGAGTAGCAACCACACCATAATGGGCTAACTTTTGTTTCGATGATTCCTAGCATATTTTTGTTTCTCCTAATTTTTTTCTGGTAATAAACTTCTTATACAGGGTGAGTCTAAACTAATAATACAGACTTCAGGGGGTGATAGAACACAACGAAACAAACACTTTTCATCATAGAATGTATGGTCGCTAGAGGACGCTTTCCATTTCGGCACAAACACACGGTCCGACGCAAGTTGGAAAGGATAAGAGGCATGAAACATGGAAACAAGGCTTTAATGTCAAATAAACATCAATAACGGCTTGACAAAACGAAATAATACAATTAGATTTGCATAAATTAAAGGTAAGTATAAGGAACAACGGGTAAGAAAGAAATGGCATGTACAAAACATGAGAAACTTTTCACATGAAAATGAAACGACATGTACAAACATCAGTTGGTAAGTACAACGCAAATGCACAATTACAGAAGCTGTTCAAAATGTCGACCACCACACCTGATGCATTCCTCGCATCGCCGACGTAATGCTTTTATACAAGCGTTTGACTGCGCTCTCTAGCGGCCAACCGCTGCACTTGCGACCCTACATTCAATGGGGGAAAGTGTTTGTTTCGTTGTGTTCTATCACCCCCTGAAGTTTGTGTATTATTAGTTTAGACTCTTTGTTTAGTATTTTAACTATAGGGGTGAGTCACGGGCCTTGGGGCAATGACATAAAAATGCTGAAAGCTGATTTATTGAAGTAATATAACGTCGTTATAAATATGAATTAGGAAATTAGGAATAGCCAGTCTGGTCTCCGAACAACAACATCTATGCTTGAACCGGGATTCGATCCTTAAGCTGTTGAACCAAGGGCCGAGCGCGATTTAGTTAGTTTCATGTAAATACCTTACAATATTTTAGTGTCTTAAAGATCTATGTTCTGTTCTATATTCACATTACAAAGTTTTATCTCATCTATTGATGCATTTTGGGTGTAGCAATACCATTCGTTAAGACTCAAAAATGAAAACGCTTTCCTATTATTTTGGAAACAAGCATTTACTGTATATATTTATAAAAAATAATAGGGAATGGGAGAAATAATAGAACTAAAGCAAACATTATTGGAAATAATAGGGAAAAGACGTACATTCGTTTCCTGCTGTGTTTATTTCAGAATTTTAAACAATCTCCATTCTTTTTTCGTATCTGATATTCAAAACATTTGAAAACCTAAAGGAGACTTCTATCCCTGGAGCTTGTTTTCCATAACTCCTCAGAGAAAGTTGCTTCTTTTCAAAATGCAAATTGACCACTTCTGGAAGAGAACAATGTCTGCAATATCAACCTGTTTTGCATAAGAAAGTTTTAGCCATGCGCGAAATTTACAACGTATACCAGAAAATTCTATTCTCTCTTTTTCTCTTTCCGTTGTTGCGAAAGCTCTACCGCATTTAACCTCCTCGAAATGTGTTGAAAAGAATCTGCATACTTTTGACAGAAAAGAAGCCTTCAGGCGAGCTATGCTTACAGTTATTATTGGATATACCTTATACCAGTGTTCCCCAAAACCTTACAGTGCCGCGGTAGCAAGGTTGGAAGTGTATAACGGATTAACGACGGGAGGGTTGAGAGTTTTAATCTAACAAAAGACCATCGTGTTCAAAGGGGGCTGTTAAATCTGTCGTTGCCTCAAATGTTGGCGTGGTGTGGAAATTGCGAAAATGGGGTGCCACCTCAGGTGTGACCTCTTTATCTGACCGTGATTCAAAATTACGCGATGTCCTCGGATCTTTTCCTTCGGGTTTGATCCCGGACCTTTGCCAATAGCCCGTTGTGTTGCTTCAGTGCGACGTTAATTAAATACCTACCTCTACCTGACCAAAACCTTACCCAAGATGGAACCCTTCACCATATCCGGAAATTTTAACTCAACACCTTGGTTATTTTGTAGGGCAGGTAGATATAAAAATTAATTTAAATAAATAAACCTATCTAAGGGTGGAGAAAAATAAACGTTTATCCTTAAATGTTAATTATTTAAAACAACACGCAAAAAATTGTAAAATGAACTAGCTTATATATATTGTAAAATTACGTTACTAATGAATTCAATGGTTTGGGAATGTAGTAAATTAACGTCGCCCTTGAGCAACCCAACGGGCTATTTGGCAAAGGTCAGGGATCCATCCCGAAGGCAAAGATCCAAGGACAACACGGAAGGTGTGGAAGTTTGGAGAGTGGGATGCCATCATAGGTGTTGACCTCGTCATCTGAACGAGGTTGAAAATGATGAGGGGTTGTACTTAGTTCTTTTCCTTCGGGATGGATCCCGGATTGTTGCTCCAGTGCGACACAAATTAAAAGACCTACCTACCAAACTTCCACACCACGCTAACTTAAGTATTTGGTAGGTAGTTAATTAACGTATCACTGGACCAACGCAACGGGCTATTGCCGACGTCCCGGGATCAATCCTGAGGGGAAGACAAAGAGGACACCTCGTAATTTTGAACCACGGTCAGATGACGAGGTCAACACTTGAGCTGGGACCAGAATCTCCAAACTTCCACACCACGCCAACATGAGGATATTTGAGGCCACGACAGATTTAACGCGCACCAACCTCCTGTGTACACGATGGTGTTTGGGCTAGATTCGAACTTGAACACCGGGCCACTTCGGCGGGTGTTCTGGAAACGCAACGCATTTACCCTATGAAAGATCTATGCTCTTTAGATGGTCTCTTCTCTCCAGTACGTAGAACTCCTAATTGAACTCTTGTAACACTTCTCTGGAACGCTAACTTCGAGTCTCTAAACCCTAAAAAAGGGCCGCGGTAGCCTTGTTGGAAGGGTAACGGCTTAAGGAACCGGAGGGTTGCGGGTTCGAATGCAACCAAAAGACTCGTGTAGAAAGGGTGATGGTTAAATCTGTCGTGGCCTCAAATGTCCTCACGTTGGTGTGCTGTATAAGTTTGAAGAGTGGGGTGCCAGCTCAGGTGTAACCTCGTCATCCGACCGTGGTTCAAAATTACGTGGTGTTTTCCACGGACTTTTACCTTCGGGTTTGATCCCGGACCGTCACCGATAGCCCATTGTGTTGTTGCATTGCGACGTTAATTAAATACCTACGTAAATCCTTAAAACGGTTTCTACGAGATATGTCGTTCATCAAAATCGGAGCCGTCGTGGCTCAGTGGATGTACCTACTGCACTAGCTACTTTCGAGTTGTAGTCGGGGAAGGTTCGATTCCTATCAGGTTTATTGCTCCCTTGATGCATTTTCTTTTTCTTTGTCAGTATGAATTTTATTGTGTGTGTATTACTTGATGTTGTATGTCTTCTATTTGGCGCATCATGGCCAAGTATTACCCTTGAGCCATAAAACGCCAAAAGCAACTAACCATCAATATCTGACTCAATTTGCCAATGACGAGGTATATCGTCATCAAGGTTCTGGCGATTTTTGTGAGGTCAAAATCTGATCAGTTTTCTTCTAATGACGAGATACCTCGTCCATCAGATCTGCTAAAAGTTTGTTGAAGACGGGATATTTCATCAAGACAACCAATAGGTGGGTTAAGTTGTTTTTAGTCTGTCAAAAAGTGTGTATCGAAACTTGTTATTAATCATTGAATTTAAATGACTTGAAAGTTATATATATTTTAATCACTAACAAGCAACAGAATTATTTTATGATCAGACCATATTCAAAATATATTTTATTTGGTCAGCAATGAAAACATTGCGGATTGAAAGCAGAGCATTATTTTTAGTTCATTTTAAGTCATGTTTATTCGTTTTTAAGGTCAACAAAATCCGGACGCTTACCAATACAAAATCGAGTTTAAAATGTGGTCAAATTTGGCCCTTGTGCCATAAAACCTCAAAACAACCACCTTTAAGTAGTCAACTCAATTCATGACTCATTGACATACAGAAGTTTATTTACTCAAGATAAATTTGTTTGCGGTAGAGAACTTGGCACACTAAACACGTATTCTCATTACCATTTTCTTATTACTACCTAATGCATTGGTAACAGGGATGCCACATTCTGATAGTAATGCATTCAAGATGTAAATTCGTGAGCAACATACACTAATAAATCTGTTTACGTATTTAACTAACCTTTACGTATTCACCTAACTTTGTGGCAGACAATTGACATTATTTGCATAATGGCGAATACACGAAAGCACGAAACCAAACGCTACGGGAATTATTTACCGATTTTACCACTTAGTTCCAAGATATTTGATTTGAGCTTAGAGCTGCATAAAATTGTTCAAAATACGCAGTTGAGCTCTATTCGGATTAAATTGAATAATTTGATTACAGAAGGCAATGAAAAATCCGGAAGGTAGAAATCACACACCCAAGAGGTAGGAGGGAAGTATTTTAATTACCTTCGCACTAGTGCAACACAACGGGTTATTGGCGAAAGTCCTGGATCAACCCCGATCGAGCTCAACACCACGTATTTTTGAATCATTTTAAGATGACGATTTCACACCTGAATCGAAACACCACTCTTCAAACTTCCACACCACGGCAATGTGAGGACATTTGAAGCTACGACAGATTTAACAGTCTCCGTGTACACGACGGCTTTTGGTAGGATTCGAACTCGCAACACTCCGGTTGCTAATTCGTTGCTCTACCAACCAGACTACCACGGCCCCTTAATATGAAAGAAAACAAGTGTATATAGGAAAACGTTCAAGTATTCACTCTCATCACGTATTCAAAATAGTTTCGTTAAAGAGTTGTCTGCATACACAAGTGAGGGGTGAGTCGTTAGTGTCGTGCAACTTTTCCGGTCATACTATTTTTTCTTGTTATCTGTGGACTTCTTTTATCGCCCCCCTACGAAAATGAAGTTTATGGCGACTCTGTCTCGTGATTAGACTATCTTTCCTTAAGACTGTCTCGTGGGAAAAGGCCTCTCCAACTAAAATAGCGGTGAAAGAAGTAACCAGAAAAATTGTAGTGCCTCGTACAAAAAATACATCCCAGAACCCATGGAGGAAACTCGGCAAAATCTACCATAATATGCGTCCTCTTTCTTTTTACGGTAGGGAAATGTCTGTGTTTAGAATTGCGCTTGGAATTTCTTTCTTTCGTTTTTCTGGAAGTTTTGTTATTGATTTTGCCCTTGTGTTTTTGGGGACTCTTCTTTCGTGAAGTATACGCGTAATGTCAGCGGTCGTGCGACATTTCTAAGCACGGAATGAGTGGGGATGAAGTGAGTCTTTGCAGTTACTTTTTGCATTAGTATGAGTTTCATTAGAGCAGTGCCAATATGGAAAGAGTAAAATCTAGTCCACAGAGTAATAATGTTTGGTAGTCCGTAGACTTTATGGCTATCTTAAAATATCTTAAAATAAACCGCGGAGACTACTTAACTAGATTTGTGGTCAGGAGGCCATACTTTACTGAGAAAAACTAATTAGACTACTCAACCAGATTTGTGGTCCGGAGTCCAAACTTTACTGAGAGAAACTAATTAGACTAGTAGACGAGATTTGTGGTCCAGAGGCCAAGCTTTACTGAGAAAAACTAATTAGACTACTAATTCTGATTTGTGGTCCGGAGGCCAAACTTTACTGAGAAAAACTACTTAGACTACTCAACCAGATTTGTGGTCCGGAGGCCAAGCTTTACTGAAATTAATTAGACTAGTAAACGAGATTTGTGGTCAGGAGGCCAAACTTTATTGAGAAAAACTAATTAGACTACTAATTCTGATTTGTGGTCCGGTGACCAAACTATTCAGATAAACTAATTAGACCATTTAACCAGATTTGTGGTCTAGAGGCCAAACTTTACTGAGACAAACTAATTGGACTGCTTAACTAGATTAAGGTTAATTTTGGCCTAATTTTGCAGCAGCACATTCCACTATCAAAATATCAAAATAGCGCAAACACTGATCAGGGAAGAATTATGCTTTGTGATCCGAAGACTAAACTTTACAAAGACAAAGTACACAGACTAATCGGGAGGATGCGAGTTCAAAACCAGGCCGTCGTGTAAATGGGGGCTGGTCTATGTTAAATCTGTCGTGGCAAATGTCCTCACATTGGCGTGGTTTGGAAGTATGGAGAGTGGGGTACCAGTTAAGGTGTTGATATCGTCATCTGATCGTGATTCAAAATTACGAGGCGTTGTTCTCGAATCTTTTCCTCCGGGATTAATCCCGGACCGTTGCCTATAGCCCGTTGTGTTGCTCCAGTGTGACGTCAATTAACAATCTACCTACCCCACCATCGAAATAGTGCAAACTCTGGTGAAGGAAGGATTATGCTTTGTAATCTTAAAATAAACTTTATTGAAAGAAACTACAGTCTAATGAACTAGACTAAGTTGTCCTCGGATCTTTCCCTTCGTGATGACCCCGGACAATCACTGATATCCAGTTGTGTTGTTCCAGTGTAACGTGAATTCAACTGCAATTGCCTGCACAATAATGGAAAGGAATTAGATTTTTAGGCTTTTAACGTCTTTTTCTCTGCACAATCGGTATCTTGCATATCAGTTTTCCTGGCGGGAAATAGCCCACTTTGGAGAGTAGCGGATAGGCAACCGGAGGGTTACGAGTTCGAAACTCGATGCAAAGACCGGGGTGTACATGAGGGCTGATGCACGTTAAATTTGTCGTGGCCTCAAATGTCCTCATGTTGGCGTGGTGTGTGAATTTTGAGAGTGGGGTGTCAGCTCGGATGTTGACCTCGTCATCTGACCGTGGCTGAAAATTACGAGACCATCAGCAGTAGCCCACGGTGTTCCTCCAGTGCGACGACAATTCAACTACCTACCTGCCGGGAAAAATTACCCCGAATTCTTGTCTTGAATACTACTTTTAATCTAATTTTAAGTTTATTTAGTCAGAACACAATCACGCAGGTGTAACTGAAATTTCCGAGGCTGTGAAGTCATTAAAATAGCAATGGGATGCAGCTTCTGCAATGGTGCCTTTAGTTCAGTGAATAAAATAGTTCAAACCCCAATACGAATTTAAGTCCCATCCATTCAAGAACTTAATCTGTCTTAGTCTGAAGAATAACTTTCCGTGACGTGTTCGCTTAAACAGAGTAGGCATAACCGAACGTTGGCCCTTTTGATAAATGAACTATAAAGAACGCATTACCTTAATTCCAAACGCGATACCCATAATTGGATTTATCACGAACCAATCACAGCCAAGCGTTATCTTCCATAACAGTCCCTCTTCCATGTCTCCATTCGAATGTTTCTCCCAGAGGAATATTTGAATATAAAAACCCTTTTCAACAGATTTTCGATTTAAATTCCACTTTCCATTATTGCGCTTTTTTCGCACGAGAAAAATGTGCTCGACATCCATTTATGTCTGATTAATGCGACATTCATACAATTCGAAGTTGCTGTCAGGAGGGCAGAAGAGAACTGCTTGCCCTTTCAGTGGATCTGATACAGTTTTTCGTTTTGAGATCGGACGATACGTATTGAGGAGTCATTTGTAATTGCTGATTTGTGCAAGCCTTTGCCAGTCTAGCATTGTCTTCAGGTTCAGAGTTTGATGAAGAATTTTACGTGTTTATTGCGAAGTCTTAAAAAGAGAAAGGCTAAATGCGAGATAGTTAAAATGATTTGATATTTCTCTATGTAGTTGGCCGAGGTATAACCCAATTGGAAGAGTAATATACGACAGGGTAGATGTGTGAATGCAATTTCTAGAGTGGCGACAAAAATGGCGAAATCACCTATGTCTACCACTATATCGCGCGGATCAATCAGATGATGAATAGATGGATGGTCATTTTTTCTCGTCTCGTGGACCAATCAGATGATCGATGTTCGTTTCTTCGATCACCAGAATCGATATTCGAAGCGGAAAAGAACTATTTTATGTTGTACATTTTATTGTGCAGAATTCATGATCTCAGATCTATATGTGGTAGATAGAGAAATGACAAAACAGATAAAGTGCTTGTGGCTTTTAGACAGATGACTTTTGGGTGAGTAGTTGAATTAACGTCGAACTGGAGCAACACAACGGTCATTGGCGACAGTCCGGGATCAATCCCGAAGGGAGATACGAGGACAACACCTCGTAATTTTGAACCACGGTCAGATGAGAGACGAGGTCAACACCCGAACGGACACCCGACTCTCCAAACTTCCACACCACGTCAACTTGATTACATTTGAGGCCACGGCAGATTTAACGTGCTCCACTCCCGATTGCTAATCCATTACTCTTAGAACATGGCTACAGTGGCCCGTTAAGTTTTTGATCAATGCCATGCATGTTGGGATATTTCAAATACCTAATTAATCAGATGTTTTCTCAAAACCAACTCAAGGTACCACTAATGTTCTGACTGGTGCCTAAATTGGTGCTTTCTAATTTATCTTGTCCCGTTGGCGTGGTGTGGAAGTTCGGACAGTGGAATGCTAGCTCAGATGATGTTATCTGACCATGGTTCAAAATTACATGGTGTTGTCCTCGATCTTTCCCTTGGGGATTGATCCAGGACCATTGCCAGCCGTCAGGGGCATACCTTCTTTAGGTTTGTACGGGCTCACAACCCCCCGGGGTACCTGAGTAATCTTCCCTTTTCTTCTGCTTTTTTCTTCCTCCCTCGTTGTGGTTGCCTCTTTGGAGGTGAGGCTCCCCTTGACAAGGTTTTCGCCACTCTGACGTTTTCAGCTACTCTTAGGGATTATATCGCCCACGTGTTTGCCGTGCGTGGAGTCTCGTGTCCCTGGAAAAGGGGATCCTGGCAGTTGAGGGGCGATATACTGACCCAACACACTGCTTTCGCCCCAGCTTCAGGTAAATGGGAGGTGTACATTGGTCCCGTGTGCATCAATCGGCTGGTCGATTGTACTTCGTCGTCGGCTAGGGCTAAGCAATCGGTCACTTACTTGGCACCTCGCTAAGGGTGGAGGCTGTTTCAGGCGTGCGGCATGCGCGTATAGTCATCGATAAGTACCGGTGCAGGTGTCTGCATCCCTTTGTAGGACTCCGTGGTGAGTGGTGTTGTCGGTGACCGAATACGTTTTTTCTATTTTGGAAAATAATAAATTCTTCTCCCCCTCGTGGGGAGCAAC
Organism: Meta bourneti; assembly: GCA_933210815.1. Lineage (NCBI taxonomy): Eukaryota > Metazoa > Arthropoda > Arachnida > Araneae > Tetragnathidae > Meta > Meta bourneti. The sequence continues at coordinate 21,420,054 of OW119929.1, forward strand.
AAATGACTTTAAATCTACCTAACGCTCGCTTTTTTTTTATAAAACTTTTAAGCAACACTCTTAGTACGAACCAATTCAAAACTATTTTTCTTTTATTTAGCCGTTCTTAATTCAAAACTTTTCCAATCTTTTTTAGGCACAATAAAATCTCTTAAAAAAACTTCGTTCCGGGGATATCCTGGTCGAAGTTTCAAATGAAAAACAGGCACAGTTATTAATCAACTCAAAATATCTTGGCCCATTCACTATAACAGTTACTCCCCACTTTTCCATCAATACTTCAAGAGGCGTCATCAAACCAGATCTTTTCTCAACAGAAGAAACCCTGGATATTCGTGATCAACACGTAGTTGGTGTTCGTATTACAATACGTCGAGATGGGAAGACCATTCCCACCAAATATCTCATACTAACTTTTGATACACCAACTCTGCCAACACGAATCACAGTCGCATATCTGAGCTGCCCAGTCTGAGTCTATGCCCCGAATCCTCAGCGCTGCTTCTGCTGGCAGAATTTTGGACATTCTAAGATCTCCTGTCGCAGCCCCATCACCCTTTGCGGTGAGGTCTGCCACGACAGCGACGGCTACGCCTCACCACTTCTCTGTGTGAACTGTGGAGACCATCCCTCATTTTCTAGGACATGTGTGAAGTAGGTTCTCGAGAAGGAAATTCAATCTGTGAAGGCTGAACAGAAACTTTTCTATCCCGAGGCCCACAAAATAGTTGATACCCCAAAACAGGAATATCTTATGAAACAATAACCAAAAGCCTACCAAGACATAGCTACACAGACAAAATCTCCCTCAGCCATCCAAAGTCGATCTAGACAAAAACAAACTCCATCTAACTACCAGCTCTTCATCTTCGAAACAAATTTTTTCTCCCAAAAAAGAGTTCACCCAATCAATCCACCAACCAACATCTGCCTCGTCCTCGAAAAAAACCGACGCCACATCTCAAATACCCATAGCACATGAACAAGCTAAGAAAGCTTATAAAAGACCTCAATCTGACGGATCTACAAAGTCTAAATGTTCAAAATACATTAAAAACTTGCAAAGTCCTAAATATCTCCTTCGGCACGCAGCCGAAGAATTAGAATTAAGCCTCCATGCGTCGGATTTTTTCGAGGACGACGCATATATGGAGGTACAGATTCATCATGAACCTCCAAGGCAGGGTAAACCAAACTCCCCTTGAAGCAATAACTTCCTTTATTTCTTGGAACTGTCGTGGTTTCAGGTCTAAGAAAGAAGACGTGAAGGAATTATATCCTCCTGCCACCCAGCATGCGTGGCCCTTCAAGAGACGTTCTTGAAACCATACCACTCTTCAAAAATCAGAAGGTATAATTGCATTCGTAAAGATGTTTATTCTAGTACTAGTGGTCTGGAGGCGTGTGTATTTTCACTTCACATGATTATCCCAGTACTGTAGTTTCACTACACACATCTTTGCAGGCTGTGACAGTGCAAAGCCATTTGCATTCCATTGTTACAGTCTGCTGTTTAAACCTGCAACCACATGACGTGATCCAACAAGAGGAACTAAACAGGCTGGTAAACCAACTTCCAGCCCCTTTCATACTACTCGCTGATTTTAATGGTCACCGTACCTTGTGTGGAAATGAAAGTACGAACCGTCGAGGTCAGCAGATAGAACTGTTTATTTTTAATCAGTCTTTGTTTACTTAATACCGACGAGAAGACGCACTTTTATGAACCCACTAGAACATTCCATTCACTAGACTTGGTCGTTGTTGAGTTTTGCAATTGGGAATGATCTACACTATAGTGATCACTTCTCCCTTTCCGTCCCACACGTCAATAGCAGTAGACAACGTCCTACCTACTTGTACCACCGAGCGAATTGGGTTGCATTCTCATAACTTGCGATGATTACACTACAATGGTCAGGTGTGATGATATGGATGAGACAATGAAAAGTGTCACTAATGTTATTATTGAAACTGCCAATGTGACCATTCCAAAGAGTTCCTCTAAGCCACACAGACTTTGTAAACCGTGGTGGAACCAAGACTACCAATCTGCTTACTAAAGCAAAGGAAGTTGTGGAACATATTTCGGAGATACCCAACTACTACCAACTTGATAGCTTTTAAACAGGTCAAGGCATCTGCTCGAAAGGTGAGATATCAGAGCCAGGGAATTCTTGGACTAGATACGTCACTTCTATTACATCGTCGACATCGAACAAGCAGTTGTGGAGTAAAGTGAGCCAACGCTCTGTATCGGGACTATACGCAATTTTAGAGTCCGCATTGGACAAACTTGTTCTGAAAATTTTATCCAAGCTCAGGGTGTCCCTCAGGGGAGCATTTTAAGTTTTAATTTTTTCCCTTCATTTCAGTGGCAGTATTCATACTCTTCAGCCATCAATTCAAGGAACATTATATGTTGAGGACTTACAGATATCCTGCCAGGGATCGGATATACGCTCGATTGAACAACTTCAGACCGCTGTTAACAACTTGGTCAGGTGGTGCGACCAGAACGGTCATATGCTGTCTTCAAGCAAGAGCTGCTGTGTTCATTTTAGTAGGAAACTAGGCCTACATCCAGACCCAACAATTAACATCAGGGATTCGAAAATTCCCGTAGTCAACAAGATAAAATTCCTCGGAGCAATCTGACAAAAAACTCACGTTCTTGCCTCACATTCTACACTTGAGGAAAAGTGAGAAAACACTCAACATTTTGAGAGTGTTTGACTCTGAGTTTATCAATCCGTCATCTTGTCTCGCATCGACTAGGGATGTATTGCGTATGACAGCCAATGCGACCAACATACGCAAGTTGGACACTGTCCATCACTCCGCTTTGAGGATTTGCTCTGGTGCATTTCGCACGTCTCCAGTTAACAGCCTGTACGTGGAATGTCACCAGCTACCACTTGATCTGCGATGGAAGTTGTCCAACTATTTTTAAAAGATCAATTCCTCGTCATCTCATCCCTTGAAGCATGACTCTTTCCCCAGGTTTCAATCGACTTTACGACGCTCGTTCCTCTTGCATTTAACATTTTTTGCAGAGGACCAATTCCATCGTAAACGATTCTTACCTTAGTGATATTGTGCCCCAACAAATTGAAAATTTTCGTTTCCCACCATGGAACTTTGCATCTCTGGATTTTATCAACCCCTTCACTCTGTACACAAAGTCTGACAACCCTCCAGCAATAGTCCAACAACTATATAACTTACATCACTGTCAGTTTGACACCAATTTACCAGTTTCCACGGATGAGTCTAAAGGAGATTTTGTAGGCTGTGGGATAGCGTTTCCCAATACTATTTATAGTTACAGAATTCCTGCTTCCTGCTCCGTCTACACTGCTGAAGCGGTGGGAATTTATTGCGCCCTTCAGTAGATATCCTCTAGTACCCACGGTAAGGACTGCATTTACACTGACAGAATGAGTGTCTTAGAACAGCTGCAGCAATATACCATCACTTGCCATCCTGTCGTGTCAGATATTTTAACTTCTTGCGTACCTTGCTAAGCTAAGGTTACAATATTCTGTTTTGTTGGGTCCCTGTGATCATCAAGTGTAACGAGCTTGCTGACAGTGCTGCGTTCCATTGCGTCAAGCCGTTAATCTAAGTGGCATCAAGATATCCACAAAGGAGTTCGTCGATTCCTTATGGCAGGTGTCATGGAATCTGCAAGTTACCAACAATCTACATTATTTGAAACCTATCATTCATCAGTGGACAATGTCTCCAATGCGTAGGACGAATGTAAAACTGACTCGCCTTCGCATTGGACGCACGTTTCACTCATCGTCCTCTTTTATTGGGTGAGGGCACCCTTTTGCAACTCATGCTCTACTCTATTTTCTGTTCTTCACATTTTAATTCTGTGTCCTGTATTTCATAATCAACGTGTCAGATATTTTAAAACAATTTTAAATCTGCGAAATTTGATTGGGGAAAGTCCCCATTGAAATCTCTTCTCATTTTTAAATGAAATTGGCCTTTTAAACCTCATTTGATATATTTTTTTTACTATTTCCAGCTCATTTATCATATCTTTTTATATTATACACCTTGTTGCTGGTCAACATGTTTAAAACCATCAATTTATATCAGCCATATGTTGCGCTTTTATCTTTATCTTAGACCATTAATTTTTAAATATTTTATACTTTTATTGGGTCATTCTGTCTTGCTTTTGGCGCAACTTGTCCGCTTTTGAACCTTGCGCCACAAAACCCCAAAATCCAATCCAATCCGGGAATATTGCCAACAGCCCGTTGAAATACTCCAGTGCGACGTTAATTAACTACCTACCATTAGATTCTGAATAGCCCGTTGTGTTGCTTCAATGTCACGTTAATCAGCTACCTACCAAATAGATTATGACACTGCACCATATATCAAGATAAGAGGGCTGATATATCAGCAAACAAAGAAGTAAAATATCCCAACTGGATAATAAAATCCGTTTTTCATGTGTTCACTCCTTGATACACAGGACGCTAATAAAAATCTATGGTTAGTAGATATATCTAGTCTAGAGACAAAGAAATGAAAAAACAACAGATAAAGTGGTCATCTCCGCCTACGACTGTATGTTCATGGATATACTTTTAGATCCACATTAGTGGCTGTTTCTAGACTTTTACTGCGGATATCTTTCCTACAACATTTCTTTCAATTAGGACTAACAGACTTGCCATTGTTTTCTGTTTCGATGTAATGGATCCGTGTCATATTTGGTTGTGCCGGTGTAGCCGAGTTGGCAAAGCAGCGGATTGGAAAACAGAGTTGCAACTTCGTAATTCGGTCCAGCCGAAGACCGTCGTGTGCATGGGGAATGGTGCACGTTAAATCTGTCGTGGCCTCAGATGTCTTCACGTTGGCGTAGTGTGGAAATTTGAAGAGTGGAGTGCCAGCTCAGGTGTTGACTTCGTCGTATGACGGAGGTTCAAAATTACGCGGTGTTGTCCTGTTTTTTTTCGTTCGGGTTTTCGTCGCCAATAACCCGTTGTGTTGCTCCAGTGTGACGGTAATTAAAAACTAGCAATACTCTACCAACCGGGCTTCCGTGGCCCAAACCCATCTCAAGATAACTACTTAAAAATGTGGAAAAGGATTTTCCCTTCCAAAACCTAAAGTATAAAATCTACCGACTAATTAGACAGAAGCACATTTTCGCATTAAATTGGACAGAAAATTCCATGGTGTTGTCCTCCAATCTCTCCCTTGGGGATTGATCCAGGACTGTCGCCAATAGCCCGTTAAGTTGCTCCAGTGTGACGATGATTCAACTGCTTCCCTTTTAGAGATGGAAATTTTTAATGTGAATAGTTGTGATGGAAACTAGTAAATGGTTTATTTTACTAGTTTTCTAACACCTAACTAGTAAACTGAAATGTTTTCCCTAGTTTCAACGAGCCCAAATAGGTTAAAATCCCATGTTCTTAACCAATCTGTATCCTATGTATCTTTCTCTTAAAATCCAATGTCCTCACGTTGGTGTGGTGTGGAAGTTAGAGTGGGGTGCCAGCTCAGGTGTGACCTCGCCATCTGACCGTGGTTTAAAATTACGTGGTATTGTCCTCGGGTCTTTCCTTTCAGGATTGATCCCGGACCGTCACCAAAGCCCATTGTGTTGCTTCAGCGCGATGTTAATTAATTACTATTTCCACCATTACTTGTTGATATTGTATGTCTTGTGTCTGGCGCAGCATGGCCAAATATGGCCCTTGCGCCATAAAACCCCAATGCCAACCACCATTACCTGGTCTCTGATTTTACGCCCGGCACAGATACCTTCACATTGGTCTACCTAGCACCAAATAGCGCACTGTATAAAGTGAGCGTTGATCAGAAGACGTCTCATTACTTTGATTTTAGATAATGAAAAAAGTAGTTTGACACCAATTGCAGTTTGATATACGAGAGGCATTTTCTGTCAAGCTAAATTTTAGAGAGTGGGGCAAAGACGTGAAATATAAGTAGACTGAGCGTTGCTACTGAAAGGAGTTTCAAAAAGTGTGACCAACATGTCGACTAGTAGTCACGTGACTGCCATCAAAAATTGACTTGGTTTGCTGATTTCGTATCGTGTTGCCTTGTTTGGCGAAGTAACATCTTATGACCAAGTAGGTGTGTGAATCCACATTTCTCAATTGGCGATAGGTGAAATCGCCGAAATCTACTATCAGATGACCAATTAATTAACCAATCAGATGATGGATCAATGGATGTGCGTCTTCTATCATTTCCAATCAGATGATAAATTTCCGTTTCCACGCCGTTGACGAGTTTTATATGGGTGGGCCACGGTACTATTAGGTTTGATCACATCATACTGGTCACAAAATGGTTACCATTGCTCATTTTACTTTTACACGTCTGTGATCCACTAAAACAAATCCACACCACGATAACATGGTGACGATTTGGTAGCTGCAATGATGTTATAAATTAAGCCCATGAACAAAATTGAACGTAGATTTTCATGTAATTCCTTTTATATAAGGCTGAAGAAAAATTCAGTGAAAAGAAATAGAAACATTTGCTCCTTGACTTCCATTAATGTTAGTTAAAAAGTCAAGGTAATGCAGCTTGATGTTGCGTGTCTTTTGTTAAACGTAAAGTTGTGCATATAAAATTCGTAGCGGTTTCAAAAGTCTCATCCCCAGGTGAATACAAATTGAGTTTCTCGAAGTGTTTCAAATTACTAGAAGCACATAGAATTGTAAAGGTCACAGTTTGTGTTTATAAACGTTCACCGCAAAACATACTTTCACAGTAAAAACGAATTCTAATTATACATGTACAGTATTTAATTTAAAGGACTCATTCAAAAAACAAAAACTGAATGTTTTATAAAAATTAACTCTGCTAAATTTAATTTATATTTTAAAACCTATATTTACCTACTTTATTGACGACTCTCAGTAGGTAGGACCGTGGTTCACCGTATCTTCGGATCTTACCCTTTGGGATTGATCCCGGACCGTCATCAATAGCCCGTTGTGTTGCTCCAGTGTGACGTTAATTAAAATACCTACCTATCAGTAGGTAGTTAATTAACGTCGCGCTAGAGTAAAACAACGTGTTGGTCCGGGATCAATCCCGAAGGGTAAGTACCGAGAATGACGCCTCGTAATTTTGAACCACGGTGAGATGACGAGGTCAACACCTGAGCTGGCACTCTCCAAATTTCCGTAGCACGGCACTGTCAGGATATTTGAGGCCACGACAGATTTAACGTGCACCTGCCACCACGCACACGGTCTTTTTTTGGATCGAGTTTTGAACTCGCAACCTTCAGGCTGCTAATCCGCTGTTATTCCAAAAGGACTACCACTGTCCCACATTTTAAAAAGAAGTAATTAATAACAAATATTTGAAAAGATAATCACAACTAATCTGTAGTTGTGAATAACAGTTACTTATATAGCGTTTTTTTTATTGAACAAAAGCAAACTCCCCGTGCACCACAGAAGTACAACACGGGGCTTACAGAAGTAAGTTGATTTAACAAAGAAACAGTGGAAAACAATTTAACTGAAATTACAAGATTTTATGAACTTGACAAATGAGTAGAAAAGCATATTAGATTTTACAAAAACATTGAGTTTCATTGGCCATGTTTCACCTAATTTTCTCAAATCATTTTTCAGGAACATTCTTGAAGTTTTAAGTGCAGGACAACTAAAAAGCAAATGCTCTACATCTTGTGGCTGCTTTTTAAAACGCTCGCACAAATCATTAGTCCGAAGATGAAACCTATATATATTTAGCAAAATTTCCATGGCCAAATAAAAATTGTGTAATTTGGAAGTTTTTGAAGTATTAAACATGTTATTCTCGCCAACTCCAAAAGACGACACATGAACATACCGTCCTTTTTTGACAAGTATGACAGTATCGGCAATACTAAGAGTTTAGAGAGAAGCTAATTATATTGTATGTTTACCGGTACTAAAGAGTTTTATAGTTATAAATCTCTTGGTTAGGTGTAGAAATTTCACGTGATGACTTTCTCTTAACTTGTTAACTACAACTTAAAAAAAACCAGTAAAATTAATGTAATAAACACTACTACTGGTTTATCTTCGCGTTGAAAACCACCCTGTAGAGGCCACCCTCTGGTGCAAAAACCTCTTCCAAACGGTCACCATTTCTAGGCAAGGAATGTTTTATGTTTCCTACTTGAAGCATCATTCCCCTTAGAGTAATAGGGCAGTTCTTTCTTGACGAGATATCTCATCAGCAAAATTGACCAGATCTTGGTCAAGACATCTTGTCGAAACTACTTTGAAGATAAAGAGTCACAATTAGTGGTTAAGGAGTTCTTACCATTTACGAACTTATATATAAAACTAAATACTACAATAACCACATTTGATTAAAAGAACTTTAGATCTATACTTGTACTGTTTAGCTTGTATCCAAAACCATTTTCCTTTCACCTTATTATTCATATGGTACCACCACTTAAAATCACGACCAACACCTTCATTATAATACTAACACCACATCATGCTGATTAATCATTTACCAATACATAAAATTAAATACTCCAATATCTACATTGAATTAAAAACGCATTAAATCCGGACTTTCCTTAGCTCAAGTTTACAACATCCCAAACCATTTGACTTTGACTTTACTTTTAACTTCTTTTGATGGCGAGATCAAGATCTGGCCAATTTTCTACTTGTGACGAGATATCTGGTCAATCGAGATCTGGTCAGTTTTGCTATTGACGAGCTACCTTGTTGAGACCATCACCAGGAGGTGAAAATCTCGACCATAACACCTTCATAATTATAATTAATACCAAATAATTCTGCCTAACCATTTACGAAGATATAAAATTAAGTGCTCCAATATCTACACTGGATTGTATGTCTTGTGTCAATTACTTGATATTGTATTGTGTCTGGCGCAGCATGGCCGAATATGGCCCTTGCGCCATAACATAAAACCCCCAAAACCAACCAACTACACTGGATTAAAAGTGCATTAGATCCGGACTTTTCGTCTCGTCATCTGACCGTGATTCAAAATTACATCCTTTTCTTGGATCTTTCCCTTGGGAATTGATCCCGGACCGTCGCCAATAGCCCGCCGTGTTGCTCCTGTGCAATGTTAATTAATTACCATTACCGGACTTTTCGTGGTCTAAGTCTACAACATCCATAACCACTTTACCTTCGCCAGAAATCACAGAAACCATCATTAAAATCAACTAAATCTCTACGTGTTTCCGATTCCGAGTCTATCAAAATCCAATGCATTTCATACTTTCATCACTCCTCTTTGTCTCTTTTCCAACGCCCAGAACAGTTTGATGGATGGACTCGATCCCACTCGACAGTTTGGCTAAACTCCAACCCACGAGAAGAAGATTCCAGGACTTAGAACTCCTGGCGACCACCTGGTCTCCCAGAGTCTATCTTTTCATTCAAAAACCCCGTTCATTATTTGCGCGCCACTCTCCAAACAAACTTCAGTCTGTGGGGTCCTATTGTGTGGGCTGAAGGATTCTTGACGGAGAGGATTTTGAAAAATATACGATGTTTCCAGCCTGGAGGAGAGGAAACAAATCTGGGTGATTTTTGAATACGCAGTGGGCTGGCGGAGAGTAAACGTTCGCGCTTTTGTTGGGGTTGTCTGTTTTCATTTGCCGTTTCGGAATATTTACCTCCAAGGAATTTATGGGGAGCTCAGTTGTGAAATGGTGCTCGCGCGTATTGTTCTATTTTCGGGAGCATGTTGTCACGATGCATAGCGGATGAGGGAGAAAATATGAGTTTATGAATATTTTTCAATTTTATTTGTGTCAGTTTAATCGTCGAGACTCGGGGAGCTTCGTTGGAAGAGTAGAGAATCAGCAAGCGGAAGGTTGCGAGTTCGAAACTCGCGTGTACATGGGTTGGTGAACGTGAAATCTGTCGTGTCCTCAAATGTCCACATTGGCGTGGTGTGGAAGTTTGGAAAATAGGGTGCCACAGCTCAGGTGTTGACCTCGTCATCTAACCGTGGTTCAAAATTATGTGGTGTCGTCCTCCAAACTTTCCTTTTGGGATTGCTGCTGTCATTACCATCATGACGGCTAGATGGTTTAATTACTCGTCTTCGGATCGGCCATTCGAGAGGCACGCATCAACATTTATGAATCAGGGAAGCCGCGCCATCGTGCCATCATCTCTAACAGCTTCTTACCATACGCCATATTTTAACCTCTTGTCCTAATCTTAAACCTTCTAACCATCGACTTTTTAACACATCGCCAATTTTGTTGGACCTGTTGGGTCTACCTTCCCATTCATTACTTTTTACCTTCCATCATCATGCAGGATTTTACCATATTTATATTTGAGATTTTAAATTAAATTTCATGAAGGTTTCATCTGAGATGGGGACACCCCATCTTTGTTGTCATTTTATTATAATGAAGGTTTACATTTCTTGTCATTAAAATTTTACTTTCATGCTTAAGTTTTATGTAACTCGTTTGGTTTTATTCATTGAATTTCCTCTTTAAATGTTGGTCTTGTTATTATTCTGATGTCTTTTAAACGTATTTTCTAAATTTTATTATCTTGTGATTGGCGCGGCTTGTCCGTTTTTGGACCTTGAGCCAATAAAACCAACAAACCGACCAACCCTTCCGAATGATCCAGTCGCCATTAGACCGGTGTACTGATCCAGTGCGATGCTAATTCAACTACCAATCAAACGCTATATGTCTTGTTGGACAGTAACTGATTGATTAACGCTCTAGCCCTAGAATTAACAATCTCCGGATTCGATCTCCCGACATCGAATTACCCCAACTCTTAAAAATGGAAATTTTTCATTTGAATAGTTAGACGATGGAAACTAGTAAACGGTTCATGTTATGAGCTTTCCAACATCTAACTAGCAAAGTAAAATTTTTTTCTAGTTTTTAACGAGCCCAAATAAGTTAAAATTCCTGTTATCGGATATTTCCCTTTGGGATTGATCCCGGACCGTCACCAATAATCCGTTGTGTTGCTCCAGTGTGACGTTAATTAAAATACCTACCTACCAACCCTATGCATGGGTGTACAGAATTGGAAGTGGGGAAACGAAGTAATTTCTCTTTGAATGCCTGAAGACAAAACACAAATGTTTGATCGTCAATCCTACCTATATGAAACCTCTAAGGCTTACCAGTATGTTTAAGAAGCTTTCAATTCTGTATCCTTTAAATCACTCCAATATGAAAATACCACTAATTTAACTTCAGTGCAGGTCGGTATTTAATCACGTCCGAGATGAGATCATACCACTTATATTACCGACTCAATTAGAACTCAGTTGCATGTTTGCAAATGAAAGAAAACGGGATGGAAATCGGAGTTCCCCAAACGCAAATTCATTAACGATGTCAAACTTTCAATTGCCCCGAGAACTTCAAGTTCCGACCAAACTCCCGATTCCCGTTTGCGTGGTTGGGCTTTTAAAATTTCCGACTCCGAACACCCGAAGCAGAAAAGAACCTTAATTACCCGACCCCTTGACTTTCAAATTGGAATCAAATGGTTCTAAAACCGACAGGTTCGAAAAAAATTAAGGAACGGTGGTCTTTTTCACCCACACGCCATTCAACCATCGAGCGAAAATTCTTTTCTATGGAACTCTGATTCGTGCCCAGTCCCTACCGACCACCAACCGAACGGAACTCTGATGACTTTCCGAAACGTTCGACGAGGTGGTTGGTTGGAGGGGGTGGAGACGCTAAAATCGAACGGGTAATTAAAGAAGTGGTAGTTAAAGCGGGTATTCCTAAATTAAGAATCAGCGAACGGAGCACTTTAAAACCGATTCCAAATCGACGGGAAATCTTGAAATTGAAAATAGTCGATAGTTGCTTCGGTTGAGTGGAGTTGTAAGTGGTCGACCATCCCCTCTCCAATCCTCTTCCTTTTTGGACCTCCCGAAGAGTTGGATCTCTAGAGACAGTCAGCATCTTCAGAAGTGCCGCATTGCGATTGGTTCATTGCTAGTTTCGGGGGTGGGGGTGGGATTGGATGGCACTTGCAAACTGAAATTACTGTCCTTACGTGTAATTTGGTGTGATGGAGTATAAATATGAATAGGCTCATAGTAAAGATAATGTTGTAGAAGTATCCGATGCAATCTGCTTATCGAGCTAAAAGGGAAGAGATTTATTCTTGGTAGGTAAGTATTAAAATTAACGTCACACTGGATAAACACAACGGGCTATTGGTGACGGTCCGGGGCCAATTCCGAAGGGAAAGAACCGAGGACGACACCACGGAATTTTGAACAACGGTTAGATGACGAGGTCACACCGGAGCTGTACCCCACTCGCTAAACTTTCACACCACGCCCACGTGAGGACATTTGAGATCACGACGGAATTAACGTGCACCAGCCCCCTTTGTACACGAAATTCTTTGGTTGGATTCGAGCTTGCAACTCTCCGGTTGCTAAACCGCTGCTCTTGCAATCGGTGGCCCGATTTATTCTTGAGATTCATTGAGAGCACTGCATTTGCCAATTTAATAAGCCCTTATTGTTGAAAAATAATTAGGTATTTAGATATTTTAATTAACGTCACACTGGAGCAACACAACGGGCTATTGAAAAATAATTAGGTTGGTTTGTTGTGGTTTTATAGCACAATGACCATATCTGACCATGCTATCGCCAGACACAAGACATACAATATCAAGTAATAGACATACAGACAACGAATGGTTTACTGATACAAGATATACACACTGGAAAGAATGCACCTGACAGGAATCGAACCGGAACCTCCTACAAATCATTGATTGCTAGCGTAGTGGGCATACCCACAGAGCGACGACGGCCTTGAAAAATATTTAGAGGAATAGTTAATTAACGTCGCACTGGAGCAACACAACGGGCAGGTGGTGACGGTTCAGGATCAATCGCAAAGGAAGAGATCCAGGGACAACACTTCTAATTTTGAACCACGGTCAGCTGACGGGGGAACACCTGAGCTGGCACCACCCCACTCTCCAAACTTCTACACCACTCAAACCTAAAGAGATTTGAGGCTACAATAGATTTAACGTGCACCAGCCCTCTTTTTACACTGCGGTCTTTAGTTGGATTCGAACTCTGAACCCTCAGGTTGCTAATCCATTACTCTTCCAACAGCTACCACGGCCCGCAAAAACATTTAGGAAATGACTTTAAACAATAGTCATGAAATGTTCGTGAAATAATGCAATTAAGAGTAAAGGCAGAAAATTGTGAGACAAAATTGACTAAATATAGTTATAATGAAAACTTCATCCGTTATGATGTATAATTTCTAACTTCACGAAAAAAATGTACCTCCTCCTTTATTGCGTTATCAAATTAAGGTTGCTATTCATAATTTTTTGAAATATTAATTTCCTAATTGATTTCGCACATTAAAAATTAACTTTAAAGATAAACATTTTGGAAAATTTTTGCCTGGGTTCCTTAAAACTAATAGGATTAAATATTTCATCGTTATAGGAAGATTATTATGGAAGATATGAATAAATATCTGGAGAGGTTAATTATATATAACCTTAGAAGTTTAAAACGTTCCCTATTCATAATTAGGGCCGGGGTAACTCAATTGGAAGAGTAACGGATTAGCAACCGGATGTTTGCGAGTTCGAAACTCGGTCCAGGCAAAGACCGTCGTGTGCATGTGAACTGGTGCACGTTAAATTTGTCGTGGCTTCAAATGTCCTCACGTTGGCGTGGTGTGGAAGTTTGGAAAGTGGAGCGTCAGCTCACACACAGGTGTTGCCTCGTCATCTAACCGTGGTTCAAAATTACGTGGTGTTGTCCTCGGCTCTTTCCCTTCGAGATTGAACCTGGACCGTCATCAATACCTCGTTGTGTTTCTCTAATCCGAAGTTAACTAACTACCCACCTATTCCTAATCATCAAACTGATGGACGAAATGATTTGGAAGTTGATATCTGAGATTAAAAATTGATAGATTCAAAATTTGCTTGTCGTCATTGGAAATTATGAAATTCCAATGACGACAAGCAAATTTTAGGAATAATATAGGAATAATATATATAATATAATAATATATATATTATTCCTATATATATATATATATATTATTATATTATATATATATATATATATATATATATATAATAAGTAAAACTACCCTAAGAATATAAGAATATATTGTTGTTATTTTGCTCCATTTTTGTTCTTGTTATTATTTGCATTTTGTTTTTGTTTTTATTTGGTTTCTCCTTTTTGATTTGTGGTGATGGTCTATATATATATATATATATATATATATATATAGGAAAGTTATGCATATGGGGGTTTATAGAGGATGTTATCCCCCATAGAATAGTACTTTGAATTTGTTCTACTATGAACGATTCCAGGATAATGGGGGGTGGTAATATCTTTTTCCGTAGCTGTGCATTCTGTGTTGAAGACATGACATATATGAAAGATGATAAAGTTAATAAATACTATCTATAATTATATAATAGAATATTTATTATCAGGGGACATAATTTTCTGATATGAAATTTAATTTCAACTCAATGCTACTGTGTTACGGTATATTAGAATATTATATATTCGGAGATTAATGCAAAATTATATCTATGAATAAATATATAATAAAGTATTAGTATTACGAGAGCCTACAATTACGATTCGACGAAAATAATCTCTTTGGTGTTTCATCGGTTCGTACAAATTCTGGAACGGAATTCCATTTAAAGGTGGAAATTTTCAACCTTTAAGCCTTTGCTTGCTTTTCGTTTTGATTATTTAAAATAATTTGTTAATTTCACAGAAAAAAATGGAATGTTTTAGGTTGATGTGGCGCATGAATAAAAACGTCCGAAAAAAGAATGACAACTCAAAACTTATCTCTCAACGCGTTGAATAGAAATTTTAAGCACATAGCTCACACATTAAGCATTATCATTACACGTAACTTTCAAAACAAAATGAATTATTTTGACTTATTTCATTTAAAGGACTCCTGGTAAGGTAGTTGAATAATATCGCACTGGAGCAACGCAACGGGCTATTGACGACATACACGACGGTCTTTGTCTGGATTGATATTAGAACTAGCAACCCTCCGATTGCTAATCCGCTACTTTTCCATATGGGCAAGGTCGTGGTAGCCCGGTTGGAAGAGTAACCGATTTGCAACCGGAGGGTTGCGAATTCGATTCCAACCGAAGACCGTCGTATACAAAGGGGGCTGGTGCACCTCAAATCTGTCGTGGCCTAAAATGTCCTCACATTGGCGTGGTGTGGAAGTTTGGAGAGAGGAGTCCATCTCAGGCGTGACCTCGTCATCTGACCGTAGTTCAAAATTACGTGGTATTCTTTCCCTTTTGGTTTGATACCGGATTGTCGCCAATAGCCCGTTACGATGCTGCAGTGCGACGTTACTTAAATACCTACCTCCATCCGGGCTACCACGTCCCGAAGAAGTCTGGGCGACGTAGTGGTAATCCACTTCTAAAAATTTTCAGTCTAGCAATTTTCAATTTTAAAAAATTCCAAAATTATTACGGTTTATCCACTATTCAAGAGGTCATCTTATCTTAAATTTTCAAGCATTAAGCACTCATTCAAGCAATCAAAAATTCTTTTGATCCTCCTGAATATTTCGTTTTTAATTTTTCATTACTTAATTTTCATTGTGTGACTTATACCCATGTTTCCCAGAGCTCTTCCCTTGTATCTTAGCTGAACAAATCCACATGGAATTTTAATTTTACATAATTATTTAAAAATTTATCGTCGGAATGAACGATTAAATTTTATCAAAGCAAAAATATCGACGAAGCATCGAGCAAAGGTTAAAGACACAGGACAAAAGAATTCGTTGAAGCATTACAGAGAAGAGGGAAAACTGAAAGTGCTCTGTAGAGATAAAGACACCCCCATAACTCTTCGCAATAGAAAATTATAGATCTCTCTCGTAATCCCTACACCTACTCATTGACGTAGAAGTTTTGAGTAGCTCTGCAAAATCTTTTCGTTTTATTCTTCCATAAGCTTTCGGCCTTTTTGAGTTCTGTTGAAAACGCTTCGATTGCGTTTTTATCCTAGCAAGTTCGAATAAAAGTTTGAAAACATAAAATTATCAATATTAACTGGTATCAGTTAAACTCAAGTTTTTCTAATGTAGTAAATATCATTAATAAAGTGTTTTGGTTTGATTACCATTAATCGATTAAATGCTTGTGTAAATCTTTATTGAATGGTCTTGTGTGTGTGTGGGCAGATGGATGGGGATCAGAAGAATCAGCCAGAGAAAATATTTTAAGATAAAAAATATTCATATAAACTATATGCATTACTTATATGCATTAACCCTCCTATTGGTCTCGACTCAATCTTTCTCTACGGGTTGGATCCCGGGACATCGCCATAGCCCGTTGTGTTGCTCCAGTGCGACGTCAATAAGAAACCTACCTACCGAATGGTTTCGACGGGGTATCTAACCCATCAAAATCTGACCAATTCTGCTAATGACGTGTTGCCTTGTTCATCAAAATCTGACCAAATTTGCTATTGACGTGAATTTCTTCATCAATAGTGTCCATTTTTTCCTGATTATGATATCAAGCTCTGGTCAGTCAGTTTTCTGTGAAAGATTGGATACCTCGTCCATCAAGATCTAGTCAGTTTTTCTAATGACGAGATAACTCGTAGAGACAACCACCTGGAGGTTTAATAAAAAACAAAGTGACATTTAATAAGCAGTGTGTATTCTCTCACACTCGTGAGAGTTAACACTATTAATGAGAAGCATTTTCGTCAAGCGAAATGCAGGCGGCGATAGTGTTTGTATTCGTATAAACGTGCTAGAAACGAACGTAAATTGGCTTATTTTTTAATACGATTTCAACCTTTCGCTAATAAAAATTCCAAATAATGGATTCCGAATTGATATACTTGATTTTTCAAAGTCAATTAGATTAAATACCAAATGTTGCCAAAACAGCGATAAACAACATTTTAATGTAATCCCGATGTGAATCATCACGTTGGCGTGGTGTGGAAGTTTGGAGAGTGGGGTGCCAGCTCAGGTGTTGCCTCGTCATCTGACCGTGGTTCAAAATTACGTGGTGTTGTCCTCGGATCTTTCCCTTTGGGATTGATCCCGGACCGTCACCAATAGCCCGTTGTGTTGCTCCAGTGTGACGTTAATTGAAATACCCCCCCCCCCCGATGTGAATCATGAGAGCATTTGGATACTGAGAAATAAAATCTTGAATTTACGTCTTGTTAGTTTACATTGAAAATCCCTCTCATATTTACACCATATACGTGAAATCTGCGTAGACTGAGTATTGCTATCGAGAGGCGCTTCACAAAGCGTGACCATCATGTATACTAGTAGTCACGTGACTATCCCGCGAACAATTTACTTGGTCGTCCGATATGGCATTTTGTCGCTTCGCTTGACGTTATAACGCCTTATAACAGATGTGTGAATGGGAATTTCTATATGGTGAAATCGTCTATGCCTACAACTACGCGGACTAATAAGATGATAAATCGATGGTCTTTCTCTCGTATCCTGGTCCAATCAGATGATGGATATTCGTTTCCTCCCAGTTGACGGAAGTGGTCTAAGGGTCACGTTACTACTAGTTGGGGTCACATGATCCTGGGCGCAAAAATAGGTTACCATTGTTTACTCTATTTTTATATTTATTTCCTTTGGTATTTGGTATTTTTAATTAACATCACAATGGAGCAACACAACGGGCTATTTTATTTCCTTTGACTTACACACGCTAGTTAACGAGAAGTTCTGTAATTTCCCTTCTGCGTTGCCATATTCAATTTGACCCAAGTAATCGTATTTGTGACGACCAAATAGTATGATACAAAATACGAGGAGTGTTCATATGAAAAGGTACGAAACGTCGTAAAAACCAAACCGGTTGAAATTTGAATATGCCGCTTTGGGATAACGTAGTGAGACATCTAAGGAAGCGAATGCACGAGTACCGGCGTGGTTGTGCGTATGCGCGGGCGCCCGCACATGACGCAGAAGAGAAGCATGCAGTTGTGTGTTCCGTCCAATTGACGCGGCAGTGCGTGTGAGGACATCATGGCGTTCACATTGCAAAATTCGACGATTGAGGAGCAGCGAGGTGTTATCAGATTTCTGATTGCGGAAGGTGTTAAACCGGTAGGTGAGACACTCCGTAGCCTACGTAAGTCCATCAAGAGCAAACGGCCTGGGCTGCTCACGGAGGGAGTGATTCTGCTCCACGATGACGCGCGTCCACACGTCTCCAGGGTCCACAAAGTGTACTGGCCAAGTTCAAGAGGGAGCAGCTTGAGCATCCGCCCTGCAGCCCGGACATATCGCCCTACAACTTCCATCTGTTTTGTCCGCTAAAAAACATCTCAAAGGGAAGCGCTTCAACTCGGACGACGAACTGAAGGACACAGTGGAGGACTGGCTCTTGTCACAGCCACAGGAATTCTGGGAACAGGGAATCCTTCGGCCCGTGAAACAGTAGGATAGTTGTGCTCAGTCCTCTGGTGATTACTTTTGAATATAGACTTCAATTATACCCACAGTGTCGTTTCGTACCTTTTCATTTGAACACCCCTAGTAGTTAAATATCAAAATAAATTTATTCTAAAAACAAAGGAAATCGCCATGCACATTTTGCTAATAATATTCACTTGTGTTGAATTTCTTTCTGGTAAAACTCTCAGCTCAATTTAACATCGTATTTTCTTACTTTCTGACACTTAAATTTACAAAAGGATTTTTTCTCAAAGCAGATTTTTCTCCTGTACCAACTCTTCTAAAACGCTATAGAATATTTAGTTTTTATCCGATGCTAATTACCCCTTTGAGCGCCACGAGATTTATGAGTTGCGTAATATTGATTTTACCACACAGCGCACATAACGGGTAAACCACATCAATTAGTTGAAGGTAGATAGGTAGTTTAGTTTGCTTCTCACAGGAGAGAAACACAACGGGGCTACTGGTGACGATCCGGGATCAATCCCGACGGAAAGGACAAGACCTCGTATTTTTTAACCACGGTCAAACGACGAGGTCAACATCTGATCTGGCTCCCCACTCTCCAAACTTCCACACCTCAACCACTTAAGACCACAACAGAATTAACATGCAATATGCCTCTTCCGCACACGGCGGTCTTCGGTTGGATCGAGTCTCGAACTCGCAACCCTTCAGGTACTACTCCATTTCTTCCAATTGGGATACTTCGATTGGATTAAAAGAAGTCTATAAAAGATTCTACTAGTCGAAAACGTCATGAAACTAGTTAGCAGTTACTCAGGGAAAACTAGTTTACAGAACGGATTTCTGCATGAGAACCCTAAGAGGATTGAACCTAGCTCGTATATTCGCATAGCACTTTATATAAATTTTATATTTACTTTTTGTTTTAATTTTCAAATTAAGATTTACCATTTTTTTGGCAAGTTATGGTAGATAGGTGAATTAGTATCACACTGGAGCAACACAACTGTCTGAAAATTATGGAATCGTAGCTCTTAAAATCCCTTTCTACACTGCTGGCCACCCAAATTGCAACACCAAGAAAGACAAGAGATATCGCAACAAAATTTATTTTGTAGATAACATGTTGACCAAGTATCAAATGATTAAATTTATAGACTTCTGTGAAGTGTGGTTCCTGCCAAAATCAGTAGCCAGAGTAGCCGCCATTGTTGGAGATCACCGCTGCCACACGCCTCGGCATTGATTCAAAGAGACTTTGGATGTGTTCTTGGGGTACAGCAGACCAAGCAGCTTCCACACGTTGCCAAAGTTGATCTGATGTGGCAGCTGGGGATGTATTCTGGGTCAATCGTTGAGCAACCATGGACCACATGTTTTCTATCGGCGAAAGATCCGGAGAGCGAGCTGGCCAGGGAAGCAATTCAATCTGGCGATTGACGAAGAACCCTTGGACAATGCGTGCCACGTGTGGTCGCGCATTATCCTGTTGAAATATGGCTGTGGGCAAGCCCTGAAGGTAAGGAAGGACAACTGGCTCCAACACTCGGAGATGTAGCGCTGGCTGTTTAAAGTACCGGCAATGCGTACTAGAGGAGTGCGAGAGTGATATCCAATACCGCCCCATACCATAATACCCGGTGCAGGACCAGTGTGGCGGTGCATAACGCAGCTGTTCAGCATCCTCTCTCCACGGTGTCTCCAGACTCGAATCCGACCATCGTGGTGTTGCAGACAGAAGCGTGACTCGTCAGTAAAGACAATTTCATTCCATTCTGCCGTTCACATCCTTCTTTCATCGCACCATTGGCGGCGGAAACGTCTGTGGTTCTGCGTCAAGGGTAGACGAAGCAATGGACGTCTTGCGGACAGACCACTCTGCTGTAAACGGCGTCGAATGGTACGCGCAGACACTGGATGATGCGGTACAGACTGAATGTGCTGTGCTATGGTTCGTGATGTGGCTGAGTGATCCGTCACTGCCATACGCACAATATGCCTTTCATCATGTGAAGTGGTGCACTGAGGTGGATGCGATCGAACACGTCGGTCCGTCGTACCCTCCTGCATCCAACGATCACATATCCGCATTACAGTTGTTTGGTTTCGTCCAACACGACTACCGATTTCCCTGAAAGATAATCCACAATCTCGGTAGGCCACTATCCTTCCTCTGTCGAACTCGGATACTTGATCAAAAGATGATCGCTGTTTTCTACGAGGCATAATTGATCGTTTTTTTGAAAAAAACACAAGAAAAACACAATTGCCGTACTTGAAATCGTCGAAATCTCCAAGCCTTAAATAGCGCTTTGAAATGGCGCCACAGGCGCGCGTGATGTGCGTCTGCGCTGAAATTCTAATCATTTGCATATCTCACCTCCGCTAATGCATGTTGTAAATTTCATATTATTTGCATGCTTCCTTCAGGGTGTTGCATTTACGGTGGCCAGCAGTGTATTTTAAATTATTTAAGGTAGGTACTTGAATAAACTTCTCACTACAGAAACACAACTGTTTGCGAAGGTCCTGGATTACTCCAGAAAAGAAATAATTCAGGACAATAGATCGTTGTTTCGAATCAGGTCGTTATGACGAGGTCATTACCTGAGCTGGCGCCCCACTCTCCAAACTTCCACGCCAACGAGAGGACATTTGAGGATACGAGAGATTTAACATGCTCCAGCCCCCACGTTCGCGGTGGTCTTTTGTTGGATTGATTTTCGAACTCGCAACTCTCCTACCATTCCAACAGGCTTTAAGTGGCCGTATTTAAATGATTTAATAGTTGCATAAAACTTTAATTTACATGCCTTTAATAGATGAATTTTGGTCAAAATATCGAAGTTTCAATTTTGGTCTAGTATTGGTAGTCTGAACTTTTTCTTTCAAATTCTGTTAAAATTTTGTTTCTAAGTAATTTAGAACTGGAGTTATGGTTGTTTTTATATTACTACACAGCTGTAGTTTTCATGTACACAGTTATTCTTCCATTTTTCTTAAAATTGACGTTTACATGTTTTTGCTTTACGCAAATTAGCATAACTCAAAAAGTTTAAAGTTCAATTGCTTTGA
This sequence comes from Meta bourneti, assembly GCA_933210815.1. NCBI lineage: Eukaryota > Metazoa > Arthropoda > Arachnida > Araneae > Tetragnathidae > Meta > Meta bourneti. The sequence goes on from OW119929.1 coordinate 21,441,664, forward strand.
AATTTTGTAGGCATGTTGCACAAATATATGTACGGGGAATCACCATGGTTAAATATTAATTATTTTCTGATTTACAGTCTTTTAATTCATGACTTGCGAAAAGTTTAGGGAACTTTTCAAAATGTTGTAATCGAGTTCCCATAACTTCAGAGATATATGTGTGATCATCATGATAATAGTCTATTCTCTGAAGAAGTTCATTATAAACATTATCAAATTTACTAAAGAGATATAATGATTACTTTTGGAGTTATATCATTCTGCGTATCGGCATATTTTACTGTAATTTTTGCCTTATTGTTCTATCTAAACAATGAACGAATTATCATATGTTTATATTTTATATGCTGTTTCTAGTTTTATGTTGTGTTTAATCATAGAATTTAAATTAGAAGTAAAAGTGTAAGTAATTTCAAAAAATGACCCCCAAGGCAGATACCTTAAATTTCTTTGTCTTCCCCTTCTGTTGGTCAGTAAGACCACAAACTGTAGTTTAGCATGCGTATTGTCCCGTATTGAGAGTCTTTGAAGTTCCGATAATCGCAGTGAAGCGACTACAGGAAGCCTTCGTTGTCTATATATATGGTGAGGACAGGTCATATATCTATTGACTGACTATAGTCAGCATCTATTGAACAGCATTCTGTCCTGCTTATATAGTTCGGCCATCTTGAAATGGCATTTTAGTAGCGTGTTTTGAACGAGTCTATTCGTTCAATGGCCGCTGTAGGCCATTTGGAAGAGCAACCGATTAGCAACTGGAGGGTTGCGAGTTCGAAACTAGTTCCAACCAAAGACCGACGTGTACACCAGGGCTGGTGCAGGTTAAATTTGTTATGCCCTCAAGACTCCTCACGTTGGCGTGGTTTGGAAGTTTGGATAGTGGGGTGCCAGCTCAGGTGTGACCTCGTCATCTGGCAGTGGTTAAAAATTACGTGGTCTTTCCTTTGGGTTTGATCCCGGACCGTCACCAATACCCGTTGTGTTGCTCCAGTGCGACGTTAATTAATTACCTACCTATTCGTTCAAACCATTTTCTTAATTTAGAACTTTAACTCTCGAAACTGAATTAAACCCTCCTGGTGGTTACAGCGACGAGGTATCTCGTCACTAGCAAAACTGACCAGATCTCGATAGACGAGATATCTCGTAATTAGAAAAAAATCGATTAGATCTTGATCAGGTCACCAATAAAATGTTGCCAATATCTTGATCGCGAGAAATGCTGTTATTAGAAGAATTGGTCAGATCTTGATTGACGAGTTATCTCGTGGAAACCACTTGGTCAATAGTTTCTTTGCTTTTACTTCGATAGCGATTTTCTTTTTCCAGTTTATTCCTACGTGTTGCATGAATAAATGAATGAGCCAGCCTTAATCTAAAGTCATTTTATTGTTTAATGAAGTTTATATATATTTAGCAGAATGTTGAGCACACAGAACCAGTCATTTTCCCGAAACAATTTGCTCTTAATTAGATGCGTTGCTATTTAAATATTCATACTCAGATGGCCACTTCCAGCAACATCCTTGAAAACGCAGTAATTGAAACTGACCGGTCACTAATACCAAAAATAATTTAGATTCAAGAACGCAAGCATGCATTAACTTTGGGGTTATAAATGAATTATTCATGTACTTCATCTCAAAATGCTTCAAACAAAACCTTGAGACTCGATAGAACGAATCTAATCTCCAATATCCTTGATACACACATGTCTCGGAAACATGTATAAATAGCCTCAATTTAAAAATAAAGTTGCCCAGAGGTGGCGCTGTTATTCTAATTACCCCCACATTTATGGGAGAAACGCAGGTGTTCCCATAGGCCGTCCGCACGCACTCTAACTACTTTGTTAAAGTGTTTAAGCTGATAAAGGCGTTAGTCATGAAAAGGCATTTTTCATCACTCTGCCTAACCCCAGGGTTGACTTCCATGGCCGGGGAAAAGATCAATGCCTGAAACCTGCGAGAGCTTTATCCGGACCCCATCAATTTCACCCTCTTTCTGTCTCTATCAATCCTCCTTCGTCCATCGTCTGTTGTTCTTTCGAACGTTTCATCCACGAGGGGTGAAGTATGATCTCCCTGCTGCATCCATTGGCGCCATTTCCTCTATGCAGATAGATCCCGAGAGCTCATTTGCATAATAGAAGATTCGTCCCATGACGAGGAAGTGGTCGTATTAATGTGGAAATTGTGCCTCAGTGCTAGTGAATGTTAATGTGTAAAGTTGGCTATACTGCGTGACTAGGATTATGGCGGAAAAACTGTCTTACAAGGTTTTGAGAAGGGACAAAACTATGTGTGAGGGGAAGATGATTTTAGAAATGAGGTTTGATATTTTTGGATGCTGTGAGGGACATTTTCTGTCAGGCTAATGTAAGTGGTGATGTTTCTCCGACGTTACATGTTTCCTCGTACGTATTCTGAACGTGAAATTCACTTTTCTTGCTTTTTCAATACGATTTCAGCAATTCGCCAATAAAAACTTCAAAGCATAAATTTCGAATTCATAGTATATGATAGTTGACTGGTCTTAACACCAGTTAGATTAAAAGACAAACATTGTCAACATGGTAATAAATATGTTTTAATATAACCCCTATATGTATCACGTGAGAGGTAGGTAGGTAGTTGAATTAACGTCTCACTGGAGCAATTATATGCGACGGTCCGTGATCAATATCGAAGGGAAATATCCGATAACAACACCTCGTAGTTTTCAACAAGGTGTACTCGTAGTTTTGAACAAAATTACTAGGTATTGTACTTCGATTTTTCCCTTCTCGATCAATCCCGGACAGTCGCCAATAGCCCGTTGCGTCTCTTGCTCCACTGCGACGTCAATTAACTACCTGCCTACTCCATCAAGATCTGGTTAGTTTTGCTAATGACGATATCCCTCACCGAGACAAAAGACCATGCGAGTTAATGAAATCAGCATGTGTAATATCAAAATCCGTTTTGTCCAATTAATTTAGATAGGTTAAGCTAGTAATGCTACACCAGAAGGTCAAAACTTATGGGAATTGTAGAGAAATTTTTCATGACTATCTTCCCAAAGAAAAATATTTGTGGTTTCAGAATCACGCCTTATTCGTGTAATCGCTTATCGGCAGTAGATACATTTTTGTATAACTACTTTCAAGGACGAAGCACAAGAATAAAATTAGATCCAAATTTTTTGACGTGCCATAGGAGCTCACTAAGGATTGCAACCACTTCCACCGAGAGACATTGACGCATTAGTTTCACAAACGCATTAGTTTAGTTTGTTTCCACCATTTTTAAAGAGGAATAATTTGAATAAAACGTCTGTATTGAAAGAGTTGGAGGAGGAAGTCGAATTATAGTTGCACTGGAGCACACAACGGACCATTGACGACGGTCGGGGATCAGTCCCGAAGGGAAAGAACCGACGACAACATCTCGTCATTTTGAATCATGGTCAGAGGACGAGGTCAACACCTGAGCTGGTACACCACTTTCCAAATTTTCACACCTCTCCAACATTGGAACAGTTGAGGCCACGGCAGATTTAACGTGCACCAACCCCCGTGTACACGAACTCGCAACCTTCCAATTGTTAATCTGTTACTCTTCCAACTGGGATACCGCGTCCCGCTGGAACTTTGAAGAAGTACTCTTTAGTTCCATTGGACAATTTAATTGCGGTAGGGATTTGAATGTAAGTCACACTGGGGAGCAACACAACAAGATATTGGCAACAGTTTGAGATCAATCCCGAAGGGAAAGATCCGAGGACAACACCTCGAAATTTCCACTCCGAGGACAACACTCTTGCGTATTAAAGCTAGTTGGATCATGTAGGTAGGTAGTATTAGAGTCACACGATCAGAAGAACGGGCTATTGGCGACGGTCCGGGATCAATCCCGAAGGAAGAGATTTAAGTACAACGCCTCGCAATTTTGAACCACGGTCAGATAACGAAAACATCTATGCCGGCACACCGCTTCCAACTTGAGGACATTTGACGCTGCGAGAGATTTAACGTGCTCCAGCCCTCACGCACATGATGGTCTTTGGTTGGATCGAGTTTCGAATTCGCAACCCTCCGTTTGCTACTCTACCAACCGGGCTACAGCGGCCCCCAATATTGAAAGAAGCAGTTCTTGTATCTCATTTTTGTAATAAATTCTGGGACAGTGTTTCCTAATTTCTCTCTCCTAAATGGTCGAAACTAGAATTTTAAGTGATACGTTTCAATTACGTTTGCCTTAAACGCTTTATAACAAACATTGAGTGACAATCACTAGAGTGTCTACTGAGCGATTCATTATAGGAAAGAATACGGCTTTGTTAAAAGCATCTATGAAAATCTCCTTTTTGTTCAAGGTTCGTGCACAAAGCGGTACTTATCGCGTCTATTGGATGTAACCATTATAGTTAATGATTTGATAAAAAATTGCAAAAGCAATTACGAAATAGGTTTACTTATCATTTTCTATGGAAAGAGAATATACTCGACAACACATTCATCATTGCCAAACTTTTATTGGTAATTTATTAAATACGTCGATATATATATTTCAATGCACAGGGTCCGTAAAACGTATTATAACGGCTGAACTTCATTATACCTCTAAAAATCCCACACAGTCTCAGTTATGCGTTTTCCTGAACATCTCGCTTTCTTAAACCTTCAAAAGACTACATCAATTGGTTGAAAGAATCCCATTAAAGATGCTACCGGTCATGGAAATCAAAACTTGTTGAAGTCTTGCAGAGAAGACTAGGTTGCAGAACGGATATATGAGTGGGATCACCTCAGAACTAATTTCGCCATGGTGCACAAAATCCATGCTTCGTCTCATTTTAAGATTGAAAAACAATACAAACTGACGGCACCTTTTAAGTATATCTTCTTTATGTTCCACTTATCTGACATTTTCCCTTTATACAGTACCAGAGGTAGAAGTTCCAAAGGTCCGTTGAATGTTGTTGTATTGTACCGTTTATTTTTAACATTCATCGAAGTTTTTTGCGTCGCTTCTATTTTATATGATATTTACGATTTAGATGAGATAGTTGACAATATTCAGACTATATTAATAGTCTGCAGCCGTTGGATCATCTGTTATAGATACAGACAACTCATGCGCACTGCACGGAAGTTAAGCAACATGCTAAGCAGTGACGTAAATGTAAATTACCGATGGATATACGTTTGGGCGAGTGTTAGCACTGTGATGCACATTCCTCTGTTGGTCTACTATGCATTATGGTGGATGAATGAGGAAAACTTAAGGCTTTTCATGTTTGGTTTTGTGTTTACAGAACCAGTTTACAATACAATCGCAGCAGTAGTGTTTGCTGGGTATTTCACTCTGATTGGTGAAATGACTTTGAATACCTTCTCTATACTCTACGCCGCTGTGTGCTTTCAGATGAGGAATGTTCTTTTGGACTTTGGGAATCAGTTGTCAAACGCAACTCGCTACAAATTCAAGGAGTTGCAGAAGACGTACTCTGTCATCAGAAGAACCACGAAGGCGATAGACTCTCAGATGTCCATCTTCGTTTTTATCTCAACTATCTGCTGTTCTTGTACAATATTTTATGGGATGCAGGTGGTACTTTACTTTGAGCATGCTTTCCAAAACTGGGCGGACAGCTGCTTCATAGGGCTCAACTGCTTGAAAACTTTAGCCTGTTTCACACTCATGATAGTTTCTGCGTCTCTGATGGCAGATGCGTCTGACGAAATGGGGCAGCGAGGTGTGACGAACTTCGGCGACTACGATTGTCTGACTGTCGGGAATCATGCTTTCTTGTCGTCCCTGGACAAAGGTTTATATCTGACGGTGTGGAGGATAATGCCAATCAGACGAAGTTTCGTCATAGCTACAATCGGGACCATTGTCACGTACTCCGTATTGTGGGACAGTTTCCTGCCTTTTCAGGACAGTTAACCGCCTGAGTCATTGCCCTATGACATGTACAGCTTCTACAACTTGGAGAAAAATTTAATGTTTTCAAATATTGGCATCAACTGAAAATGGTATTCTTCGGTTGAGACAAATACACACCAGAAGGATTTAGCAGGTATTGACATGAAATTTATGGAGATGGCAATTTTAAAACAATCCATTCGAAAAAAACAATATCCCCAGCTAAAGTGTAGTATATAAGGTAAACATGGCACTTTTTAACTTCAATTTTTGCTTGGTCGACTGACTGTTTATCATATTTCATGCTCATACTTTTTATTTTAAATGATCGAAGGTACAATAGAATATTTTTTAAAAATTTGATTTTAAATATCCAGTTTTGCAGAATAGGTCATTGGTTTACGATTAAAATAATTTTATTGCAAAAAATCAGATTTCAGCTAACCATTAATTATGCAATTTAGATAAAATTAGTTATTAGCATGCTTTATAAATATTGATATCTCAAATTACAATTTGTTCAGAAAAACATTTACTGTATGTTGGAAATTATTTAATACTAGCACAATTAACCGGCGTTACTAGGATTGAAATAGTTAATTAACTTCCGCTTTCGTTAATAAATTGAAATTCTATTCATCACATGTAACAACTACCACACTTTAATGAAAGTATACAATTGTTAAATACCCATTTTTACAAATGTAAATAAATGCCATATTTAATATTTTACATTTTTGTAGAATTAAATTTTTAGTAAGAAGTAAAAGTCTCTAGAGTGCCAATGTTACCCAGAATGCATAGAATAAATTAGAGTATACATTTCAATGCCTTGTATGTCATTTAAAAACAAAAGCGTTTCCCAAATTTATCATACAATGATTAAAAATGTTTTTAAAACTAATTAAACGGTACTTACGTATTATCAGTGCCAGGAAGATAAACTGCCAGTAATAGTACCAGGGATGATGTGAATTTTAGCAACCCTTTTTCTGTGGGAAAACCTTAATAACCGCATAGTTAGCCGTGTCTCGTGAACACGTGTGGTGCGTTCGAATTTTTTTTCAAAATCCCGTCAAACAATCAAACAATTTTTTCAATCGGAACAAACGTCAACGTCACACAACTCGTCATCACTTATCTTCGTATTTATCAGAATTCGTGTGGAGACAGAAGCAAGCTGCAAAGGAAAACAATTATTTTGATGCCATATTGAAGGCAATTTCAAAGCAGTTCCCGCCGGAAATCAAAATGTCGTCATAAATATTTTTGGTCGCCAAAAAACGCCAAACTGGCACGGATAATACGTTAATACCAATTAAACCATTATTTACCTTCATTACAGTTATTGAAGGAAAAACATCAAATTCAAAATCCAAAAATGCATTTTAAAACAGATTTAGAAAAGCTTTGAACGAAAATAACGAATGTTTTCTCGCTACAAAATAGATTCTTGGAATATAACGGACACAAATTTAAAAGGAAAACGATTAAAAAATTACAAGGCTGCCATATTAGCTAAGAGTCCTATTTTGAAACGTTTTGTTCTGTATAGTTTTATTCTCTTCATCGTCTGTCCCAAATATGCAGAATTTTTTTTCGTAAAGAAAAGATAATGTTAGAAATAAATAAATTATTAGAATTTAAATTTCGTAAAAATAGTTTTGGAAAATAATTGATATTTCAGCAGCACTTGTAAACAATCTAAGTAATTACCAATGCTCAATACACCTCCCAGCTACTCAAAACGGCCAAATTATGGTTGATTTAAATAGTTATGTTTTAACGTGAAACTTGCCTCAATATGTAAGCAAAGAAATTTCAAACAGTGCATTCACTAATGATACCACATTTTATAGTTGTAACTAAACTAAAATGTGGTGTATCAAATTCGAAACACATTAAATTAAATTTTGTTGAACGAATCTTATGTGATACTTGTGCAAACACAGACACAAAATCGAACATAGAACCGGAAGACGGACAGACAGATTTACGCAACCAAGTTCATTCACTGAATGAAGGTAAGAACTCACAGTTTGTAAAATTTCATGAAAATATATTCAACCGTTTGAACGTAGTACGGGCACAAACACACACAGACACACAGATGGACAGACACCGAACGGGCAAGAGACGGATTTTGCATCAGAAGGGTCCAAAACGGATAGAAAACTTGAAATGGGTCAAAAATATTCAATGTACAAATACTCCATTCTCATTTATATAGATTATTCTTCATGTTGTGACCCTCATTTAATAGATATTAGGATATTTTACAATTTTTTTCAACATGCAAGCCTAAAAAATCAAGATTTTTAGGAAACTTAACATTTAAAAATCAACTAAAAATTCATTTCTTGACTAATAACTTTGAAGGTCAAAACAATCCACTGCACATTATACAGATTGTAAGGATACGAAAATAATTATAATATATCCATTCATTTGTTGAGTTACCTTTTGAATAAAGCAACATTGTTAAAATACAGTTCTTCGGAAATTGAGTTTAAAATTTTGGAAATATATTTGTACATTGCGACGGTACCTAACGAAAAACCCTTGTAATTAGAAAATATTTCGAGAATTTACAAGATAGTTTTGTATGTATTGTAAGCTAGGGAGCTGGAAGATATTTTGAAGCATTTTTCGATATTCGATTCGATTTTCATGATTTCTAGTGTATACACACCTTAAATGTTAATGATTTAAATTATTTAAATGTTGTATAAAATTGTTTGTTTACATATGATTTAGGTTTGTTTTACAAAGAATTATTTAAACATATTCTTGTCTTGGCCTTCTGATGGTATGTAAGGCAACAAGACTTAGTTTGCTTTACTTGGTGACCCAGATTGCGTCAACGAAATGTTAACGTGGATTCGGATTCCTAATTTATAGTTAGGTGCCGGTAGCTGTAGCACTGATTACAAGTTGGCAGGGGAGAACATCCATAGTGATCGTCATTCATACTTTTGCCTTTGGCAGCCGTTTCCCCTATCAACCCTTGAGTTACTTGAGTGTGTGATCTGTCCACTTTTCTGTTTTACCATAGCCTACTCTTCTGCTTTTAGTTTTTTAAATCCTGTTGGTCTTGTGCTTGGCGCAGCTTGGCCAAAAATGGCCCTTTCTCCGTAAAACCATTCCTCCCTGGGGGTATTTCTCTCTTCTTTGTCAGTAAAACTTTCATTATGTGTGTCTTACTTGATATTCCATGTCTTGTGTCTGGCACAGCATGGCCAAAAATGGCCCTTTCTCCGTAAAACCATTCCTCCCTGGGGGTATTTCTCTCTTCTTTGTCAGTAAAACTTTCATTGTGTGTGTCTTACTTGATATTCCATGTCTTGTGTCTGGCACAGCATGGCCAAAAATGGCCCTTTCTCCGTAAATCCATTCCTCCCTGGGTGTATTTCTCTCTTTGTCAGTAAAACTTTCATTGTGTGTGTCTTACTTGATATTCCATGTCTTGTGTCTGGCACAGCATGGCCAAATATGGCCCTTGCGCCATAAAAGTCAAACCAAGCAATCAACCATTGTCGTAAACCCCCAAAAGTACCAACAACCCTCTCAACCCTTACCAACTTTGAAGAAATGAATTCCCCGATCTCATCTGCCTTCTCACCAGAACTACTCTGCAGATCTACAGGATGATCCAAAAGTCACAGAAAAAGTAAAACTTCAATAATTCGAAAAGTATTGACTGTAGCACGATGCGATTTTCACAGAAATGCACAGAAAGACATGGGGTGTATTTTAATAACAAAATTTTTATTGAAAGAATGGTTACATTTTCCACCGACAGGTGGTGCTTCAGTTGTGTCAATAGTTTACACAGGGGCGCAGCACAGTTCGCAACGCAGCTAGGATTACAAATGTTCAATGTGACAGACGTTGCACGACACTGCAGAACATCGAAAAGGGTTTCAGCTGCTCCTGTCAGATTATGACGAATAGCTTCTTTCAACATGACCAATGACGCTGGCCGACCTCTCACCTGTGACTTCCAGTAGCCCCATAACCAAAAGTCACAAGGTGTAAGGTTTGGAGACCTTGGTGGCCATTCGTGCGGGAAAGAATGACTGAGGACACGGGCATCGACAAATGTAGATTGCAGCAGGTGAAAAACAGGACCTTTGATGTTCGGAAGCGCTCCATTCTGCATGAATGTTATATTATGAAGGCTTGCCTCTTTTGCAAGGAGGAAATGGCGCCGTCTTTTAAAAGCGCTGCATAACCCTCACCTGTGACAGGATTTCTCTCGTAACGACAACATGCCTCACATTGGAGAACGTTTAACTTCGGTAATAAACGTTAAATGCTAAAAGATTAATTTCAGTATTCAGTACATTTGAAATTTACTTACCTCATGGCAAAGTCAGATTGATCAATGTTCGCAGTCTCGCACCGTTTGAGGTTTGGAGACGAGCAGATCTGTTTAAATAGCGACAAGCTTAAGCAAAGGGACCGCTGCAGTGCCACCTGTCGGTTGACAAATACAACTATTCTGGCAATAAAAATTTTCGTAACAAAAAATATCACGTCTTTTCTGTGCATTTCTGTGAAAACCGCATCGTGCTACTGTATACTTTTCGAATTATTGAAGTTTTACTTTTTCTGTGCATTTTAGATAACCCGGTAGATTTGTGAGAAAGACCCGTATAAATCCTGATCGGCCAGAAAAGTGACTTTTTACCTCCCACATCCGAGAATTTTTAAATTACTAAAGCCAAAATATTAGAATAAAAAGTGGAAATAAAGTAGCAAAAGGGGTCCTTATTTGGAAGTTTAAGCAGGACCTGTTTTGTATTAGATAAAAATCCATGTGGCAAAACAAATTAATTCAATACAGCTTTTATTACGATGCACTACCGACTGCACATAGTCTACTCAGATAAATGTTCTTGTATCCTCACATAATAATCGTAAAATGTTTTTCAAGAAATTTTATTCAGCAAAAATTATTTGAAAAATCAACAAATCGTCCGTTTTCTCAGAACAGTCAATAGTTTACCTACAATCTGATATTTTCTTTGACAATTTGCCCTCAGAAACACATCTTCTATAAGTGTGTACGGAGATCACATTTCCATGTGATGATCTTTTCTCCCTTCCAATTTTACCTTCGTCTACTCTTGTGCTTTTTCTTCATTCCTCAATGTGTTGTCGGTCTTGTGATTGGCGCAGCTTGGTCAAATATGGCCCTTGAACTATAAAACCCCCAAACAACAGCCATCTTCGACAATTTAATAGCCTTTAATAATTTCTTAATTTTAACGCTTAGAAACTCATAATATAGCTGCTTTCCTTATAGTTTTATATTTCGATAGTGATTTTCTTTTCCACCCTGACTTTCTTTTACAGACTATGAATAAATAAATCCACTTTCTGACAAAGTCTTTTATTATTTAACGAAGTTTATTTACTTACCAAAATGTTGATTACATAAAACCAGTCATTTCCCGGAGCAATTTGGTTTTATTAAGATGAGTTGCTGTTTAAATATTCGTACTCGGATGGATACAAGGCTAATATCTGCATCAACTTCCTTGGAGACGCAGCAACTGTAACTGACCGGTTGATATCACAAATAATTCAGATTCAACAACGAAACCATGCATTACCCTCGGGAACATAAATGAATAAGTCATCACTTCTCATGTCAAAAGAAGTCATACGAAATTTCACTTTAACAATCGCAACTCATTAACCTCAGAACACTTCGCCTTGGGGCTTAATTTAACGAATCTAATTTCTAATATCCCTGACACCCACACAAAAAGATGTATCGGAAACACACATCCCACGATATAAATAGACTCTGAAAATAGAGTTGTCCATTGGCGCTGTAATCATAAATTCTAACCCACCTGGTTGTTGTCACGACGAGGTATCTCATTAGCAAAATTGACTAGACCTTAATTTCATCGGTAATATCGTGATGACGAGGTATCGCATCATCAGCAAAATTGGTAAGATCTTCGTGGACTAGATATCTCATTATTAGCAAAATTGGTAATATCTTGGTGGACGAGATACCTCATCATTAGCAAAATTGGTAAAACCTTGGTGAACGAGATATCTCATCATTAGCAAAATTGGTAAGATCTTGGTGGATGAGATATGCCATCATTAGAAAAATTGGCAAGATCTTCGTGGACGAGATATCTCATCATTAGCAAAATTGGTAAGATCTTGGTGGACGAGATATCTCACCATTAGTAAAATTAGTAAGATTTTGGTGGACGAGATATCTCATCATCAGCAAAATTGGCAAGATCTTGGTGGACGAGATATCTCATCATCAGCAAAATTGGCAAGATCTTGGTGGACGAGATATCTCATCATTAGCAAAACTGGTAAGATCTTGGTGGACGAGATATCTCATTAGAAAAATTGGCAAGGTGGACAAGATATCGCATGAATGTATTATTCTGAAACCTTCCTTCCTTGTATGGGGTCGCGGTAGCCCGGTCAGAAGAATAGCGGATTGGCAACTGGAGGCTTGCAATTTCGTAATTCGATTTCACCAAATGTGTTTGTGAAGTTGCAAATTGCACATTTTCTGCTCATTAACCTACTCTTGTAAGCCATTTAGTTTTTTAAAACTTCTGAATGATAAATTTAATTAATTTTTCCAGATCAGAATTGATCTCGTCGTCCGACCGTGGTTCAAAATTACCAGGTGCTATCCTCGAATCTTTATTTTCGGGATTGATCGCGGACCGTCACAAATAGCCCGCTGAGTTTCTTAACCAGTTTTGAGGACTGCGTTAGCCCGGTTGGAAGAGTAGTGGATTAGCAACCGGGGGTCCTAACTCGATCCAACCATAGACTGTCGTGAACGTGTGGACTGGTTCACGTTAAATCTGTCTTGGCTTCAAATGTTCTCACGTTGGCGTGGTGTCGAGGTTTGGAGATTGGGGTGCCAGCTCATGTGTGACCTCGTCATCTGACCTTGGTTCAAAATAACGAGGTGTTTTCCTCGTATCTTTCTTTCGGGATTGATCCCAAACCCTGGCCGATATCCTGCTGTGGTGTTCCAGTGAGACGTAACTACCTACATACCTTCCCTGCATGATTTAACCAGTTTTGATTGCGGAAAACCCAACTGATGTTACCTAGGATTCTTTTAATCTATGGATATGGTGTTGGGTAAAAGCAACAGTACATTAATCGCAAATCACGTGAGGCTTAGAAAGCTTTTAAATCAGGAGTGTACAACCCCACTACCCTAGACAACTAGTAAAGCACCCATACAATATCAAAACGTAATATTATACGCTTTTTAGTGACATGTTTCATAACTGTATCTTCCCAGAGAAATAGATCTCGTTTCACCATCCCCTAATTCACATCATTGCTTTTTGGCAGTACGTAAAAATTTGAACAGCCAATTTCAAGTATGAAACGCAATGATGCGTAAAATTAGATCAAAAATATTTTTACGAACATCCTGAGAACAAACTAAGAATAGTAACCAATTTCATCGAACCATACTTTAAGGCATTAATTTCAACAAATGATTTTTTAGCTTATGTTTCAATCATATATGTCTTTAACCTTTTGTAAAAAAATATTAAAACTGATCATCAACTAATATTTTTATTTAGCGATTCTTAATAACAATGGATACGGCTTTGCTGAAAGTATCGAATTATCCTTTGTATTCCAAGTAAAAGGTTCTATGTACAAAGTCGTATTTACAACTTTTTCGATCTGTAACTATCATAGTTAATACGTTGATAAAAAATAAAAACTAATAAATATGCCTACCTTCCAGTTACAATGGAAAGTGGTAATACGCGAGAAGACATCCCAGTCAATTTTCACTGACATTTTATTAAATATGTCAATACTTCAAGGCACAGACTACGTGGGATATATATTATAATAGAAAATAGTATTACAGCTTTAACATGCAATTGCTTTCCGCACAACAAATATAATGACCAAATAACCACATCGATTGGTTGAAAGAATCCAATGAAAGAGATTCTATTGGTCAAGGAAGATAAAATTGGTTAGATGTTATACAAGGAACACTGTAGTTTCCAGAACGGATGGATATATGTGACGAAACCCCGCATAAAGCTAACTTCGCCATGGTGTACAAGATCCATGTTTCGTCACAATTCAACAAGATTAAAAAACAATACAAACTGAAACAACCTCTTAAGTATATCTTTATGTTTCACTTATCTGGCATTTTCCCTTTACATAGGGCCGCGGTGGCCCGGTTGGAAGAGCAACGGACTTGCAACCGAAGGGTTGCGAGTTCGAATCCAGCCAAACACCGTCGTGTACAAAGGGGGCTGGTGCACGTTAAATCTGTCGTGGCCTCAAATGTCCTCACGTTGGCGTGGTGTGGAAGTTTGGAGAGTGGGGTGCCAGCTCAGGTGTTGCCTCGTCATCTGACCGTGGTTCAAAATTACGTGGTGTTGTCCACGGATCTTTCCCTTTGGGATTGATCCCGGACCGTCACCAATAGCCCGTTGTGTTGCTCCAGTGTGACGTTAATTGAAATACCCCAACCCTTTACATAGAACCAGAGGTAGAAGTTCCAACAACCTGTTTAATAGTTTTATTACCTTGTACCGCTTGTTTTTAATATTCATCGACGTTTTTGTTTTCGCTTCTGTTCTGTGTGCAGTCTATCAAGACGAAGTGGGGGACAACGTTCGGAAAATCTTAACAATCTCAAGCCGTTGGATCATCTGTTATAGATACAGCCAACTCATGTGCATTGTACGAATGCTAAGCAACATAAACATCAGTGACACAACTGTAAATTTCCGATGAATATACTTTTGGGCTAGTATTAGCACTGTGATGCACATTCCTTTGTTCATCTACTGTACACTATGGTGGTCGAATGAGAGAAATGTACGAGTTTTCATGTTTGGGTTCATGTTTACAGAAGAAGCTTACAATACAGTCGTAGCAGCAGCGTTCGCCGCTTATTACACCCTAATTGGTGAAATGACTGAATACGTTCTCAATATTCTACGCTGCGGTGTGCTTTCAGATGAGGAATGTTCTTTTGGACTTTGGGAACCAGCTGTTCGCTACAACTCGCTACAACATCACGGAGATGCGGAAGACTTACGCGGGCATTAGGAAAACTATGAACTTCATGGATACTCAAGTGTCTCTTTTTCTTTTAACTACAACTATCTGCTGCTTTAGTATAACGTTTTATGCGATTCAGATTGCTCTTCACTTTTACGATTTCTCAAACAGGGTGCACCGTTACTACATAGCTTTCAATTGCTTGAAAACATTAGCCTGTTTCACACTCATGTCTGTGTCTGCAACTGCAGATGTGTCTGAGGAAATAGGACAACAGACTATGATAAACTTCAACAACGGCGATAGACTGACAGTAGGACCTCAATGGTTCTTGTCGTCTTTGCACAGAGGATTATCTCTGACATTGGGGAAGATTACGCCAATCAAACGAGGTTTCATTATAGCTACATTGGGAACCATTGTCACATACTCGGTACTGCTGGACAGTATCTTGTATTCGCACTAGAGCAATTGATCGCCCGAGTGAATTCACAATGACATGCACAGCCACTACAACTTGGAAAGAAGTTAAAATATTTTCGATCGTTGACATCATAAATTCAAAAGTGATACTTTGGTTTAAACAGTGACACCAAAATGATTTTTGCAGGTGATCCAACGAAATTCCAGGAGACTGAATATTTTTCTTGCTTGACGTTGTCTTGTGTTTAGCATAGCTTGGCCAAATATGGTCCTTGTGCCATAAAAACCCAAAGTAAGCAACCAATGAACCTGGAGATTGCAATTTAGAAAATAATCGCAACGATATTAACGTTGGCTTCGCTTTTATTTTTTTCTAGGAGGGTATCTCTTTTCATGAGAATTTTGTCACAAAAATCGTTCACGTGTAAGCATTAGACTAATAAAAATAAAAATAAATGACATGCAAAGTTTGAACACTATACTAAAACGCATGAGGAAAACCAGTACATTTCCCGATTGTACTGAAAAGTTCGGTGACTTCTTCCATCATACTATCGCGAATTTTTCACTCTAAAGCTCAGATATCAATACGTGATCTATTATTCCTTATTGTGGAACTTATGCTGGTTATGTTTTATGTTCGGTAAAATTCAATACGAAAAATATCGTAATACATCATAGCGATGTACTACATTGCACATCAGACATAAGACAACACAGTGTAAACATTGAAGTACCCTATTTAATATTAGTACAATGTATTTTCCAAGAAACTCTTTCAGCAAAATATATCGAAAAAATTAATCAAATGCTTGTAATTCCTGAAGCCTAAAGGCACGTTTATACGACTCCCATCAATTTCGGTCTCTTTCTGTCTGGATCAATCCTTCGGTTGTTCTTCCAAACTCTTCTTCCACGGAGGATCGTTTCCATCTAGCTACATCCATCGGAGGCATTTCGTCTAGAAAGAAACCTCTAAGTTGATTTGCATAATATAAGATCCGCCCTGTCGAGGAAGCTGTTGTATCAATGTAGAAATTGTGCCCTGGGGCATGTGAGGGGAATGCTAATCTGTAAAGTTCACAAAACTGCGAATGGTGCTGTGGAGGAAAAAACTGTCTGACAGGTTTTAAAAAGGGAGTAATTATAAAATCAATTTAGTGAGGAAGGTAATATTGCTTAAATGAGGTTTGTTATTCTTTCGACGATTGGGGTAAAGGTGTACATGAGTTGGTAAAAGTTAAACATTAATTGTTATTCAGTCACTGCAAATCATGCATGCAAAAATTATCATTACATAGAAGAAATGTCTTGTACATTTATCTAGTTAAATAGAGTTCTACACCGTGATCATAAAAGCCCTCAGTCCCTTAATAGTTTATATTTATCATAATAGAACCATGGGAACAATATGGAGATTGGCAGGTGTGTCAAGTTGTCAAACATGAAAATATGGGAAGTTTAGAAGAGTGTTACACTCACAGACTGGTCTCTGGCATTTGGGCGATGGGGTGTCTTTGGTTCAGGGTACTGTGTTATCACTATAATATAGGCCTCAGGAAAAATTGCTTAACCCTCCTGATGGTTACCACGACGAAGTATCTGGTCATTAGCAACACTGGCAAGATCTTGTTGAACGAGATATCTCGTCGTTAGAAGAAAACTGACCAGATCTTGATCTCATCATAAAAAAGGCGATATCTTGATGACGAGGTGATTCGTCATTAGAAAAATTGGTCAGAACTTGATGGATGAAATGTCTCATCGAAACCACTTGGAAGGTTAAACTCCTGGGGCTATCGAGGAACACACTCTTCAAACAGCATTCACAAACTTTCTGAGCTCCCCGAGAAATTCCAAATTCCTCCCCTTGTCGGATCCACCCCCAAATTAAAATTAATCTCATACCCTTTGCTCTGACAGATGCCAGGAAGTCCAGTCATCTCATTCAATCACTGGGTGACTTACCCCTCCCAATTCCTTACGGCCACAATTACGCAAGTTTTTCTATATGGCAATGGGTGACTTGCCTTCATGACGTGGCTTTTAATATTCTATTAGTCTGATCTTGCTTAAAAATTACACGGCGTTATCCTCGTATCTTACCCTTCGGGTTTGATCCCGGAAAGTCGCCAATAGTCCGTTGCATTTCCCAAGTGCAACGTTAATAAAATACGTAGCTACCTACACCTTTTCTCTTCCAACCTGGATAACTCGGCCCCTTTCAAGCATGGAGCACCTTGAAGAGTAAATTTAACATATTTATACGATTACCATACGAACTCACTAAGAATTGGAACCACTTCCAGACATTGAGGCATTAGTTTCAACAAAACAATGTCAAATGTTCCACTCGTTATATGCTTGTTTCCCATTTCTTTTATTGACGAATATTTTGATAACATGGATATTAAAAGAAGCAGATTTTCATTTTTGTAATTAAATCTAGAAAAGTGTTTCCCAGTTTCAGGAATGGTCAACAATCGATTTTTAGCGTGATTGAATCTAATTTGCTCCAAGCGTTTTCTAATAAACCATTAAAATAGATAATCACTTGTGTGTTTTTGTAAAGATTTTGTATAACAAAGAATATACGGCTTTGTTGAAAGCATCGAAAAATAGCTTCATTCTAACTGAAAGGTACCATGTACGAAACGGTATTAACAACTTCTACTGTTTGTAACCACTATAGTTAATTAAATGATAAAAAATGACAAAGATATCTATTACAAAATATGATTAATTTCCATTTTCATTGAAAAGAGAATCACTCATTTTTCTCTTGTATGTCAATACTTCAGTGGACGTGGTCCGTATAATGATTATTGTAATAAAAAAATTCACATTATAGCACTTAAAAATGCGGTCATCAAAACGTTAATAGAAGTTAACGCTTCCTTAACCGAGATTTCCGATTGGTTTAGTATTGCTTTTTCCGTACAACAAACATAATGACAAAGGAACCACTTCGATTGGTTGTAAGAATTAAATGAAAGAGATTCTATTGATCAGGGAGGTCAAAACTGTTTAGATGTTATGCAAGGAACGCTGTAGGTTCCAGAACGGATAAATGTGTAGAAACTCCTCATAAATTTAACTTCGCCATGGTGTACAAGATCCATGTTTCGTCACAACTCAACAAGATTCAAAAACAATACAAACTGAAACAACCTTTTAAGTATATCTTCTGTATGCTCCACTTCTCTGGCGTTTTCCCTTTACATAGAAACAGAGGTAGAAGTTCCAGAAACCTGTTGAATAATTTTATTACCTTGTACCGCTTGTTTTTAATATTCATCGACGTTTTTGTTTTCGCTTCTGTCGTGTTTGCAGTCTATCGAGACGAAGTGGGGGACAACGTTCGGAAAATCTTAAACTCAAACCGTTGGATCATCTGTTATAGATACAGTCAACTCATTTGCATTGTACGAATGCTAAGCAATATACAAAGGAGTGCCGCCTCTGTAAATTACCGATGGATATACGTTTGGGCAAGTATTAGCACTGTGATACACATTCCTTTGTTCATCTACTGTACATTATGGTGGTTGAATGAGAGAAGTGTACGAGTTTTCATGTTTGGGTTTATGTTTACAGAAGAAGCTTACAATACAGTCGCAGCAGCAGTCTTCGCCAGTTATTTCACCTTAATTGGTGAAATGACTTTGAATACGTTCTCAATATTCTACGCTGCGGTGTGCTTTCAGATGAGGAATGTTCTTTTGGACTTTGGGAACAAGCTGTTCGCTACAACTCGCTACAACTTCACGGAGATGCAGAAGACTTACGCGGGCATTAGGAAAACTATGAACTTCATGGATACTCAATTGTCTATGTTTCTTTTTACAATTATCTCCTGTTTTAGTGTAACGTTTTATGCCATTCAGATTGCTCTCCACTTTTACAATTTCCCAAACTGGGTGCACCGCTACTACATAGCTTTCAACTGCTTTAAAACATTAAACTGTTTCACACTCATGTCTGCGTCTGCATCAGCAATGGCAGATGCGTCTGAGGAAATAGCACAACGGACAATGTTAAACTTCGACAACGGCGATAGTCTGACAGTAGGACATCAACGGTTCTTGTCGTCTTTGCACAGGATTATCTCTGACACTGGGGAAGATTACGCCAATCAAACGAGGTTTCATTATAGCTACATTGGGAACCATTGTCACGTACTCGATATTGCTGGACAGGATCTTGTCTTCGCACTGGAGCAGTTGATCATACGAGTGAATGCACAATAACATGCACAGCTTCTACAACTTAGAAATCAGTTAAAATACTTTCTATCGTTGACGTCATCAATTCAAAATTGATACTTTGGTTTAAACAGTGACACCAAAATGATTTTTTCAGGTGATTCCATGAAATTCCTGGAGACTGAATATTTTTCTTGTTTGACGTTGTCTTGTGTTTAACACAGCTTGAATAAATATGGCTCTTGTGCCATAAAACCCCAAAGTAAGGCAACCAATCAACCTGAAGATTGCTATTTTGAAAATAATCGCAACGATTATAACATGGGATTTGCCTTTATTTTTTTTAGGAGGATATCTGTTTTCATGAAAATTCATGAAAACAGATGGTGAATGATAATACAGCTGATTACTCTACATTCTTACGTACCATCCTGATTGTCGTTCTCCCAGTCTAGTTTAACGAAATTTATAAATACGTGCTTTATTTCAAAGTCCTTTTATCGTTAAAAGAAGTTAATATATTTAACGGAATGCTGACTATTCAAAACCAGTAATTTTCCCAAAAGAATTTGTTTTTAATAAGATTAGTTGCTAAATATGCATACTCAGATACAGTGCTAATACTTGCAGCAATTTGACAGAAGCAGCAACTGAAATTGACCCTTTACCAATGCCAAAATAATTCTAGTTCGAGATCGAAACCATATATTATCTTTGATGTTATAAATTATTCATACACCATCTCACCATAAATTTAATGCTTTACCAACCACAAATTTTAACCGCAGAACACTTCACCTTAAGTTTCAATTTAAGGAATTTAATTTCTAATATCCTTGATACAACCCCTCGGGGTACATCTTTAGGTGTGTATGGATTTCATGAACCGAGGTGCAGTAGTGATCTATTCTTTTCCCATGGGGTTTACTTGTATGAGCAGATATGGTATCACGCACCCTGGATACCAAGTGACCTTTCTCCTTTCTTTTTTCCTTTATTCTTTTCCTCAATCCCTTTTTTTCATTTTAACGCCATTTATTACTTGAAGTTGCGTTTGTCGCAACTTGACCAAATATAGCCATTGCGCCATAAAACTGCAAAAAAAAAACCAACCAACAATCACTTGAAATTGTCTTGCGTTTGGCACAGTTTGTCCAAAAATGGCCCTTGCGCCGTGAAACCTAAAACGAATTAACCTTGTAACACACAAAAGATGTCTCGGAAACACATATCCATGTATATACACAGTCCCATTTGAAAATAAGTCGCCCATAGGGGCGCTGTTATCCTTATTACCTCCTCATCACCGCATTTGTTAGAGAAACACAAGTTTTCCCAAAGGTCGTCTTCAAGCAACCAAACAACTTTGTTAATTTGTTTAGGCCGATGATAGTGTTAGTCATGAAACGGCCTTTTTATTACTCTACTTCATCCCAGAGTTGACTTCCATGTGGGGAAAAAATTAATTCCTGAAGCCTGCCGGCAGCCTTATCCGACCCCCCATCAATTTCGCTCTCTTTCGGTATCAATCCTTCGGTTGTTCTTTCGAACTCTTCCTTCACGGAGGATCGAATATGATCTCCCTGCTACATCCATTGGAGGCATTTCGTCTAGAAAGATATCTGTAAGTTCATTTGTATAACAGAAGATCCGTTTGTCGAGGAAGCTGTAGTATCAATGTAGAAATTGTGCCCTGGGGCATGTGTCGGGCGTATTGAACTGTAAAGTTGACAACACTGCGCGAATGGTGTTATGAAGGAAAACTGTCTTACAGGTTTTGAAAAGGGAGGAATTATAAAATCACTTTGTGAAGAAGGTAATATTGCATAAATGAGGTTTATTATTCTTTCGACGATTGTAGTAAAGGTATACATGAGTTGGTAAAAGGTAAACATAAATTGTTATTCAGTCACTACAAATCATGTATACCAAAATTATCATTACATAGAAGAAAATGTCTTGTACATTAATCTAGATAAATAGAGTTCTACACCGTGATCATAAAAGCCCACAGTCCCTTAATAGTTCATATTTATCATAATTGAACCATGCGAACAATATGGAGATTGCCAGGTGTGTCGAGTAGTCGAGCATGAAAAGGTGGGAAGTTTTGAAGAGTGGTACACTCACCGAGTGGTCTTTGGTTCAGGGTACTGTGTTATCACTATAATATAGTCTTAACCCTCCTGATGGTTACCAAGACGAAGCATCTGGTCATTAGAAATACTGACCAGATCTTGTTGGACGAGATATCTCGTCGGTAGAAGAAAACTGACCAGATCCATACCTCATCTTAAAAAAGGCAATATCTTGATGACAAAATGCCTCGTCATTAGCAAAATTGCTCAGATCGTGATGCATGAAATGTCTCATCGGATTCACTTGGAAGGTTAAACTTCTGAGGATATCGAGGAACACACTCTTCAAACAGCATTCACAAAATTTCTGTTCTCCCGAGAAATTCCAAATTCCTCCCCTTGCCGGATGCACCCCCAAATTAAACTCAATCTCATACCCGTTGCTCTGACAAATGCCAGGAAGTCCAGTCATCTCATATTCAATCACTGGGTGACGTACCCGTCGCAATTGCTTACGGCCACAGTGACGCAAGTCCTATATAGCAACGAATGGCGCGAAGACTGGAGTGAGCAGAGCAACAACAAGCTCCACAACATCCATCCGACAATCTCGCCCCTATCGTCACTACCATCTCGACGGTTCGACGTCGTTCTAACTCGTCTTCGCATCGGCCATTCACGAATCACTCATAGATTTTTATTGGTTGGGGAAACCACTCCTTCGTGCCAGCATTGCCAAGATCCGCTCTCCATTTATCATATTTTAACTTCTTGTACATTTCTTAGACATCTTTATAGACAATTTTTAAAACTTCATTACCAATTTTATCAGACCTGTTGGCTCAACCTCCCCATCCATCGCTTTTTAGATTTCTTCATTGTTCTGGATTTTTACCACGTATCTAATTAAGATCTCAAATTTTATTTCATTAAATTTTATAAAGCGAGATGGGGATACCCATCTCGCTTTAGTTCTCTTAAATTTTAGATCCCATCTTAGTTCTCTTAAAAATACGATTTTACATTTCTTATGGTTGAGGTTTTCCATTCATATTAAATTTTATGCATATCAATTGGTTTTATTCATTACATTTCTATGTGATGTTTCTTTGTTTCAAATCATAAACCCATCTCCTAATTTTAATATCTTGTGTTTGGCGCAGCTTATCCTCTTTTGGATCTTGCGCCATAAAACCCAAATCAACCAACCAACCAACCTATATGGCAATGGGTGACTTGCCTTCATGACGTGGCCTTTAATTTTCTATTAGTCACGCCATGGGTGACAGACGCTATACGTAATGAACAATGTTTAATTACGTATCTATGTAATGCTAAGTTTTAAGGGAAGGTAATTTTGTTCTGTTTGCAACACACGCATATATCCGTTCTAAAGACAACCTTTACTGCATGACTTAACCAGTTGAGGACCGTGGTAGCCCGGTTGCGAGAGGAGTGGATTAGCAAACCGGAGAGTTGCGAGTTCGCAACTCGATTCAACCAAAGACCGTTGTATAGGTGGGGACTGTTGCACGGTAAATCTGACTTGGCCTCAAAAATCCTCACGTTGGCGTGATGTAGAAATTTGGTGAGTGTTGTGCCAGCACAGGTTTTGACCTCGTCATCTGATCTTGCTTAAAAATTACAAGGCTTTGTCCTCGATTCTTACCCTTCGGGTTTGATCCCGGAGCTTCGCCAATAGTCCGTTGCATTGCCCAAATGCAATGTTAATAAAATACGTAGCTACCTACACCGTTTCTCTTCCAACCTGGATAACTCGGCTCCTTTCAAGGATGGAGCACCATGAAGAGTAAATTTAACATGTTTATACGATTACCATACGAACTCACTAAGAATTGGAACCACTTCCAGACATTGAGTCAAAACAATATCAAATGTTCCACTCGTTTTATGCTTGTTTCCCATTTCTTTTATTGACGAATATTTCGATAACATCGATATTAAAATAGGCCAATTTTCATTTCTGCAATTAATTCTAGAAAAGTGTTTCCCAGTTTCAGGAATGGTCAACAATCGATTTTTAGCGTGATTGAATCTAATTTGCTCCAAGCATTTTATAATAAACCATTAAAATAGATAATCAATTGCGTGTTTTTGTAACGATTTTGTATAACAAAGTTTATACGGCTTTGTTGAAAATATCGAAAAATATCTGCATTTTAAGTGAAAGGTGGCATGTACGAAACGGTATTAACAACTTCTAACCTGTAACCATTGTAGTTAATGGATTGTTAAAACATAACAAAGATATCTATTACGAAATATGATTAATTTCCATTTTCATTGAATAGAGAATCACTCATTTGTTTATAGAATGTCAATACTTCATGACATGGGCATGTTCCGTATAATGGTTATTGTAATAAAAAAATCTCATTATAGCACTTAAAAACAGTCATCAAAACTTTAATAGAAGAGTAGAGCTTTCTTATCCAAGATTTCCAATTAGTTTAGTATTGATTTTTCCACATAGCACAAATAATGCCCAAATGACCACATAGATTGATTGAAAGACTAACAGAAAAGAGATCCTATTGGTCAAGGTCAAAACTGATTAGAAGGCATGTAGAGAAGACTAGGATGTAGGACGGATATATGTGTGGGAACCCATCAGAGGGTCAACTTAGCCATGGTGTACAAAATTCATGTTTCGTCACAATCCAAGTTTGAAAAACTGCACAAACTGAAAGCACCTTTTAAGTATATCTTCTATATGTTCCACTTAACTGGTGTTTTCCCTGTACAGAGAAGCAGAGGTAAAAATCCAAAAAGCCTGTTGGATGTTTTCATTGTATTGTACCGTTTACTTTTAACATGCATGGATGTTTTAACTTTCTCTTCTATTGTGCATGATTTGACCAACGTCGGAGAGATGGTAGATCATGTTGAGACAATCTTAAATATCTCAAGCCGTTGGATCATCTGTTACAGATACAGACAACTCATTCGCATTGCACGGTTACTGAGCAACATGCAAAGCAGTGACGCTAGTGTAAATTACCGATGGATATACGTTTGGGCGAGTATTAGCACTGTGATGCACATTCCTATGTTGGTTTACTGTACATTGTGGTTATTGAAAGACGAAAATTTATCATTTTTGTTGCATGGATTTATGTTTACAGAAGAAGCTTACAATACAGTCGTAGCAGCAGCGTTCGCTGCTTATTACACCTTAATTGGTGAAATGACTTTGAATACGTTTTCAATTTTCTACGCTGTGGTGTGCTTTCAGATGAGAAATGTTCTTTTGGACTTTGGGAACCAGCTGTCCGTTTTAACTCACTACAACATCACGGAGTTGCGGAAGACTTACGCGGTCATTAGGAAAACCACAAAGTTCATAGACTCTCAAATGTCCATCTTCGTTTTAATCTCAACTATCTGCTTTTCTTGTTTAACGTTTTATACGATACAGATAGTTCTTCACTTTGCTGATTTCCCATTCTGGGTGGACCGTTACTACACAGGGTTCGGCTGCTTGAAAACTTCAGCCTGTTTTACGCTCATGACAGTTTCTGCGTCTATGATGGCAGATGCGTCTGACGAAATAGGGCAACAAGGTCTGACAAACTTGGACGACCGCGCTTGTCTAACTGTCGGACATCAAGGGTTCTTGTCGTCTCTGGACAAAGGATTATCTCTGACAGTGTGGAGGATTACGCCGATTAGACGAAGTTTCATCGTAGCTGTAATCGGAACCATCATCACGTACACTGTATTGTGGGACAGTATAATGCCTTATTACAAAGACAGTTGACTGCCTGCGTCAATGCGCAATGACATGCACATCTACAACTTGGAGATAAATTAAAATATTTTCAAATGTTGACAGCATCAAATCAAAAGCGACACTTTGGTTTAAACAAAGTCAAAAGATTTTCGTAAGTGGTCTCATGAACTCCTCGGTATTGCCATTTTATAACAATCGAGGGGAAAATTACATGGAGTTAGCATTAATTTTTCTCTTTAACTCTTTTATGAGAATTTTGTCACATAAAAAGTATTGATGTGTAAACATTCCACTAATAAAAATAGATTTACGCCGGGCAAAGTTAAGTAACTTTGAACTCAGAATGGCTTTAAACATGATAACCATATTAAGTTTTAACAGATGAATCTTAACAGTTATTCGTGTTCAGATGCAAAATAATCCAGTCTTGTGCAAGTCTGAGCAAGGGATATATGTGTTAAAAATATAGACAACTGTTATTTTCGAATGAAAAAGCGTATGTGATTATATCTTATTACTAAACAAAAAAGTTTATCATTCTAATGGACCTCAATACCTAAAACTTTACAGAAATATATATCTAAGTATAATGTGATTATGATGAATAACCAGTAGAAAGTTTAATGACGCGGTTTCCTTTACAATATCCTCATCTGACCATGGTTCAAATTACTTGGACTTGTCCTCGGATCATTCCATCAGGAGTTGGGGCCGCGGTGGCCCGGTTGGAAGAGTAACGGACTTGCAACCGAAGGGTTGCGAGTTCGAATCCAGCCAAACACCGTCGTGTACAAAGGGGGCTGGTGCACGTTAAATCTGTCGTGGCCTCAAATGTCCTCACGTTGGCGTGGTGTGGAAGTTTGGAGAGTGGGGTGCCAGCTCAGGTGTTGCCTCGTCATCTGACCGTGGTTCAAAATTACGTGGTGTTGTCCTCGGATCTTTCCCTTTGGGATTGATCCCGGACCGTCACCAATAGCCCATTGTGTTGCTCCAGTGTGACGTTAATTGAAATTCCCCCCCCCCTCCATCAGGAGTTGATCCCGGACCGTCGACAATAGCCCGTTGCGTTGCTCCATTGTAACGTTATTTAAATACCTCAATACCTAATTCTGAACCATTACAATATCATATAAAAGTAATCCGATCTCATAAAAATGTGTTCTTCAGATTTGCTCTTTCAAACACAAGGAGTCTTAATATACTTGTTGTCTCTACATTTATCCACATCCTGTTATAACGAGGAAGGTTTGAGTGATTTAAAAGGAGAACTTTTCAATGGTACCTCTATCATACGTATTCAGGAAATTTTAATTTAATTGGCTTGGGAAATCTACTCTTCCCCACAGTACGCCGTCATAACGCGTTTCCCGGAATTTCAGAGGTGAGATTAGATCGTGGCTCAGTTTAAAGTTGACAGTCTCGCGGTTTACAAATGTACGAATGCTGTGCCTACCACGAAAGCTGCTCCTGACACCATGTCTGGGTGGTCACTATAGAAACGGCGCATACTTATTTTGAGTAGGAGTGATCCTCAGTAATGATGACTGTGAGGATGTGCAAACGGCTGATGATCGACTTAACCACACGTACAGGTGTTGGCTGAGACGGAAAGAGCGGCGCGCGTAGGTGTCCGCTGAAATCCGGTGACTGGTAGAAACTATTTTCCTGACTCAGCGAGAGTGAGTTAGAATTGAACTAGTAACTGAAGGCTTCCACGCGCAGGTGGAGCGAGCGCAGTTTTTTACAGAATTAATGCAAGTGGCAGCGTGTAGGCTGTTCCATCAATTTGAGATAACGGTTGCTGTACATAGTTTTTAGGGAGAGAAATAAAGTGTGTTAGTCCTAATCTCCGTATCACTTCGTAAACCCTAGACACCGCCCCACATATATATCAATGTTAAATAAATGTGGATGTCTTAAAATTGGCAGTTGATTTTCCTTCTCCACTCTGGGTTCAACATAATGGATAAAGATTTGTAAATATTTCCGTGGAAACGGAAATATATGGCAATTCCGTTGGGCGATCGGTCCAAGGTGTAAGTTCAGACGATCAGCTCGGATCTCCACGCTACCTATCCCGACATAAGATGATGGCAGCGGTAAAAATGATGTACCCGGAGTGGTAAAGATCGATGTACCGATAGCGGTAAAGATTGATGAACCGGAAGCAGTAAAGATTGGCCAGAGACGAGAAATTCCGAGGAATCCTGTTGAAGCAGACGAACCGGGAACAGTAAAGATTGGACCAGAGACGAGAAATTCCGAGGAATCCTGTTGAAGCAGACGAACCGGGTGAGTGTTGTTTACCCTTTCTTTTAAGAGAAATAATCAGGGATCCATTGCTAAATAAATGTTAGGTGAAGCATATTTGTTTGTTAAATGATGAGGTGTAGTTGAAGCACGGCAGTGCGGGAAATACATCCGTATTTCAAATTTTAGAATTGCGCGACAGCGCAGGTGACACGTCAGTGTTCTTAGCCAAAAGTGCTGATTATAGTTTCTCTTGAAGAATTGTGATACACCAGGAGTGGCAGAAGGTATTTTTAAAGCACGACAGTGCTGGAATTTCAGAGTTACGAATTGAGCGTTAACTCATGTGACACGTCAGTGTTATTGTTCACATGTCATCGTTATCAGTTTAGGGTGAACCATTATTTTTCTCTTTAAACAATTGTGATATATGCTAGGGGTAGTCAATCAGTAGCTGAAAAGGGTTTTTATTTTAATGGTCTTTTAGTTAATACCAGTTAGAAAGGAAAATATATTAGTGAATATGGCTTTTTTGGGAAAATATAAGAAATGCGATCTACTTTAGCATTGGAGTTAGGGGAAACTCCTGATCCAAATATTAAAGTTATAGGACTGAAAGATCTCATAACAGGAAGTAAGTCATACGAAGTCGAATTCGTGATGGAGATGCTTGAAACGATAGTGAGTTCACGAAAGGAGATGGAAGAGAAGGAGAGAGAAGAGGAAAAGGAGAGAAAGAAACAACAAAGAGAATTTGAGCTAGAAAAGTTAAGGATAGAAGCAGGAATAAGGATAAGCAATGATTCCATAGAAGGAAGAAGTAGTCCTACCGATATACATGTCGACATGACGAAATACATGCCCAAATTCCAAATGAAAGAGGGTGATATCCTTTTATACCTCTCCCTGTTCGAAAGTCAAGCTAGGCGGAGGAAAATTGATGAAAGAAATTGGGTATCATGTCTTTTGACCCTAATGCCTTTGGAGATAATAGAATTGATTGCGAGGGTTTCGGAAGAGGGATTAGAAGATTATGAACACATTAAAGACCTCTTGTTAAAGAAGTTTAAGATGAATCCAGAGGGATTTCGCCAGAAGTTCATTCAACATCAAAAAAGTCCTGATAAAACTTGGCAAGATTTTACTCATGAAGTAACCAATTATTTTCAAGGATGGATCGAAGGACTTGGTATCTCCGATTTTGAGAGTCTGAAGGAATTGATGATAGCCGATCAAGTCAAGAAAAGAGTGCCACAGGAAGCCAGGGACCATTTTATCGATGAATGGGGGAAAATATCAAAACCTTCATTGCTGGCTGAAAAGATAGACGAATACGAATGTGTTCGTAGAACATACAAGAGACAGCCAAGTACCACCATGAAGACAAATTCGGGATACAAGACCCAGTATGATGCAAGAGGTTACGGTGGATACCACATATCTCAGCAGGACACCAAACGAACCTATCACAGAACTCAACCAGAACCGGCGAAACATAATTCCAGGCTTGTTTGTTTCTCATGCGGAATGGAGGGACACATGAAGAGGTTCTGTCCAAAGTCGGATAAAGGAAGATCAGATCACGATAATAGAAGGAAAGCGAACGTGAATAGGATCATAACTGAAGAAAGCGGTGTGGGGGATGAGAAAAGGACACTGAATACTGGCGGAACGGCGGTGGTAGCTAAAGTTGTATCCTTTAAGGAAAGATCCTGGAGAGACAATCTTTGCCCCTTGGAAAGAATCTTAATTAGTGTTAACGGGAGGGAGGCAAAAGCCCTAATTGATTCTGGGACTGAAATTACCGTCATACGGAAAGATATTGTACAAAATCTGTCGCTGGAAGAGAAATCGTCCATCTTTATTAAAGGAATCTTCGGTCCAGCGGAGAAATGCCCGTTAATGAACGTTCCCATAGGACTGATCATAGGAGGTAGGGGTGATGTGCTTCACCAAGAAGTCCTCTGCGCAGTTGCTCCCTCATTGGTGGAAGATGTGCTGTTGCCACCAGATATCCGAGACATGCTTAGAGGAAAGCAGGAATTAATTTCCACCGATATTGGTAGTGGAAACATCTTGGAACCACCTACAAAAGAGGGGAACACAGAAGGGAATTCCGTTGAAGTGAATAAGGACACAGAAGTGTTAGTGGTAGAAAGCACCGACGGAGACCAGGAAGAAGGGATATCGAAGACGGAAAGCTTCCGTAAAGAGCAAGAGGAGTGTAGAGAGCTGGAAGAGACCAGAAAACAGGCTAAGCAAGGTAGTGGAGGATTTTTCTTTAACGATGGTTTGGTCTTTCATAAAGACAAGATTCTTGGAGAGAATGTATGTCAATTGGTTCTTCCTAAACGTAGAAGAAAAGAGGTTCTTAGATTAGCCCACTGCTCAGTGTTTGGGGGACACATGGGAGCGAGGAAGACAATAGAAAGAATTAGATATTCGTTCTATTGGAACGGGCTATCAAGAGATTTGAGACAGTTTTGTTTAGCATATTTGGATGAGATTGTTATTTTTTTATAACTAAATATGGAGAGTTAAGATGTATATTAAATATAGTGTAAATAATGGTTCATTTTATATGTATGGTGTTAGTCGAATGTTATTTTTGCAATTCTTTAGGTTAGGTTTTGTAGATTGGATCAATTTAGAATGAAAAGGTATTGGAGTTCGGGAGTATCAATATTTGATTGTTTGTGGTGTAAATAGATATAGCATTTGGATGTTAAGATCTGATATTAGCTTGAAAAGTGGTTGCAAAGTATAAATGTTCTTATGCATAATTTTTTTTGGATCCCTTGATTTCTCTTGGGTTGAGAGGGTAACCACTCCTGATCTGACCGGTTGCCACAAATGTTCGGACTATATTATTAGTAAAACAGATTTTTTTTGGAAAAACAAATCTGTTTTCCTCTTGGCGGCGGCGTGTGAGGATGTGCAAACGGCTGATGATCGACTTAACCACACGTGCAGGTGTTGGCTGAGACGGAAAGAGCGGCGCGCGTAGGTGTCCGCTGAAATCCGGTGACTGGTAGAAACTATTTTCCTGACTCAGCGAGAGTGAGTTAGAATTGAACTATAGTAACTGAAGGCTTCCACGCGCAAGTGGAGCGAGCGCAGTTTTTTACAGAATTAATGCAAGTGGCAGCGTGTAGGCTGTTCCATCAATTTGAGATAACGGTTGCTGTGCATAGTTTTTAGGGAGAGAAATAAAGTGTGTTAGTCCTAATCTCCGTATCACTTTGTAAACCCTAGACACCGCCCCACATATATATCAATGTTAAATAAATGTGGATGTCTTAAAATTGGCAGTTGATTTTCCTTCTCCACTCTGGGTTCAACATAATGGATAAAGATTTGTAAATATTTCCGTGGAAATGGAAATATATGGCAATTCCGTTGGGCGATCGGTCCAAGGTGTAAGTTCAGACGATCAGCTCGGATCTCCACGCTACCTATCCCGACAATGACGTAATTTTATTTCGTTTATCGCGAATGTTGGAAAGAAGTAGTTTTGTAGTACAGATCTCGGCCCGTCACGTAGAAATCTTTTAAACCCTCTAGTGGTTTCGATGAGGTATTTCATTCAAGGTCTGTCCAATTTTAGATAGTGCTCGTCATCAGCAACAGATCTTATAGGACGAAGTATCTCGTCAGAAACAAAATTGATCAGATGTCGATGGACGAGATATCTCGTCATCAGCAAACTTGGTCAGATCTTGATGGACGAAGAATCCCCTCAGAAGTAAAATCGGTCAGATCTAGATGGACGAGATATCTAGTCAGAAGCAAAATAGGTCACATCTTGATGGGCGAAGTATCTCATCAGGAACAAAATTGATCAGATCTCGATGGACGAGATATCTCGTCATCAGTAAACTTGGTCAGATCTTGATGGACGAAGAATCCCCTCAGAAGTAAAATCGGTCAGATCTTGATGGACGAGATATCTCGTCAGAAGCAAAATAGGTCACATCTTGATGGGCGAAGTATCTCATCAGGAACAAAATTGATCAGATCTCGATGGACGAGATATCTCGTCATCAGCAAACTTGGTCAGATCTTGATGGACGAAATATCCCCTCAGAAGTAAAATTGATCAGATCTTGATGGACGAGATATCTAGTCAAAAGCACTTGGAGGGTTAATTTAAAGCCATGCCTTCTGATTCGGTTGTTGACCCTCCTACGTCCAATCAACCAATAACCATAAAAAATAAAATCTCTGTATGAAATAACAATAACTTTCGGCTCAACGATAAGCTAATAAATAGGTGGCTAAAAGGATAACACAAAAGAAATAAATCTTAAAATGTCAGAACTGGACGGAGAAACGCACAGAAACGAAAACACAGATAATCTACAACGCAGACAATAATTTCTGCTTCACCGCTTAGAGTGATTCGGAGGGAAATATTTTATCAAAAGAATTCGAAAACATTGAATTCCCTCGGCTTCGCAGATAGGGAATAAAAGAATCGATTAATTTCTTCTCCCGATTCTGAAGGCCAACGACTCCGAAGAAATCAAAGGGGTCTTTCTTTTTGTCGATTCTTATTCCAATGGGGCATCCACCTAAAATAAAGTTTATTGTCCAAATGTCTTTTTTAAAGAGAAACGAGGAGGACGAAATAAACACAAAGTAAGCGCAAATGCAAATACTGTCTGAGTGGTATTATCCAGCATTATATCGGAATAGACGAGATCTGTACATGTGCATTATTTTGAAAAAGTACTCTTCTAGAGAAAAAAGCTATATAGGTATGATATATTAATTCCACGTATTTGTGATTAATACTATTGGGTATAAATAAAGGAGATACTGTTTAATGTTTAGATTAATTAAATTAAATGTAAGTGAACAATTTTCGTTATGATTTAATTAGGGTATCTCTCAAGAGGTTTTCACATTTAAACAATTCAGTAGACCGTGATGTACCAGTAATTTTAATGTACGTAAATAAATTCGTTTCCCTTTCGCGTATTCGAAATCCCGCCAACGCATTTTCCCTTTCAATGTCCCCCAAGTGATAAAGTTTTATACTAGTTGAAATATTTTGCGCTGTTTGATAATCTGCTTACGTATTTTCAAGCTTAGTGAATTGAATAAATTATAATAATTTATATAAAGAAGAATGATTCCAGGTTACTTTTTATAATTTTTTCATAAGATATTTGTAAAGATAATAAACACATAAGCACTGCTTATATTTATAGGCAGGTAGGTATTTAATTAACGTCGCACTGGAGCAACACAACGAGCCATTGACGACGGTCCGGGACCAACCGCTTAAAGGATTGAACCGAGGACAACACCATGTAATTTTGAACCAATGTCAGATGACGAGGTCACACCTGAACTGTCACCTCACTCTCCAAACTTCCACACCACGGAAACGTGAGGGCATTTCAGGCCCCGAAGATTTATAGTGTACCAGGACGGTCTTTGGTTGAATTCGAACTCGCAACCACCGGTTGCTAATCTGTTACTCTCCCAACCGGGCTACCGAAGCCCAATAAATATACTAAAATGTGGTGGAATGTAACAAATCGTATAACGTATTTACTAATGTAAAAAAATCACGTTGGCTTGTCGGGGTAGTTTGGAGAGTGAGGTGCCAGCTCAGGTATTGCCCTCGTCATCTGAACGTGGTTCAAAATTACGAGATTTTGTCCTCGGATTTTTCCTTCAGGATTCATACTGGACCCTCTCCAGTAATCCGTTGTGTTGCTTCAGCGCGACGTTAATTCAACTATCTACCTATATTTGAAGAAATATTTCACGTAATGTAACAGTGGTCAAATGACTAGATTTAATAAAAGTTTTTACATTTATTGTGCATCTTTTCCATGTATTAATAAATTCATGGGAATATGACAAGCAACTTCAACATCATGGTTGTCCAAGTTGAATGTGTTGAACTTGCGTATTTTTTGCTTAAAATGACTTAAAGCACTTCACTCTTAACGATGTTTCATAGGAACATAAATAATTATTTCATCTACATATTTTTAGGCAATTGAGGTTGTGAGTGGAATTTACATCTCACTAGTGCAACACAACGCTGTATCGGTCATAGACCGGGAACAATCAGATTTTTAGCAAAATTATAGCTCTAAAAATAACACTGAAGCACTGAAACTGGTATTCTTTGAAGAAGGAAAGAATTTTGGCTGCGTCGATGTGTTTGAACTCATAAAAATAAGCAGAACACTTACTGCACGCTTAATAGCTTTCGTGGAAGCGTTTCTGTATGTCACTAGCGCACACAGTTCAGAGGAACAACGATCAGCTCTTAGCAAACTCAATGCCTCCCAAGCCAAACAGTTTCAAAGTTTTTAAATACAGACGGAAGTATTTTTACTCAAACTCTCTTTTAAAGTATTCGCTTCCAGAGCGATTAAATGTTTTCTGCGGAATCTGCGGCTCTGGGAACTACGTTTTCCTGTTTTTCTTCTTCAAGTAGGGTCGGCGAGTCGTTTTAACTCACGGAGAGCGTAATCCTGTGGGTCATGGATTCCTGGAAAGTTTGTTTTCCGGAAACAAACTTTGCAACCCCTTGCGTAGCACATTTTAGGAAATGTATCCGAAAACACATTTGAAGAGTATGTTGCGACTTATGTTGGGATTCAACGAAGAACCTCTTTTTAAATTTAAAAGTGCCGAGAGGAACTTGGAAATGGAAATTATTTACTAAAAGGGATTTAGTTTGAAAAGTGTAGAGATGAAATCTGCTAACCAGATTATATATATATACAGGGTGTCCCAAAAAGGTTGTACTGCATATTTATCTTTTTACCATTTGGAGATAGGTAGGCAATGTAAATTGCAAAAGTGCACCAAATAAGGTAAGTAATTAAGATATGTGAATAAGATATCACGTGTTAACAATTTAAGCTGATGCAGTTTTTAATTTTTATACAACCCCTCTAGATAAAAATCGAGATAGCAGAAATGTTCCTTACCTGCATCCCTATCGTTAGCAGAAAACTGCATTTCTGTAGGTTGAACAGTAACGGAGGCATAAGGACGCAAAAAAGTTGACTTATACCGCTTGTGCACAGCTGTTCAAGCAGTCAGATTAGGGACCGCATACACAATGCTAAAAAGCATTTTTTTTCGGTCAGAAAGTTCAACATTGTGCAAAGTAATGTAGTATTGCAACTGCAGATGAAAATCGCAATGCATAATAGTAGACAATATAATCTTTAATAAATATATTGTAGAAAAAATGGTTTAAATAAAAATAAAAGG
Source organism: Meta bourneti (assembly GCA_933210815.1). Lineage (NCBI taxonomy): Eukaryota > Metazoa > Arthropoda > Arachnida > Araneae > Tetragnathidae > Meta > Meta bourneti. The sequence goes on from OW119929.1 coordinate 21,476,612, forward strand.
AAATTTTTCCATCTGCAGCAATGCAGAACTTAGCTCATCATTCTTGGCCATGGCTCAGTTTCCGTTCTAGATTAGATACGGCCCCCTTAAAATAGAAACTCTTGTATCTCCGTTACGATTCAACCTACAGAAATATGGTTTTCTACTACCGATAGGGATACAGGTAAGGAACATTTCTGCTATCTCGGATTTTTATGTAGAGGGGTGGTATAAAAATTAAAAACTATCCGGTTAAATTGTTATCACGTGATAATTTTATTCACATATCTTAATTACTTACCTTATTTGGTGCACTTTTGCAATTTACATTGCCTACTTATCTCCAAATGGTAAAAAGATAAATCGCGGAACAACCTTTTTGGGACACCCTGTATACTGCTTGTGTAAAGTGTCGGATAATATATCTTGGTTTATTAGAAATTCTTTTCCGAATATTCACCGCAGTCGGAAGAGCATGGATTAGCAACACTCTGCTTGAAAGTCGAACACTTGGTCCAGCCAAAGACCGTCGTGTACATGGGGGCAGATGCACGTTAAATCTTTCGTGGCCTCAATTGTTCTAACTGTAGCATGGTGTGGAAGTTTAGAGTGGAGTGCCAACTGAGTTTTTACGTCCTCATCTGATCTTGTTTCAAATTTACGTGCTGCTGTCCTCGATCTTTCCCTTCGGGATTGATCCCCCAACGTCGCCAATAGTCCATTGTGTAGGCTGGTCGGATAGGTTAGGTAATTGATTAACGTCGCATTGGAACAACACAACGGGATATTGTAGCCCGATTGTAAGAGTAGCAGATTAACAACCAGAGGGTTGCGAGTTCGATACTAGATCTAACCAAAACCATCGTATTCATGGCGGTTTGTGCACGTTAAATCTGTCGTGGCTTCAAATGTCTTCACCAAGTCTTGTAAAGTTTGGAGCGAGGAGTGCCAGTTGAGGTTATGGCCTCGTCATATGAGAGTGGTTCAAAATGATGAGGTATTGTGTGTGTCCTCGGATCTTTATTTTCGGGATTGATGCCGGAAGTCACCAATAGCCCGTTGTGTTCCTCCAGTGTGAAGTTGATTCAACTCCCTCTATTTTTCACTTTTAGGGGTAGGTAGGCAGTTAATTGACGTCGCACTGGAGCAGCACAATGGGCTATTGGGGCGATGGTCAGGGATCAATCCCGAAGGTACTACTCGTAATTTTGAACCACGGTCAGATGACGAGGTCAGCACTTCAACTGGCACCCCACTCTACAAACTTCCACACTACGCCAACATGAGGACATTAGATGCCACGACAGATTTAGAGTGCACCAGCCCCCATGTACACGACGGTCTTTGGCTAGACTGTTTCGAACTCGCAACCCTCCATTATTTGATAAGTGTTTCCAGGCAACTTTGTTATGTTTGAGACAGCGATTTCAGTGTAGTATGGTGAATATTTCAAAAGAAAACAATCCACTATTCAAAGATCATGGAGAATCCTGTTTTTGATAATTTGTATCAAGTCCCTTACATTTAAAAAAGGTGTTATAAAAATAATCTAAATGATATTTCGAAATTGTATTTTAATAGCCCGTTGTATTGCTCTAGTGCAACGTTAATTAAAATACATACCTACCCACCGAATTGTGTTTTTAAAATAGCTGAATGAGAGAGATAACTATTATTTTTTAAGTCTTCTATATAAAATTAAATTACGTTCTTCATACATTTCGAAAGTGTTAATGGAAGTCTGTTTTAACTCTACAACAAAAGATTTATCCAATTAGGCTTCTCTGTATTAATAAAAACTTAGAACGTACAATTTATTAGGCCCAACTTTGTTTTCCTCTAACTTATCAACACCTTTCGTAAGGAATCACATTAAGGTTATATTTAAGACTCAAAATAACCTAGGTTAAATAAATAGGCTTTTTGTATTACGAAACTAATGCACTTACTATTCAACTTGGCAATAATCTCATCTTCGATCGGCTTTGTTTCCATTAATCTGGATTAGTTGTCACTTGAGTTTTCGACATTCCATTACCTTTATTCAATTATGTTCAGGCTTTTGTTGCACAATTTGGAGTTACAAAGAAATCATGCAATTTGCTGAATGTGTCACACTAAATACTTGTCACAATAAATTATTTTCAAATTCTGAAACTACACGAGTTCTTAAATGCACTTACTGTGAGGATAATGACTCGATATTTAATTTTAAGCTAATGAAAAATACGGCCTAGGCCTAGATGTGTTAATTAAATTTCAATATTTCTTTTGAAAAATTAACTTAGTCAATACAATATTTTTAACCCTAAAAGTGGTTTTGAAGAGGTTTCGCGTCCATAAAGATCTGATCAGTTTTTGAGAAGAACGAAATATCTCGTCAAAGGGCCATCGTGGCGCAGTGGGTATGCCCACTGCGCTAACAACCTTCGAGTTGTAGGCGGCGAAGGTTCGATTACTGTCAGATGAATTCCTCCCTGGGTGTATTTCTCTCTTCTGTGTCAGTAAAACTTTTATTGTGTGTGTCTATTACTTGATATTGTATGTCTTGTGTCAGTTATTGATATTGTAATGTGTCTGGCGCAGCATGGCTAAATATGGCCATGCTGCGCCAGACACATTACAATATCCAAACATGGCCAACCACCAACATCCAAACAAACCATTCACACATTACAATATATACATGACTAAATATGGCCCTTGCGCCATGAAACCCCCAAAACCTCGCAACCAACCAACCTTGTCTGGATAAGCCATCAGGACACATCTTTAGGTGTGATGGCCGTGGTAGCCCAGTTGGAAGAGCAACGGATTAGCAAACGAGGGTAGCGAGTTCGAAACTAGGTCCAGCTAAAGACCATCATGTACAAAGGACGCTGATGCACGTTCAATGTGTCGTGGCCTCGAATGTCCTCACGTTGGCGTGGTATGGATGTTTGGTGAGTTCAGGTGTTGTCCTCGACATCTGCCCGTGGTTCAAAATTACGTGTTGTTGTCCTCGGGTCTTTCCTTTGGGGATTGATCCCGGACCGCCGCCAGTAGATCTTCGTGTTATTCCAGTGCGACGTTAATTGAAATACCATACTCTACACACACCATAATATCGTTAAATACTTACCTACCTTACCGAAGTGTTCGCTTGCCTCTTTGCTTTTTATTCCTCCCACATTAAGTTGTATGTCTTGTGTTTGGCGCAGCTTGGCCAAATAAGTGCGCCATTAAATTCGAAAAACCAACCAATCGTATCGAAGTGTCTGTTTTGTGTCTTCATTCCAACAGTATGAAGAATATTTCAGAAAATAATATGCATTAAAACAAGGATACTTAGAAATATTTATGTACAAGTAACTGTTTAAAAATATTAAAAATCAGCTGTTATTGTAAACAAATCTAATTTGAGATGCTATCGTGTTTTCAAGAAAAATGACAGATTTGTGTATTTAATTAACTTATTAAACCAAAAATGTTTCCTTAGATAAAAACTTAAATCAATCGCTAGTATTTGCGCCAGACTTATTTATTTACTTTTCTGGTTTATAACTCTCATAAAGGATATTTTAAAACGAAGTTTTCAAATTTGAAAACAAACTGTACCGCGACTGCAGATATTTCACGCATACCTTCAAAACATTTATTCAAACTAAAAACTTTTCCCCCTTCAATTATCTACACACTTTCAGAATAATGAATTTACTCCATTAAAATTTCCGAAAACGTTCCTTAAATTCGGATAACAGAAAACCTTATTGAATATTCTATTTCTTCATTATTAAGAATCAGAAATTCAAAAGAAAAATGAACAGAATTTTATCTTGGTAAAATAAATATTTGACAAACGGTGTAAAATTTTAAAATGTATTACTTCAACCGTAGTTAAATGGAACTATACAAAATATTTTAACCCTTTCGGGCCTAATGTGCATATACGTCCCAGATTATTACATTAGATTGGGTAAATAAATCCCACTTTTGAATGGGTTTTTACGTTTTTAGTGTTCTTAGGGAATAAAATATGACTAAATAAACCTGGCAATACTTTCAGATTGCAAATGGCGGACTTATGTTTTTGAGCACGCTCATTCATTCTGATGAATTAGTGACCGTGGTTGGGAAACAAAAAGATGATACAAAATTAGACGTTAGTTGCCCAGAAGCCATTTCCCTCTACAATATGTACATGAATGTAGTTGACCGCTGTGATGAAATGGCTACTTTTTATGGTCATGGCAGAAAATCAGACAAGTGGTGGAAAAAGATTTTTTTGGAAATTAGTTTTGATTGCTGTTGTGAATGCATGGATTACGAAGTGTGATGTGGAACATAAAACAGAACCACTATTATCATTCATGGTCTCCTTAGCTGAGCAACTAATAAATGTTGGAAGGGAGAAAGCAAACACAAAAAGAACTTGAAAGTACGGTCGTCCGTCAAAAAGAGCAAAAACTACTAAACTAAACTACTTTTCAGAGTTAAATTTTAATTATGCAAAAGTCGGGTCGAAAGAGTTAAATAGTGTATTATTCCTAGTATTAAAAATACAAATCACATGAGCGAACTTAAATACGCTAAAGTTAAGTTTAAATGTCTCACGCTTACTTTTGTTCTCATTTCTTATTTTAACACATTTCTTACTCCTCCACGGGTAAAACATTGTTATGGAAAACAATCAATACTCCAAACGAATGCATTATGTTCTTATGTATTCCAGAGAACACAGATGGAAAAGAATATTTAAATCTACTTTTACTTCCTTACCAGATATTCATTTTTTTAGATTTCCAGTTCGATACAAGTATGATTAAATTCTCTAGTTCTTTTCTACTTCTTGTCCAAGGGTATGCGTTACAGCTTGCAATCAGAAGAAAGGAAAAACTGTTTGCATTCATTTTGCATATGTGCATATAAATTATGGTGGGACGCTTGAGTTCCAACTTCCCGTTTTGAATTTTACACTCGTGTGAGTTTCTCTTAGAATTCTCTTTAGAATATGCACTCTCTATTTGATTAGATCTAAGATTTTTACAGTGGATAAGAACTGTTGAGGGATTTGTCCGAAGTAATAAAAACAAAAGCAAATCGATTACATTTCTGGTGGTTTTCAATTTTAGGTAATCTCATTTCATCAGCATTTTTTTTTCTTATTGGGGAGTATACATTTAATGTTATGCCGATGCACCGTTTCTTGTAGAGTGAAGCAGTATTGAATTCTCCTACCCAATTGGGTGTTCAAATGTGATTATAGCATCAATTGGTATTTTAGCAAAATTTTGAATATCAAGTTTTGTATTTTCGTATTCACGAGGTTTTGTTGCTCTTGAGAATTCAAAACGGTTCAGATAAGAATATATTTGAAACATGCTCTGATGATAGAATTATTTCTTTATTGTAAGGGGAAGAGCATGTCTCATCATCTTCAGAATTTTGGTTTCAAAACGTAATCATTAGTGAAGTTGATCGCAGTATCATTGCTAGTGGTTCATAGGTTTATTAACTCTGAGAGGAACATCTTTTTTAGGTGTGCACAATCCCCAGGAACCGCAGTTATCTTTTCTCTCGTTTATTTTTAACCTCTCCTACCCTTCTTTTTGCTTTTCCTTTCTATTTCTTTCTATTTCTTTCTGTTTTCCTTTCTATTTCTTTCTGTTTTCCTTTCTATTTCTTTCTGTTTTCCTTTCTATTTCTTCTTGTTTTCCTTTCTATTTCTTTTTGTTTTCCTTTCTATTTCTTTCTGTTTTCCTTTCTATTTCTTTCTGTTTTCCTTTATATTTCTTTCTGTTTTTAGTGTGTTAGCTGTCTTGTGATTGGCGCAGCTTGGGCAAATATGGTCCTTGTGCCATAAAACCCGAAAACAAACAACCAACCCTAGGTTTTTTAGCGCGTTCAAAAATGTTTCTTTTCTTCGGAGAAAGGTCTTAAACGAAATTTTAGGGAGATGATTCTTTTGAGGTTTTATGGCTCAAGAGCCATATTTGGCCAAGCTGAGCCAAACTCGACAGACATTCTTGTTAAATAACCGCGAAGGAAGGAAAGTAAAAAGTTATCCACACTACTTTTTCAATCTATTTATACAAATGGAGGGTTGAACAAGTTCGTAATTTTTCTACATTGTCTTTCCTTTTCGAGAGGCCGTCGTTGCTCAGTGGGTATGTCCACTGAGCCAGAAACCTCCGAGTTGTAGGTGGCGCAGGTTCGATTCCTGTCAGGTGCATTTCCCCTGGATGTATTTCTCTCTTCTCTGCAATAAATTTTTCATTTTGTGTGTATGTCTGTTTCTTGATATTGTGTGTCTTGTGTCTGACGCAGCATGGCAAAATATAGCCTTTGCGCCATAAAACTCCAAGCCAATCTTCCCTTTCGATGCACTTGGTCCAGCGGTTCATAAGCTTGCGTATTATTCCCTCCAAGAAGGTTTTCAGTTGGTCTCCCAACCATTTATATTACACCGCTTCTCCCACTTCTTTGTCCGTCTAATTTGCAGAGAACTCGCTACTTTGTCGATGGTAACTCGCCTGTTTGCCAGTGCCATATCTCAGAGCTTGTTGATTTTTCTCGTCAATGGTGGATTTTGACGGGTGGCCTGCTCCTTCGTGCATCAAGCTTGCCCGGCCTCTTTTAAGCTTCTCGATCCACTCATGCATAATTCTACGTGGTAGAGCACTGTCCCCGTATTGTATTGTAAGCTACCGATGCATATCAGCCCCTGGCACACCTTTCGACCATCGAAATCATATCATTGCTCTGTATTCCTCCTTGGTGCACACTGCTGGAGAGAGCGGCCATGTTTAGACTGAAGCAGACGCAAGAACTAATGACGCTATGAAGGTCAAACTACGGTAACGTGACCACAGTAGTATCAACTCTAAGCATGCATGCGCAGAAGGCAGTGTGACAAACCTAAAGAACAAATGACGCTATGAAAGTAAAACTACGGTAACGTGACCACAGTAGTATCAACTCTAAGCATGCATATGCGCAGAAGGCAGTGTGACAAACCTAAAGAACAAATGACGCTATGAAGGTCAAACTACAGTAACGTGACCACAGTAGTATCAACTCTAAGCATGCATGCGCAGAAGGCAGTGTGACAAACCTAAAGAACAAATGACGCTATGAAGGTCAAACTACAGTAACGTGACCACAGTAGTATCAACTCTAAGCATGCATGCGCAGAAGGCAGTGTGACAAACCTAAAGATGCGTTATAGCGAAAGTGAGGATCATTTTTGACTTATCCTCGTATTTACTTTTATTTTTGACTGGGTCTTCGTTTTTGGCCCACCTACCTCAGCCCTCTGCAATGCCCTGTCTACGTTAAGATCGTGAATAAAATAAGCAGTTGGCAATGCTGTTTATTTTGTTCCCATTTTTGTAAATTGTAATTTTTTAAGTTCACGCGACGAGTTAACCATGCTAACATTCATTTGCCCACAAAAATCAATATTCTATTAACTTTAGAGGAGACATGTTGAAAATGAAAACAAACGTAAACTCACAGCGCAGAGCACATAAACGACAATCCAATTTGGCACGATGTCACGAACTGCCTTGACTCCAATACATATGATTGTCACTAAATGCCATCCATGCATTCTCAAACCATAGGAGTGCCGTTGCCCCGATAATCCCGGAGTTACTGCGAGTTGAAATCGCCTCACACAACTAGGCAGCTTCCACCGCGATTCCGTACCTTACCTTAATCCTCGAAGTAGTGATGACGAGATATCTAGTCCATCGAGATCTAAGGGACCCTGGTAGCCCGGTTGGAAGAGTAAAGGACCAGCAACCGGAGGGTTGCGAGGTCAAATCCAACCAAAGACTGTCGAGTACAAGGGGGCTGGTGCATGTTAAACTGTCGTGGCCTCAAATGTCCTTACATTGGCTTGGTGTGGAAGTGTGGAGAGTGGGGTGCCAGTTCAGGTGTGACCTCGTCATCTGACCATCGTTCAAAATTACTTGGTGTTGCCTTCGGATCTCAGACCGTCGCTACCTACTTTCAAGATGTAACTAATTTGGCTAATGGCGAGATATCTCGTAATGAAGATTTTTCCAATTTTTTGATGATGACGAGTTCAACATCTGATTGTTTTTCTTGTAATGACAAGATATCTGGCCCATCAAGATCTGACCAATTTTGGTAATGACGAGATACCTCGTCCATCAAGATATGACGAATTGTGGTAATGACCAGATATCTCCTCATCAAAATATTGCCAATTTTATGACGATGACGTGATCTAGATCATATCTCATCGATAAAATTCTGACTAATTTTGATAATACCAAGGTGCTTCGTTGACACAACCACCAAGAAGGTTAACACGTAGTTTTATATCAAAACCTTGTTACAAGAATAGCATTCAGAGCAATCATTGCACGTTTTTTAAGGATAAATCAAAGAATATATTTTCTGATCTATTTTTTGCAGCATATGTTAAGAGTATAGGGTATAATTATAAGAGTATCTTATATCATATCTGTACCTCAGAACCAGACAACCTAAGTCCAAAAATGACGATTTTCAGGTTATTACAGTTTTGCATGTAGAATCTGATTTTGCATCAAGCCATAACAACGTAAGACTAAAAAATTCCCCTTTTTTGATTTAGTAGGGTTATAAGGTCGTAAGTCCTAACATTTGTTTGAACCAGACAAACGTAAGACCATCCACTCAAAAAGACAATTTGTACTTTCATGTATAAAAACTAAGCCTGTTGTTAGACAACGGAAAAGAGACGGCACAAGAAGCTAAACCGAGAGCCATACATTTTTAACTTTAATAATAAGGAGGAAGTCATTTGCAAAACTTTTTTCCTGAATACGCTTTTTATTTCTGAAACCTTCATGAGGGTTGCTTTAATAAAAGTCAGTGAGTCTGGTTTGGTAACGCCAGACCTTAGGGGGAAAACATATTCCAGAAATAAATTACCGAGTGGTAGCTTAGAACGGATCAAAAATCATATTTCAAAGTTTCCGGTGTATGAAAGCCACTACAGCAAGGAAAGTTCCAAATGTAAATATTTGGGCAATCACTTGAACATTTCCACAATGTACTCACTGTATGTAGATGAGTGGGAAAAAGAAAAAAAATTAAACCAGAGAAAAGTAGGTTTATTCCAAAGTTTTCAATGAAGATTTCAGCTTATCTTTCCACTCAGCAGATAATGACACTTGTGATATTTGCGACAAACTAGACTGCGAAATTAAAAATGAAAAATAATGATGAAAAACTCGATGAACTTAAATTACAAAAAGAAAACCACCTGGAAGAAGCTTCACGTAGGTATGAATTAAAAAGGGAAGATAAACTGAAAGGCCATGCTTATCAAGGTTTGAGAGTTGTTATGTCTGATCTCCAAAAATGTCTTCCAAAGCCAGATTTGAAGAACTCCCAAAGTTTTTACTCAAGAAAACTCTGGACATTAAATAGTACAATTTATGACATAACCGTTAACAAAACTTGGTGTATGATCTGGAATGAAGTTACAGCCGGTCGAGGAAGTAACGAAATTGTATCATGTTTAATTCACATGGGCGAATGAAGAATTTCGAAATCCTGATAGGCCTACTGAAAACTTAACAATGTGGACAGATAATTGCAGCGACCAAAACAGGAATATTAATATGATTTTCATTACTATGACTGTGGGAAAAAGTTTATACTCTAAAAGAAGTCAACCATAAGTTCCTACTTGCTGGACACACCCACATGGATGTAGATGGCAAGCATAGTGTGATAGAGAGAGCAAAAAGCAACTAAAAATCCACACTATTTTTACCACAAATGATAGGGCCAATTGTATTGCTTCGTGTTTAAAAATTAACTTTGTTGTGAGAAGGATGATTGATGCCTTGAAGACTTTCTTGATTTTCTCTACTTGACGAGCAAAGAAGCTCCATTTGTTTCAAGGAAGAAAATCACAAAGAACCATTTTTGATATCCAATGCAGTGTGGTTATAGCTTAGCAAAGGAGACAGCAAGTTGTACTATAAGACCAGTTTCGCAGATACCTTTAAATCTGTTGAATTTAAAAGAAATCAGGGAGAACAAAGGATTGTTATGCCAGCGAGTATCCCAAAATTGAGAGTAACGAAAAACAAGATAAGTAATGAGAAATACAGAGACTTCATGAATTTAATGCAGTGGGTCCCTGAAGAGTATAGACCCTTGGAAAACCTTCCATATGGAGAGAAGGAAGGAAACTTTCCTGAGGATGACTCTACCGCTCTAATGTAATGTTTTTGCTTAATATATAGCTTTTAAGCCATTTACAACATTACAACACTCAATCTATACAATATTAAATATATTTTTATACAATATTATATATTTTATACCATATTAAATATTTTTGTACTTTTTTTTATAATATTAAAGACATTGTTACTATGATTGCTCGTGTAGTTTACTTGAAACACCTTTTTAAAGTGCTATGTAAGTCCTAAAACAGGTTTTTGATGTAGAACCACAATAACTTAAGTCCAGTCCTGTCTTACTAAGCTATAAAATTGCATAAAATTAACCAAGAATGGATAAAACTTGTATATTTTTATTGTTAACAATCAATTTTTGCAGGTTAATTCAAATACTAGCTTTGTAGCAAGGCAACAAGATCCTTTTCAGTTTTTACGCTCTCCTGAAAAGTTGGCATAATGTGACTTACGTTCGTCTGGTTTTGAGGTACAGAGATATCACCTTCTAGTTCAAATTATCCCTCCAAGTGGTTTCGAGAAGATATCTCGACCTAAAAAAATATGACCGATTTTTCTAATTCATATAGGTATTGTGGATTTTTCTTATCATAACCAAATTTTAAGATCTGGTCAGTTTTGTTAATCTCGAAATATCGCATCCATCAAGATCTGGCCAGTTTTGCTATTGGCGAGATCCCACGTCGGTACAACCACCAGGAGGGTTAAGAAATTATATCTGCAAAAACCAATGGTTTTTGTATCACTTATTTTTACCAAACCTGCTCCTAGTTGTAACGGGCCACGGTAGCCCGGTTGGAAGAGTAACGGATTAGCAACCGGAGGGTTGCGAGTTCAAATACAACCAAAGACCGTCGTGTACATGGGGCTTGTGCCCGTTAAATCTGTCGTGGCCTCAAATGTCCTCACGTTGGCGTGGTGTTGTTGGAAGTTTGAAGAGTGAGGTGCCACCTCAGATGTGACCTCGTCATCCGACAGTAGTTCAAAATTACCTGGTGTTGTCTTCGATCTTTCCGTTCGGATTTGTTTGATCCGTGACCATCACCAATAACCCGTTGTGGTGCTCCAGTGCGACGTTAATTAAATACCTACCTACCTTTAATGGTAACATCCAAATGCATAAAATATGGTTAAAATTTATTAAGACATGTTGATAAATTTATATCAATATATTTTCACTTAATTGCTCCCCCTAGAGTTATTAACAGACAGTTCAATAAAATGTGATGAATTTAGAACCACTCTTAAATTTTTAGGTAATTTAAAACCCGAGTGGGATGAAACAATGCCCAACCTAATTTTTTGCTTTCATCGGATACAGTTTAAAACTAATCAATAGAAAATATAAAACAAAAGATAATGTATAATGTCTAGACTGGTCTTATGTCAAGCTGAAATATGGTTAAACGAGCTTCATATTTTCTTTATATTTGCAATAATTCAGGAAATATGCTAAAGTGAAAACATACTTCATTTTCCCTCTAGAATATTACACTTACAGTATATTTCAGGATTTCCTTTAACAACTTTTAAGGGTATGTAGGAAAACAAAATTAACTCTCCAAGTGGTTTTCGACGATGTATCTCGTCCATCAACATATACCCAATTTTGCTAATGACGAGATATCTCGTCATCGGGAGATTGCCGATTTTTTTATGACGACGATAAAATATCTGTTCAGTTTTCTTCCTCTGACGAGATATCTTGTACATTAAGATCTAATCAGCTTTGCTAATGACGATACCTCATTAAGACAACTAACCACCAGGAGGGTTATGCCACATGAGTTAGGTCTATCCACAACGCCACCTCATTTTCAGCATTTAGCATAACTGAAATTTGTTGTTTAATTATATAATTTTGAGTCTGGCGCAGCTTGTCCTGTTCAGGACCTTGCGCCATAAAACCCCAAATCCAACGGGTATCACATCCCCGATGTACCTGAGTTACCTTCCTCCTAGCCTATGCTTCTGCTTTTTTATTTTTCTTCCTCCCTCGTTGTTTTATCTGTCGTGTGATTAGCACAGCTTGGCCAAATATGGCTCTTACGCCATAAGACCCGAAAACAGCCAATCAACCTACAAAATCCAATCCAAGCCGAAAGGAGTCGTCATGGCTCAGTGGGTATGCACTGCGCTAGCAACCTTCGAATTGTAGGAGTAGCAGGTTGGATCCTGTCAGGTGCATGTATTTCTCTCTTCTGTATCAGTAAAACTTTCACTGTATGTTTGTGTTTATTATTTGGTATTGTGTATACTAGGTCTGGCCCAGGATGACCAGATATAGCACTTGCGCCATAGCCCATACCCTAAACCAACCAACCTAATTTTGATCCACGGTCAGAAGACGAAGTCAAAACCTACGGTGGCAACCCACTCTCCAAACATCCCGACGTGAGGACATTTGAGGCCTCGACAAATTTAACGTGAACCAGTTCCCACGTACATGACGGTCCTGGTTTGCGAGACATTAAATCACACTCCTTAAAAGTCACGAATGTATTGGACTCCCATTGGGTGCTAAATGTTCTTGAGTGAGCGAATCGCCATTCATGTTTCGCGTAATGCAGCATTCTCTTAACGTGCATTCACACCTACTCAGAAATCAACTGACCCAAGGTTGACTACCTTCTCCAGAGTGCCACATTGTTCAAGGAACTTCGTTTATATCTCTAGAGATCATCGTGAGTTGATTTCAGAAGTGGTGAATAAGCTCACCACTTCTGAACTCCGGATTCTTTGCTTTGTGCTTTTAAGTGACACTCAAAACAACTTAGTCTCCCTCAGTCTCATCGGATTTCGTTTAGCGCGTTCCCGTTGGAATGGACCGAAACGAAATTATTCTCTGAATAATGCTCCTCTTTAGGAGGTTCGGAGTTTAATGGAGGCGTCGAATTGTGCCCCGGGCACAATTAATCGCTTCCCCACCGATGAGTCTGTTCACTGCTTTATCCGAAAGACGGTCCCGACGGTTTCGGGAAGCTTCGCTTTCTCTCAAACAAAAGCAGACAGACGTTTCAACACACTGGAGGAGTTTCCATCTTGAGTTGGAAGAGGTTGGTTCGTCGATTTGGGTTTTATGGCGCAAGATCAAACGATGGACGTTCGAGTTGTAGGCGGCGCAGATTTGATTCCTGTCTGGTGCATTCCTCCCTTGGTATTCTTCTCCTCTTCTGTTAGTAAAACTTTCATTGTGTGTGTGTCGATTACTTGATGTTTATGTCTTGTGCCTGGTACAGCATGGCCAAATATGACCCTTGTGCCATAAAATCCTCAAACCAACCAACGATGGAAGAGCTGCCAGCCAAAAAATACAAGATAATAAAGTTCTGGACTGGACTGGGCATATCACTTTTGGAGCACCCTCTGCAAAGCAGCTCATCTCCACATTTAAATAATTGCTAATAACATACTAATTGTGAGTGAATTTAATAAAATGTTGATCAAGGGGTCAGAAGAAGCTTAAGTGCTAATGAGAGACCATAAGCCCAGCCCAGTCGCAAAAGAGATGGGAGGTCACCCTGCCATCTACTGACCGCGACCGACGGTGCTTAGGTTTTGAATGAAAAGTCGGATCGGGGGGGGGGGGGACGAATTCCCTAGAGTGCTACACGCTTGCACAGAAGCGCTTTAGCATTAAATAGATATAAAGGAAAGGCAATGAAACAGGCGAGAAATTACGAGTTAAATGTTAAAATTTAATTTTAAAAGTGATGCAATTAGTCGTCCAATCGAGTCTGAAAAGCCCTTGTTCAGAAGTCAAGTAGAAAAAGAAATTAGTGTGTGAGAGCATAATAGGGGGGTATTTCAATTAACGTCACACTAGAGCAACACAACGGGCTATTGGTGACGGTCCGGGATCAATCCTAAAGGGAAAGATCCGAGAACAACACCACGTAATTTTGAACCAGAGAGCATTATCGGAGTTAGATAATAAAGACAGTAGAATATGTTTAGAGGTCGTCGGAATAATAACCAGACCAACATTAAAAGAGAAAATGCAATAAACAAAATCAAATATCCAAAAATTAAAAATGAAGGCTAAAATTTAAATCATAAGAAAACCGTTATAATGAAATGAGGTAGGTAGATAGTTAATTAACGACACACTGGAGCAACACAACGGGCTATTGGCGACGGTCCGGCATCCACCCCGAAGGGAAAGATCCAAGGACAACGCCTCGGAATTTTGAACCACGGTCAGATGGCGAGAACTACACCTGATTTCGCACCCCACTCTCCAAACTTCCGCATTCCACACCACGCCAACGTGAGAACATTTGAGGCCACGACATATTTAACGTGCACCATCCCCTTTGTACACGACGGACTTTGGAGCGGATTGAAGGGTGCATCAACATCTCTGCTGGAACTGTTAACACAGGACGAAAGTGTCCGTCGTGATACTTTGGTCTACTTCCAGTGCGATTCATTGATATTTTTGCCTACTCTTGCGCATTGTAGCTATCTTAAAGTTTTATAGGTAGGCAAGTATTTAATTAACGTCACACTGGGGCGACATAACGGGCTATCGGCGACGGTAAACAATCAAACCCGCAGGAAAAATTCCAAGGACAACGCCACGTAATTTTGAACCACGTTCAGGTGACGGTGTCACACCTGAGCTGGCACTCCACTCTCCAAACTTCCACACCACGCCAACGTGAGAACATTTGAGGCCACGACAGGTTTGAAGTGCACCTGTCCTCTTTGTACACGACGGTCCTTGGTTGGATTGGAACTCGCAACCCTCCGGTTGCTAATCCGTTGCTCTTCGAACTGTGCTACCGTAACTTTGTTTTGATCTGGAGTTGGAAGAGGAAAGTTCAGTCCCTCGAGTGTCTGGAATGTGTCTCGTGTGATTGGGAAGAACGATGACTACACGGTGTTAAAATATTCTTTTAAAAATTTCAGAGTAGCATCCCATTATAGAAATCAAAAGACTGATGGATTTAGTGTTAAATCTTCATTGAATTTTCGCAGCACCTTTCTTGAGGGGGCCGTCGTATCTCATTGGGTATGCCCACCAAGCTAGCAACCTGAGAGTTGTAGGTGGCGCTGGTTTGATTCCTCTCAGGTGCACACCCCCATTGGTGTATTTCCCTTTTCAGTATGTCGGCGACGGCCCAGGTGGAAGGTATGTAGGTAGGTATTCGAAAAAACGTCGCACTGGAGCAACACACCGTAGCCATGGTGGACGAACAACGGATTAGCAAGCGGAGGGTTGTGGGTTAGGCAATGCAAACTTGGCAGCTTGTGAAACGTCTTTCAACTACCTAGATCCATCAAATGAACGATGGTCAAACGCGCCAAACCAAGCAGTGCACTCTAACTGCGAAAAACCACAGACTGCCAAGCTTGTATTAATGTTGGTAGTCGCATCTTTTAGCAGTTATTGTAAAAAATCATTGTAAATAAATAATTGTAAATTAATGATGTAAGTAAATATTTTGCTTTATTTCCTGCTCAATTCTTGTTATTTGTGCCTAAAAGCGTAAATAAAGAGAATAAATCACTTGCATTGCAAAAAGAAATATTCTTTTAGTGTGCAATAACACCCCTTGAAAATTGTAATAACTGTAATACGCGTTGAAATTAGAGTATGCTTTAAACCTGGTGGTTTACCTTCGCGTCGTAATCTTCCCTGTAGTGGTCAGCCTCTGATAACGTGTTCCAAATCAGTTCCAAATCGCCACCTGTTCTGAGAAAAGGACAATTTGATTTTTCTACTCGGATCTTCATTCTCTTTAGAGTAATAGGACAGTTTTTCTATTTGCGGTATCTCGTCATTTCCAAGACTAATCATATCTTGAAGGATGAGATATCTCGTTCATCAAGATATGGTTAGTTAAAATCGCACTGGAGTCCCACAACGGGCTATTGGCGACGTTCCGGGATGAATACCGAAGGGAAGGACCGAGGACAACACCTCGTAAATGCGAACCACGTCAGACGACGAGAACACCTAAGCTGACACCCTACTCTCCAAACTTCCGCACCTCGTCAACAAGAGGACGTTTGAGGCCACAGCAGATTTAACCTGCACCACACCCCTCGTACATGACAGTCGCTGGTTGCAACCGAGTTTTGAAATCACGCCTCCGGTTGCTAATCCTTTACTCTTCCAACTTTGCTACCGCGTCCCATACTATTTCACGATTGCCGGTTGCATGAAACCCTGAGCTGTATTTATATCACGGCTGTATTTCCGTATGTGGTTATACAATGAATGATTGCGACCCCCGAACAATAGTGTCAGTCACCATGTATAGTGAAGGCTGAGGGGGAAATCCGCTTCTCTTCCATCAGTGATCGCTTCTTCCAGAGTCAACAACTTCCAGAGTGAAGCCGTGATAAGATTAGAAGCAGAGTCTTTTGTCACAGGGCTTCAGAGAGTTATTGGAAGTGATTGGAATCCCATTGGAATTTGGACTGTTCATCGTGGACCATCTATTGAAGTGCGCATCTATTAAGGTGAATACAATCTGATTTGTCGGAAACCCATCTGGTTCGTTTGAAAAGATGGACCTGTTGATTGCCCACCACAATCACCCTATTTATCATGCATCGATTGTATTTTCTAAGGATGCCTCAATTTCATATTTATTTAACCCTCCCGGTGGTTGTCTCGACGTGGTGTCTCGTCATTAGCAAAACTGACCAGATCTTGTTGGACGAGATATTTCGTCATTTGAAAAAAAATTGAGATCTTGACCAGATCTAAAAAAAATTGATATCTTTATGACGAAATATCTCGTTATTAGCAAATTGGGTCAGATCTGGTCGGACGAGATATCTCGTCGAAACCACTTATACGTATATATCCGTTCTATATATAACCTTTAGTGTGTGTCTATGCATGACTTCGAAGCAGTTGTGACTTTCTTGACCAATAGAAACTTTTCCAGAAAACTTTCAACCAAGAGATGAAGCTATCAGTAATTACATATTGTTGAGGCAATACTGCACTTCTCGGATATCTCAGGGCACTTTGGCGAGGTGTGGAAATTTAGAGAGTGGTGTGGCAGCTCAGGTCTGACCTCATAATCTGACCGTGGTTCATAATTACGTGATGTTATATTGGGAACTTTCACTTCGGGATTGATTCCGGACTGTTGCCAATAGCCCTTTGTTTTGCTCCAGTGCGACGTTAATTAAAATACTTATCAGGGTTGATAAGTTTGTGTTTAAGAAATATCTTGTCGGTAACATACATTTCCTGGTTTTAAGCAGCCAACTCAAATACTGGCAAAACGCCGATCTTACGGCCCGAGTGCCATGAATGGTGACCAGGACTTGATCCCAATGGTTAACCATCTGATCATAAACTTTCTGTTCTAAGAACTAAATTGGTCTATTGAAGGAAAAATAAACTTTTCTAGGTTATTTCAAGGGTATTTTAGAATTTCTAAAATTTCTATTTCACGCAGACAAGAAAGTAAAAAATTCGAATATTGAATTCACGTTGCACGCTATTATCTCACGTATTTAAAGTGCAATCTGCATCTAACCGAACTTTCAAGACGCACAGAAGCAGAAGGTATTTTTAAAGGTCGATTTCTTTGTATGTAGTTTAATTAATTTTCCCCAACGCAATTTCGTTACTCTTGAGTTTCTGATTCGTAAATCCTGAGCCGGCACTTTTTGAAAATTAGATATTTGCATGAAGAATTTTCACAGGGGTTTCAGAGGAGTTTCATCTTCCAAAAGAATAAATTAAATCCCCCCGTGTATTAAAGAATTTAAGAACAACACGCGATATTCCACTTGGTTCTAAAAAAATTGTTCAATCTAAACTGGTTCAAAAAAACTTTTGCAAAAACGAAGTTGGTTTTTATCACTCGGTGTAGTTTTTCTTATTAGGAAACCTGCTCAAATTATCGCAACTGTTTTAATTAGGAAGTTTTCTATTCTTTCTCCCTGTATATGTAAACCAGATTTTCATTTTCATACCGTTTTTAAAACTAGGAAAAGTTATTCAAAGAGGGCGAAGTTTAAAGCTTTTATTCCTGAAGTTGCTTAATACAACTGCTCGCAAAGTGATACAAGTCACGAATCGAATTGGCAATAATGCTATTTAAATATTCTCTTATTTCGAAAGGGGAGGTAGTTGAATTAACGTCGCACTGGAGCAACAGAACGGGTTATTGGAAACTGTCCGAGATCAATCCCGAAGGGAAACACCTCGTCATTTTGAACCTTGGTCAGATAACGAGGTCAACATTTGAGCTGGCATCCCACTCTCCAAATTTCCACATCATGCCAACTTGCGGATGTTTGAGGCCACGACAGATTTAACATGCACCAGATCCGCGTACAATATGGTCTTTGGTTGGATCGAGTTTCGAACTAGCAAAACTGACCTGATCTTGATGGACGAGATGTGTTGTCATGAGAAATAAAAATGAAAATCAAAAATCATCTGAAAATATGCAATATCTTGACAAGAATAATGGGTCAGTTCTTGGTGAACGAGATTTCTCGTTGAAATCACTTGGAATGTTAATAGGTACAAGACATGCAGGCCAAATCGAAGCACTTCGTGGGCCGTATCCTTTCCGCAGAACAATTGTACAAGTGAGTGAATGTGTACATGGATATTAATCAATTCAATCTTCAAAGGCACCCGAATACAGTCACGAAACTCAAAGCAACAGAAAGTTTACTTTAAGTATGTTAACATTAACGAATATTATTTCTCCAGTCCCAAATTGGGGTAAAATGGAAGTCATTTAAGATTGATATTACACGAATATTTCTGCTCACGTCTGGAGAAAGGGTAAAGGGGAAGTAAGAATTCAGAACACGTTTCTCAGCAAACGTGTATTTTCCTTCCCGCTATTGGCACTCCACAATTTAATCGCTTTTCCCGATCGAAACCGAATTTATCACTTAATAAAGATAGGCATTGTGGAATCATTTCAGCCCATGGATAAAGATCGGTAAGGAAATTGTATCGGTATTAAGCACGTTTAACCCTTCAAGTGTTTCGACCACATATCTCGTCCAAGGTCTAGTCAATTTTGTTAACGACGAGATATTTCATCCAAGCTGTGGACAATTTTGTTAATAACGAGATATCTCGTCCAAGATCTGGTCAGTTTTGTTAATGACGAGATATCTCGTCCATGAAGATATTACCGATATTTCCTATGATGACGAAATCAAGATTTGGTAAGTTTTCTTCTAAGGACGAGATATCTTGTCTAACTAGATGTGCTAATGGTTTTGCTAATGACGAGGTTCATCTTTGGGACACCCACTACAAGGGTTAACCCTCCAAGTGTTTCGACGAGATATCTCGTCCAAGGTCTGGTCAATTTCGTTAACGACGAGATATTTTATCCAAGCTGTGGACAATTTTGTTAATAACGAGATATCTCGTCCAAGATGTGGTCAGTTTTGTTAATGACGAAATATCTCGTCCATGAAGATATTACCGATTTTTTTATGATGACGACATGAATATCTGGTAAGTTTTCTTGTAAGGACGAGATATCTCGTCTAACATGGCGCTCTAATGGTTTTGTTAATGCCTCTTTGGCAGTTTCCTCTTTGGGACACCCACTACAAGGGTTAACCCTCCAAGTGTTTCGACGAGATATCTCGTCCAAGATCTGGTTAATTGTGTCAATGACGAGATATCTCGACATTAACAAAATTAGTGACAAAATTGCTCTATTACTCCAAGAGGAGTGAAGATTCACGTAGGAAAAACAAATTGTATCTTGCACAGAAGCAGGTTTCGAAGCAGGTTTTTGCATCAGAATCTGTACACTACAGGGCAGCTTTAATTCAAAGATAAACAAACCACCAAGAGGGTGAAATAGCAAATTTTAAAAATCCTTATGGAAGTAAAAGGAAAAAAATTCCTAGAAAATTGTAAAATATATTAAACCTAGTAACTAATTTACGTCTCTATAAATATTAAAGTTACATTTCTACAGTTATTAAAGACAGTTACATTTCTATAGATACTAAAGACAAAGATGCAGTTCTGTGAGACCTCATTTTCTGGCAAGCTAAATATAGAATTACGTAGCTGACGTCACGTTCGGGATAGTTTTCCCGAACGTGACGTCCTAGGGCTTGTTTTTTAATACGATTTCATCACTTCTATAAAAATTCCTAAGAATGAATTCCTAATCAATGTATGGTAGTTCATTATTCAACGATCGCATATCTCAAAAATCTCTTTATACTAAGCCAGCAAGCAATTTTTTGCTCGATAGTCCATTTTAGAAATGATAGGCACATTTTTGCAAGTCTACCCTCTGTATGGCTCGAACATGTTGTACGAACACCGAGCCTGTATTGTACTCCGACTGTCCTGGTTGAGTGGAAAAGAAGGTCAAGGCCTAATCTATCCTCCGATCTAAATAAGACGTGAGACGCAATATTACTTTTCAGCCCATGTTGAGTGCCGACGAGCGTCTTTAAGACCTCTGGACATGTGAGTTTCGTCCTTGCTTTGAGAGGCAAACTACTGTAACTTTCTGGGGCCTCTCCCGCTACGTAATGGCAATAGTCGGTACGGAGAGGGCTGCCCAACTAAAATGTTCATTCTTCAACATCAATTAGATTGACGCCGTAATTCACCAAAACGGCAATAAATATCATTTTAAGGTAATTCCGATATGTATCATGCAAGAGACTATTTGAGTAGTTGAAATAAAATATTGACTTTTCATCATCTGAAACACTGGAAACGTCTCTTATAGTTATTAAGGATAAAGTTGGGCATTTCTCTATATGCAAAAGATTACCATCATGAGTATCATCTCCTTATTCAGTTCATGAAATAAGATTAGTCGCGGAACGTAGTGAATACTCCTTAAACCGAAAATGTTTAAAATTTTTTATCCAGTTAAAGATCCCTAGAGAATTCGGAATACAATAAAGGAGTAACAGCTATATTTTTTCTATGAATGTGGAATGATATATGAAGAATTAGAGAGAAAAATGAAGATTTAGACTGCCCAAACTTGCATCTCTCGTCCATATCCATCCTTAAAATCAACCCGTGTCCAAACTGCCAAGAATTCTCAAGCGTGCAAAACTTTCAAAGTTCCATGAACTTTAAAAACTCCTTTCCCTCTGGTGGGAAGGGAATACGTGCTAAAGAGAAAATAAGGGCAATAAATGTTGGGATGTTTCGATTTCAACTGAGGTAAGATATTGACCACCCTCTCTTATTCAGAAGAGAATACGGTATCTTGGGAATACTTTTAACCATTGTAACCTGCCTTATAGTTTAAAGAAACAAATATAAACTATTCAAATGTCGACCACAGTTGAAAGGATATAATTTGAATCTTAAAAATTTCTTAAGAATCGGGCCGCTGTATCCCGGTTGTCGCAGCAGATTAGCCAACGGAAGGTTGCGAGTTCGAAACTCGATCCAGCCAAAGACCCTCGAATTACTTGGGGGCTGCTGTATGTTAAATCTGTCGTGGCCTCAAATGTTCTCACGTTGGTATGATGTGGAAGTTTGGAGAGCAGTGCGAGCTCAGGTGATGACCTCGTCATCTGACCGTGTTTCAAAATGACGAAGCGTTATATATATATCCTTGGATCTTTCCCTTCTGGATGGATGCCAATAGTTCGTTTTGTTGCTCCAGCGCGACGTTAATTCAACTACCTACGTGCAGCCGTTTCGAAAGTGGGGTGCCAGATCAGTTGTGAGCTCATCTGTCCATCTGTCAGTTTTCGTTATCTGACTGTAGTTCAAAATAACTTGTCCTCGCGCGATCTTTACTTTGTGTTTGATCCCGGTCGCCAATATCCCGTCGTGCTTCTCCAGTGCGACGTTAAATAATATCTACCATACCTACCCGGACCGCCGCCAATTGCCTGTTGTGTCGCTCCAGTGCGACGTTAATCAGCTACCTACCACTAAAATTTAAGGCCACTGCTCTAACAGCTTGCAAGTTGTAGGCGGAGCAGATTCGATTGCTATCGGGTGCATTCCTACCTGAGTGTATTTCTGTCTTGTATCAGTACAACTTTCATCGCATGTGTATATCTATTACTTGATATTGTATGTCTTGTGTCTGACGCAGCATGGCCAAATATGGCCCTTGCGCCATAAAACCCCCAAAACAACCAATTTAATGGAATTTAGTGAATTGCTAAAACCTGAGTATTTCAAAGAAAATGCAGGTCGTAGATGCTTACATACGGCATCTTTTCTCTATAAATTCATTAGCATTCTCTCTACTAGTTTATTTCCAACAAAGGAAAATTTTAATCTATTTATCACTTGTCGTATACAGAAATAAATCAATTTATATGAAGTACTTTTTATCTAAACATTGCAAAAAACTGATCAGTACTACATGGTATGAAATGAAAGTCGACTTTCATTTGTTGCGAGTGTATCTACAAAAAGAATTGAATTCAATTATAAATTGACACAGTAAATCTAATTTTCTTCGTAAGTGACAAAAACAGTTTTATTCAATTTTCAGTTTATTATGCTAGTGTGCATATAATTTTAGACGATAATTAGAACCAAAGTGAATGAGCCAAGTTTCTTTTTCAAATATCAGCTCATAAAATAGACTTCTCGGTATGCCATGTATGGATAAGTGTTCCATCCATACATGCATATAACACTCCATTATTTATATTTTCTTTGTCTTAAGAAGTTTCTTATCCCGGGAATAGTTTACGTGGTGATTACTAGATTTAATTGACATCTTGCAAACTGGTCATTACGTGTGTTCCGATTTTTATTGTACTTAGAGTAATGGAGGAAATGAATTGGGTTCAAAGACCCTACATTCTTTTCATCTTGACTGCTTTATTCGTCTACTATATACTTACTCATATCTTTGTAACAATGATGAATGGTAACATTAACATTTATTTTATTAAGAAAGATTAAGGTCTATCCTCTAATAATTTGCTAAAGCAAGCGATTCACTTGGCTGTGCAAATAACCTTCCATCTTTTATACTAAATATATTGCATCGTATCAAGTTATATAATTACAAATTCCACCTTATCTTTCACACTAGGATTTCCTATTGACCGACACTCAACATAGATAAATTACTGACTGGAATTCTCAATACCGTAAATTCACGACATTCTCAATACAGGTAAATTATCGACTGGAATTCTCAATACCGCTAAATTATCGACATTCTGTAAATAACCGACATTCTCAATACCGGTTAATTATCGACATTTTCAATATCGTAAATTATAGACATTATTAATGCCGTAAATTACCGACAATCTCAATACAGGTAAATTACCGACATTTTCAATACCAGAAAATTATTGACATTCTCTATATCGATCCTTTTTAGAAATGATTCATTGGGTTCATTCACTGCGCTAGCAACCTGTGAGCTGTAAGCTCGTTGGTTCGATTCATCCCTTTCTCTGTTCCGGGTACGCGGTCCCCCCCCAGAGGGTCGCGAGTTCGAAACACGATCCAGCCAAAGACCGTCGTGTACGTGGAGACTGGTCACGTTAAATATGTCGTGGCCTGAAACGCCCTCACTTTGGCATGGTATGGAAGTTTGGAGAGAGGGACGTGAACTCGGGTGTTGACCTCGTTATCTGACGGTGGTTCAAAATGTCGAGGTGTTTTCCTCGGATCTTTGAGATGGATTTCAAACAGTCGCCAATAGGTCTTTGTGTTGTTTCAGATCAACACAAATTCAACTACCAACACTCATGTCCAGAAGTTAAGCATGATTCATAAAATGCGAAAAAATCGGAGTAAGTATGGATACAATGGTTGTGGAGAATCGTGGAGAGTAAAATTGTGTATATGCAAAACATTTCAGTCGACGTCGACATGCACAAAGCACCGGCGCACGTCGGAAGGAGTATAAAACGGCCTTGAGCGGCATGGCCAGTTTAGACAGAAATTTCGCAATTGATGTGGTACGGAGCGTTGTTAACAATCAATAAGGACGAAAGATGTTATAAAAATACTAAATAGACATGTTTGTGAAGGGACGAATTATTGGAATGCTGGAATCCGGTCGATTCCAAACCGAAGCGTCTCGAATTCTGAATGTGCCTCGAATTCTGAATGTGTCCAGACTGGCAGATATTTCAAACCACTGGAGATGTTACCCGACGACAAGTACCAGGTCGGCCAAGAGCAACAACAGTTCGGCAAGACCGATATTTGGTGATATCTGCGCGTCGTCAGAGGAACCGTTCTGCTAGACAACTGGGTTCAACCCTAACAGCCGCCACAGGAGTCATAGTTTCGAGACAAACTGTTTACAGGAGTCGACACGTTAGTCGCCATGCCAGACGACCAGTAGTTTGCATCCCCCTGACGCCCATACAGAAACGCGCGCGTTTACAGTGGAGTTTGGAACATCGGCAGTGGAGTCGACAACAGTGGGGCAATGTCATGTTCAGTGACGAGTCCAGATTTAGTCTGCAAATTGATTCTCGTCGTACCACGATCTGGAGAGAACGTGGAACGCGTTTTCACTCGGGAAACATCACAGAAAGACATCGTTTTCCTTCAGGGGGAGTCATGGTCTGGGCAGGCACCATTCTAGACGGTCGCACAGACCACATCTTTGACACGGGGTCTGTTACCGGCCAAAGATACAGAGACGAAGTCCTCGAGCCTACCGTTCGCCTGTATCGAGGTGCTGTCGGTCCTAGTTTCGTGTTCATGGATGATAACGTGCCTCCTCACCGTGCAGCCCTGGTCGACGCCTTCCTTGAAAGTCCAACACATGCAGTGGCCTGTCAACTCTCCTGATCGGAATCCTACAGAGTATGTGAGGGATATGCTCGGGAGACATTACAGCCCTCCGCCACGAACCAAGCTCCGTTCCGGAATTGACAACTGCTCTCCGTAAAGCTTGGAACTCTGAGCACACAATTCATCCATACCCTCATGGAAAGTATGAGAAATCGTTGTGCAGCATGCGTGGCTACCAGAGGTTCCCCACCCCGTATTATTCAGAATTACATTGTTTTAATCATTCTGTTTCACTAAAGTTGACACTCGTATTGTGAACCTCTTACTTTCAACCCTTTTCTTTGGATAATAAGTCATTGTTATCCTTGTTTTGCATTGTTTTCTTCTATAACCCTATTACACCCGTATACCACGTTTCCTTCCAGTCCGATGTAGATTTTCTGAAATATTCACATAAACAGCAATTATGCTTAACTTTTGGACATGAGCGTACCTACTTACTAAACCTCTTTTTAAAAACGATATTAAAAAAGTAATGATGATACGGTTAAAGAATGCAAACAGATTCAGTTAAAAGGTAGGTAGGTATTTTAATTAAAGTCGCACTGGAGCAACACAACGGGCTATTGGCAACGGTCCGGGATCAATCCCAAAGGGAAAGAACAGAGGACAACACCACGGAATTTTGAACTACGTTCAGGCAACACCTGAGTTTGCACTCCGCTCTCCAAACTTCCAAACCACGCCAACGTGAGGATATTTGAGCTACGACAGATTGAACGAGCACTAGTCCTAGTTTACACGACGGTCTGGTTTGACCGAGTTTTCAACTCGCAAACTCCCGGTTGCTAATAAGTTAGAATTTAATATGCATCAGCCCCATTTGCACACGACGCTCTATGGTTGGATTTGAACTCGCTTCAGCTTAAAAAAAATAACTGAATTTAATAGCTTTATGGTATTAAAACATTTAAAAGGCCGAAAGAAGTGAAAATATACATAAATTATACATTGTAGGCATATCTACTGCATGTTTTTCTTATAGTTTTTTATATTTTTTTCCTATTATCGATATCATGGTAGAATTCTTTCTCCAATTCGGAAACGAAATTTATTTTTCTGAAACACTAGACTAAACTACAATGGGAAACACGACCAGAAAAAAATCCCCCATGAAAAACCCAGGATTGACTTTTAGAACTCTTACACACAAAAAACCACTCTCTCGCAACACACCAGGTGTAAAAACACACACCCTAAAGCCAAACCGGAACGAAGGACCCAAACCAAAACCCAAACTTTAACTCGATCTCTTTTAATACTTCAGAGAGCTCCCCGCATTTTACAATGGCCTAAGTTTCTTAAAGCCACAGCAACTCTTAGTTAAGTCTCCCGATTCCCGAGAGTCCGGGATTCATTACGGATCCCGGATTTTTGTCCCGTGTCCGGGTCGGGTCTCCCGGGAGAAGGAGAGGTAAAAGCTGATATCCGGGGACATAATCTAAAAGTATTCCGGGGATTCCTCTATTGGGAGTGGGAACGGCGACATATTTGTAGGTCTTGTCGAGTGATTCTTGTTTTTATTGTTCCCGGAAAAAAACCGGGAGCTCCTGGGAGAGGTCGGGCTAACGAAGGAGGGGAATCGACACCCCTTTGATTTTCCCATTCAGCGATCCGGTTTTTTATCCGGTTTTTCCTCCACGCAGAATCCTGATGATATTAGCGGTCTGAAGCTGTAACGAAAGGGTGGATCAACAGTTTCTGGCCACGCGGGTTCGTTAAGCAATGGGGAATTTAGGTTTTTTCGCCTCTGGCTTTTGTATTCACTTGCAATAAATATCGGCCGGAGGTATGAGATGTCAGTTTGCTTTCTTATTCGGTGGTGTGTTCAGTTGTACCTCGATTTCTGATGTTACCAATGGAATAAAAGAGGGCAGTTTCTTTTATGACACAGCTAGTTTTAATAAGCAAGAGTTTTTCCTGCATCAGACGAACCAAATCGCGTCTTTCTTTCCTCAGCAGTTTCAATACCTTTCAGGATACCTTTTCGAACCTTATCCTTACGTGCTTGTGTAGATGAAGCTCGATTCGATCGGAGGTAGCCCAGTTGGAGGAACAAAGGATTAGCAACCGGAGGGTTCCAAGTTCTAAACTAGGTCCAGCCAAAGACCGACGAGTACACGGTGGCTGGTGTATGTTAAATCTGTCTCAAATGCCCTTCGAGTTGGCATGGTTTGGAAGTTAGGAGAGTGGGGTGCCAGCTCATGTGTTGCTCTCGTCATCTGACCGTGGTTCATAATTACGAGGCGTAGAAAAAACTGGTCAGATCTTGATCCCGTTATCATAAAAAAATCTGCAATATCTTGATGACGAGAAATTTCTCAGCAAAATTGGTAAGATTTTGATGGACGAAATATCTCGTCGAAACCTCGTAGAGGTCAAATATGTCGTGACCTCAACTGTTCTCCCGTTGGCGTGGTGTGGAAGTGAGGAGAGTTGATTACGAGCTCAGGTGGTGACCTCGTCATCCGACCGTGATTCAAATGACGATTTGTTTCCCTTGGATCTTTCCGTTCGGATTGATCCCGATTACTTTTCAATCTTGCATGTTTGGAATACCTCAATCGTTTTTGAACTCGCTCCAAAAAGTACTCCCCCATACTCCAAATCCATCTAAACTCATAATATCGGCGATTAGGTAGGGATTAAATTAACGTCGCATTGAAGCAACACAACGGGCAATTGGCGTCCGTTGGGAATAAATCCCCAAGGGATACACCCTAGGACGATACCACGTAATTTTGAACCATGGTCAGATAAAGAAGTCAACACCCGTACTAGTACCCCACTCTCCAAACTTCCACATCACGCCAACGTGAGGACATTTGAGGCCAAGACAGATTTATTATGCATCAGCCCCTGTGTACAAGACGGTCTTTGATTTCAACGAGTTTCAAACTCGCAAACCTCGTGTTGCTAATCCGTTGCTCTTCCAACTGGTCTACCGTGGTCCCATAGTAATTAGATTAAACGATATCAGCTCCATTACGAAGCAATGGAGCTGATATTAACGTTCAATCTGAGACTCGAAATCAGCTCCATTGCTTGGTATATCAAGGCAAGGAGCGTCTTCGGCTAACTTAAATGAAAGTAATAATATTCAGTTGAATGATAAAAAAAAGAAAAATAATTGCCAAATATAGGGTCATTCTGAAAGTTTTGCGATTTTTCGAAACGAAGCCCGCTTTCTTATTACTATTTTGCTACCGTTGATAAGGAGTGACCTTGATTGAAGCAGATGTGTAAATTCGGTCTTTTTTGTTTTCACTGCATAATTCTAGCTCGTGTTGTATCACAATTTTTGTTTAACTGCACCGCTAAGAATGGAGAACCAAAAAGTTCATTTTCGTCATATTATGCTTTTTTATTTTAAGAAAGGAAAAAATGCTAGTCAGACTGCTCGTAAAATTTGTGCTATATATGGACAAAGTGATGTTTCTTATGACACAGTTCGAAGGTGGTTTGATAAATTTAAGCGCGGAAATTTCAGCCTCGAAGATGATGCCCGCTCTGGACGACCATCCTCTGTAAATGAGGTCCTATTAAAAGATGCCATCGCTGAAAATCCACGTTACACAGTTCAGGAACTATCACACAGACTAAATATTCCAAAACGTACAGTTCATGATCATCTGAAGAAGATTGGGTATGTAAGCCACTACGATGTATGTGTACCCCATACATTAACACAACAGAATAGGCTTGCTCGAATTTCGGCAGGTGATTCATTGCTGAAAGGAAATGAAGAAGCTCCTTTTTTGAAACAGCTCATTGCTGGAGATGAGAAGTGGATACTATACAATGAATGTTACAAGAAAAAGATCATGGGGTAAGCCAAATGAACCTCCCAAGGAACATCGAGAGGGGGCTGCATACCAAAAATGTAATGATTTGTGTATGGTGGGACTACAAAGGAATTGTTCATTATGAATTGTTGCCACAAAATCAGACAATAAATTCGGAAAAATACTGTTCTTAAATGGCAGAATTAAAAGGAGAAATCGAAGCAAAGCGGCCAGAACTGACCAATCGTCGAGGTGTCTTCCAGCATGACAATGAATGTCAGACAGACTTATTGAGTATGGCTGAGATGTTTTGTGTCACCCCCCACAAATACACCAGACCTTGCCCCGTCAGATTTTCACCTCTTCAGGTCACTTCAAAATTCTCTGAACGGTCTGGAGTTCAATTCTTTGGAGACTGTCAAACAGAACCTCGATAATTTCTTTACAAATAAGCCTAATGACTTTTACAAAAAAGGAATTTTCCAGCTGCAGGAAAGATTGCAAAAATAACAGAACAAAATGGTGCTTATGTGATTCAATAACATTTCTTTTGTACTGCTTCGTTGGTATTTATCATAAAAAACCGCAGAACTTTCCGGATGACCCAATACTAATATAGTCGACAAATGACAGAGAAAAATAAGTTTAAAAAGCAAAATAAAAACTGCAGTAATTTTTCATACCAAAAATTAACATTTCCGCATCATTCACCAATTTATAATTTATAGAAATAATAAAATTTAAATAAATTCAAAAATTTTGATGCAATAATCGAAACGCTTGTTTAGTTTCTTTATTTTCCAATGCTTAATAAACCAGTTCCGAAAACTGCGATGCTTTTGTGGTAACCCAGTTGGAAGAGTAACGGATTAGCAAACGGAGAGTTGCGAGTTCGAAAACTGATCCAATCGGACCTTCGTGTATGTGGGGGCTAGTTCATGTTAAATATGTCGTGGTCTCAAATGTCTTCACGTTGTCGTGGTGTGGAAGTTTAGAGAGTGGGGTATTAGCTCAGGTGTTAACCTCGTCATCTGATCGTGGTTCAAAATTACGTGGTCTCGTTCTCGGATCTTACCCTTCGGGGTTGATCCAGGACCATTGCCAACAGCCCATTGTGTTAATCCAGTTAATTAACTACCTACTGACAATGAGTCGTCAATAAAGTATATTTCCCTATCGGAATTGATCACGGACCACCGCTTGGCGTGGTGTGGAAGTTTGGAGAGTGGGGTGCCAGCTCAGATGTTAACCTCGTCATATGACAGTGGTTCAAAATTGCTTGTCCTCCGATCTTTCATTTTGGGTTTAGTCGCGAACCGTAGCCAATAGTCTGTTGTTTTGCTCTAGTGCGACGTTGATTAAATACCTACCTACCGGACCGTCGGCAATAACCCGGTGTATTGCCCCAATTCGACGCTAATTCAACTATCTACCTACAATCGAAAACTGCGATTACTTTTTGGTCCGCTTCCTATGTAACTTGCATCGATTCAAATGCGTCCAATCTGTAGACAGTCATCAAAAACGTCTACCTCAGTTGCTCCAATCTCTGGTAAAAACGCTTTTCTCTCAAGAAACAAGCTTTATTTTCCTGGAAAATCCCATTTACATCTAGGTAAACGCGACACGGAAGGCCTTTCCATACATCAGTAGATTCCATCTCCAGTAGCGAATGGTAAATAGCACTTGTTTGCAAACCGAAACACGCAATAAGCCACAAATTGATTTTCAATAAAAAACAATCCAAGCACGCAGACTCATACAAACTGGACATTTATACCGGAGGAGCCTCCCCCCTTCCAGACATGCAGGAAAACAAATTTAATATCGAGTCTTGGAACACTGCGCCTATTGCAACAGCTGGTAGAAGTTCATGCAAAACAATATGCGAGCAAAAACAGTTCTCTCTTACCAGACCCGGTGCAGTCACGTGACAATAGAGGGAGGAAATAGTGAAGTAGAACGAAAATAGTTTTCTCAAATATAAGAACATTAGAAAATATTTTATGGAATACTGATCACTCTTCTGCATGAAACAGATTTTCCTGTACTTCTTTGCGATGCATCTGTGATGTAAATAACATTTGGCCCATATGGTGACGCCTTATAAAGGCTGCATGATACTTTTTTGATACATAGATGTGATATTTGATTCGGTTTATTTCTCAACTACATGTAAACTACTTTGGTAAGGTTGTACCCCCCGTAAATACAGCGTAAATTCTATTATGTACTCGGAAAGACATTTACTTTAAGACCTTTCGATTTTGAGATATGGTAGGTAGTTATTTTAATTAATGTCGCATGGAGCACAACAAGATGGGATATTGGCGACGGTCCGGGATCAAACACGAAGGGAAATATCCGAAGACAAGCAATTTTGAACACGGTCAGATGACGAGTCACATTGTCCTAACACCAAACACCGCGTACTTGACTGTCTTTGGCTGAACCGTGTTCGTGACTGGTTGGAATCTTGGACCATTGCCAATAGCCCGTTGTGTTGCTCTAGTGCGAAGTTAGTTAAAATATCTACCTACCAAGTTTCCTCGTGGATCAGTTGTTGCTTTGTTTCGTCTTCTGAATGAACACGATTTCCTCAATGACCATTTATTTAGAATAGGTCTTAGGAATTCACCCAATTGTACTCTGCAATTCTGAACAGTCTATGAATAGGGAACATTTAGACATGTGTATTGCACTTAATGGCTTTGATTGTGTCATTTTGAGACATTAGGTTGGTTGGTTTTGGGGTTTTATGGCGCAATTGCCATATTTGGCCATTGAGATATAAGGAAGAAAAAAGTCAATGAGTTAATTGTCAAACACTTGGCATTTGTAAACAAATAAATATTTGTTTGAATGTGTAAACACAATTTTTTTGAAATTACCACAACGTAAGGGTCGCGGTGGCCTCGTTGGAAGAGCAATGGATTAGCAACTGGAGGGGGCGAGTTCGAATCCAGCCAAAGACCGTCGTGTACATGGGGGCTGGTGCATGTTAAAGCTATCGAGTCCTCAAATGTCCTCACGTTGGCGTGGTGTGGAAGTTTGGAGTGTGGGTGCTAGCTCAGGTGTTGCCTCGACATCTGACCGTGGTTCAAAATTACGTGGTGTTGTCCTCGGTTCTTTCCCTCTGGGATTGATCCCGGGCGTCACCAATAGCCCGTTGTGCTGATCCAGTGTGGCGTTAATTAAAAATACCTACCAAAACGTAAAATAAAATACATTTCAGATTTTATTCATCTTTCTCGATGTTTGTCAGGAGATGTAACACTTTAAGCTGTAGGTCCCGGTCTAATCAGCAATCGTGTGTTAAAAAATAATTGTAGAACAACAAACCACATTAAACAAGACATATGGCATTGTCCCGTTTATGCCTCTGGGGAGAAGTGTGTCCCTGAGGTCAAGTGTTCTTTGTTGGCGTGGTGTGGAAGTTTGGAGAGTGGGGTGCCAGCTCAGGTGTGACCTCGTCATCTGACTGTGATTCAAAATTAAGAGGCATCGTCCTTTTATCTTTCCGTTCGTGATTGATCCCGGAACGTCACCAATAGCCCTATGTGTTGCTTCAGTGCTACATTAATTAACTATGTACCTACGTGTTGTTTGTGAAAAGCAACGTTTCATGTGTGTTTGGTTGATTGATTGTTTTTGGGTTTATGGCGCCAAACACAAAACAGACAATTTCAAGCAAAAAATGTGATATTGAAAAAAAGGGAATGGGAATATAATAATAAGGATGAAAGCAGAAAAGGATCGTTTGGGAATCATCCCTTCAGCGGGACACCCGTGTTTCTAAAGACAGTAAACCTTATTGGAAGAAAAAAGATCACTGGAGTACCTTGGGTGCGTGAAGCCCGTACACCTGAAGATGTACCCCTGAGGGCTCATATGTTTTTGGAAAGGTTCTACAACTTGAGAAAGAAAAAGATTTTTATTTCTACAAAATACAAAATGTGAGAAATTTTTCATATATTATAGAGAGAAATAAAGAAATTCCTATTTGAATATAAGCAAATAATAAAATGAAAAATATTAAAAAGTACGATATTTTTAGTTTAATGCATACAAATTTAATTGTTATATTTGTATATTATTATTTTAAAAAGTTATATCGAATTGTTTCCTCCATTGAAACCTTGAATTCATAAACGTTTCGTTAGTGTCATATTGCTGTTATACAGAAATTAAATATGATATAGCTTGTATTATGTCCTCTATGTAAATATTACTCTATGCCTCCCCAAAGGTATAACACATCAAAGTTCACCGAATCTAGCGTTAAGTCGCCTTTTATTTGTAAGCACATTTTATTTTTTTATCCGTGTGCATAAAATTTTAATTACAGTTTATTAAAAGAACGTGATAAGGCTTTTATTGTGAACTTAAAATATGTAATTATTTACCAAATAGTCCAGTATTAAAGCATTGAAATATCAGATTGTATGTATTTGTTTAAACCTCTATTCATGTAAATTAAATTGGAAGCTTATGTCAATTGTGTCCGATGCACAAAAGGTATACACAAAACGAGGTGCACAGACTGGTTTTTCATTCTAACATATTTTAGTCATAATTGGGTAGGTAGGGTTGGGTATTTCAATTAACGTCACACTGGAGCAACACAATGGGCTATTGGTGACGGTCCGGGATCAATCCCAAAGGGAAAGATCCGAGGACAACACCACGTAATTTTGAACCACGGTCAGATGACGAGGCAACACCTGAGCTGGCACCCCACTCTCCAAACTTCCACACCACGCCAACGTGATTAGTCATAATTGAATTAAATAGACGCGTGTGAAATTTACGAATTTTTGCAAGAATCTTATAACCTATACATATTCCCTAATTCACGCCCTGCGTCATATAACCCCAGCATCCAAACCTTATTTCACGGGGCCTCGGTAGCCCGGTTGGAAGAGTAACGGATTACGAGTTCGAATCGAACTAAAGGACGTCGTGTACACGGGGGTTGGTTCACGTTAAATCTGCCGTGGCCTCAAATGTCCTCACGTTGGCATGGTGTGGAAGTTTGGAGAGTGGAATGCCAGCTCAGGCGTTGACCTCGTCATTTGACGAGATTCAAAATTACGGTAGGTACTCAGGTATTTAATTAACGTCACACTGGAGCAACACAACGGGCTATTGGCGATGGTCCGGGATCAACCTCCGAAAGGAAAGATCCGAGGACAACACCACGTAACTTTGAATCACGGTCAGATGACCTGAGCTGGCGCCCCACTCACCAAATTTCCCCACCACGCCGATGTGATCACATTTGGGGCCCCGACAGATTTGACACACACCAGCGCCCTTTGTAGGCGATGGTCTTTGGTTGGATTCGAACTCTCGACCCTCCTCTTCCAACCAGGCTAACGCAGCCCTTCACAATTACGAGACGTTGTCGTCTTGGATCTTTGTGTTGCTCCAGTGTGACGTTAATTGAAATACCCCCCACCCACCACCCACCCCCTCTTGGATCTCTCTCTGTGGGATTGATCCCGGACCGTCGCCAATAGGCCGTTGTCTTCCTCCAATTAACTACCTATTAACAAGTTTTGGAATAGCTTTCCCGTCATCCGAATTCGAAAGAACCACAAACAATTTCAAATGCATTCTAACACAGCGCGTCTATTCTTGACACGTAGTATTGAATCTTCAGACACATCATCCTGAAATGTCTGATTAAGTTGTCTGAGCTGTGTTGCATTGCCTTAGGGGGTAAAAAATCACTTCAGAGAGGAAGTTTCGACCTCCCGTTGCTACAATTTCTTTATCAGTTCTGAAGTGTATTGACATCACATCGAAAACTGGAAATGGGAGACACTGGTGTTATATTTATCCCACGCTGAGTCGTATTACTGACAGCACGGAGTTGGAATTTTGAGTTAGTTGCAGTGTGGACTGTGTTTATCTTTCTGTTTTCATGTCGGCATTGCAAATATTTTTCTAGTTAATTTGTTCTTTGAACTAACACAAGCTGCCACACTTGAATGTAAATTAGCAATTTATAATTGCTTTAATATGTGTTGTCTCGGAGCCCTGTCGCAAAAGCAGAGGATTAGCAACCGGAGGGTTGGGAGTTCGAAACTCGGTCCAGCCAAAGACCGCCGTGCACAAGGGGACTGGTGCACATCGAATTAGTCGTGGCCTCAAATATCCACATGTCGGCGTGGTGTTGAAGTGTGTAGAGTAGGGTGTCAGCTCAGGTGTTTATCCACGTCATTTGAACGTGGTTCAAAATGACATGGTGATCTTTCCCTTGGGGATTGATCCCGGAACGTTGCCAATAGTCCGTTCGGTTGGTTTTCCCTTCGGGATTGATTTCGGACTGTCGTCAATAGACCGTTGTGTTGCTCCAGTGCGATGTTAATTTCCATTACCTTGTTTC
The DNA here is from genome assembly GCA_933210815.1 of Meta bourneti. Taxonomy (NCBI): domain Eukaryota; kingdom Metazoa; phylum Arthropoda; class Arachnida; order Araneae; family Tetragnathidae; genus Meta; species Meta bourneti. The sequence goes on from OW119929.1 coordinate 21,511,736, forward strand.
GATAAATTTCCAGAAAATGGAAATTTGCAGATGTTGAAAGAATTTGAATGTTACTTAAAAGTCCTAATTTAGATTTTTCTATTAAAAAGTATGTATTATAGTAACAGTGAAAAGGATATAAGGTTTCTTGGTTTACGAGCTAAGCTATATATAAGCTGTTTGTTTCCCTGAGAAGTACGTTGAAAAAAATTGTTTTCTTTAAAAATAAGGACCCTGTCAAATCGAAGTTTGGAGAGTGGGGTGCCAGCTCAGGTGTTGCCTCGTCATCTGACCATGGTTCAAAATTACGTGGTGTTGTCCTCGGATCTTTCCCTTTGGGATTGATCCCGGACCGTCACCAATAGCCCATTGTGTTGCTCCAGTGTGACGTTAATTGAAATACCCCCCCTGTCAAATCGATCTATTTTTTGAAAATTCGTAATAGGTTACCTTTGCTTTGTCTGTACTGAAGGCATTCAATTTTAGAACCGATTCCTTTGTTATTGCACGTGCCACTAAATAAATTCTTCAAGAAACAATGTATTCGCTTTAAAAAATTAGTCATGAATGTAGTATCGTATTAATTTGCCATCCTTCCCTTAAAGAGGTGAAATTCCAAAATGTATATAGAATGGCGGCACATGAGTGTCACAAGTAAAAAAATGTTAGTAGTGCAACTATGAATGCCAGACTATTCGCCTTAGATTTGTCACAGGAAGAAGGGGCATTCATAATAACCCCTAACTCAAAATACACTTTTATAACAACTTAGTATCACCTTTCGTAATTTTGTCTTAGAAACAGGGATGGCTATATATGTGAAATGGATTATATCGATGGATATCAATGCATTGGATAACTAAGTTGTTGAAGTTATAAATATGTCGAAAAGCAGTTGCAAAATTTTTTCCTAGCACTTAAGTGATGTTGGTATTTTCTACGAAAGAGAAAAATGATTTATGGCAACCTGATTAAGTAAATTTAAATACGTTCGCACGGTGCTGTCATCTGACAGTTCTGCGCGAAACCACGAAGTCGCACGTGAACGTACTATTTCTTTTAATTTAAAGCTTAATCTCGCAGTTCTAACGATATCTCTTTCTTGAAAGTCTAAATGTAATGTTAAACCATTTGATTTTTAGTATTTATCATTTTTGATTGTTACGTTTAAATAAATTTTATTTTCTTGTTCCTGAGATGCTTAATGCGCAGTTGACGACACGCACACAAATAAGATCAAGTAATTTATTGCTGCTAGTTAGTTTTTTCAGTTGGTTCTGCCGAAAGTCAGCTGTCACCTGACCGTGATTCAAAATTACATACCATCTGAAAGCCAGATGCGGAAAGCCCAACTTTTTCAATCTACATTAACCCTTGAAGTGTTTTTGATGAGATATCCAAGTCTTTCAAGATCTGATCAATTTGGATAATGACGAGATATATCTTCATCAAGATATCGCCGATCTTTTGATGGCGTTGAAATCAAGATCTGATCAGTATAGTTAAGATGAAATACCTCGTAGAGACAACCACCAAGGGGGTTAATCAATTCAACACGAGTAAGATCGATTAATTCAGCTAATAATGTAAATAGGAGTAATATAACCCTCTGAATACGGGGACCGGCCCAACCGGCCGAAAGTTTCGAGTCCCCTCGTAAGAAAGGGCTCAGATTCTTCAGACCTCAAACTCCTGAAGAATCGTCGCAGCCCATCACGATTTCCATCCCCTATTTTCTGTGGTAGAAAGAGACCCGCGCGTGAATAGCCTTATCTCCCCGTTGACAAAGATGCCAGAGTTATCGACGGGGAGCCTCGCAAATTGTTTATGCTCGAGCATTTAGTCTGTGAGAGGTTGAGTAAATCAAATGAGATATACACTTAAAAAGTCACCGCCGCCCTTTCAGTTAACCTGTGAAGAATCTATCCCTTCTGGGCATAACCAGGACCCGGTACATTGCATGATAATGGGACGATACATATTCCCTCTTTCTGGGGGAAAGCATTGTAAAGGCCGTTTCGGCCGGTTTCAGTAAGTTGCCTGAAAAGCCATTGGGCTGGCTGCCATAACCAAAGAAGATGTTCTGCCCCAAGGGTTAACGAAAAATATTTGTGGTTCTTCCACACATGTATTTTTACTTAGACTTCAATAAAAATAAATTTTTCTTGAGCACTACCGAATAAAATCAAATTGTTAAAAGATTTAACAAAATTTCTATTTTCAAAGGCTCACAGCTCCAACTGACTATTTTAAATTCAAGAAATTATGCGTTCCGATTGGCCTAAATTCAAGAAATTGTGCGCCCCTATTGGCTCTTTTGTTTCCTAAATCCTCTTGGGAGACGTAATAACCCAAAATGAACGGGAATCCTCCGATATCGAAAACGAATAAAGACTTCGATTCATTTTATCTAACCTAAACATTTTAGTAAAAGAACAGCATTCTCCCAAGTCTCGTACTCGGTATTGAGCGAACGATTAAATCGATTTCTAATGTTATGTATGAAAAGAAATGACAGTAGCGTTTTAGTATGCATGGAATCGAATGCATTTTGCAGGGAACAAAGCGCATCGGAATGTTTGTAATGATGTTTATAGTTCCCTCCTATCCACAGCTTAAAGGTTCGCAAAGTAAGGATTATATTTTAAGGAGAGAGTTCGTTGTTATCTGTCTTGATGTGTGTGTAGAAGTTTTACCGGTAAACATCGCATTTTCAATAAATCTTTTATGCATGTGAGACTCGTCAAAATTCAAGAAAAGTCATGAAGCCTCTTTGTAAAATAAGACGTGTATTTTCGAGCTGGTAGTAAAATTGCTGGTTGCGCTGATTATTAAAATCTGTATTGACTATGTAACTTTGAAAAGGCAATTTGACGATGTTGCTGCAACGATGTATTCGACGACGTTATTTGGGCATTCGTCAGCTTCTAGTTTCAATGAAGAAGGATAGGGCAATATGTACCATGATACAATATGCAATAATATTTGCTTTACGGAAACAAACAAGACGTTATCATTACTCACTACTCCTGAATAATAGATGTTAGGTAGGTATTTTAATTGATATCGCAGCGGTGCAACATAGCGGGCTATCGACGACGGTCCGGGATCATCTCGGATGGAAAGATCCGGGGACAACACCACATCATTCTCAGCCACGGTCAGATGACGAGGGCAACACCTGAGATGGCACCCCACTCTTCTAACTTCCTCACTACACCAAAGTGAGGACATTTGAGGCCACGACAGATTTAAGGTGCACCAACTCCCTTTGTACTCGACTGTCTTTGGCTGGATTCGAACTCGCCACCTTTCTATTGCTAATACTCTGCTCTTCCACTCTATGTAATAGAAAGTTGGAGTGGTTGGGTTTTATGGCTCAAAGGCCTTATATTCGGCAATGCTGCAGCGATTCACAACACAGCGTCAAGTAATATGCATACACTCTCAAGAAAATTTTTACTGACACATAAGAGAAATACACCTAGGTAGGAACCTGAAAGGAATCGAGAGAACCACAGTGCCTCCTACAACCTGAGGTACCGCCTAGAATTACAAAACCCTCTGAGCTACAACGGCCCCCAATATATATTTGGTAGTTGAATTGACATAGAACTAGAGCAACACAACGGGCTATTTGCTACGGTCCGGGATCAATCCCAAAGAGAGATCCTCGTAATTTTTAACCATGGTCAGATCTCGAGGTCAATACCCGAGCTGGCGCCCTACTCTCCAAACTACCACACCAACGTGAGGACAATTGTGACCACGACAGATTTAAAGTGACCAGCCCCCGTATAAGACGGTCTCTGGTTAGATCAAATTTCGAATTCGCAACCCTCCGTTTGCTGTTCCACGACTCCACCAACTGGTTTACCGCGGCTCCAATAGAATGTTGGGTTTTAGATGCTATAGGTGGGTACATAATCGATTGCATCGAAATAAAACTTCAGAGAATAAGAATCGATTTTTATGTAAAAAAATGTGAAGGTTGTTTCAAAACTTGTTTAAATTTTAAGGGGAGATAAGAAATATGAAATTAAACTGGGCATATTGATATGAGGTTATGTGTCCGCAAGTACCACCCGGATGTTTTAGAACAGCGATTTCAAAACTTTTTCATCTTGTGGCACAAAACTCATTACTAAAATTCTGCGTAACACCAAAAAATGTTTTTTTTTTTTACTTTTTGCATAACTGACGATAATTAGGTATAATTTTATTTGATTAAAAAAATGTAACTTTTTTTGATTCCCCAATAGCTGGAAACATGACCAAGATAACAAACAAGTAAAAACAGTTTCAAAAAGGGAACAAGCAGGGTAAGGTTTGTAAGGTAGTTAACGTCACACTGGAGGAACACAAGGGGCTATTGGCGACGGACCGGGATCATTCCTCAAGGAAAGGATCCAAGGACAACATGTAATTTTGATCAACGGTCAGATAACAAGGACAATACCTTGAACTGGAACCCTCTCTCCAAACTTCTACACCACGCCACCAAGAAGACTACAACATATTTAACTTGCGTCAGCCCCACTTTACATGGCCTTCTTTGATTGGACCGAGTTTCGAAATCGCAACCCTCCTGTAGCTAAACCGTTATTCTACCAACTGGTCTATCACGACCCGGAAAAGCTGTAACAGATTTATACGCATTAATTACCTACTCTTTTTGCTCAAAAGTGACTTGAAAATAGTTTAGAAACAATTTATTCTTTACGATACTTTGTAATAAAACCAATATTTAAACCTATTTATTCGGGTATAACTTAAACGAATATTAAAAATAGAGGTATCTTTTGAAATTATTTATGAACCCACTTGTCAAAATTTCAAAACGAAACCGTTGAAATGAAATAAATCTTACACAATTTAAGTTGATTCACCATCCCTAAGGCACGCTAATGCTATTTTTGTGACACACCGGTTGAAATTCGCTGTGATCGGTTGAAAATGATATACAGGGTAAGTCTAAACTTATTCGACACACTTCAGGGGGTGATACAACACAACGAAACAAACACTTTCCTCATAGAATGTATGGTCGCAAGAGGGTTCTTTCCATTTCGGCACAAACACACGGTCCGACGCAAGTTGGAAAGAAGATACATGAAACATAGAAACAACACTTTAATGTCAAATAAACATCAATAACTGCTTGACAGAACGAAATAATACAATTAGATTTTCATAAATTAAAGATAAGTGCAAGGAACAACGGGTAAGAAAGAAATGACATGTACAAAACATGAGAAACTTTTCACATGGAAATGAAACGACATGTACAAACATCAGTCGGTAAGTACAACGCAAATGCACAATTACAGAAGCTGTTCAAAATGTCGACCACCATACCTGATGCAGGCCTCGCATCGCCGACGTAACGCTTTTATACAAGCGTTTGACTGCGCTCTCTAGCGGCCAACCTCACTTGCGACCCTACATTCTATGGGGAGAAGTGTTTATTTCGTTGTGTTCTATCTCCCCTGAAGTTTGTCGTATTAGTTTAGACTCACCCTGTATGTACTCGTATTCTGATATTTCCGAGACGTCGTTTGGAATTTTTTATTAATTGAGCAACCCACAGGCATTTTGAATAGGCTTTGGTGCTCAGTGGAAAATTGTATGCTTATTTTTTGTCATAATTAAACTGATATTCAAATTGTAAGTGTATTATTACCACCCCCCATTCACAATTTTTGCTCGTATATCTAAAAAATGTCATACTACTTAGAAGTTTATTTATTTGTTAATTAGTAATTTTAGAAGGTTGAAACTTTTAAACGCATTGAAGACATTGTTACACATGACAAAAACCTTTGTCTGCCATCCGTGTTAGTTTTCGTGTCGTGTTTATCGTGTTGTTTTTAACCCACTGTTCCTCCTATTCCACTTAAAATAATTGAACTATATTCTTTTGAATTTATTGTCTTAAGTGACAAAGCACTCAAATGTCGAATCACGAACACTTGAACTTATAAGAAAAAGCAATTGAGTTAAAACCTTAAATTTTTCTTTAGGAAATTTCTTTCTGATCTTTAAAAAGTTATTTTCCCACAATTAAATCCGATACAAATTGGATAAAAGCTTTATTTTCATGTAATGCCTTGTGTATATATATATATATATATATATATATATATATATATATATATATATATATATATATATATATATATATATATACTTTTCAAGACAATAATATATTTTATTCATATCTGGAAACAATAGCTCAGACGGATTTTTATTTTGGAAGGATCCCTGAGTCAAAGCAGAACTTTTATGCTAAATCAAGATTTTAACCCATATATAACGTATTTTTCTGGGCGTGCTTCGTAGAACTGTGACGAGTGACCAGTAACTCTCTGAAAGTGATCTTTTTAATCCAAGTTACTCGTAAGAGATGGTAGGTCCGGTAGTTGAATTTACGTCGCACTGGAGCAACACAACGGCCCATTTATCCATATCGGGCCTCGGATCCATACCGAGAGGAAAGATCCCAGGACAACGCCTTGTCATTTTGAACCACGGTCAGATGAAGAGGTCAATACCTGAGCTGGCACCCCACTCTCCAAACTTCCGCACCACGCTAACGTGAGGACATTTGAGGCGATGACAATTTTAACGTGCACCAATCCCCACCTACACAACGATCTTTGGTTGGATCGAGTTTTGAACTCGCAACCATCCAGTTGCTAATCTCCTACTCTTCCAACCTGGGTACCGCGGTCCCATGATTATTGTGCCTGGTAGAAGCAACGGCAGATTATCCACTTGGTGCACTCTTACAAATAACAGCAAGTTCGGCCCTTTAAGTGCAAAAATTGTTTGTACGTTGAATATTTTCGACCCATTTCAAGTTATTTATCCGTATTGGCCCTTCTGATGCAAAATCCTTCTCTTGATTGTTTGGTGTCTGTCTGTCCATCTGTCTTTATGTGTGTGCTCGCTCTACGTACAAGTGGTTATTTATATTTTTCATAAAAAATTGCAAACTATGAGTACTTACATTCATTTAGTGGCTGAACGTGGTCACGTTAGTCTATCCCTCTGTCTTTCCGTTCTATGCCTGATTTTGTGTCTGTGTGTTTGTACAAGCATCACATCGATTTATCCCCATATTTTTTAATAGATTGTCTACTAGTTTATACATCATATTTAAGTGTATTGAATACAGTATTTAAACTTTCTTTGCTTACATATTTAGATAAGTTGCATGCTAAACATCTGAGTAACTACTTAAATTAACCATAATTTGGTTGTGTTTTGGAGAAGCTGGAATGCATATTGCGCATTAAGATTACTTAAGCAACTTTAAGCAACTTATTAAATATGTTAAAAGTTTTTTGAAATAAATTTTCTATAAAAATACGCTGTCAAATCAATTTACCATTTAAAAAAATGGTAATAGGGGTTCCTTTCTTTGTACTAAAAACATAAAATTTTAAAACAAGTTCTTTTATTACTGCACGTTCTTCAAAACGGAATTTTAAAGAAAAGATGTATTCGCTTTTAAAAAAACTTTGTTAATTTGTCATCCTTTTCAAGATGGCGAAATTCGAAACTGTCGCATACCTGTTGCAAGAGGAATGAATACAAGTAAAAAATATTGGGAGGTAGAAACTATGAGTGGCGAAGTATTCACCGTAGATTTGTTATTTTTACGAATTGAGTAGAGCAATTTTACAAGATAAAAATATAAGAAAGGGCATTTCTAATACACCCCTATATCCCTTCAAAATCGTCTTTTGTAGTAGTTACCTTAGTGTAAGCTTTCGTCATTTTGCAGTTTTGTTAAACAGCAGGAGTGGTGGTGTACGTAAAATGTATTACATTTATGGATATACGTGTATAGGTAGGTATTTTAATTAACGTCGCACTAGGAGCAACACAACGGGCTAGTGTCGACGGTGCGGGATCAAACCCGCAGGGAAAGATCCGAAGAGAACAGCAAGTAAATTTGAACCGCGGTCAGATGACGAGGTCATCACTTGATCTGGCACCCAACTCTTCAAACTTCCACACCACGCCAGCGTGAGGACCTTTGAGACCACGGCAAATTTAACGTGCACTAGCCCCTTTGTACACGACGGTCTTTGATTGGATCCGTTACTATTTCAAACGGGCTACCATGGCCAATGCGTGTGCAGGATTTATGTCCAAAGTAATTTGTAGAAGTTATAAAAATGTTGAAAAGGTGTTAAAAAATTACTTTATTCACACTTAAATCATATGGCATTTTTCTTCATAAGAGAAAAGTGATTATTCTGGTCACTTTTCCAATATATAGTTAAATAATTCAACCCGAGTACGGTTGGTTAATTCTGCTAGTTAGAAATAAAAATAAGCGAATATTTATGATAAGAATAAAATAATGTTTTCAAGGGGTATTCATCCCCCTCACCGGCTGCACCACTGTGTGGGACTAGCCATATATTCCAATATTCTGAAATAATTATCTTAACGGTTTGAATTAAAGGGAATGGAACCATGAAGCTAACTACTATTTCTTTATGTTTTATTATCTTTTTATCTTATCTATCTTCTATCTTGGGTATCCTTGTATTACCTATCTATATTTATTGAATAAAGAAGAATGTGATAAATTCCACTAAATCTCACTTTATTTTTCCTAGAAACTAAGAATTGTATTACAAATAAACACATATAGGTTCTTAATCCCTTAATATAAAAATAAACTAATTACAATCTTGATCTTTCTTACTAGTAAAAAATGCATCGTGAAGTAAAAAAAAGACAATTATATGCTTCTAATGACATTTGTTGTTTTCCGATAATAGTTCTGAAAGTTATTTCTGATGAAAAAACTAACAGTATTAATTAATGTGCATCTAAAAACATTCTGTTTTATTTTTCTGAATTTATTACAGAACGTATTGCAGATGCATTGACAGAGACTTGTGTTTTCTTCAGAATCAATTTAGTTTTTTCGCTAATTTACATAATTCTTCGAAACATTGTCTCATTATAAGTAGAGAAAAAAAGAAAATACAGAATATTTTGATTAATATAAGAAATGGTACGAAACTAGAATAGAATTTCTTTGATTATGCTTCTCATAATGTCTTTTGGAATACTTTTGAAATTTTTGAAATAAATTCCTGATCATGATACAACGCATTTCTTCTCCCCACTAATTGTTTGATGACACTTTTCAGTGACATTTTCATGCACGTTTTAGCATTTCCAGCAAATATTTATTATATTAATTTTAGTTTTACATTATTGAACTCTAGCAATTCCCAAAAAGACATGTGAGTTTTACTTTATATGCTGAGTCCTTTTCAAAAATGCAATACAGATTTTTTCTTTAGTCTCTTACTATGCTTTTGATTGCTGAATCTTTAATCAAATGAAAAAATATCAAGTATTTTAAAATAATTATTAAAAATGACGAACGAACTATTTTCTTTCGATTTCTAATGTATTCCTTTGATACGTAGCATTTTATGTTTCATTGCATTGGTATCCCAAGAAAAATTAATATTTTTGTAGCTTAACATCTCTTCACGAATATATTTTGTCTTATAACGGATACATGTCGGAATGTCTAGGCGCCAATCTGCCCACGTTCCAAAAAGCGCGGGAAATATTTCCCAAAGACCAATCGGAGCACTTCCCGCCAGAAGGCGCGAACCCCGCAGACTGACTCCGAGCGATTTGATGTTAAGACGTGGCTTTGCACGGACGTGCCACCAGGATGTTAATCCCACTATGATTTGATGTTTAATCTGATATTTGTACATAATTGACCCCTGTAATTAACCCCCTTTTCCCCTAGATTTTATTAAAACAATATTTAATAGTAATGATGCTCTCCTCAATTCACTTCTAACATATTAATCCACAACATGGGGGCTCAGGCCTCCCGTTGCCTCTCAATCGTAAGCTAAGTAGCTGCAAGCTGTAAAGCTAAGTAGCTGCAAGCTGTAAAGCTAAGTAGTGCAACGCCAAGTGTTAAGAAGATACGACGATCCGAATGGATAACGACGATGCCACTTTGCGATGCCTACAAATGGATACATTCTGTCTATGGTGCCTACAAGTGAACGAGATTTGACGAGCCAAAAACGACGGAGATTCTAACCAGGACTATATGTGAGTGTTTTCTGTTCACATTTTTTAGATTTCATTGCATTTACATTGAAAATGACGACTCTTGGAACAATTCCACATGTTGCTTCATCCATAAAAACGTCGAGCACGAAAAACGTGCAAATGCTGCATAAAATTCTATTTCCGAATACAGAACTTGACAGAAAATGTCGACAAAATCTTCGTAATTTTTCTGGTTTTTCTGATGATACAGACTTTGACTCTATCAAGAGTAAAATTCTGGAAGATTTCTCACTTCCACAACTGATTACAATTTGCAATATTTTGCACATTGAAATTTTAGAAGACAAATCCCTTTGCTGCGACGCGATAATTACTTCTTTAAAAGATTTTTCGCTTCTAACTTCGAATGATGATTCAGGCGGTGAAAGTGAAACGGAACAAGAAAATCAAAGTTCTTTTTCCCAGCGTGAAAGTTCTGCATTCACGAATTTAAATGTGTCAGCAATTGGTCAAGGCCACGAGCAAATGCAGCGCTCATCGAAAGATACAAAACACATCTCCGAAACCGCTTTTGATTTTGAACCCATGCACAATCCTTTTTCCAACGATTCGCCGTCTCGCAAAAAAGAAGAAACTGTTTATCCTTTTGCGTCTGAAAATAAACAGAGTTTCAGCATTAATTTTTCTCTGAAGGATTTAGTTGAAACAATTCGACCTTTTTCATCCGAAGATAATTATCCCATTGAATTGTTTATCCAAGAACTCGAAGAACTGTTTTTATTTCATAATTTATCTAATGACATGCAAAAAATTGTTTTTACTAAGCATTGTCTATTGCACTCTGCAAAATTATATGCACAAACATTAAGAGGTATTGATACATTTGAAGCATTAAAACATTCCTTATTAGATGAATTTAAAGCATGTATTTCAAGTGTTGACTTACATAATCTTTTGCGTTCCCGTAAATTAAAACCCGGAGAAAATTTATTTGCATATCTAATAGCTATTCGAGAAATTGCAAGTCGTGGTAATATTGATTGTGCTTCAACCCTTGAATATTTTATAAATGGTATACCTGATAATTCACATAACAAAATTATTTTATATGGTTGTAAGTCTTTTGGTGAATTTAAAGAGAAATTAAAAGTGTATGAGAAGTTGTTTAATGTAAGCAACCATAAAAAAGATTTTATTGATCACTCTTATCGCCCAAGGTATGATTCTAATAAAAGTCAAAATTATCAAAGATCCAAGCAATCTTCTAATGTTGCAAAGTCCACTAATCACTGTTATATATGTGGTAGTAAATTTCATATTTCTAATGAGTGTACACATAAAAGTAAAGGTTACAAATGTTTCTCCTGTAATGTATTTGGTCACCGTTCTGCAGAATGTCCCAAAAAAGCTGCTCAAACGCCAAAATTTACAAACTATTCCAGTGAACCAAAAGCTCAAGTTCATTCACTTGCTATTGAAGAACATTATCCCATAAGTCCCATGGAAATTGAAGTTACCCTTGGAACTGTCACATTTCGTAGTCTAATTGACACTGGAGCACAAGCTAGTTTAATAAACACTGATGTACACAAAGAAATTGGATCCCCACCACTTGAAAAATCCCAAATCACATTTTCTGGAATTGGTAACACCAAAGTTCACCCTCTTGGTTTTTTTCATGGTGATATCAAAATTGAAAACAGCAATTTTCCTTGCAAAATTCACGTTATTCCAACTCATTCAATTCCCTACAAGGCAATCTTAGGAACTGACTGTATCCAACAAGCTGAATTTAAAGTGGGTAAAAATGGTATTTCTCTTATCAACGATGAACCAAATTTCCTTCTTAATGTTGTTAATGTAGTAGAAGATGTCAACTCCTTAGATCTTCAACATATAAAAAACAAAACAATCCGACAGAAGGTTGAACACTTAGTTTCAAATTACAAACCAAACAAAACCGAAAGTACCGACTTACAAATGAAAATCATTTTGACGGATGAAACACCCATTGCACAGCGTCCACGAAGGTTGTCTATCGCTGAAAAACAAGAGGTAGACAAACAAATCGAACAATGGTTGAAGGACCAGATAATTTCTGAAAGTACATCCGACTTTGGTGCACCTATGGTTTTATGCAAAAAACCTGATGGATCAACGCGTATTTGCATTGATTACAGACTTTTGAATTCCAAAATAATCCGAGACAGACAGCCCTTACCGTTGATAGAAGACATCTTTGACAGCTTACAAAATGCTCAAATTTTTTCTACATTAGATCTCCGGAATGCTTTCCATCATGTTGACATACATCCAGATAGCCGCAAGTACACTAGTTTTGTAACTCACTCCAATCAATACGAGTTCAACAAGGTCCCATTTGGATTAAACAAAAGCCCTTTAATTTTCCAGCGATATATCCAAATTGTATTTCGTGAACTGTTAAAACAAGGAACTGTCATAATATACCTGGATGATATTGTTATTCCTGCTTCTGATGAAGAGGATGGTCTTCGTAAACTCAAACAAGTTTTCAATACCGCCTCAAAGTTTGGTCTTGAATTTAACTTCAAAAAGTGTAGTTTTCTCCAAAGAAAAATTGAATTCCTAGGTCATGTAATAGAAGATGGTACCATTCGACCCTCTGTAAACAAAACACGTGCAGTTCAAAATTTCCCTACCCCGAAAACTCAGAAACAAGTTCAAAGCTTTCTTGGTTTATCGGGATATTTCCGAAAATTTATTAAAGATTATTCACTAATTGCTAGACCCTTAAGTGACTTGTTAAGAAATTCTACTCCATTTCATTTTGGCCCCGAACAACGAAAAGCTTTTTTAATGTTGAAACAAGCTTTATCCTCCGATCCTGTATTACACCTATATCAACAAGGCTCACCTCTCCAACTGCATTGTGATGCAAGCAAACTAGGTTTTGGATCAATCCTACTACAAAAAGATTCTGATGAACACTTCCACCCCATTCAATATATGAGTATGAAAACATCACCTCAACAGGAAAAATACTCCAGTTATGAACTCGAAGTATTAGCAATTATAGAATCCCTTAAGAAGTTTCGACACTATTTAACGGGCACTAAATTCCAAATATTCACAGATTGTCAAGCGTTTCAGAAAACAATGACCAAGAAAGATTTAACCCCCAAAATTGCACGATGGGCTTTATTCCTTCAAGGATTTGATTACGAACTATTACACAGATCAGGACAACAAATGCAACATGTAGATGCGTTAAGTCGCTACCCCGTTCTTGTGATTACACCTGACGAACTAACCCAAAAAATTAAAGAAACACAAGATAATGATGAGTTTATATCAGAAATTAAGAAAATGATAACAACCCCTTCAACTGAATTTTTCTTAAAAAATGGTATTTTGTTCAAAATGAACAAAGATGATGAACTCTTAGTTGTGCCACAAAGCATGCAAAAAGAAATAATTCAAAATGCACATTTAAAAGGACATTTCGCCTCACGCAAAACTGAATCAATTGTTTCACAAGACTTTTACATCCCAAATCTTACACATCAAGTGCAAGAAGTAATTTCGAATTGCATCCCTTGCATTCTATCCTCACGCAAAACCGGTAAACCGGAAGGACTGCTCAATCCCATTCCGAAAGGCGACGAACCCTTAAGCTGTTACCACTGTGATTTTCTAGGTCCCTTACCATCAACAAATAAAAATTACAAATACATTTTTGCAGTTATTGATGCATTTACAAAGTTTTTATGGCTTTATCCAACTAAATCTACTTCTGCTCAAGATGCACTTCAAAAGCTAACTCTTCAACAAACAACTTTTGGCAACCCCTCAAGAATCATAACAGATAAAGGTAGTGCTTTTAAGTCAACCGACTTTAAGAATTATTGCAACGAACAATCAATCGAACATATACAAATTACAACAGGAGTGCCACGTGGTAATGGTCAAATAGAACGAATGTTCGGTACATTAATCCCGATTTTCACAAAATTATCACTTAACGAACCCGAAAAATGGTTCAAATTTGCCCCACATATCCAGCGTATAATGAACAGTACAGCTCCCAGAAGCACAAAATTCACACCCTTTGAACTTTTGATCGGAATAAAAATGAAACAAAAAGAAGACCTACACATGAAACAAATTTTGGACGAAGAACACTTATGCTCCACAATAACAGAAAAACAAATTCTCAGAAACGAAGCTAAAACAAACATCTTCAAAATGCAAGAAGAAAGCCGACGACAGTACAATAAACACAGAAAAAAGGCCCACATTTACAAAGTTGGTGACCGTGTCGCCATAAAACGTACTCAGTTTGGAACACTCCTTAAGTTACGACTCAAATTTTTCGGACCCTACGAAGTTACAGCAACACACCCTCATGATCGTTATGATGTTAAAAAAATTGGTCAACACGAAGGACCAGATGTAACTTCCACGTCAGCTGATAACATGAAACTGTGGTCAAGAACCTGATTTTGAACTTTAACTTTATTATCTTTGTCATTTTATTTGTATTATTTTTTATTTTTGTGTCTACTTTTGAAAATGAAAAACTTTTCTGAAAATTGTCAGCAAATCTATGGTGAATCTGTCAACAAGCCAACGAACTGTCACGTGAACATGTTTGCAAACCATGAGCATTTCCTGTGTAAATATCGACTGATGTCCACTCCTGTAAACGCCATCTACGATGTCCCATGGCAACGATGCATAGCTAAATTAGCTATTAACCATGACCAATGGTTACGATATTATTACGATGAAAAGCACACACGATGAGCAGACCACGATGTTCTCTTTGCTGCACCAGTGCATTTATCAGTCCATGAAAATTTCCCACAATGGAAGGCCGAAGCATCCCCACCATGCTCAATGTTGACAATCAATCTACAAATGCTGACATTGACAGATATTTTTTTTCGAACTTTTCCTCTTTTGCTTTTGCTTCTCGTTTCAGGTTTCTTCACTGCCCAGCGTGTCAGGAGGACCTGACATGTCAAGATGGACGAGTGTCGGAATGTCTAGGCGCCAATCTGCCCACGTTCCAAAAAGCGCGGGAAATATTTCCCAAAGACCAATCGGAGCACTTCCCGCCAGAAGGCGCGAACCCCGCAGACTGACTCCGAGCGATTTGATGTTAAGACGTGGCTTTGCACGGACGTGCCACCAGGATGTTAATCCCACTATGATTTGATGTTTAATCTGATATTTGTACATAATTGACCCCTGTAATTAACCCCCTTTTCCCCTAGATTTTATTAAAACAATATTTAATAGTAATGATGCTCTCCTCAATTCACTTCTAACATATTAATCCACAACATACATATTGTACTTTTTGAGATTATTAAGACGAATGTTGTCATATAAGTTTTGAGACAAATTGACTCCACGACTGTGGAACTATTACTGAAAAATAATGTATGATGCTTAGCTTGCTTACACAGAAAACACTACAAATAATTTAAAATTCTAACTAGCATAAATGGGCTGTCCTGATTTGCTTATTTGGATTCGTCCACCAAGTTCCACAAGCGCGATAGCTTTGTTATCGAAATTACCAGTTTTAACGTAATTATCACAAATGTTGAATTCGGTTTACATCAGCTCTACATCATTGCGAAGCGAACTGTCGCCCCGTCTATCAGTCCTGAAAGAGCGACACTCAAAACCATTCAGCAAGCTGTGATAAAATGCGACTGTAAAATAGATGGCGTCAACACCAAGGGAGCGATTCGATTAGGCTGATTGGCGAAAGACCAACGAATCCCTTGTTGCTTGCAAAACGGTCCCATTCAACAACATGCTTTGAACTTTTCAAAAGATAATCGGTGCTTCCGCTATTGCATATGTAGAAGCTGATAATGAAAACAGAAAAGGATCTTATAGCCTGTGGGCCTGTGGATGAGTAACGGAATGGCAACCGGAGGGTCGAATCCAACCAAAGTTAATTAACGTCGCATTGGAAAAACAAAACGGGCTATACCTATCACAAGAAATTAAAATAACACAACTTATTTGAGAAATTAACACCGATAGAAAACCAAACTCACCATCCTGAAAAACAGCTTTACAACGAGATAATAATCGGCATCGCCAAAGCTGTGTAAAGTGCGCTCGGCTGACTCAGTGCATCTGACTCAGAAATGGACACGGCAACAACAACAAATCAAAAGACATTGGTAGGTAGTTCAATTATCGTCTCACTGGAACAAGACAACGAACTATTGGCGACTTTCCGTGGTCAGTATCGAAGGAAAAGTTCCCAGATTGTCATTTTCAGATGATGAAGTCCACAATGAGATGGAGCCCCAGTCTCCAAACTTGCACACCACGAAAACGTAAGGACATTTGAAGTCACGACAGATTTAACATGCATCATCCCCATATACACAACGGTCTTTGGTTTAAAATTGACAAAATTGTTTTCCATTTTAACTTCGATTGATTGTTTTCAAAGAATATTTTGAAGGAGTGCCAGAAAGAAAAAACAATCATTCACTTCACAATTAATTACATTATTCTTTACAGGTAGGTAGTTGAACTAACCTCACACTGTCCATCGGGTGACTGTCCGGGATCCATCCCAATGGTAAAGATCCGAGGACAGCTCCTCGTCATTTTGAACCACTTCAGTGGCGAGGTCAACACCTCCCCACTCTCCAAACTTCCACAACACGCCAAAGAGAGGACATATGAAGCCATGGCAAATTTAACGTGCACCAGCGCCCCAACCGTCTTTGGTCGGATTGAGTTTCGAACTCGCGACCCTCCAGTTGATCATCCGCTACTCTTCCAACCGGGCTACCGCGATCTTCATAATTCTAGGTAGAAATGTTCAATGACGGCGGGTGGAAATAAGTATTTGATGTGATGGGAAAAGGACTTTATGACCATATGTATACGATTACAGACTTATTGCTCTTACTGTAATAAAATCCGAGCCAAATATGAATAACTATTTCTGAATAATGGATAGGGGATATAAATACGAATCGAGGATATCAAACCAGATTGTACCATGAGATGAAAACAAAATTTTATTTATTTATAAATCCATGCAGATCATAATGGTGGCTTACAATAATAACAGAGGGGTGAACATGATCAAACATCAGCAGCGACCTAGAGTTAAAATAAATTGAATATATTCGCTTCTGTGTAACATGCATGGCGAGTGAATTTAAATTGTAAATACAGAAGTGTATTTGCCACATCTTCACAGAGAGATCAAAATGACTATTGATTTATTTCTAATGCTATCTTTTGAAAAGGGAACGTGATAAAACGGGATGTCTTGTTGGAAGAGCAACGGATTAGCAAATGGAGGGTTGCGAGTTCGTAACTAGGTTCAGCCGAAGACCGTCGTGCACACAGGGACTGATGCACGTTGAATCTGTCGTGGCCTGAAATGTCCTCACGTTGGGGTGGTGTGGGAGTTTGGAGAGTGGGTTTTCAGCTCAGGTGTTGCCTCATCTTCTGACTGTGGGTCAAAATTTTGTGGTTTTGTCTTTCGGATATTTCCCTTCGGGATGGATCCCGAACTGTCGCCAATAGTCTGTTGTGTAAATAGCCTATGTGTTGTACTTTTTGTAAAGTCCTTCAGATGTTTAACTTGAGATGTGGAAATTGTAAGTCCAAAGGGCTGGGAAAATATGGAAAAGTTAAGCAATAAATAATTTAGTATGCCTATTAAACAGCCTTTTCAAACACTTGTTTACCGGCTGCATTTGCTGAATTAACCCCCTGGTGGTTGTCGCGACGAGGTATCTCGTTATTAGCAGATATTGATGGACGATATTTCTCGTCATTTGAAGAAAACTGACCAGATCTTGATCTCATCATGAGGAAAAGGAAAATCGTGATGCCGATATATCTAGTCATATTAGCAAATTGGACAGATCTTGATGGACGAGATATCGTCGAAACCACATGGAGGGTTCATCCATTGCTCCATTTTGCGTCAAGCGTCTTAGAAGTTATATCAGATCGAAATAAAAACAGGATACTGTATTTACTCATGAGCCTTTAAACTACACATTATTCAGAAAGAACTATTGTCTGACTGACGCATCACGGAACCACGGTAGCCCAGTTGGTAGAGTCGCGGATCAGCAACCGGAGGGTTGCGAGTTCGAAATTAGATCCAATCTAAAGACCGTGGGGTCATGTTAAATCTGTCATGGTAACTCAAATGTGCTCATATTGGCGTAGTATGGAAGTTTGGAGAGTAGGGCACCAGATCAGGTTTTGACCTCGTCATCCGCCCTCACTGAAAATGACGTCCTCGTATCTTGATGGATCCTAGACCCTTGACCAATAGCCAAGCACTGGAATATACGTAGCCAATATACGTATCTACCTACATCTGATGCATCGGATATTTTTCGTTGCAAGTCTTAAATTTTCTAGAAAGAATAAAATAAAGTTTATTTTCTCCCAGTATATTTCTCTGACCTACACCTATTGTATTTTCAACATTTGAAACCTTGCGCAGATCATTGGTGCCACCTCAAACGTCCCTACAATACTCCTGTCACATCTGTGATTTTGGAGCCATTTTTATTAAGACACATGAGATGGATTTTCATTGAACAGCAAACGAGATGACGAAAATATTGCTTACTGTAACCCAAATGCTTTCTCATAATACTTATCGGGGTTACTTTGAAAAGGAGTTTATAGTACATCTATTCGGAATTCATTTTGGTCCTTATTCGGGACGCGCTCAAATCATATTCTTTAAACAAGCTAAGCGATGAGGTCCAACAAATATGTTCAGGAATCACGTTCTATTGGAAAACATTAGCGCCACCTGCATTTAACTTTGCAGAAAGTGCCTCTCATACAGGGTGGTTAGAATCAAACGCATAATAATCATACCAAGTGGTAAATTGATAAAATTCAACCCACAAAGTTTCCGATGGCCACGGTAGCCCGGTTGGAAAATTAACGGATTAGTAATCGGAGGATTGCGAGTTTGAAACTCGGTCCAACCAAACACCGTCTTGAACACCGGGGCTACTGCAAGTTAAATCTGTCGTGGCCTCAAATGTCTTCACGTTGGCGTGGTGTGGAAGATTGGAGAGTCGGGTGCCAGCTCAGGTGTTGACTTCATCTGACTGATTCAAATTACGTGTTGTTGTTCTCGAATCTTCCCCTAGAGGATGGATCCCCGACCGAAAGTTTCCGATAGGTCGTGTCATTGCTGGAGTTTGGTTTATCGCTGAGGTCATATTTTACTACTTTAAGACTTATGGCATTACGGAGATGAGCACATGTATACCTGCAACTGATAGTATAACCATCTAAGTCCTTTCGACGACATATCTCGTACATCAAGATCTGACCAATATTGCTAATTACGAGGTATCTCGTCATCAGGATATTGCCAATTTTTTATGTTGATATCAAAATCTGGTCAGGTTTCTTTTAATGATGAGTTATCTCGTCCATGACGATGTGATCAGTTTTTGTTTATGACGAGATGCTTCGTCGATATAACGTCGCTTGTTTACGACGAGGTAGTTATAGAGGAGCTGAATTATCGTCGTACTGGTTTCGAGATGATGGGTTATTAGTTGGTTGGTTTTGCGGTTTTATGGCGCAAGGGCCGTATTTGGCCATGCTGCGCCAGTCACAAGACATACAATATCAAATAATAGACAGGCACGGAAAATGAACGTTTTACTGACACAATAGAGAAATATACCGAGGGAGGAATGCACCTGATAGAAATCGAACCTGCACCACCTACAACTCGAAGGCTGCTAATGCAGTGGACATACCCACTGAGCCAGGCGACGGTCTGGGATCAATCTCGAAGGGAAAGATCCAAGGCAGCGCCTCATTTTAAACCACTGTGAGATAACGAGGCCAACACCTGAGCTAACACCCCACTATGGAAACTTACCAATCTAATGTGAGGATATTTGAGGCCACGACAGATTAACATGCACCAGCCTCTACGTACAACGGTCTTTGGTAGGGTTGAGTTCGTCCTCTACCCTTTCAATCGGACTACCACAACCCTGGGTTGCGACAAGGAATCGAATGATATTATTATTGTGTGGTCGATTTTGGCAAGAATGTTTATATTTGAATTAATGCTTTCATCGGATCATTTTGTTTACTGTCTAAAATTGTACAAAATTCAACTCGGATCATTTCTGCAATAGCTCCGTTGAACTTTAAAATAACCGAATTATTTTCGAGAAAAACTAAGACATTCGTTTCTGTCCGACTTACGGGACTTACTCTCGATAAGCCTGGACGTCGGTATCTTTAAATCTCTAAAGTGATCTTTCAGAAAGAAATCGTTGCTTTTATCTGGTGGAAGGAATTCTTGTGTTTGAGAGTTTAATCAAAAGCAAACCGGTCCACCCTTGTTGCTTTTAGCTTTCGTTTTTTCATTTCCTTGATCGATGACTGCTTAAGCTTCCGAGGAAAAAGGAATTACTATCGACTCTGCGGCAGTTGTGGCACTCCTCTGAGATAAGAGGTTCCAAAAGAATGATTTTTATCTGGTAATAATTCAATGGAACGTCCGATGTTCATGTTCCTTTCCGTGACTTCGAACACATTTTCTCCTGATCTTGTCGTTTGTCTTGATTTTGGTTAGGCTTGGAGGTAGACTAATTTGTTTACAGTATCCGCTGCTTTATGGCTCCAGCTTAAGAAATTGGAAATGGGTTTTTACAACGAAACTATAGGAACTTATACGATACTTAAGAATATGTTTAAATAACTTTAATATACGGGGTGTTTCGAAACTTCCTAAGCAAAATTTAAGGGTTTAACAGGTAACAATTCAATGGAACGTTCGATGTTTGTGTTCCTTTCCGTGACTTCGAACACATTTCCTCCTGATCTTGTCGTTTGTCTTGATTTTGGTTAGGCTTGGAGGTAGACTAATTTGTTTACAGCATCCGCTGCTTTATGGCTCCAGCTTAAGAAATTGGAAATGGGTCATTACAACGAAACTATAGGAACTTATACGATACTTAAGAATATGTTTAAATAACTTTAATATACGGGGTGTTTCGAAACTTCCTAAGCAAAATTTAAGGGTTTAACAGGTAACAATTCAATGGAACGTTCGATGTTTGTGTTCCTTTCCGTGACTTCGAACACATTTCCTCCTGATCTTGTCGTTTGTCTTGATTTTGGTTAGGCTTGGAGGTAGACTAATTTGTTTACAATATCCGCTGCTTCATAACTACAGCTCAAGAAATTGGAAAGGTGTCTTTAGAACGATAATATACGATACTTAAGAATATAATTAAAGAACTTTCGTATACGGGGTGTTTCGAAACTTCCTGAGCAAAATTTATGGGTTTAGCAGGAAGCGCCAAATTAAAAGCGCTATCATGACAGGGATGTACTCTCTGTGTGCAACGTGGCCGTGGTAGCCCGGTTGGAAGAGTAACGGATTAGCAGCTGGAGGGTTGTGAGCTCGAATCCAACCATAGACAGTCGTGTACGAACAATAAATATGTCGTGGCTTTAAATGTCCTCACGTTGGCGTGGTGTGGAAGTTTGGAGAGTGGGATGCCAGCTCCGGTGTGACCTCGTCATCTGACCATGGTTCAAAATTACTTGGTGTTGCCCTCTTATCTTTCCCTTCGGGTTTGATCCCGGACCGTCGCCAAGAGCTCATTGTGCTGCTCCAGTGCGACGTTAATGAAAATGCTTACCTACCTCTGTATACGACGAGAAATACTCCCAGCACAAAGTCTATGTCTGTTGCCGTGCTATAAGAAACTAAGTGTGTGTGCACGTACAGTTTCTTGCAGTATATATTCTTGCTGACTTTCATATCTGCACTTTATTGCACCATTTAGGACATCCAGATGGTACTTGCGGACATACAACCCTTTGTGAATACGGGTTAATTTTGCATACCCTAGCCCTCATTTATTTGCTTGTAATATTACCATTCAAAAAATGTCAGCTCCTTTCTCCTGATAGTTTCTGCGCTACACTTAAATTTCGCTCACTACGGTAATTTTAGGGGCATCCAAAAGTTGAAAAAGATTATGACAAATCTGAGGAATGTGTAAATTTTTGAAAAATGTTTGGAAATATAATTTATATATTCTAACGGACATTGCCTTTTACCTGTCATGTGTGGTACAGTTGAACAATGAGCAATCTAATAGTAGATATGGACAAAAGTATGTGTTAACTGTCTTAACCACTATTGTTAACTTGAATAACAGTTAATATTAACTGTTATTATGAAAAGCCTATTTAATAGTTACAAAAAATATCAGTGAGTGAATAAGTTTAACAGTATTCATTAACTGTTAAAAGTTGAAGTTGACGGTGTAAAATTAAACAGTAAATATTGATTATCATTCTTTCCAAATTTCTATTCCATTAAGATCTAGTCAATTTTGTTAATGACGAGATATCTCGTAGAGACAATCATCAAAACGGTTAAGGTTCTTTGTAGTATTCTTTTAGTCAAGGAAGAAATGAACAGTTTTTGATTAACTGCAAATAATCTCGATCTACCAATAGGGACTTGAAATGTGGAGATAATCCCTAAAATGTGGACAACGGCTTTAATATTGATATATAACTTTAGTTTATTAATGAAATTTCATACTTAGACAGATTTGATGGTGTGGAATCCGATTAAGGCATCTAAACATTGGCTTCATGCTTTAATCGGATTGAAAATTTTGTTGTTTATGCAAAATTTGATATCAAAACGGCACCTCATGCAATTTTTGAAAATTTGAATTTGTAGAGGACGTTATTCCCTATTGAATGATATCTTTAATTTTGCTCTACAAAAAATAGTGGTCGAAATAGGGTGGTGTGACTCGTTTTTTTCCGCGACTGTACATGATCTACATTACTTGTACTATTGACGTGTTGAAACATTCTCTCTGATACTAGCGCCATCTGTATTTAACTTTACAGAAAAACCTCACATTACCCTTAATTAACCAAATTTTTGAATTATGCATACTTTAATCTACGATCGTAGGGCCTTCTTGGCTCAGTGGATTTGCCCACTGCGCTAGCAACCTTCGAGTTGTAGGGGCGTAGGTACGATTTCTGTAGGGTGCATTCCTCCCTGGTTATATTTCTCTCTTCTGTGTCAGTAAAACTTTCATTATTTGCGTGTCTGTCTATTGCTTGACGTATACCTTGTGTCTAGCGCAGCATGGCCAAATATGACCCTTGCGCCATAAAGCCCCCAAACCAACCTACTACGATCGTATTTGCTCAATCTACACTTTTTAGTTATTGTAATATTAAGTTTCTTTCGTGTCAAAAATTTGGAAAATTTTTATTCAAATTTTGGTAAAGAAGCATGAAGTGGATTTATTCCGAATTGAAAACGCATCGCCTGTTCCAAGGGGTTGCCACATCGAAACCTGCAAAACACAAAAGAAAGCTGGCCATAATTGGTGCCTAATCTCTTACAAGATTAAACGTTCCCTACAGGTAGGTAGGTATTTTTATTAACATAGCACTGAAGCAACACAAAGGGCTATTGGCGGCGTATCATATCTTTATCAAAAATTTAAACTTGTGATTATGGGTATCCTATTTCGTCTTGGATACTTAAAATTTCTCTTGACTTGAAAAGGACTGGTAAATAGTTCTACCTCTGCATATAAAGAACAAATATATTTCCCATCCAAGTGATTTCGACGAGATATTTCGTTCATCAAAATCTGGCCATTTTTTTTAATGACGAGATATATATTTCCACTTTTTTTTGACTAGCGTGCCCGTGCGAGAATTCTAACATGAACAATTCCACCACCAACCTCCCATCTGTGGTAAGGGTGAAAGATGTAGGCGAATTTTTTTATATCCAAAATATCAAAAAAGTTTATTCAATCACTATTTACAACACTTCCTCCTTGAGATCAGTTAGCGTTGTTCCAACCATTTGTTCAAAGCACGTGATTCTTCCGCCAAAAGGCCTAGTAAGGTTATCAACTCTCTAGAATTCACAAAAATTGTTAAGTTGTATATTTTCAATTTTTTTTCAAATCTCAACCTCTCATGGAACATGTGTCGTTTAATATCCTTATATCATCAAATCGCATATTCATAAATTATTGATATTATGGAAAGAAATGAAAAATCAATTCAATCGTTACCACAGAGATAACAAGGCCAGACCGCTCTGACGTTTCAATCACGTGACTCGCTAATTAGTAATCATAACAAACATCGCCGCATGGCCGGCTACTAATGGATTGCCTTTAATGTAGCGTACAAAATTAAGTTTTTTTGTACTATTTTACCCGAAAGTAAGTGCAGTTGCAGTTAACTATTGTTATATAACATTTGTGGAACATTAGTGTCAAGGTGTTTAAGGCTTTCGTCAAATAATACGTTTAACGTGCGTCCAGACCGATTTCTTTAGGCTTAACCACGAGGCTATCCGAAATGCCCTTTAGATGCTGTGTACCTTCTTGCTCTGGAAATTATGGATATGGTGATGCACCAAAAGTGGCGGTTTTCTCCTTTCCAGAGGATGAAAATATTAGAAAAAGATGGCTCAGGGCGATTCCACGATCCGATTTTACACCATCAAAACGCAGCAAAGTCTACGAACTTCATTTTCAAAACAATGTTATCGTCCGGAATGTATCGTCCGAAAGCCTTTAACACCTTGACACTGTAATGTTCCACAAATGTTATATAACAATATTTAACTGCAACTGCACTTACTTTCCGGTAAAATAGTGTAAAAAAACCGAATTTCTTGCACTACATTAAAGGCAATCCATTAGTAGCCGACCATGCGGCGATGTTTGTTATGACTACTAATTAGCGAGTCACGTGATTGAAACGTCAGAGCGGTCTGGCCTTGTTATCTCGGTGGTAACGATTCAATACATAAATAAATAATTCGTCGCGTGTAAGAGGCGTAAAAGGAATCTATACTATAGATATAATATAGATGATGAAAAAAATTGTTTTCCGAGCAATACTGGTAGAACAATTTTATTTGAAAAGATGTTTTTCCGACAATACTGGTAAAACAATTTATTGGGAAAGTTGTTTTACCATCAATACTGGTAAAACAAACTGGTTTTCCGAGTAATACTGGTAAAAAATTTTATTGGAAAAGTTGTTTTTCCATCAATACTTGTAAAACAAACTGGTTTTCCGAGTAATACTGGTAAAACGATTTTATTGGAAATGTTGTTTTTCCATCAATACCGGTAAAACACACTGAGTTGCGTACCGCAATCGTTTTATACTCAATGTTATTCCTATTGGGATTTTGAATTGTTTTTGCCCCCTCTGCACACCTTGGAGATATAGAACGGATTCGTCAGTGCTCCGGGAATTATTTCTTTTGATACCTCACTTGTTAAGATTCGTAGCGTGAAAGAGGCGTAAAAGGGATCTATACTATAGAAATAATATAGATGATGATGGCGAGATCAAGATCAGGTCAGGTTTCTTCTAATTAAGAGACGTCTAGCCCATAAAGATCTGGTCTGGTTTCTTCTAATGACGAGATCTCTCGTTCAGACAGATCTAGTCAATTTTGCTAATGAAGAGATACCTCGTCGAAACAACCACCAGGGGGTCAAATAGCGTGTCACATGCGTGATATTGTGTCTGTTATTTAATTAAGCATTGTTCGAAGCAACAAACATAAATTGTAATTCTTACAAAGATGGATAATTAAATTGTACCAAAGCGTATGCATAAACTGCGTTCTGGGCACAGTACAGCCTTGCGTTATGCACCATTTGTAATATTTATAAAATTCCTAATCCCACTTAAACGTCTTCACGGAGTTCCTGACACTTTTTCTTTGCCATCTGTTGCTACGAGGACATGCTTATCAAAGCTGGGACGGCAGGAGAAAAATTCCATTTAGATTCTTCCCCTAGAAAGTTAGTCTGCAGCTCGTAAGTATGAAAGCGAACCATTTATAATCTCTTCCATTAAGAACAACGTAACGTGAGGTTCTTCCATTTGCGAAATTTCACTGCTTAGAATGCTTAACCGGGATGAATTGCTCTGCATAATGTTATCTAAGCATGAGAAGTGAAAAATGTACGAACGGAACAGGCCTTTATAAAAAGTAAAACATCCTTAGAGAAGGATGGATGATTTTCTCTTCGCCAAATTGAGATGGGGATCCTAAACCGCGAATGGGGCCGCTGTAGTCCAGTTGAAAGGGTAGCGAAATACCACCAGAGGCTTGCGGGTTCGAAACTTGATGCAGCCAAAGACCGTCGTGTACATTGGGGCTGGTGCACGTTAAATCTCTCGTGGCCTCAAATGTATCCACGTTGGCGTGGAGTGGAAGTCTGGAGAGTGGGGTGCCAGCTCAGGTGTGACCTCGTCATCTGACCGCGTTTCGAAATGAAGAGATGTTTTTATTAGATAGGTATTTAATTAACCTCGCACTGGAGCTACAGTGACGGTCCGGGATCAAACCAAAATGGAAAGATCCGATGACAACACCACTTGATTTTGAACCTCGGTCTGATGACGAGGTCACACCTCAGCTGGCAACCCACTCTCCAAACTTCCACTCCAGCCAACGTGAATACTTTTGAGGCCATGACAATTCAACTTTGTACTTTGGTTCATTTCGAACTTGCAGGTTGCTAATCCGTTACTCTTCCAACAGGGCCACCGCGACCCTCTGTTGTCCTAGGATCTTTCCCTTCTTGATGCATCCCGGACCGTCACCAATAACCCGTTTTGTGGCTCTCCAGTGTAACGTTAATTCAACTACCCCCTAAATTGTGAATCACATGATTACCAGATAGGAAGTTGAATTTCTGTCGCAGTGGAACAAGGCAATAGGCTAGTGGCGACTGTCCGGGACCAATCCGGAAGAGAATTATCCGAGGATAACACCTCGTCATTTTGAACCAAATTGTTCTGTAGGTCAGCTTAAGGGCATTTACTTACCTCAAAGAGTGAAGTATAAGTAATATAGGATGAACAACTCGTCTAGTTCATTACTGAAAATAAAAATAAACACCAATAAGAAGTAAACGAAGTGCTATTATATACTTTTGGTAGATAGGTAGATGAATTTACTTCCCACTGGGAGAAACACAGAGGGGAAGTGGTGACGGTCTGTGATCAATACCGAAGAGAAGGAACCGAGGACCTCTAATCATTTTGAACAAGATGACGAGGTCAACACCTGCTGGCACCCCACTCTCCAAACTTCCACACCATGCCAATGTATGCGATATCTGCGACCAAGTGATATTTAACGTGCCCCACGTACCCGTATCTATGGCTGGATCGAGTTTGGAACTCGTAACCCTCATAAAATTATCATTATTTTATGAGGCTTACTCCATCATCCATAAATTTAGAGCAGAAATCAATAAATATTTAATAACGCTATAGGCTTCCAAGATATCAAGTATTTTCAATTGCTCTTCTAACACGATAAAGTTTAAATCGACTTCGCTACTATTAGGGTTTAAAAACTGATAATGAATTGCTTGAGTTGGTGGTTGGAGAGAACTACCCTATACGTAAACATTACGCTCATCTTAACTAAGATAGACCATCGCCAATAGCTTATTGTGATACTCCATTGCGACGTTAATTACCTAAACTAAGATAGTTTATAATTAGTTTATCATTCATTTTTACCAGTATTGTCGATATTTTACGGTATTGTGAATGTCAGTAATTTACGATATTGAGAATGTCGGTAATTTACAGAATGTCGAAATTTTAACTGTATTGAGAATGCCGGTAATTTACTGCATTGAGAAAGTTAGTAATTTACGATAGTGAGAATATCGTTAATTTACAGAATGTCGTTATTCTACCGGTATTGAGAATGACAGTAATTTAAGGTGTTAAGAATGTCAGTAATTTACGGTATTCAGATTTTCAGTTGGTAATTTACCTGTATTGAGAATGTCGGCGAATTGGACACCCTAGTATAAAAGATAAGGTGAAATTTGTGATTATGATACTTGATCCGATCCAATACGTTTAGTTATAAAAAGTGCAAGGATATTTGCACAGCTGTGAATCATCACGTGCTTTAGGAAATTATTAAAGAGGACAGTCCTTAATATTAACTCTTAATAAAATAAATGCTAATGTTATCATTCATCAGTTAGGCAAATAGTATTACAAATATCAGTAACTATCAGTAAATGTATGAAAGAGTCAAGAGCAGAATGTCGGGTCTTTGAACCCTAATTCATTTCATTCTTTAAGTGCAATAAAAAGTGGATTATACGTAGCTACCAGTTTGCAAGATGTGAATTAAATCTAGTAATCATCAGCTAAACTATTCCCGCGCTGAGAAACTTCTTAAAGCAAAGAAAATATAAATAGTAGTGTTAAATATAAATGTATGCATAAAGGACTTCTAATACATACTGAGAAGGAAGTGTGTATTTTATGTGCGCACATTCAAAAAAATAATCTTGGCTAATTCACTTTAGTTCCAATTATCGTCTACAATTTTATGTACTCTAGCGTAATAAACTGAAAATTGAATAAAAGTGTTTTTGTCAATTACGAAGAAAATTAGATTTATAAGTGTCAATTTATAATTGAATTCACTGCGTTTTGTAGATACACTCGCAAATAATGAAAGACGACTTCTATTTCATACTTTGATTAGTTTTTTGTGATATTTAGATAAAAAAATGATTCCTTACAAATTGGTGGTTTATTTCTTTACATGAAACGGTAACTTGATTAAAATTTTCCGTTGTCGCTAAGTAAATCTACTAGACAGAATACTATTAATACTATTTAATTAACTGAGAAGGTGATATATGTACGCATTTATACTAAAACACTCAATTTTTAGCATTTAATTAAATTTTAGTGATGGTTGATTTGGGGTTTTTATGGCGCAAGGTCCATATTTGGCCATGCTGGGCCAAACACAAGACAAACCGTATCAAGTAATAGACACACACACGATGAAAGTTTTGCTGACACATGAGAGAAATACACGCAGGAAGGAATTATAGGGAATTGAACCTGCTCCACTTATGCTTGAGGGTACTAGGGCAGTGGGCCTAAATTTTAGTGAAACGTCACACATTCGTACAGGGTTTTAAGATTTAAATTAGATATCCTTTCTACTGTAGTCGACATTTGAAGAGTTTATATTCGTTTCCCTAGACAGTTTACTGTGGTTTAAAGTATTCCCAATATTCCGTATTCTCTTCGGAATAAGAGAGGGGGCCAATATCTTACCTCAGTTGAAATCGAAAGAGTCAAACATTTACTACCTTTATTTTCTATTTAGTACGTATTCACTTCCCACTGGAGGGAAAGAAGTTTATTAAAGTTTATGGAACTTCGAAAGTTTTGCACGCTTGAGAATTCTTGGCAGTTTGGATACGGGTTGTTTTTAAGGATGGGAATGAACGAGAGATGTACATAAGTTGGGTCATTCTTCATTTTTCTCCCTAATTATTCATTTATAATTCCACATTCGTAAAAATATAACTCCGCTACTTGTTTTTTCCGGGTTCTATAGGGATCCTTAACTGGATAAGAAATTTTAAAATTTTCAGTTTAAAGAGTATTCACTACGTTTCCTGACTACCTTATTTAATGAACTTAATGGGGTGAAATGATACTCATGATGGTAATCTTTAGTATATATAGAAATGCAACTTTGTCTTTAGTACCTATAAGAGAGTTTTCAATATAAACAAACAAACCAGATGATGAAAAGTGAATACATTACTTCATTGAATCAAATGCTCTATTGCTCTACCTATCGGAATTACTTTCAAATGCAGTTTATTACCGTTTTGGTTTAATCTAATTGGCGTTGACCAATGAACTATCATATATCGATTAGGAATTTATTCTTTTGAATTTATATATGCTACGTGCTGAAATCGTATTCAGAAATGAAGCCCTGTGACGTCACGTTTGGAATACTTTCCTCCGCGAAAACACTGTCCCCACCAATATTTAGCTTGACAGAAAATGAGATCTCATTGAAATGTAACTTTGTCTTTGATATCTATAGAAATGTAACTGCCTTTAATAAATGTAGAAACGCAACTGTCTTTACTAAATGTAGAAATATAACTGCCTTTAATAACTCTAGAAAAATGTAACTATCTTTAATACCTATAGAAATGTGTAACTCCGTTACTCGTTCTTATATTTCATATATTTTCCAAAATCATTAACGTTTACTTCTATAGGGAATTTTAAAATTTGCCATTTAACCCTCTTCGTGGTATGTTTACCTTCGCGTCGAAAACTGCCTTGTATTGTCCAGTCTCAGGTGCAAAAACCTGTTGCAAACTGCTACTAATGTTGGGCAAATTATAATTTGTTGTATTAACAAAAGGGTATCTCTAACAAAAGGGTATCTCATTTGCAAAATGATATCTCATTAACAAAAGGGTATCTCATTAATAAAAGGGTATCTCATTAAAAAGAGGTATCTCAGGAGGTATTTTATTAACAAAATTGACCAGATTTTGGTCGAGATATCTCGTCGAAACACTTGGAGGGTTAACCTCAAAGAGTTATCTCGAAAAGTTATATTAGCAAAATCAATAGCAGATCTTGATGGACGATACATCTCGTCTTCAGCAAAATCAATAACAGATCTTAATGGACGATACATCTCGTCGTTAGCAGATCTTGATGCACGATATATCTCGTCGTTACAAAAGAACTGACCAGATCTTCATCTCGTCATCATAAAAATTCGGGAATATCTTGATGGACGAGATATCTCGTCATTAACAAAATTGACAGCATCTTGGACGAGATATTTCTTGGAAACACTTGGAGGGTTAAAGCGTGCTCAGTACCGATACAATTTGCTTACCGATCTTTCTTTGTAGGCTGAAAGATACCACAATGCCTATCTTTAATACGTAATGAATTCGGTTTCGATCGGGGCAAAGTAATTAAATTGTGGAGTGCCAATAGCAGGGCGAAAATACATGGTTCCTGAGAAACGTGTTCTGAATGCCTTCTGTCCCTTTGTCCTGTCTCCAGACGTGAGCAGAAATATTCGTGCGATATCAATCTTAAACGACTTCCATTTTACCCCAATTTGGGACTGGAAAAATAATATTCGGTAATGTTAACATACTTAAAGTAAACTTTCGCTTGCTTTGAGTTTCGTGACGACAAGACGGGTGCCTTTGAAGATTGGATTGATTAATATCCAATTACACATTCACTCAGCAGTAAAGAGGCGCATAATTGTTCTTCCGCGGAAAGGATACGGCCCACGAAATGCTTTGATTCGGTCAGCGAACTTTTCGTACGTATTCAACTTCCAAGTGGTTCCGACGAGATATCTCGTCCATCAAGTAATTGCCTACTTTTTAGTATGATCAGATCAAGATCTGGTCAGTTTATCTAATGACTTGATATCTTCTCCATCACGATCTGGTAAGTTTTATCTAATGACGTGATATCTTCTCCATCAAGATTTAGTAAGTTTATATTTACTGACGTGATATCTCCTCCATCAAGATCTGGTCAGTTTTATCTAATAACGGGATATCTTCTCCATCAAGATCTGGTCCGCTTTTATCTAATGACGTGATCTCCATCAAGATCTGGTAAGTTTCTATCTACTGACGTGATATGTCCTCCATCAAGATCTGCTCAGTTTTTATCTAATGACGTGATATCTTCTCCATCAATATCTGGTCAGTTTTTCTTATGACGAGCCAACCACTAGCATTGTTAATACTTGACTAGATTCTAGAAAATTAATTTGTTTATAATCGTTTCTTTTTACGTTTGGCGGACTAATTTTTCTAAGAGGCATGTGAGAATGTCAGTGAAATGGGAACAAAAGGTGTATGTTGAGTTCTGCGAGAAGAGAAGGACAGGGCATTAACATTACTGAAAGGTGCCACCATCAACATTAATGGAGGCGTGGCAGCGTCGATACATGGATTAGCGGACTTTTTCTCGGATAGAGGGTAGTTAATTAACGTCGCACTGGAGCAACACAACGGGCTATTGCATACGGTGCGCAATCCATCCTGAAGGGAAAGATCCAAGGACAACACCTCGTAATTTTGAACCACAGTCAGAAGACGAGAACTACACCTGAGCTGGCACCCCATTCTCCAAACTCCCACACCACGCCAACGTGAAGTCATATGAGGCCATAATAGATTTAACGTGCATCAGCCTCAGAATACACGACTTGCTTTGGTTAGACCGAGTTTCGAACTCGCAATACGCCAGTTGATAAACAGTTACTTTTCCAACTGGGCCTACCAGAGCCCCTCGCTGGAAGTTTAAATAAAATATTTCAATGTGATAAAAACCACGGCAAAAAACGCCTCATAAATCACCCGGATTGCAGGGAACAGTAGAGCAGTAATTAAACGCAAAAACGTTGCTCGGTTCGAATTAATTAAAATAGAACATGAAAATCAGTTTTTCAAAAAGTAATTCACTCCCGCTAGTTTGGAAAACTTGCCACCAGAAAATGTAGGTTCTGGGTAAGCCCCAAAATTCAAAGTCTTTTAATACTTGAGTCGACATTCATTACCAAGACTCGCCCAAGCGCCAAGATTTGAATAATTTTGGGAATCCGTTTTATTGCGTTTTGGTTAGCGTGAGGAATTCTGCGAACGAAATTAAACTCCCATTGCCACCATTTATTTCTTTAATGGTCATTCCCTCGTTTCGCAAAAGCTTGGAGATTTAATTTTATGTTTGTCATTAACAGTGATTAAAATTTCGGAGTTCCAACTTATATTATTAAGGGATGTCTGTTATGGTTAATAAAAAGGTGGAGGTCGTGTGATTTCCAAAATAAGTGGGTTTTTTCCGTCGAGCGACTTTAATGTTCGGTCATTTGCTTCTGGGTTTCTGTTTGGCAACGTTAGAAAATGGAGGTGTTTTTTCTGTAATTACCACCCATGAAAGTTCATGGAAAATTAGATATTAAATTAAAAAATGGCGGCTTACAAACTAAATTATTTATTTATTTCGATAGTAGACATTTACCAGATGGAAGTAGTTAATTAACATCGCACTGGTGCAACACGACGTACGGTGATAGTCCGGGATCCACCCCGAAGGTAAAGATCACAAGATGACACCTCGTCATTTTAAACCATGGTCAGATGACGATGACAACACCTTACTTGGCACCCGACTCTCCAAACGTCTACACCACACCAACGCGATGACATCTGAGGCCACGAAAAATTTAACATGCTCCAGCCCCCGTGTAAACGACGGGGTTTGGTTGGACCGAGTTTCGAACTCGCAACCCTCTGGTTGATAATCCGGTGCTCTTCCAACTGGGCTACCGCTGCCCATAGATATTTATTTTATTTGACTTGAAAACTACGTTCAAAGGACTTCCTTTGTTATTCACTTTGCTGTTTATTGAAACATTTCCTCTCTTAACATAGGCCAAAATGATTTTTAACGTCGTCATATATTGTCATTCATTAATCATTGAAATACATATATACTTTATAAGTAATGATATATTTATAATTGAAATACTTATACCTTATAAGTAATGATATATTTATCATTGAAACTAAAAATAAAATGTTTTACAGCAGTAAATACACACCCGACAGCTGTTTTTTATTTTACCTACATAATGCAGTTAGGTAGTATGACTGTTAAATATGAATTTGAGTGTAATTTACAAAAGGAAAAGACTATATTGTGAATACTATTAATTTAAATTTGAAATGCGTTTTGAAATTTGGTTAAAAAATATATTTTCATATAAATTTATTTTAATCTCAAACCATAAACCTTTATTTAAAATTTAATGGAAATATTAACTTTGAATTCAGTATTTTTGCTGAATGATCACTTTAATCATACCATTACATTAGTAGTTCACAATCATATTTGAATATTTTACAATATTAATCAAAAAACAAAATGTTATACACAGCAATACATGTTATACACAGCAATACATACTGGTGGTCGCCTCGATGCTGTATCTCGTCATTAGCAAAACTGCCCAGATCTTGGTGTATGAGATATTTCGTCATTAGAAAAAAGAAACTGACTAGATTCTGATCTCGTTATCATAAAAGAATTGCCAAAAAATTGATGGACGAGATATCTTGTCATTAGCAAAAGTGATCAGATCTTCATGGACGCGATATCTTGCCATTAGTAAAATTGATCAGATCTTCATGGACGAGAAATCTTGTGATCAGTAAAATTGATCAGATCTTCATGGATGCGATATCTTGCCATTAGCAAAATTTATCAGATCTTCATGGACGAGATATCTTGTCACCAGTAAAATTGATCAAATCTTCATGGATGAGATATCTTGTCATTAGCAAAATTGATCAGATCTTCATGGACGAGATATCTTGTCGAAACCACTGTTGCGTAACCACTGTTGTTGTGCAATGCCACGTCATTTCTGATATAGCGCCCCCTATCGTGCGCTCGAATTACTATTTATTCTGATGTTCATTTTCAAGCAGTCAACCACCAAGCGCCGACAAGGCCGTAAGCGTTGTCCATCGACTACCATCTTCTGAGTTGATCCACAAATAAACTTATTAGTGCTTTAAAATAAAAGGACTGGTTCGTAGTATTTCCTTCAAAATACCCACAATGCCCAACAACCAATTAGAATGTTAAATTGTACTATGAGAGCGGTTTCCCTCAATCTTTAGAAGGTTCTTGCGTTTAGTTGAACTTTTTCGTAATTTGTGGCTCAATATAGTATACCACACGAAAACAATTTCAGCATCTCGCCTATACTAAATACTAACTCTAATACATCGTGAAAAAGGCGATAAATTAATACGTTTTTACCAGCATTTTTTCTTCTCTGGAGTATGTATCTGTTTACACTGACAAAACCTCTCATATTCTATAACTTTAAGAGGGCACTTACGCTTCATTTGTGTGCATGCTTCTCCGGACAGCCCCTTTTGTTAGGGGAGCTTTATGGATTTTAGTCATCTTTTATCTTACACTTTTTATCTGACGATCACATCTTAGTTGACGACCTTTTTAGCCGGGCTAATTTGTACTGGGTTGGGGAAATAATAGTCCCTGAACTTTTCCTGACGTAGGAAAAAAATATTCTATAACAACTACACTTGTGTTTGGCAGCTCAGATATTGAGATCCTGTGAATATACACTGCTGGCCACCCAAATTGCAACACCAAGAAAGACAAGAGATATCACAACAAAATTTATTTTGTAGATAACATGTTGACCAAGTATCAAATGATTAAATTTATAGACTTCTGTGAAGTGTGGTTCCTGCCAAAATCAGTAGCCAGAGTAGCCGCCATTGTTGGAGATCACCGCTGCCACACGCCTCGGCATTGATTCAAAGAGACTTTGGATGTGTTCTTGGGGTACAGCAGACCAAGCAGCTTCCACACGTTGCCAAAGTTGATCTGGTGTGGCAGCTGGGGATGTATTCTGGGTCAATCGTTGAGCAACCATGGACCACATGTTTTCTATCGGCGAAAGATCCGGAGAGCGAGCTGGCCAGGGAAGCAATTCAATCTGGCGATTGACGAAGAACCCTTGGACAATGCGTGCCACGTGTGGTCGCGCATTATCCTGTTGAAATATGGCTGTGGGCAAGCCCTGAAGGTAAGGAAGGACAACTGGCTCCAACACCTCGGAGATGTAGCGCTGGCTGTTTAAAGTACCGGCAATGCGTACTAGAGGAGTGCGAGAGTGATATCCAATACCGCCCCATACCATAATACCCGGTGCAGGACGCAGCTGTTCAGCATCCTCTCTCCACGGTGTCTCCAGACTCGAATCCGACCATCGTGGTGTTGCAGACAGAAGCGTGACTCGTCAGTAAAGACAATTTCATTCCATTCTGCCGTCCACATCCTTCTTTCATCGCACCATTGGCGGCGGAAACGTCTGTGGTTCTGCGTCAAGGGTAGACGAAGCAATGGACGTCTTGCGGACAGACCACTCTGCTGTAAACGGCGTCGAATGGTACGCGCAGACACTGGATGATGCGGTACAGACCGAATGTGCTGTGCTATGGTTCGTGATGTGGCTGAGTGATCCGTCACTGCCATACGCACAATATGCCTGTCATCACGTGAAGTGGTGCACTGAGGTGGATGCGATCGAACACGTCGGTCCGTCGTACCCTCCTGCATCCAACGATCACATATCCGCATTACAGTTGTTTGGTTTCGTCCAACACGACTACCGATTTCCCTGAAAGATAATCCACAATCTCGGTAGGCCTCTATCCTTCCTCTGTCGAACTCGGATACTTGATCAAAAGATGATCGCTGTTTTCTACGAGGCATAATTGATCGTTTTTTTGAAAAAACCACAAGAAAAACACAATTGCCGTACTTGAAATCGTCGAAATCTCCAAGCCTTAAATAGCGCTTTGAAGTGGCGCCACAGGCGCGCGTGATGTGCGTCTGCGCTGAAATTCTAATCATTTGCATATCTCACCTCCGCTAATGCATGTTGTAAATTTCATATTATTTGCATGCTTCCTTCAGGGTGTTGCATTTACGGTGGCCAGCAGTGTATTAGAAAATGTGATTTCCATTTCACTGACATGCAAACTCGATCAAACTTATTGTATGTGGTAGGAGGTAGGTAGTTCAATTAACGTCATACTGGAACAACCCAAGTTCGGGATCCATCCTAAAGTAAAGATCCGAGTACAACACCTCATCATTTTGAACCACGGTCAGATGCCAAGGTCAACACCTGACAGGCATCCCATCTTTTAACGTCCACTTCACGCCAACGTGAGGACATTGGAGGTCACGATAGATAGAACGTGCACTAGCCTCCACGTACACGACGGTATTTAGTTGGATTTAGTTTCGGTTTCGGAACTCCGGTTTCTATTCCGCTACTCTTCCAACCGGGCTAGCACGGCCACTTAGCGTTTCGGTAGTAACCTCTCATATAAATAAAATACAAACCTAGTTAAGACGCTTAGAACAAATTACTAATAATACAAACTAAATTAAAATCTTTATCAAAATGTATATTAAAATAATGCTAACTCATTCGTTTAAGAAGAATTCGGTTAAGACGAACACATTTTCTAAACTTAAAGGCAAACGGATTCCTTTCAATCGTATTATCAGGCTCTGAAATTATAGAAGTTATTTGTGGAAGAAAGATTAGATTCCGAAGAATATGAAGGAATAAGTGTGCCTCCTTTACACGAAGCTACTTCTGGCTTAGAAATTGTTCACGCTTTTTGTTAGGCAGTGAAAATTCATTTGCTCAAGTAAACAACTTTGACCGCCTTAAACATTTTCTTGAAGACTCACGAAAAAACCCGAAAATTGATAACCGAACTATTTCAAGACAAATTGCATAATCAGGAAATATCTGTATAATAAAGAATTATCTGTATAATCCAGAATTTGAACCAAGAATTATACAATAAGTAATGTAAATACATTATTATTTTATTTTGTTGTTGAAATAATGTTTTTTCTGAATTGGGATAAAACGAACTATGAATATGAACTATGAACGAAAACGAATACGAATATTTTAAGGTCCTTTAAATTCACCAAGGTGTATGTGTACACTAGAAATCACGAAAATTGACCAACATATCAATCTATTTTTTTAATAATTCAAAATATTGTAAAACCCCTTAGCTTTCAAACGATACCAAGATCTTGTAAATATTCGAAAGAGTTTTCAAGTTACACGGGTTTGTGTTAGGTACTGTCACCATAGGCAAACGCGTTTCCAAAACTTTAAACTCTAAAAAACTGGATTTTTAAAGTCAAAATTAAAAAAAAATTGTTCTGGTGTATATGTTACCTCTAAGTACGGAAAACAGATAAATTGCAGATTACCTAGGTAATGGCATAATCTGAGGATTACCTAGGTAATGTACATAATCTGCAGATTACCTAGGTAATGTGCAGATTAACTACGCCGATCCATTAAAGTGCGGAAAATTGTTTCATTTCTCAAATTACCTAGGTAATCTGCAGATTACCTAGGCACTGGTTAAAGCGAAAATAAGATCTTTGCTTGGACAACAAAAAAGTTCTACGCTTAAATTAAATTAACAACTCAGTAATACTAGGTACTACTTATTGAAAAATACGCTATACTTTTATCCCATAAAGTTATAAGTAATTTCATATAATAATCAGCAGATGTAAATAAAATATATTGACAATTGTTGAAACTTAATATTATTTATTTCTCAATATCTAAAGAAGCAAGTTCATAGAATCAATTAATCAACAGAATAGTTGATAGAATCAATCAATGAACAAAGTATAATACAAAGAATCAATTAAACGGTTTAAAAGCATTACTACAATTAAGGAAATGAATTTGAGAAAGGGAAGGAAGGGAAAGGAAATTAGAGAAACAAACTTTTGCACTTTAACGATTCGAAAAGCCGTTAATGTGCACATTACCTAGGTTAAGTGCGGAAAACTCTTATTTTGTAAATGATTCCGCACTTTAACTGAACAAATCATCTAATCTGCAGATTACCTAGGTAATGTGCACATTAACGGTTTTCGAGCTTTAACGGTAACATATACATAAACCTTATGACGAGGTTTGACTGTATATGAACTTCAAAAGATCTTGATTTCGATTGCCATAAAGCGAATTTTAACTTATTTGGCATCACCATGGGCAAAAAGTAAAGTTATAAATTTCACGAACACCAACAAATATCACGCATAAGAAATGGGAGACGAGAAAAGAAAACGGGATATTTTCGCAGAAACGAAATCTCTACTTTTGAGAGAAACGGTACTTCTTTTTCTTCCCTTTAAAGACTAGAGTGTCACTTAAGCATCGCTATTTCTCGAAAGGATTCCAGTGGTTTAAATCCTAGGACATTAGAGGAAAGAATCCAACACACTCCTCGAAAATGTCTCAACCCCCCAACAGTTTTGGCGATACATCTCTAGAACGTCCTCTTTAAAATCCGCTCTCAAATAGGTTTACATTCAAATGCTGCGTCTCAACACGCCGGGACTTGTTTCAAAATATTTTCACATTTTTTATTCCACTCGCTACCTCGCTCGTTGTTTATTTGCCACCTGTTTTGTTTCACAAGCTCGAGACCAGAAGGAGGCTCTCCCACTTGCCGCGGAGGTTGGGCCATTTTTTTCTTTAGCTTCCGCCATTACGGGTCGTAAATATCAAGAAATAGCCGTCGGAGTTAATTTTTGGACAGGGCAGTTTGTTATTCTTTAAAGGGTAGAGTTCGAGAGGACCTTTTGGTTTTCGCAATCAATGTTATAGAAGATAAACATGTTTTCTGTAGTTTTCTGTAGTAAAGTAAATATCCCAAACAATTTTAGACATCGAAAGCGTCAGCGTGCTTCTACAACTATTGTACTCTGGAACTAGACAAGAAAGAAATATCTCCAAGTTTATCTAACTCGTTCACTGTTACACTGCTGCATATATTAGTTCTCGATACTTATATATGCAGCACGTAACAACAGTGAACAAGACAATCAACTCGAAGACACTAGTAAATTGTTCACATAGCTTATATGTGTCAAGTAAATAAGTATCAAATGCTTACACATGGCAATAATGATCAATTTTAATCAATGTGGTGGAAAATGTATATTTTTCTGTTATTTCTGTAGTAATCTAATCCGCTCAAACACTTAAGAGACATTACTGCGTCAATGGGCTCCTACAAATGTTGTACTCTCGATCTAGTCAAGAAAGCAATATCTAAAAGTTCAGTTAACTCATTAATCTGTTATTACACGCTGAGTATATAAGTGACAAATACTTATACACGCTGTGTACATAAGTATAAAATATTTATAATCACTAGTCCCTATTAATGTTAATCAATGTATTAGAAAATGTTTACTTTTTCTGTAATTTCTATAGTAAAATAAATCACTAAGCAATTGAAGACATTGCAGCGTCAATGTAAGCAAAATCTCCAAGTTCAGTTAACTCGTTAACTGTTGCTACACGTTGAGTTTATAAGTAATTGGCACTTACATACTCTATATGGCCAATTTACTAGTGTCTCCGAGTTTGGTTAACTCGTTAACTGTTGTGACATGCTGTGAGTATGATGGTGTTTGATGCTTGCATACAAGTCATTTGATTTTGATGTTTCTAGATTATGAGTGCGGGTAGTTTGCTTAGAGTGGACTTTTTGCAATCAATTTTAATCAATGCGATAGAAAATAAACATTCATCTGTAATTACTGTATTAAAATAAATCGCCCAACTGACTGAAGACACTGCAGCGTCAATGTGATTCTACAAGTGCTGTACTCCCTAGCTGTTCAAGAAAGCAATGTCTCCAAGTTCAGTTTACTCGTTAAATGCTGTTATACGCTGCGTGTATAAGTACTTGCCATTTATACGGGGCGATTCCGAACTCATTGGACAAACTTCAAGCGGTGTTGGAGCGCACAAAATTAATCATTTTTTGTATACCAATGTATCGGCGCAAGTGACGCGTTTTGGCACAAAAACAAGATTTACTCAGGAAACAAAATATTTATTTACATCATTATTTTACGCTTACTTATTTACACTGATTTTTTACAATTGACTGCTCAAAAGTTCCACCAACAACATTAATGCAAGCTTGTGAAACCCGACTTTCAACTGCTGGGTTCCAGCAAAGTAGCGATGTTCAAGCGAGCAAGTGCCAAACCAGTGTACTCTAGCGGTGAAAAAGTTCCGCATCTACGCTGCCAAACTGGCATTCATGTTGGTGGTGGCACTTTTGAGACGCTATAAAAATAATTGTAAATAAGTAATTGTAGAATAATGATGTAAATAAACATTTTGTTTCATTTCCTGCGCAACTCTTGTGTTTGCGCTTAAACGCGTCACTTGTGTCCATACATTGCTATACAAAAATGGATTAATTTAATGCGCTCTAAAGCCCCTGTGTTCCGAATCACCTTGTACATGTTGTATGAACAGTTAACTAGTGTTTCCGAGTTTGGTTGACTCGTTAATTGAGGTTACACGCTGCGTATATAAGTGTTTGATACTTGTATATAAGCCATTTGATGTAGGCGTTTCTAGACTATGAGTCTGGATAGTTTGAGAACTTCTAATGCTGAATAAACTTCCTAAAAATTTATTCATATAATTCGAAACAATCTTGCAATTACAATGATGTTTATAGCTATTATCTTCCATTGCGAGGTATCTTTGAATTCGCTCTACCGTGAACGACGCATGGAAAGGAGGGTCGGAGTGGTTCGTACACTTTGATCTAAAGAACTTGGCAAAAACTAGAAAGTAGCTATTGTAATGAAAATCTGGATTTAAAAATAAAAAACTACTGATTTTCGTCTCTTATTGGACGTTATTCACAATGTTGAAATTTATTGTCTTTATATAACCATAGTTTTGCTTCATTTGAAAAGAGTTTGGTTTTAAGTACTAGTCAGTACATTCTTGAAACTGTTCTTTTGTGTAAACATTCATAATATTGTTGAAATGTTGCTTTAGTTAAATGGACCAGAAATTCTAAGAAAAGAACTCAAGTACTTCATACTTCAAGCCTTTGAAAGAAAAGAATCCGCAGCTACGAAATGTTGATAAATTTTTGTTTGGCTGTAGGAAAGGAGCATTTAAATATGCATTGAAGGAAATGCATAGATATTTCAAATAAGAAAAAAAAAAGAAAAGTTAAGAAGTAAAATATGCCGAACAGCAGTATTTTTTTTACTTTTCGACATTCAGTAATGCAAGAAAATACATAAAAAATGTTCTTGAATTATTTCGTCAAGCTTAGAGGTAAGACCTTCGTATATAATTACATATAATCATAATTTTTTCAGTAACCTTTAGATATAGCGCATAGGGGATTAGAGAAAAAAGCGATATATATCAAAGGGAGCGATATAGACAGCAGAAAAACTTGCTCATTAGAATAGAAGGGCACAAATTATACCAGGGAAATGCCACGGCTCCCTTGAGAGTGGTCACGATACACAGTTCAAAAACATCTGAAACAAACAAAAAATTGAATTTGTGTTAAAGTGAAAGATTAACCATCTGAATGGAAGCGTGATTTGCAACCGGAGGATTGCGGGTTTGAAACTCGATCCAACCAAAGACCGCCCTGTACGGGGTGGCTTGTGCACGTTAAATCTGACATGTCCTCACATTGGCGTGATGTGGAAGCTTGGCAAGTGGGGTGTC
This sequence comes from Meta bourneti, assembly GCA_933210815.1. Taxonomy (NCBI): domain Eukaryota; kingdom Metazoa; phylum Arthropoda; class Arachnida; order Araneae; family Tetragnathidae; genus Meta; species Meta bourneti. Next base: position 21,553,953 of record OW119929.1, read on the forward strand.
ATCTAAGGTGTAGATCTCGTCATCTGACCGCGGTTCTCAGTTACGAGGTGTTGTCTCGGATCTATCCCTTCGGGGTTGATCCCGGCCGTCGCCATTAGACCGCTGCGTTGCTCCAGTGCGACGTTAATTAAGCTGCCCCTGATGGTTGAGTCGACGAGGTATCTCGTCATTAGCAAAACTGACCAGATTTTGATATCGTCGTAGAAAAATCGGCGGTATTGTGATGAAGAGATAGGTTGTTATTTGACAAATTGGTCAGATCTCGATGAACGAGATATCTCGTCGAAACCACTTGGAGGGTTAAGTTGACGAGAAAGAATCATTTTGCGACGCGTCTCATTAGATTAGGACATACTGTTTACAGTGGATTCCAAACAACTAGAAGCATCCATTCTGAGACAGGAATTCGAACCCTGGGCAAATTACAGACGAAAATAAACAAGGAGGTATCATAGTAATGTGAATGCGTGTTTCGTATATAATTGTAATCATACAACCCGGTTAAACAGATTAATATTCTAATTGTATAAAATCTCTGTAGTATTTATCTTGGTTAGTCGATTTAAAAGACAATTCATTACTATGTCTTACAATTCTGCATATTCATTGGGAAATACATGATGTTGATTTCGTTTAATCGTATAGTATTAACTGTCATGAATGAATCGGTTAGTGGAGTGTTGGGATTACTTTATACATAAGGTTGATTGGTTTGGGGTTATATGGACATTGTTTTATATTTTAAGACCATATTTGGCCAAGCTGCGCCAAACACAAGAGGGACAATGCCAAGTAATTGTGAAAAGAAATCACGGAGAGGAGAAAGAAGAGAAAGATACTTGGGAATACAGGGGTGTCCATCCCCATATCTACCGGAAGCAATAAATACCATGGGAAAAGATTGGATCACTAGGGTACCTTGGGTTTGTGAAGCCCGTAGAACACCTAAAGATGAGCACTTGAAGGGTTATACACAAGGGGGTCAGTAGTAAAATAATGGCCAATTAAATAAGAGGGGTACTGATCGGCATGATAGGGTCGATTTTCGGGCGAGATTTCATTATGGTAATCTACTACAAGGTCCCAGGATTCACCACCACTTTTTTCCAGGCATCAGAGCAAAACATTCTTATACCTTCTGCAGCATCCACCAGAAAAGCAATATCCCTTTCCAAAAAGAGAAGTTTCAAGTTTCTTCTTGATGCTCCACCACAGGTCAACCCCCAGCATAATTTTTATTGCTTTGACCAATTACAGCAAGTTTACTCTTCTTACAGTTGATCATTCTGGGTTTTAGGACAAGTCCCTTTTGTCCAGTTCGTAAAAGAATCAAAAGGAATTAACCCTCCTGGTGGTTGCTCAACGAAGTATCTCGTCATTTGCAAGAAACATTAGCAAATCTTGATGGACGAGATATATCGTTATTAGATGGAAACTGGCTAGATTTTGATCTCATCAGCAAAGGCATTAGTAGATGTTTATGGACGAGATATATCGTAATTAGGAGGAAACTAACCAGATCTTTATCTCGTAATCATTAGCAAAGCCATTAGCAGTTCTTGATGGACGAGATATATCGCCATTAGAAGAAAACTGGCTAGATCTTGATCTCATCAGAAAAATCATTAACGTATGTTTATGGACGAGATATATCATAATTAGGAGGAAACTGACCAGATCTTGATCTCGTAGTCATTAGCAAAACCATTAGCAGATCTTGATGGACGAGATATATCGTTATTAGATGGAAACTGGCTAGATTTTGATCTCATCAGCAAAAGCATTAGTAGATGTTTATGGACGAGATATATCGTAATTACGAGGAAACTAACCAGATCTTTATCTCATAATCATTAGCAAAGCCATTAGCAGATCTTGATGGTCGAGATATATCGCGATTAGAAGAAAACTGTTCTGACCTTGATCTCGTCATCATGAAAAATCGGTAATATCTTGATGAGCAGATACTTTGTCAAAGATTAGCAAATTGGTCAGATATTGATGGACGAGATATCTCGTCGGAACCCATTGGAAGGTTAAGAAACTGACATCTTAGCTTCTAAGAGTTTAGGATGGCGGGCTGCAGACCCGGAAGTTTCCTGTTAAGAGTCCTTCACTACTGCGCTTGCGCATGTGAAGAGGATGAAAAACAGTTAGCTCACGGACTCCGTCTAGTTGAGACGTCTTCGTAGCAATTCGTAAACTTTAATATGAAATTTAGCATTTTGTTTCGCGCGCCCATTGTCAACCCACGTTTTGTCTGTGTAAAAATAAATGTTATTTTTTAATGTCCAAAAAAAGTTTGGATTAATTCGTCAAAAAACGCACAAAACGGAAAAAGAGAGAAAAGAAAAAAATTAGAGTAAGAGGAAGTAAACATAATAAAAGAGAAATACAGAAAAAAGCACATAAGAAATTAAGATAACACTCGTATAAAGAGAGGTATAAACTGAGACAGATTAAGAGAGTGCGAGACTGAAAGAAATAATGTTGTATAAAAGTGTATTATATAAAGAAAGAGAACCGATATATATATATAGAGAAATAATTCTAGTGTATGAAAAAGAACACACACACACACAAAGAAAAGTCAGAAAGTAATAATAACACGGACATATTAAACTAAAAAAGAAGACAAACAAGAAACGTAAATGAGATAGGAAACTAGACATTAACCTTGTGTAGGACAGCCAGCCGTTTATTAGACAACTGTTTTTGAATTAACTGTTTTTCCAGTGTAAAATAGACACGAATAATATACAGTTTCTCTGGGGCTAAAGATAGTCCAAAGCGTAAATTCAGGAGTTTGTATTAAGCATATCGAAATGATACGTTCTCAAAAAGAGAAGGATACTCAGAACAAATTACTTTGATTCGAAAATGTACATAATATCCACGAAATTTATAGTTAGGGCATCCGAATTATCTATGATTACATGAATATAATTTTCCATCCTCGAGAAACTATTAATTAAAATGTTTCACTTTATATTTGAACAAGTTTGAACTCATTTCTTTTCGTGTGTATTCTGTCATTAACAAGGGAACGTGTAATTTAGAACGGGTATTCCTGTACTTAATTGAAGTAGCGATTTTCTTTCAGGAGCGATTCGCTTTTCTCATTTGAAGTTCGGGAGATTATTTTGCCACGAGGTAATTATTACTCGTGAGGAAATTACTATAAGCAACTTATTTGAAATAAGGTATCAGTAGTTATGGGAAATCAATGCATATTTTAACTCGAAAATGAATATGCAGTTTTTAGTTGAAGTAACCCATACCGAATGAGTTCTGATTAGGTGAAAGTATAGGAAACATTGGAAACTAGACCCCGCAACATTTATGCGTGCTCCAGTGGAGGAAACAGACGCACCGTCTGCCTCAAATCCGTTATCTGATTTAGGCAAGTAGGTAGTTGAAATTAAATTGCAATGGACCACCATAACGGGGTATTGGCAACGGTTCAGGATCAACCGCGAAGGGAAATATTCAAGGACAACCTCGTAATTATTATCTGATTTAGGATTGATTAATAACTGTAAACAGGATATCTGCTTTAATTTGTTGCTATCAGTTAAAAAGCAACAAAGGAATTGTTTGTAATATGTGTACTTTGAGAAGATTGGGTAAAACATGGCCAGTGAAACTCAATGCTTTTGTTAAATCTAATCTGCCTTTCTACTCGTTTGTTAAGTTCATCAAATCTTGTAATTTTAGTTAATTTTTCCACTGTTTCTTTGTTTAATCAACTTACTTCTGTAAATCCCGTATTTTACTTCTGTGGTGCAAGGGGAGTTTGCTTTTGTTCTATAAAAATGATGTAACGTTTCAATGCCACTCATTATGCCTTGGTTTTTAAGTGCATGGCTTATGATTGACTCTATTAGAAGTAGTAGAGGCTTCATATTGGGTGGGTGCTCTTTTACAAATAACCGTCAGTTAACCCCTAGTAGTACCGAAGACCAAGTGATCAGTGGTCAGGCATTAGAAATAAGAAAAATTATGTGACTTTTAGGCTATAATCTTTATTTTATGAACAGAGACAGAATGTATCATGTTTGAAACATATTCAAAAGGTTGTTCTACAGTTTAAGTATTAACCGTTTAATGGGTTCACGTGGATATACTATTTTGCAACAGCACATAATACTAGTTCCAGAGTAGAGCTATGTGGCGAACACTGAACTTGATGTGACTATTTAAAAGTAAGAGTATAGACATGTCGTAAATTATGTGTTCTCGATTTAGAATTGCATTTACTGAGGATTATTACATTTTGGACTTTATAAATTGCTTAGAATTTCATATTCAATTTTGGTTAAGGGGACTAAGACGAGACAAACATTAAACATTTCGATCTTCCAATTTTGTATATAAAAGATAGTGCCATTTTGCACATTCCAATCGTATTTTTCTATTTCACTTCAGTGTATTCATACACTTGTATTTTTAAAATTCTCGCGTTATTTTTAAGTAAAAACGTTAACGAAATGCCACACCCATTTTTCCATAAATTTCAATCTGACAGATTTTCAATACTCCGGCGTTATTTTTAAAGTTGCGATTTTAAACCTTTTTATTGAAATATGCGCTATTTTAAAGAGAGACAATTTTTTAATAACACTTAATTGTTTAGCGTGTTAAAGCAAGCAAATCCATTCTCTTTCTATGCATTCCAACGCATCTGTAAGGCACCGTTTATATTTATGCGTTGTCCCTTGCGTCGAACCAATGAGCGACGAGAACAACTTGATTGACAGCTGGGTGGGATCAATCATGCGCATGCGTTGCTTAAAAAGACCACTAGAAAACTCTTATATTCTCAATCCAAACGCAAGCTTCACATTACCTACTTTGACGAATCAAAATCCAAAGGTTACTGTTTCGATTTGACTTCGAGAAAATGCCGGATGTTTGTTTTCGACCATCGTAAGAACGTGATGACAAAAAATCCCAAGAGAAAAAAACGCTTGTCTAGCAATTTCTAAAGCTGTATGAATTACTGGTGAGCATGTCATCCGCTACTATAATCTGTATATTGTGTGTTTGTATTCTATTGTTGTATTCTATTGTTGTAACGATTTTGAGACAGAGTTTTCGTTTGTTTTCAGTACTAAAGTTCAGTTCGTGTATCATTGATGTGGATTTATCCACTTTATTACCACGTTCTGAATGCATACATTACGTGCTGATGCACTCTTTGCAGAAAAAAATCCCGCTTTTTATTTCCGCATACAATGGAAAACGATGTTGCATTTGCGTTAAGGCAGAGTCAAATGCATACGGACGGCGCAGAAATATAAATGAGCCCTAAGTTTTTCCGAAAAATGATTCTATTTAAACTTCAAATGGAATGTATGCAGCTTTCCATTCTTTGAAATGCGGAAAGGAAATAAATAATATCGGAATAAATAAAACCGGAAGGACATATATTCGCCATTAACAAACACATTTTTCCCGAAATAAAACCCTCGTCATTGCGATTACGTTCTTACTTTAAATACTTCACCAGCGCAGGAAGTAATTCTAAAAACCGGAAGAAAGTTAAAAATATTCGTAAATTTGCTGCGGAATCACTTCCGTCTGCATTCCTTTTAGGAACGTTCCATCGAACATTCATCCCCGACAAGGAACTCTCGGAAATATTTAAAACAGGATGCAGCAAATAGGGAAAGGGAGAATAATCTGCATTTAAACGTCTTCCCACCAAACAGTCCGTCTCGTTTGGATTACACCAGTACACGTAAATCGTATTAGGCACACAAAAACTACATCTTTGCATCCGGATGGAAGTTGAAACGCATCTTTTGGAACACGAATGACAGAAAAGCATCCTGATGAATAAACAAACTAACGAGACGATAAGGGATTTAAAGGCACCCTCGGAAGTACTGGAACGACAAAAAACGAACGACTTCGATAAGAATTGAAGAATCGAAGAGTAAAGTGATTCGGGAGTTGTTCGAAGCCCCCTCTAATGGAAAACCGAACTAAATGTCCCTGTTGCATCAATTCTGAGTATGGGGATGACAATATCGTTGTTCCGCGTTCGATGCGTTCGAATCAAAAATAGAAAAATACGGAATTATTCAACCTCTTTCACCTTCCAGAATCATCCCTGGTCGAAACCAGAAAATGCCGAGCCACGGTAGCCCAGTTGGAAGAGCAACGTGTTAGCAACCGAAGTTCGAAACTCGGTCCGATCAAAGACCGTCATGTCCACGGGGTCAGGTGATTGCTAAATCTGTCGTGGACTCAAATGTCCTCACGTTGGCGTGGTGTGTAAGTTTGGGCAGTGGGGTGCCAGCTCAGGTGTCGTCGTCACCTGACCGTGGTTCAAAACGACGAGGTGCTGTCCTTGATCTTTCACTTTGGGACTGGTCCTCGTTATCTGACCGCGGTTCAAAATTACGTGTTGTCCTCAGATTCTTCCCCTCGAGATGTATCCCGGACCGTCACCCGCCCGATGTGTTGCTCCAGAGCGACGTTAATTAACTACCTACCTACCCATCAAGTAAGGTTTGGGTGAAGGAGCAGGTATTCCCATATTTTCTCGGACAGCCTCTCCGCCTTAAAAGCTCTTAAGGATCCGAATCATACGAATCCTCTTGTCAACAGAATCAAGTCTCTACTGGAAGATCATGGGATGCCAGTGTGTGCAACTTCACTGGATCGAAGCTCTCGTCGGCCACCGAGGCGGCCGACACGGCGGCCAAATTGGCTACCGAGAGAGCGGACGTAGACATACTGGTGCTGAGGTCTAGCCTCACAACAAAAAGTATGCTTATTCGAAAAGCGGTGGAACTTTGGGAACAAAGATGGAAAGCGGCACCTGAAGGTCGCCATACATTCAAGTTCCTATCCGTTCCCAGCCTCAGAAGGCATCTCTACGACCCCTTTGTCGTCCAGCTGCTGACAAATCACGGAAGGTTCCCGGAATAATTTTTCCGCATGGGATACCCGATGTCGAACGCCTGTCAATGTGGTGAAGTAGGTGATTCTCTTCACTACATCCTGGACTGCGGGCTGACGGCACACCTCAGGGAAGGTCTCGATTTCATTAGAGATCGACCGCAAGAAATTCTCAAAAACCCAAAGTGTCTCCAGGCACTCCATCGCCTGGGTAAATTTGTGTGGGAACGGACTCCCGGTCTGCCACCGAGGGTCCGGGGACTGGCTCCGACAACGCGACCAGGACAAATTCTCAGTCCTGCAAACTGAACACTTAAAGGAATTAACGGAAACTCTTTAGCACAGGTAGACTTGAAGGACCTGACGGAAACCCGGTGGTTGTATGCTCATAGGAATTGACGGAAACCTTAAGCTCTTTACTTAAAGGAATTGACGGTCGCCTACAGCTTTACACTTGAAGGAGTTGACGGAAAGTTCTAAGACATATACTTAAAGGATTTCACGGACATTCCTCTGGCAAGTGGCGATTTTGCTGGAATCGCCACATATCTGGAATTGCCATAAATCCTCGATAGTGCAGCGTTGCACTTGAGCATACGTTTGTCCCTGCTCAGCCAACCATGGAGGGTTTTCGCTGGTTTCCCCTCCATGTAATGCAAATGCAGGTTGGATTAAAAGTCCTACAAGCGGAGGCGCCAGACCCTAGGAGATGACTCTTTAGTCTCAAATCTCATTAAATCTTTACACAGCCAGTACGCATTATTATGCCCGTTAGCTAAATGTTCAGGAGCATATTTGCTTGCCCTCCCTGTACCTTTTGGTACCACTAAGTGTCGAACACGTAGGGCGACCACCGTGCGAGCCATACTGCATCAAAGTCTTGTTTTGGAGGAAAATCTACCAAGGTACCATTGACCCTCCCGTCGTAACTTGATAAGGATGCGATAATACTCCTCCGCCCATGTGGAGGAACCACCGTTGACTGTCTTTAAGACCTATTGACTCACGAGTTTCGTCCTTGCTTTGAGAGACCACTGGACTACAATTTCCTGGGGCCGCCTCCGCAAATCTGTAGTGGCAATTGTCGGGGCAGAGGGAGCTGCGCCCCTAACTTTGTTGTTGTTGAAGGAGCAGGTAGGTTGTTAATTAACGACGCTCTGCACCAACACTTCGGGCTATTGGTGACGGTCCGGGATACATCTCGAGGGGAAGAATCCGAGGACAACACGTAATTTTGAACCGCAGTCAGATAACGAGGTCACATCCGAGCTGGCGCCCCACTCTCCAAACTTCCACACCACGCTATCGTGTGGACATTTGTGGCCACGACGTATTAAACGTGCACCAACCCCTTTGTAGCGGGCGGTCTTTGGTTGGATTCAAACTCGCAACCCTCCTGTTGCTAATCCGCTACTCTTCCAACCGGGCTACAGTGTTCCTGGGTGAAGGAGCAGAGTATTACACTGCAATAATAAGCGATATGCAAGTTTGCAAGTTTGTAGGTATGCAGGTTTGGACATTGGGGTTTGAGTTCAGGTGTTCTCGTCATAAAACAGTGGCTCAAAATTTCGAGGCGTCATTGGATCTTTTACTTCGGGATTGAACTCCAGCAATAGCCCGTTGTGTTGCTCCAGTGTGACGTTAATTATAACAACCTACCTACCTACCTCGTTAACTTCCAATGAAACGGTGCCGTTGGATATGATTTTTGAATAAATTGGCTCGGAACACGGGTGGTGCGATCCGTGCGGTTCAGTCGATCCCTTGTCTGGTTGAGAAGAAAAAGCAATCCCGTGTTGCTCTGCCAAGTTGCCCCGTATTTCACCTTCCTTAAAACAACAGGTTGTCGAGGAGTCGAGGATTTCAGTCGCGGCTAAGTCTCATAAGGTAGACTGTCGAGCGACCCGTGTGTGCTTGACCTATCGCATTTTATTTACCCACTATAGACAAAAGTCCCAATTGAAATTTCTCGATTCCAGGTATAATATACAGTTTGTTGATCAATCGATTAGTAGTTTAAATTTTACATTCATTTTTGTGCTTTTCAGGACGTATGGGTCATTTTTCGAAACTTTAGCGTGCTTTATTTTTACACTCGAGGTCCACAACGGAATCGGATGAGCAAAGCATTCGCAACCGGTTGGGTGGTTTGGGGTTTTATGGCGCAATGGCCATGCTGTGCCAGACACAACACATACAACATCAAGTAATAGACAAACACACAATCAAAATTTTTACTGACACAGAAGAGAAAAACACTCAGGGAGGTATTGCTTCACCTTCACCGAACCTGCGCCGCCTTCAACTCGAAGGTTGCTAGCGCAGTGGACATATCCACTGAGCCATGACGGCCCCCGAATTATCAAGAGGAGGTTACGGGATTGAAACTCGGTCCGGCCAAAGACAGTCGTGGACACGGATGCTGGTGTTAAATCTGTCGTGTTCCGCGGCCCTAGTATCGGTATAGAACTGAAGGGTGAGTCGAAGAAAAAAAAGGTTCCGGAACAGCCCGACGGAATACTAGCATTCCCGAAGCATTCGAACCGAAAATAGAAAACTCCGGAATTATTCAACCCCTGCACACCCCTTCCAAAACCACCCCGGGTCGATACCAGCAAATGTCGTCGTCAACTTCGCATGAAACTATGCCGTTCGGTTTGGTTTTGGAATAATCGAACAGTGTCTGGGAATAGAATGAGGGGCGGAATGAAAGAAGGGATTAATAACACGTTATTCTGAATGCCAGAGGGTGGCACTGGCATCTCCGATGCGGAAAATGGAACGTTTTGAAAGGGAAAGAGATGCATGACTGCGTCGGTGGTCGTCAAATCCGACTTTGGGGGAATGACTCTCGGTGGAATGAGATTCGCGGTCAATCGAATCGCCAGGCTGTTAACTCTTCGCTGTGATTCCACTTGAGTGTGGGTGGATGAATTGGCCTGTCGTGCTTATTTGCATGCAATCTAGTTGGTATTCCTTTCGAAATTTCGGCTCGCTTCGTCCGCTATCAATAGCTAATAGAACCGTATGTTGTATATGTTGTCGTTATTCATGCATTAATGTAATAATCAAGAGATAGAATTAGAGAACTGGAATTTACTACTCACCGGAGATTCATTGCATGGTTTATTATTGTAGTGTAATATTCTACTCCTTCACCCAACTCCTACTTGACGAGTAGGTAGTCCCCCTAACGTCGTACTGGAGCTGGCTGTTGACGATGGTCCAGGATCAATTCCGAAGGGAAAGATTCCGAGGACAACGCCTCGTAATTTTGAGCCACAGTCAGAAGACGAGAGCTACACCTGAGCTGGCATCCTACTCTCCAAACTCCCCCACACCAGCTCAACGTGAGGACATTTGAGGCCACGACAGATTAACGTGCACCAGCCCCCGTGTATACTACGGTCTTTTGCTGGACCGAGTTTCGAACTCACAACGGGCTACCGCGGCCTCCTACTTAATTTGGAAAGCAGAGGCAAGCGTCAGGTGGTCAGAGAGAGAAATGACTACTTGATGCTGTGAGGGGTTGACTGGTGGGTGATGGGAGTTGAAGAAAGTTCAGACAAGGACACGGAAGAAGAGAACGAGGATGACGGTTGCAGACTGAACGTACTTTGTAAGGCTCTTCCCAGAGACAGAACTGCTTTTTATTGTAACGTTTATACAATAAGCGTTTTGTTGAGTTTCAAGTGCTCTCTTTCTATTGCCAAAAACGAACCACACGAGGATCGTTACAATTATAAACGAGGCTCAGAATATGCTGAAAGTCATAGAATGCTTAGACGACAATTTCCTTAGACAGGTGACAGGACTCCTGTCCTTATCTAAGGGTCCTTCTTAGAACTAGCGTTCGCTTACCCACTAGGTACTCCTTCAGTACTAGCCGTCAGTTCGCCCCCTGTAGTGCAGAGGGCCGAAGAGGTCAAGGGTCAGGCGTTACAAAAAATAATTCAAAATAAAACAATTAAAAGAAATAATTACTCGGCATGATTGAACGAAATAGGATCACTACAATAGCTCACTTTGCCAATAATTGAATACGGTAGTTATGTTGAAGGTAGGTAGGTAATTGAATTAAAGTCGCACTGGAGCAACACAACGGGCTATTGAAGACAGGTCTGGGATCTATCCGAACCCGAGGTACCCTAGCGGTACATTCTTTCCCCATCGGGTTTACTGCCTCTAGTAAACAAGGGAGTCGCCATCCCCAAATTGCCCAAGCAATCTTTCTCTACTTCTCTCCATCTTTCTTTTCACAATTATTCGCATTGTCTTGTATTTGGCGCAGCCTGGCCTAATATGGCCGTCAATCCCGAAGGGAAAGATCCGAGGTCAACTCCTCGTCAGATTGAACCACGGTCAGATGACGAGGTCAACACCTGAGTTGGCACCCCCTCTCCAAATTGCACCACGCCAACGTGAAGACTTTTGAAGAAACGATAGATTTAACATGCACGTCCGACATTACCACGTATACGACGATCTTTGGTAGGATCGAGTTTCAAATTCGCAACCCTCCAATTGCTAATCCTCTACTCTAGCAACTAGGCTACCTCCATCCGGCTTATATTTTAGACAACATTGCAAATGATTATTCTGGCAAAAGGTTTGATTAGAATCCTTTTAAATCATTTGTTATCCTTTTGATTTGGATCCTTTTAAATGGTTTGTCATCCTTTTGATTAGAATCCTTTTAAATGATTTGTCATCCTTTTGATTGGAATCCTTTTAAATGATTTGTCATCCTTTTGATTAGAATCCTTTTAAATGATTTGTCATCCTTTTGATTAGAATCCTTTTAAATGATTTGTCATCCTTTTGATTAGAATCCTTTTAAATGATTTTTCATCACTTTCTCTTAAAATAGAATCCTATGAAATGATATTTTAAGTTCTCTTAGAATAGAATATTCTGAAATGATTTGTTATCCTTTCCTCTTAGAATAGAATCCTTTGAAATGATTTTTATGTTTTAATCAGAATAGAATCCTTTCGGTTTAGATAGTTAATTAATTTGGCACTGGAGCAACACAACGGGCTAATGGCTAAGGTCCGGTATCCATCCCGAAGGGAAAGATTCAAGGACAAAGCCTCGTCATCTTCAACCACGGTCAGATGACGAGAACAACACCTGAGCTGGAACCCCACTCGTCAAACTTCCACACGACGCCAACATGAGGACATTTGAGGCCACGGCAGATTTAACGTGCATCAACACCCGTGTACACGAAGTACTTTCTCCTTCCCGCTTATGCTTTAGACATTGCAAATTGCATTGTTGGCAAAAGGTAGGTAAGTAGAAAATTTAATTAACGTCGAACTGGACAAACAGAACGTATTTTTGGCAACGGCACGGGATAAATCCCGAAGAGAAATATATCCGAGGATAGGGATATACTTTATTTTGAACCAATTTATGCTGAAGTACAGTTTAATTGCCACACTCTTTATCTTAAACGTCAGTGAAGAATAAACTAGTTTTCGTGAAAAATTAAAATATGTAGATTATGAAACGTTATTAACACTCATGAAGATTTACAGAAGCACATTACTTTTAATTTTCGTGAGCCATACGAGAAAAAGTATTTATTAAAATACCAAATACATCAGCTGCCACTTAATCTGTGCCCTCGAAACATAATTCCCGCAGTTGGTTGATCCCTCTCGAACTAGAAATCCACGCACAAAAAACCGTGTTATTAATTATGAAATTCCGAGGATTATACCAGCTCGGAGAGACGGGAAAATGCCGACGGATTAACATTACCCGGCCCAACAGTCCGGTAAATTATATTATCTCGTCGGAGCCAACCATCCTTCACTGCCGGATTCATTCCACCGGAACCGAAACACCTTGTCCACCTTCTTAGAAGCGTTTTTCCACCCTTAAAAAATTTTACCGTTACGAAATTTTTTCAGTCTTTAGCGGATATATTTTTTCTTGCCTTTAACTCTCATTGTTTTATCCGAGAAAGAAGATTCTTTTCCGGATAAAAAAAGGGTGGCGCCCAAGCGGAAACGAATAATCCCGATTCGGTTGTCTTAATCGGGTTTGACACGTCGACCCCCCTTGTCCTTGAACCCACTGTCCTTCCTCCCGCCCTTGGATTACCTCTGCACGCCTCACATACTTTCCCGGACTGTTCTACCGGACAGAGCGGATAAGAAAAAAAATCCATGTAAGAGTGTCCGGGAAGGTGAAATGTTGGTGTCGCAGCGTTTGTTGTGGACATTTGACTCACCTATACGTGCTAGAATTGGCGTTGTAAATGTTTACATTTATGGAATCCGTAAGGCCAGAAATTTTCCGTTGTTTCTTGACCCTTCTTGACCCTCTGAGCGTCACAAGATTTCCGAGTATAGTTGCAATGCTTGACTAAATAACCACATCTATTAGTTGAAAGAATGCAAGTAAACATCATATTTGACAAGGTCAAAAATGATCAGAAGTTATGCAGGGAAGACTGCCTGTTACCAAACGTATAATAAGCTTGTGCTGATATAAATAATTGTTATTTGGACGTTCCGAGAAATGCAGTATTCAAAACATACAAGGGGACACTTTCTATTTGTCAAGGTGAACACTGGTAAGAAGTTATGCAGGGAAGACTGCATGTTACCAAACGTATGACAATCGTGGGCTGGTATAAATAATTGTTATTTGGACGTGAGTAGTGTAGTATTTGCTTTTCCTCTACATCAGAAAATTGACTAAATGACCACATCTATTGGTTGAAAGAATACAAAGTAGCATTATACTTGTCAAGGTCAAAACTGGTTAGAATTTATGCTGGGAAGACTGCATGTTACCAAACTTATAAACTGGTATAAACAAGTGTTATCTGGATGTTCTTATAATTTTTGGCTACGAAACTAAATTCCATTATACAGTAGCTATTAAATTACATTTAGATTTACACAGATGCTTACTATAATTGAATTTTGGCAGCTATGCTATATAGACAACATTGCTGCCAGAACCATTTTAGAACTCTTAACTGGTTAAATGTTTGAATAATTCAATTGAAAACTAAATTAAGCTACGCCATTTCAGTCGAATAATTTAAATTTGGTAATGCAATAGCTTGGTTTCAATACCTTATAATTTATTTGATTTAAATACATGATCATTCGACATAAATCTTAAATGTCAAATTTTCTGTTAAAACCTATCCATTTACAAGATCTAAAACTATATTCAGAGTAAAGAATTGGTAGAGCACTAATAAAAAGTAAACATTTCCTTGATTATTGTCTTTACATAGAACATATTTGTGATAGAAGTTACCCAGTCATTTTGTATTCTAAAGTTTGGCATACGAAGAAACATCCTAATAAAAGTTGGTTTTCTTTGACCACCCTTCGTCAAAAGAAATAGATTGTTAATATAAATAGGAATGTATCAAATATTTTTCGCTAATTAGAGCTTATGGATCGTAAGATCCTTCAATTACTAATTTGCCAGTGTCCGATAATCTGGGGCATCATGGCTAGGTAGGTAGTTGAATTAACGTCGCAATGGAGCAACATGACCGGATATTGGCGACGGTCTGGGATCAATCCCGAAGGGAAACGTCCGAGGTGCACCATGGTAAGTGCTGTCACATCGTTCCTATCGTGAACTGTGGGGGACAGGCCATCTTGAGGGACTTTGGGAAAGCTGTGTCCCGAAATTACGCGTCGTCTTAGAAGAAATCAGAAACACTAAGCAGACAATCCAACTTCGGCACATGCGAGTTTCCACCTCGTAAGCAAGCGCTCCACTATACCAGTTCCTTAGGAGAGACGCCTTTAGACACTCGGCCTCTATGGATATTACTTCAAATAGTGAAAATAATCTTTTACAAATATCTAAAGAAAAGTATTTGAAAAATGTTACCAGAATTTTATATGGATTATCCATCACACTCGATGTACTGAATAAAACATTGGTTAAATCAGGGAAATGCTTTGGAATTGGTTATCGCTTTATGGCTACACGAGGGATGATTAGACCGAGATCTACGATTTAACCCTCTTGGTGCTTGTTTTGACGACGAGGTATCTTGTCATTAGCAAAACTGACCAGATCTTGATGGACGAGATATCTCGTCATCGGAAGAAGTATCAGATCTCGCCATCATAAAAAATAGGCAATATCTTGATGACGATGTATATCTTCGTTAGAAAAATTGGTCACATCTTGATGAACGAGATATCTCGTCGAAACCACGTTGCGGAACCCACTTTAAAGAGGATTCTAAACGACTACGAACATCCATGCTCTGACTAGGATTCGAACCCAAAACTAATTGAGCCTAGGACAGAACGCTAACTAATCAGCCTATTAGGTCGGCTCGGGGAAGTGTCAACTTCATATGAAGGAAAAACTAAATTGATTGAAAATCTTAGAACCTTTTTATGTGCTTAATCTTCCTGGTGGTTGGGTCGACGAGGTATCTTTTCATTAGCAAAACTGACCAGATCTTGATGGACGAGATATTTCGTCATCAGGAGAAAACTGATTAGATCTTGATCTCGTCATCCTAAAAGAATTGCCAATGTCTTGATGGTCGAGGTATCTCGTCATTATCACAATTTGTCATATCGTCAATAACGAGATCTCCCGTCGACACTGCAAGATTGAGTCCATTCTAATGCTCCTATATAATAGATTACTGGAGAAGGTATGAAATGTATCGCTCATGGATCGTAGCAGTGTTACAATTCGCATTTGGAGATGAAACGGAATTAAAGCTTTCATCACCATGAAAAATACATAGCATGCTGTAAGACACCATCTGACTTCTAGTGATTCAGTATTCAATTAATATAAGTGCCAGTTTGCTGGTGGAAGGAACGTAAGATCCACATTGTGAGACGTGCTTAACCCTCCAAGTGGTTTCGGCGAGATATCTCTTCCATCAAGATCTGACCAATTTTGCTAAAGGCGAGATATCTCTTCCATCAAGATCTGACCAATTTTGCTAAAGGCGAGATATCTCGTCACAGGGCCGATTTTTTTATGATGACGTGATCAAGATCGGTTAGTTTTCTTCCAACGATTAAGTATCTCGTCCATCAAGATCTGGTCAGTTTTGATTATGATTTCGTTTTTATGCTATACCTTGTCGAGAAACCACCAAGAGAATTAAAAAAATTAAATTATTTGAGTTGTGCTGGTATTGAATACCAAGAACTATATCCATTTAAAAATATGCTTCCCTTTAAGTAATATAGTATACAACAATACCATTACGGCGATATTTGACTACAAAACCGGATGTTTTACTTAAATATAAAATATTGCACTAATATTAGTTCTAAAATGCCACACACACACATAGTTGTCATTTTTATAGTCAATGCTGATTTACAAGCCTCGGGAAATTGCCACTTTCTTTTGAAAAGTGTAGCATATTTTAAATTCCTTTGTTCAAAATATGACAAAAGAATAAAATTTGAGGCTGAACTGTTGATAAAATAGACGTTATGAATAAGTGAAAGTTAAAGTGGCTTGAAGATAAACTCTCATGTCGTTGGTTGATAAATATTGTGGACAATTTTTTCAGAATACGCCCACACTTTCGTCTGAAAATAAGAGTTAAAAAATTTAAATGTCAAATTAGTAAACTAAGGTACGAGAAACTTAAGATCCTGCTTTCTTTCTACAAAAGTAAAGAATAGTATTTCTTCAGACTAGAGTATATTTTGTTCTCTCAATTATGGGATTTTCTCTTAAAAATTTAAGCTGGCTTTTTTAAATTACATTTCTAGAAGTCGAAAAAGGCACGTTCATTTTTGTTAATGTAAAAATACCTTCAGACTTTCAAATTTATAGAAGTTAATTGTTGATAGAAATAAAATGAGAAATGTGCTCCAGATTAAAATTAAGACTGTTCTTGTTTGTAAATTGGAAATAATTCGAAGTCTTATTAGACTAACCTTCAAAGCATATTCTAAAATAAAGCCTCCAAATTGAAAAGACGAAAAATATTGAAATAACTTTATGAATAGTTAAATAAAGACTTACGACTAGTAAATTCGAGCTACCAAATTACAGTTCTAGAGAAGTAAAATTACATAAGTACTTTACCCTGATAAGTAGAGAGTAATCTCTTTATTAAATGATGGTTTTATGAATATATTATTATAATTAGATGAGTTTATAATCCTTTCAAAGACTTTTTCGCTTGCTTAACCATATGAAGAATTCGCAAGTTTAATTCCACCTTGCAATCTTCCCTGTATGAATTCTAACCAGTTTTGACTTTGCCCAATTATATATTTCGAAAGGATTCTATTCTAAGGAAAGGAGCAATAGAAGTTGTTCCATTCTAAAGAAATTAACATAATTCTAAAATTTTCTATTCTAAAGAAATTACCAAACATTATTCCAAAGGATTCTAGTCTAAGAGGAAAGCATACAAAATAATTTCAAAGGATTCTATTCTACTGAATGAGTGGGCCAAGCTAGCCCAATTCGAAGAGTAGCGGATTAGCAACCGGAGGGTTGCGAAGCCGGTCCACTAAAAAAGAAAGAGTCCACTCCGAAAGTACATCGTGTACACGGGTGTTGGTGCACATTAAATCTACCGTGGCCTCAAATGTCCTCAAGTTGGCGTGGTGTGGAAGTTTGGAGAGTGGGGTGCCAGTTCAGGTGTTCTCGTCATCTGACCGTGGTTCAAGATGACGAGGCGTTGTCCTTGGATCTTTTCCTTCGGGATGGATACCGGATGTAGCCATTAGTCCGTTGTGTTGCTCCAGTGCCAAATTAATTAACTATCTAAACCCAAAGGATTCTATTCTAATGAAAACATAAAAATTATTTCAAAGGATTCTATTCTAAGTGGAAAGGATAACAAATCCTTTTAAAGGATTGTATTCTAAGAGGTAAGAATAACGAATCATTTCAAAGTATTCTATTCTAAGAGAACATAAAAACTCATTTCAAAGTATTCTATTCTAAGAGAACATAAAAACTCATTTCAAAGTATTCTATTCTAAGAGAACATAAAAACTCATTTCAAAGGATTCTACTCTAAGATAAAGTGATGAAAAATAATTTAAAAGGATTCTAATCAAAAGGATAACAAATCATTTAAAAGGATTCTAATCAAAAGGATAACAAATCATTTAAAAGGATTCTTATCAAAAGGATAACAAATCATTTAAAGGATTCTAATCAAAAGCATGACAAATCATTTCAAAGGATTCTAATCGAAAGGATAACAAATTATTTAAAAGGATTCTAATCAATAGGATAACAAATCATTTAAAAGGACGGAATCTATTCTACTGAATGGACAGATAAAATAATCCTAAAGGATTCTATTCCAAGAAAAGGACAATCGTACTCTGTGCAAACAATTCTATTCTAAAGAAAAGACCTATATAATATTTGCAAAGTTTTTAAAGAATCCATGGATTCTTTCAACCAATAAGTGTGGTTGTCATTTGTAAGTTCATTAAGTATGTTGTAGATTACTACTCGGAAACCTCGTGGTACCCAGAAAGTTCAAAGTAAAATTTTTGGGTTTCAATACTTAAAAATATTGTCTTGCTCTCCCTTATACCCCTTCTGCGTGCTTCATAATTTGAATGTCGCTGCTACATAAAATCGAGAATGATTTAAACAAGCGTTTTAAGCCACGAAAGTATAACTACCACGTTAATACTCCAATAAAGAACCGAGACTATTAATGATACGAAATTTGAACGTTACCAAGTTTTTAGGGCGTGACAGTTTCACATTACGAAATTTCCAAGAACTTCCAAGATTTCCGGAAAGTCTAGAAAATAGCGCAAGGAAAAAGTAATCATAATGAAAAAGTTCTCACTGCGCAACACGCTTTACTATTACAAGAAAAAATCTCTTTCTGTTGGGCAAAACGCTTTTCTCTCGGCGACCTTATTAAGTTTGTTTTATGTGGCCAATAACGTTTACTACCTAACTCCAGGCATAATTCAAGTCCTGTAATTCCCTTATAAGATCGCGTAGAAAATTTCTAGCCCCAGATTATTGCTTCGTCTTACGACCCATTGTAAGATAAGACGGAAAACAGGGGAATAAAAAAAAATTGAATTTTTTTCTCCATCGCCAGCAGTTAGTAATTGCTCGGAATATATTTTAAATTCTATCAATGGCAAAAGCTAACGCGTTCTATAGGTACGTTTTAGATAAATGTACTTTCTGGGCAATGTTTCAAACGTAGTGTAAAAGAAGCTTGGGAAAAAATGCCTAATGATCCCTTTTTAAAGCAAATTAGGGCTCGTTTTACAGATACTTTTCACGGACTAATTAAAATATGGCTGAAAAAAAATAACCAAGAAACATCAGTAATGTGCTTTTCTATGGATGTATTGCCTACGAACTCATTATGATGTAATTAAGAGCTTTAGTTGAAAGCCAGCTCAGAAACAAATTTTTTCTAGGCGTAATCATAAGGGATTATAAAGTTTCCATTTCTTATTTTGTGGGCTGATTCTGCTGTAGCCGTTTATAGTCGGAATAAAAGTGAAACACAATGTAAAAAACGTAGTTTTAAGAAACGAAGGGGGGAATTCTACACTAAGTTAAAGTCACTAAGTGTGTTTCCCAAGAAGAAATCTAACTTTCATGCAAAGAAAATATGACAGTGGACTTCATCTTAAAATCACCATATTCTGGTCTCTCACGAAAGGCTAAATAACTCATATTTTAAAAACATTAACTTAAAGTGTTTCACTTGTAAGTCGACGATATGATACATTCTGAAACAATGTAAAAATATTAGCCTAAGACATGATTGTAGAGCTGTAGTATGATTGCAGCTGGAACTTGTAATGGTGATTAATTAACGTCACACTGGAGTAACACAACAGGAAGTAATGCAGTTAAGCAACAGGCAGTATAGCAGTACAGGCATCTATGCAACAGTATAGTAATGCAACAGGCAGTATAACAGTACAGGCATTCATATAAAAATATTAGCCCAAGACATGATTGTCGAGCTGTAGTATGATTGTAGCTGGAACTTGTAATGGTGATTAATTAACGTCACACTGGAGTAACACAACAGGAAGTAATTCAGTTAGGCAACAGGCAGTATAGCAGTACAGGCATCCATGCAACAGGCAGTATAGCAGTACAGGCATCCATGTAACAGTATTGTAATGCAACAGCCAGTATAACAGTAGAGGCATCCATGTAAAAATATTAGCCCGAGACATGATAGTAGAGCTGTAGTATGATTGTAGCTGGAACTTTGATTGCAATGGTGATAAATTAACGTCACACTGGAGTAACACAACAGGCAGTTGGTGACGCTCCGGAATCGATCCCCTAGGCAAAGATCCGAGGACAACACTACGTAATTTTGAACCATAGCCAGTTTGCAAGGTCAATACTTGAGCTGGCACACCACTCAAGAAATTTCATACCACTCCAACGACAGATTTACAGTGCATAAGCCCCCATGTACACGACGGTCTTCAAACTTGCAACCTTCCGATTGCTAATCCATTAGTCATCCAACAGGGCTTCAGCGGCTCGCTGGAACTTTGAAGTTGTGGTCTTTATTTCCAATGGACAATTTGACTGTTGTACTTAGTTGAATTTAAGTCAAACTTGACGACAGTCAAGGTTCAATCTTGAAGGGAAAGATATGAGGACAGCACCTCGTCATTTTGAACCAAGGTCTTACGACGAGATCAACACTTGAACTGGCACCCCACTCTCCAAACTTCTACAGCATCCCAACATGATGACATTTGAGGTCACGACAGATTTAAAGGACACCAGATCGAACAAAGGTCCTGTATTGTTCCCCTCGGGGGCACATCTTTAGGGCAAAGGGCTTCACAAATACGAGGTACCCTGGTGATCTATTCCTTTCCCATGGGGTTTACTGTCTCTGGTAAACATGGGGGGTCATGATCCCAAGCGATCTTTCTCTACTTCTCTCCTCTCCATCCTTTCTTTTCGCAATAATTTGAAATTCTCTGCCTTGTGTTCGGCGCTACTTGGCCAAATATGGCCCTTGCGCCAAAAAAGCCAAAACCAACCAACCCTATATTTCTAGAATTCATCTCAACAAGGCCTTCGAAAAAGACGTCTTCATGCATTTAAACCTCTTGGTGATTGTCTCGACGATGCATGTCACCATTAGAAAAACTGAACAGATCTGGATGACGAGGTATCTCGTCGTTAGAAAATACTGAAACGATCTCGACATCGTCATCAGAAAAAAATGGGCAATATCTTGACGAGATATGTCGTCACCATCAAAATAAGTCAGAGCTTGATGGATGAGATATCTCGTCGAAATCACTTGGAAGGTTAACAGTGCAACAATTGAGCTGCCGATTGTCGTGTTTTTCCCTCGTTTTAGACTTCAATGAACTGAGTACTCCAACTTCAAGTTAGTGCTTACATGGGAAGCAGCAGGGAATAGAGGCATTTAGTGGAGTCACAAATCTTCATATAGGGCATTCTACTGTCACGTATGGGACAACTAAGCACATTTATTAGTCACGTAAATGAGTGTTACTTTTGTTATATTCTGTTAGTCAAAAAGTGTTTTGAATCATCTCTGCAAGTAAACCTATCACAAATTGAGGGCATATCTGTCATTTTTTATGTACTATTGGGATGTTGAATAAGTTCTCGCTGTTTTCCAACAAATGGCGTTACCGGAACTGGTTGCTTTAGTTTATGATAGTGACGCATCTATTTACAAGTACTATAAGCAAGCTTGAAATCCAGTGTATGTTATTTCGCGGAAGTGTAAACAACTTTATTTTTCATTGCGTTAAATATGTCAAATTTCGTGCCAAAAAAGAGTATTTGCGGGGAATTTTACTGCACTATTTTATTCAAAAAAAATCTGCAGTTGAAGCTCACAGAATTCGTGTTGAGACTTACTGCGACCATGCTCTGTCTGAAACAACTTGTAGAGATTGGTTTAAACGCTTTAAAAATAATGATTTTGATCTTGAAGATAAAGAACGCTCTGGCGCACCGAAGAAGTTTGAAGACGAACAATTGGAAGCATTACTTCATGAAGACTCGTCAAACGCTTGCTGAACTTGCAGAATCATTAGAAGTTGATCACACAATAGTTTCGAAACGTTTCAAAGCATTAGGAATGATTCAAAAGCAAGGTCATTGGGTGCCATACGAGTTGAAACCGAGAGACGTCGAACTGCTTCAACGGCAGAAAAGGAAAGGATTTTTGCATCGTATCGTAACTGGCGATGAAAAATGGATACACTACGATAACCCTAAGCGTAGAAAATCGTGGGATAAACCCGGCCATCCATCAACATCTTCAGCAAAACCGAATATCCATTGTTCCAAGCTTCTGCTCTGCATTTGGTGGGATCAGCTGGATATAGTTTATTATGAGCTGCTCAAACCAAATGAAACCATCACGGGAGATCGCTACAGACTACAATTGATGCGATTAAGCCGAGCATTGAAGGAAAAACGGCCGCTAAACAAACAGAGACATGACAAGGTCATTTTGCAGCATGACAACGCTCGGCCACATGTTGAAAAACCGGTAAAAACCTACTTGGAAACGCTTAAGTGTGAAGTCCTACCCCACCCGCCGTATCCACCGGACATTGCCCCTTCCGACTACCACGTGTTCCGTTCGAAGACTCATGGCCTGTCTGAGCAGCACTTCCGTTCTTATGAAGATGCCAAAAATTGGGTCGACTCTTGGATAGTCTCAAAAGACGTGTCGTTTTTCCGACGTGGAATTCAAATGTTGCCAGAAAGATGGGGAAAAGTAGTGGCTAGCGATGGACAATACTTTCAGTAACATGTTTTTTAATGATTTTTTAAAATAAAACATTAATTTTCACAAAAAAACAGCGAGAATTTATTCAACATCCTAATAAAACAGATAAAAATAAGGCGTCCCAAGCCGTACAAGCTGTCACAAGCCTGTGTGCCACCCGCTACACCTCTTCTCCAAGTCCCAGCAAAACCTATAAAAGGCTTTGATGAACTCGCATCTGTTCTGTTCAGCTACTAGCAAGCACTTCATAGGAGATTGAGGGACTTCGGCCCAAGTTTTTCAACCACTCCAAAACTGTCCTGCCGTACAATGTGACCAGATATGTCCCATACGTAAGTATTTTGCCCCCTTGTATGGATGGGACGGCTTGTTATTATCTGTTTAAAATGACAGATATGCCCAAAATTTGTGATGCGCTTTCTTGAAGGGAAGACAGTATCACGCTCGATAAAATTTTGCGACAAAAATATTAAAACAATGTACAATACAGCCATTTCTGTGTCTAAAATCTGTGTGTGGGAGATTGGAAGCGGGAATGCACTGTATGTATTTCATTCGGATCTTAAGAAATTTATATCATCTTACTTTTCATTCAGGAAAAATAACCGGAGCAACTTTTTATTTGAAGTTTTATCCTCCTGGTGGTTGTCTCGACGAGGTATCTCGACATCAGAGGAAAACTGACCAGATATTGATCTTTCCATCATAAAAAAAGTCGTCAATATTTTGAAAACGAGATACCTCGTCATCAACAGAATTGGACAGATCTGGATGGACGAGATATCTCGTCTGAACCACTTGGATGGCTAACTAAATAAAAGTAAAATTTCATGATCTAACATCTTAAGCCGAATATTAGTGGAAAAAATGTGCAAAATAAAAACGAAAAAAAAACGTTTAATCATAGCAATTTATTTCAAGAGTTCGTAAAGAAACATACTTGGTAAATTCGGTATCCATAGAACCAAAACTTCAACCTGTAGGCTCTATTTTATATCTAAAAACTTAACCACTTTCAAATACAATTACCTAAACAATATATAGGTTTAACAAAGGGTACACGTTTCAGTAATGGAAGAATTTTTAATCTTCCTGGTTTAAATGTTTAAACATCCTGAAATTAGTCTCATAAAAAGTAAAATATTATACTACAAAAAAAGGATTTTTCAGATAATTTCGGAGAAATTTTCTCGCGTGCTAGTAAAATTGCTTTCGTTGTTCATTACTGCGGGGACAATTTATAAGGGGTTCTTCTAAATTAAGCCCAGGGGCCATGCAATTTCGTTATTTAATAATATTATTGATTATTTTTGACTAATATGTGAGTTTTTTGTAGTCTAAAAAGAAATTAGTTAACGGAAAAGTGGAAATTAGGAAAGAACCGCAAAAAAAAATGGTGCTCGAGGCTTTATAAAATATGAAACCTGGATCTTGTAGTTAAATTTTTGCTTTATCAGTAAACGCATCAATCTTACGGCGCTACAACGTAGGTCCCAGTTTAATTAGCCCTCATGTAGCAAAAGGGACTGCAAAACGACATATCAAACCACATCGACGCATTTAGACCACCTTTCTATGGGCAACATTAACGAGCGTTCAAATTTCCCTTGGGATTCATATTTCATTTCCTTTATTCACTGATGGTACTAAATAATTTCTTCCGTAAGGTGTTTACTTTTCATTGCGATGACTAACTTTTAGGTCTCTGGGGATAAAGCAATAGTAAACTATCTCCCTTTTTTAGAGGCTAAGGAGATTCTTAATTAACGTCGCACTGGAGCAACACATCGGCCTATTGGCGACTGTCCGTGATCAATCCCTAAGGGAAGATTCAAGGACAATGCCAGGGCCAGTTAGAAGAGCAACGGATTAGCAATGGGAGGGTTGCGAGGTCAAACTTCGTCCAACAAAGATGGTGGTGTACACTGGGGGCTGGTGAACTTTACATTTGTCGTGGATTCAAATGCCTTAACATTGGCCTGGTATGGAGTGTGGGATGAATCAGGTGTTGTCCTCGTCATCTGCCCGCGGTCAAAATTATGAGGTGCTGTCCTTGTATGTATCCCTTCGGGATTGATCCCATGCCGTCGCCAATAACCAGTTGTGTTACTCCAATGCAACCAGTGCTTCCACTTACTACCTACCTACCTGCAATTGGTTTCAACGAAATATCACGTCCATGGAAATCTGGCCAATTGCGCTAATAGCGGGATGTAAGTATGTATTTTAATTAACGTCGCAGTGAAGGAACACAACAACGGGCTTATTGGCGACAGTTCGGGATCAAACGCAAGGGAAAGGATCCGAAGAAAACACCACGATATTTCCAAGCACGGTCAGATGGCGAGGTCAACACGGGAGCTGGCACCCCACTCTCCAAACTTCCACACCATGCAACGTGAGGATATTTGAGGCCACGACAGATTTAACGCACACCAGCTCCATTCGTACACAAAGGTCTGTGGTAGGTGTCGAACTTGCTACCCTCTGGTTACTAATCATTCAATTACATTCCTACAGGGCTACCACAACCCCTGCTAATGACGAGATATCTCGTCATCAAGATAATACCTACCATTTTATGATGGCGAAATCAAGATCTCGTCAATTTTCATCTAATGACGAGATATCTCGTCCATCGAAATCTGATCTGTTAAGAGGGGGGCAGCGGTAACCCGGTTGGAAGAGTAACGGATTAGCAACCACAGGGTTGCGAGTTCGAATCTCACCAAAGACCTTCGTGTACAATGGGGGCTCGTACACATTAAACCTATCGGGGCCTCAAATGTCCTCACGTCGCCATGGTGTGGAAGTTTCGAGAGTGGGGTGCCAGCTGAGATTTGACCTCGTCATCCGACCGTGGTTCAGAATTACGTGGTGTCGTTTTTTTATCTTTCCCTTCGTGTTTTGGGGCCGTCGTAGCTCAGTGGGTATGCCCACTGCGCTAGCAACCTTCGAGTTGTAGGCGGCACAGGTTCGATTCCTGCCAGGTGCATTCCTCTATCGGTGTATTTCTCTCTTCTGTGTCAGTAAAAGCTTTCACTGTGTGTGTGTCAGTTACTTGATATTGTATGTCTTGTGTCAATTACTTGATATTATATTATGGCGCATCATGGCCAAATATGGCCCTTAACCCCAAAATCAACCAATCATTCAACCAACCGGGTTTGATCCGAGACCGTCGCCGTTACCCAGTTGTGTTGCTCCAGTGCGACGTTAATTGAAACACATAATACGGAAACACATAATACTACATACCTATTACTAAGAGGATTAACCCTATATACAAAACCATCCTGAATATTAAATTTAATAATTATACACCATTGATTTTGTAAAATTTCTTTTAAAATTGTTTCTATACATAACAATGTTTTAGATATAATATATTCTGCATGCTTAATACCATAGGGCTCCTGAAACAGGAGAAAAAAGCAAAACTTTTATAAACTCCGAACTAATAGTAAACTAAAATCTCCGTTCGATAGAAATAGAAGATCAAACTTTTCTTTGAACGCAAAAGAAGCAGAGTACGAAGAGAGAGAATGAGAAAAAGCTATTTCGCCTTTCTCTTTCCTCACTCTTGGATCTTCTCGTTTCTTTCTTCGCTCTCTTTATCTCTTAGAGAAGGGGACTTTTTATTCGCCGCCCTTTATCCGGTGGAAGCTTATAATCTCACTATATTTTCTCCGTTTCAGTTCTTGGTGTTCCGAACTGAATGTGGCGCTCTCTTTTGAACGCGGAGTACGAAAGTTTGTTCCGGGAAGTTTCATTATTTCTCGCTTTTCTAAGAGTGCTATTTATTTTTCATTTTCGCCCTCCGTATATTTGATAAATCACGAATGCACGCGTTTCTTGGGTGGACGTTGTGTGCAGTGCTGTGGTTTAACGCTCGAATTATTTCGTCCGATACAAAATTCCAATCTGAAGTGAGATATTTTTATGATTTATATATGTTACAAAGACCGAAATTAGAGAATGTCAATATTATCCGGTGAATGTCGACACATACCAAATATGTCGGTGAAAGATCGAATGTTTGGTTATATTCTTATACATTCGGACCATCGGCGGTGTATGTCGACAAGCACAGATGAGCTCTGGTGGAGGTCGAAACGAGAAGCCGAGAAGGCGGAGAGGCCACAGCCAGAGAGGCCTCTCCGCCTTCAGTTTAAGTTGTTGCAATAAATAAGATAGTATAACGTTAATCACATAATGTAAATTTATTATTGGTATTATTTACTTTTCTCATTTAGAATGTACTGTTCGTTTTACCTTCAACAGTTTATTTACATGTGCTGTTACTTAAGCTTTCTCCTATTTTGACATATATCATAATATGTTTCAATAATAAAGTATGATTTAAAAAGTTGCATTTTTGTCTTAACAACAAAAATATTTTTATTCAACACTCACCATCAGTACATGCTGAATGTCGACATTTGCCGGTGTAAGAGCGAAATAATGATATTTAGCAAATATTTCGGACATACAGCAAGCGACTATGGGAATGCTGACATTCACTGGAGAATATCGACATTTGCCAGATATTGGTCTCTCACAGTAACATATACACTGTAAGGCGTGTGCGTACGTTACTTTGGTCGGTTTAGTAGGTATTTAATTGATGTCGCACTGAAGCAACACAGCGGGCTATTGGTGACCGTCAAGGATCAAACCCGAAGGGAAAGTCCGAGAACAACAGTACGTCAGTACATAATTTTGAGCCACGGTCAGATGACGAGGTCACACTTGAGCTGACACCCCACTCTCCAAACTTCCACACCACGCCAACGTGAGGACATTTGAGGCCATGATAGATTTACCATGCACCAACCCCCCTTTGTACACGATGGTCTTTGGTTGGATTCAAGCTCGCTACTCTCCGGTTGCCCATCCATTATTTTTGGTTGGTTAGTTGAGGCTTTTATGGTGCAAGGGCCATATTTGGCCATGCTGCGCCAGACACAAGACAAACAATATCAAGTAATAGACATATACACACAATGAACTGTTTACTCAGACAGAAGAGTGAAATACACCCAGTGAGGAATGCACCTGACGGGAATCGAACTTGCGCAGTCTACGACTTGCAGGTTGCTAGCGCAGTGGGTATAACTCATTAAGCCACGATTGCCATTACGGTATTTTGTAGTATAATTCACACACTTGGTTAAGGGATAATAGGTAGGTAGGTAGTCAATTAAGGTGTATGTATACACTAGAAATGTTTTTTAATTTTGAATTTAACAATCCAGTTTTTCAGAATACGTCATTGGTTTGTGCTTAAACTCATTTTAGTGTGAAAAATTCTGATTAAGCTACTCATTAATTATTTAATTTAGATAAAATTATCTAATTAGCATGTTTTTGGAACAGCAATATCTCAAATTCTAATGTGTTCAGAAAGACAATTCCTGTTGGAAATTATTCTTAATATTATTCTTCATGTTTTGACCTTCCATCAAGTTGCTAGAGGGAATAGGTTATTTTTTATAATTTTTTCCCGAAGGAAATTTAAAAAATCAAGATTTTTTCAGAAATTTTGGCATTTAAAAATCAACTAGATATTCATTTCTTAATCAATAATTTCGAGTCAAAACATCCACTGTATTATATAGATTATAATAACACAAAATTAATTACAATAGATCGATTCATTGTTGACTTATCACTGTTCAAAAGAAGTATTCTATTGCAAAGACAGTTCTTCAGAAGTCGAGTTTAAAGTTTTAGAAACGTGTTTGTCTAAGGTGACAGTACCTAACCCAAACCCCTGTAACTTGAAAACTATTTCGAATATTTACAAGATCTGGGTATCGTTTGAAATCTAAGGTGTTGGACAATATTTTGAATTATTAAAAAATAGATCCACATTTTGGTCAATTTTCATGATTTCTAGTGTATATTACACCTTAACGTCGCACTGCAGCAACACAACAGCTATTGCTGACTGTCCGGGATCGATCCTTAACAGGAAGATTCATGCACAACCCTTCGTAAATTTGAACCACTATCAGATGACGAAAACAACCCCACTCACCAAACTTCCACACCACACGAACATGAGGACATTTGAGGCCACGGTAGATTTAATATGCACCAGCCCAGTGTACACGACCGTCTTTGGCTGGACCTAGTTTCGAACTTGCAACCCTCCGGTTGTTAATCCGTTGCTCTTCCAACTGGGCTACCTCTGCACGAGACATAATAGGAAAACAATTAATTAAAACCCAATTAATTACATAGATGAGTATGTTATTGTTATGAGGTTATGGTCGAAATCGTATAGGGTTAATTCGTTGTAAGATTATATCAATTACACACATTAAATTATGAAATTGACTTGAATGAAACAGTGATATGAAGTTAATGCCGAAACGTTCTTCCTTGATCCTCCTGGCGGTTGTTTCAACAATGTATTTCGTCATTAACAAAGTGACCTCAAAAAAGTGAAAGTATTCTCAATGGACGAGATATCTCGTCATTAAACAAATCTGATTTATCTCCATCTCGCCATCATCCAAAAATGGCAATATCATCACTCGCAATTTCAGCATTTTGTATAACAGGGTATCTCGTCATTATCAGAATTGGTCATATCTTGATGGACGAGATATCTCGTTAACACACTTTTCCTCGAAATCCCAAGCAGACTCAATATTAATTCAAAGCAACCTCATTCCTTTCCCAGAAACCTGGGAACCAATGTCTAGATTTGATGGTCTTGCTCCTTTCACTGCTTGCCATTTCGCACGTTTTTCGCTCTTGACTTTAATCTCCACCCAGGCTGGACATCTCATCCCTTGGTCCACTGTCCTCATAGAGTTATCCATGCTCCCCTCATGTTGTCATTATATCTCAATAAATCAACTTTTCTGAGTCTTAACCTCGATAGCAGTGACTGCTTTTTTGTAATACGACATACATATCTGTAATATACGAAATAGGATCACGGAAATTTTTGCTTCAGCCATGTGAAAAACGGGATACGCAACCACCTAAGAGACTATTGCTTTAGCCACTTTACCCTAGCAACCGCATATTTCCTGTCGGCAGGCCAGCCATTGGATGAAATCAACCAATGAGAAACTATCCCAGCGCTGGCTGCGAAACATATACGCTGGAGAAGAAGGAGGTAGGTATTTTAACTAGAAGTGTATTTCAACTAGAATTAGTATTCAAACTCGAAGTGGAGGAGAGCTTGAGAAAGAGATGATTATGGAGTTCGCAGGAATTAAGAAGGTGTGGTGTTCTTTTATCGATATCAGAAATTATATATTATAGCAAATATTCATTCATCTGTAAATTGTTAAATATCAGTAGTTAAAATTGTTAAAATGATGAGAGCCCTCGCCTTCAATTCTTCAGAATCAAAGAACATGTCAGATCCATAATACCAGATCCATAATGCCTGGGGGCTCGATCTAACTTCATGATACATACTACATAAAAATAAGATTAGGTAAGATAATGAAGTAATAGCTAATGGCAATTTAGTCCAATGGCAATTTTTATGCGCAATCTATCAAATAAATTTAAGGAAATGTTTTTCTTTTGCTATCTTTACCAACTATTAAAAGATTATTTCGCTTCCTCGCACAGTGTAAAACATCGATGTAACATAATCGGCTTAGAGCAGACACTAATTCACTAACTTTTTTCGGGGACACTGAATTCTTATTTTCGTGATGACAACCAAATAGTCATATTGTAATCATCCACCTTCTAATGGAATAGACGGATGATGTTTGCGGAATCGCTGTCGTAAGATCTCGGAAGGGCAACGAATTTACTGAGCCGATTGGCTATCGAAGAGTTTTTGATCACAGTGGATAATCACTTTAACAATCAATAAATTAGGATCCATGCTTGTTCCCCATAACCACCTGACAGATATTCAATCCGAGCGACCGGAAGAAATAACATAAAGCTACGCCTTTTTTATTAGGTCGATCATTGTAATCTTTAAAAACAAATACTATCAAAATGCTTGAAATTCTTTTACCTAAAAACTAAATATTAATATTTAAACACCTATATTGTAATAAAAATTGCTTTATCAGTTAAAGAGTTTCTGCTCTAAGCCGATCATATACATATACATATCTTTGTCACATAATTACTACTATACAGAGTGTCCCAAAAAGGTTGTTCCGCGATTTATCTTTTTACCATTTGGAGACAAGTGGGCAATGTAAATTGCAAAAGTGCACCAAATAAGGTAAGTAATTAAGATATGTTAATAAAATTATCACATGATAACAATTTAAGCGGATACAGTTTTTAATTTGTATACCACCCCTCTAGATAAAAATCCGAGATAGCAAAAATGTTCCTTATCTGTATTCCTATCGTTAGTAAAAACCATATTTCTGTAGGTTGAATAGTAACGGAGATACAAGAGTTTCTATTTTAAGGGGGCCGTATCTAATCTAGAACGGAAACTGACCCATGGCCAAGAATGAAGAGCTACGTTCTGCATTGCTGCAGATGGAAAAATTTCCTTTCATTTTTATTTAAACCATTTTTTCTACAATATTTTTATTAAAGATTACATTGTCTACTATTATGCATTGCGATTTTCATCTGCAGTTGCAATACTGCATTACTTTGCACAATGTTGAACTTTCTGACCGAAAAAAAATGCTTTTTAGCATTGTGTATGCGGTCCCTAATCTGACTGCTTGAACAGCTGTGCACAAGCGGTATAAGTCAACTTTTTTGCGTCCTTATGCCTCCGTTACTGTTCAACCTACAGAAATGCAGTTTTCTGCTAACGATAGGGATGCAGGTAAGGAACATTTCTGCCATCTCGGATTTTTATCTAGAGGGGTTGTATAAAAATTAAAAACTGTATCCGCTTAAATTGTTATCGCGTGATAATTTTATTCACATATCTTAATTACCTACTTTATTTGGTGTACTTTTGCAATTTACATTGCCTACCTATCTCCAAATGGTAAAAAGATAAATTGCGGAACAACCTTTTTGGGACACCCTGTATATTTTGGTAAACGTATTCAACGTTCCCTAATCAGCTCTAGAAGATATTTTTAATTAACGTAGCAGCAACACGCGGGCTATTGGCGACTGCCCGGGATCAGTCCCCAAGAGAAAGATCCGAGGACAACACCACGTTGTGTGGAACCAGTCAGATGACAAGGCAACACCTGGAGCCGGCACTCCACTCTCCATACCACGCCAACGTGAGGACGATTGATGCCACGACACATTTAACGTGTAACAGCGCCGCTTGTACAGGACGGCCTTTGGCTGGATTCGAACTCACAACCCTCCGGTTGCTAATCCGTTATTTTTCCAGCCCACTACCGAGGCCTCTAGAAGCATCAGTATACCTTCTGTTAAAGTTTTGTGAAGTTTAAATTAACTAATAATGTGAATATAGTATACCAAAGAGGGATTCATTACAATCTCAACAAAATCACATAAATTCTAGGATAAAATTCGGAATACCAGAAAAGTTCGCTTCTATTTTTACGAGGAGTTGCAGGACATTTGGATAGGCAAGTAGGGAAGATCTTTTTCTTTGGAATGGTGTAAACACAGTGGTACCTCATAACACCCCTTGTGGTTTGACGAGGTAAGCTATAAGCTCTTTCAAAATACGAAATAGCCGAGTTCAATTAAAGTATAGATTTATATTGTACAATAAATTAAGTCTCGTGGGGCGATGAAAGATATTCCAATTTCATGAACACAAATTGCATCCAAGTACATCAATTGGCAACTCTTACGTGCTATGGCGGTGCCGCGGTAGCCTGACGGGAGAAGACTACCATCCCTGGATTCATCATCTGATTGGTCCACGCGACACAGTAGTAGCGAGTACCTTGACCATTTCACCAGTTTTAACCCAACTCAAAGAAATGCGCATTCACCCACATCTACCTGTCATAAGATGTTTTAACGCCAAACGAGGCGATAAGATTCCAAATTGGCCAACCAAGTCCATTTTCCACAGAGCAGTCACGTGACTACTAGCCGACATGTTGATCGTAATTTTGAATGCCCTCTAAATAACAATGCTCAGTCTATTTACATTTCACGTGTATGGAAACGTAATTCTGAACTACGGTCAGATGACGAGGTCAACACCTGAGAGTTGGCACGAGAGATTTGACGTGCACCAGCCTCCACGTACGCGATGGAATTTGGTTTGACCAAATTTCGAGCTCGCAACCCTCCGGTCGCTAAACCGTTTTTCTGCCCACTGGACAATTTCGGCCACTTCTGTGTTTCAAACTAACGAGCTAAGCTATAGCCTTATAAAAATAACGAAATCAGTGAAGAATTCTATTAAGACAACGATTTCTAATGTATGAAAATTATACATTTTGGAATTATTCCATGTTCAAAAGTTTCGTAAATTTCATATTAATTACTCAAATAGGCAATCTTTCCGTTCTGCGCCGAAAACAAGATGATTTTACTACCGTTTTGATATGAATGTACTGTCTATAAGTATACTTACCACTATTTTGTTTGTCTTTCCCAATTTATCTCAGCGAATGTATGTAGAGATTAAATTATCATTATCCATCCACTTAAATTTAAACGTTGTAAATAAGTACTAAAACCTTAACACAGGATTTTAAGATATTTCCAATCAACTTGGCACACTGATAAAATTACCATTAAATCATCGACTAATATTTTGTTCCATTGACTAACGGCTGTTATTCTAAACATGGACCCCTTGCTGTGAAATTTCATTTACGCAGGTGTACCTTTTTAATATTAATCCATAGAAAATTTAGAATCGAACTTAAATGTAAATTTCGTGGAATACATTAATACCACTCTAATCCGTAGTGGTTAGACATTATTGAATATTTAAATGAGATTTTCTGCCTCTTTGCTCTAAAGCCCTCGTTTAAGACTCGTTGCAGAAAGACCAACGTTCTGGTTGTGAAATTTCGCAAGGATTCAGGAACGGGCTATATATAGCTAGCGAAAACTTCACAGATGATTAAAATATATTAGTAAAGATTTCCTTTGACGGAAATTTTCAATTAAGGCACCTTGAAGTTAAGTTTCTCGTGATTTGAAGGTTTTTAATTAATTTTGTTTATGTATTCAAAGCTGTCGAAGTGCGGCGTCTTTTGGAAATGATTTTGGAGACGTTTGGGACGTGAGAATGGGAAATTGGATTGGCTGCACCTCAAAATTCTGTTCTCATTTTAAGTTGCGCATGCAATTTTAAAATGTAGTATATCGAAATGTAGAGGGCGCTAGTGTTTTGATGGGTGTACACATAAAGGAAATATAATAGTAAATTAAGCAATGGTAACCTTTTTATGTGTTCAGGATCATGTGACCAAAATTAGTAGTAACGTGACCTGGACTACTTTCGTTGGCCGGGAGAAAAGGACATTCATCAATCTAATTGGTTCACGGGACGGTAGAAGACGCCCGTCTATTGATTCATTGTCTGATTGGTCCGCGCTAGAAAGTAGTAGACATTGGCGATTTCACTATTTTGTCTCCGCTCTATAGAAAAGCGAATTAACATATCTATTCTGTCCTAAGATGTTATGTCGCCAAACGAGCCTATAAGATGCAAAATCGGTAAAACGTTTACAGAGCAGTCACGTGACTACTAGTCGGCATGTTGGTCACACTTTTAGAAGCTCCTCTCAATAAATCAACAACTAACTCCTCTAATGATCTGTCAACTTATATTTCAAGTTTTAGGGTGTACATTATTACTGTGATTTCATGTGCTTGCTCAAATGTAATTTCACCTTGTCGCTTGTAGAATGAATCGCTAAGATTCACGCCAAAACGGCAATGAGACAAATTAGAGTTCTTAAGAAGTATAGTAAGTTTCCCTCCGATAGTGTTTGTTTATGTTTGTATTGAAAAACTCTCATAGGGTTGTGAGTTTTGCAGCTTGGGTGGTGTCAGAATCCTATTATTTTGTTGTCCTTACAAGAAATGGGGGTAGACTCCTTAGAAATCTTTTAAACTCGCGTTTGCTTGTTCGATCAGTGTTTGGACCGTTCCATTGATTGGTAGGTTAGCTAGGCTTTAGGATATTCAAGATGTTTCACAACTTTGTGTACAGATTTTAATTGGAGATAGGTAAGTAGTTGAATTATTTTCTCCCTTATCGCCTTTATATAAATGCACTTCACCAAGGTCAAATGCCGAGCCGGATATGGAGGGGTTTGGTTGGTTGTGTTCTGGGTCACACCTATTCAAAAGTGGGGCCGCTTTAGCCCAGTTGGAAGAGCAACGGATTAACAATAGGGGGATTACGAGTTCGAAATGCGGTGTAAAAAAAGACCGTCATGCACACGGAGGCTGATGTAAGTTAAATCTGTCGTAAGTAAGTATGTTCCCACGTTTTCGTGGTGTGGAAATTTGGATAGTGGGGTGATAGCTAAAGTGGTAATCGCGTCATCTGACCGTGGCTCAAATTTACGTGTGTTTTCCTTGGATCTTTCCCTTGGGGATTGATCCCAGACCGTTACCAATATCCAGTTGTGTTGTTCCAGTGCGACGTCAATTTATTACAAATTACAATGACGTGAGATGTTGTTAGGTTAAATATCATGGAGTGCCCATATTGGACTGCATATGTTTGAATAGTATGACTATACAGACGTTCTTGGTCTAATGCAATGTATTTGTGTTATAAAAAACTAGATTTATAAAGTCAAAACATCGTCTGTCTTGTTTACAGGATCGTAGATGAAACTTGTGAAGATTCAAAAGGTAGCTTGCATAATTTATCACTTACGCCAACGCATGTTGGAATGACTTCTACTGCTGAATGTTTTTGTCCTGAGACACAAGCTATAAATGGAAAGAACCACAAAAATCCTTAGTCTACATTACTTCAGTGATTACGAAAGAGCGAGAGAAACACATTTGCGAAAAAACACGATTCAAGGGGGTTCGGGGAAAAATAAAAGGTTTCAAAGAATATCTTATTTGCCTTCATTTCGATGTCTGGCGATCGAATGATCTTTCCTTTGGGTGACGTCTGCTCGTTCCATTTGCGCCACCTGCCGTGAAGTCGATCATGTGTATGGAAGGACAGACATTGTATCCGCATACAAATATCTCTGTTCCGAGCTATAGTTGTTTTATTTATTGTGTAACTGTTTTTATTGTCTAATATGCTTTTCCTGGACTGCGGCTAATTCTTTTTATTTTTGGCTGAGTGTTGTTTTATAGAACCGATGGACATTGTTCGATCTGATTCGAGAGAGAGAGATTGAAAATCAACTGCGTTTTATGTTAATTGAAACATGGGGCACATGATATGAGGTTAGGTAGTTGAATTAATGTCGCACTGGAGCGGGATCAATTCCAAGCAAATTGATCCGAAAACAACAAACTCGTCGTTTCGAACCTCGATCAGATAACAAGGTCAACACCTGAGCTGGTACCCCACTCTCCAAATTTCCCCCTCCCTGGGACACATCTTCTATAGGTGACTAATTAAAAAAGGTGTTGTAATTAGGTGAGTAATTGTGAAAAGAAAGTATATAGAGAAGTAGAGAGAAATGTCTTGGGAATCCTGGGTTCGTGAACTCCAGGTTTACCAGAGGTAGTAACTCTATGCGAAAAGAATAGATGAGTAGGATAACCTCGGGTTTGTGAAGTCCGTATACACCTATAGAAGATGTGTGTACGGACTTCACGAATCCGAGGTTATCCTTCTCATCTATTCTTTTCGCATAGAGTTACTAGCTCTGGTAAACCTGGAGTTCAAGAACCCACGATTCCCAAGCGACATTTCTACTTCTCTATATCCTTCCTTCTCACAATTATTTAATATTGTCGGTCTTCCTTGGCGCAATATGGCCCTTGTGCCAAAACCTCCAAACCAACCAAGAAACCAAACTTCCACACCACGCCAACGTGAAGGCATTTGAAGCCATGACATATTTAACTTGCACCACCCCCATGGTCTTTGGTTAGATCGAGTTTCGAACTCGCAACTCTCCGTTTGCTCATCGGGGCCGGGGTAGCCCGATCGGAAGAGTAGTGGATTAGCAACGAGAGGTTTGCGAGTTCGAAACTCCATCCAACCAAAGACCATCTTTTACGTTGCACCTGGTGCGCTTTTAATCTGTGATGGCCTCAGATGTCCTCACGTTGGTGTTGTTTTGAAGTTTGGAGAGT
The DNA here is from genome assembly GCA_933210815.1 of Meta bourneti. Taxonomy (NCBI): domain Eukaryota; kingdom Metazoa; phylum Arthropoda; class Arachnida; order Araneae; family Tetragnathidae; genus Meta; species Meta bourneti. Next base: position 21,590,797 of record OW119929.1, read on the forward strand.
GGTGAGCCAGCTCAAGTGCTGACCTAGTCCTTTGACCGATGTTCAGAACAACGAGGTGTCGTCCTCGAATCTTTCCCTTCATGATTGATCCCAAACCGTCGCAAATACCCCGTTGTGTTACCCTAGTACGACGTTTAGTAACTACTTAACACTATTAGGTCTTTCTTACTTAAAGGCTTTTTTATAGAAGTTAGTTATGCTAACTGCAAAAGAAATATCTCTGACAAACTGCTTACTGTTCAAAGCAAAATATGATATTAATTTTAATTTATAAGTTTAAATTAAAATGGTAATGGTAATTAATTAGCATCACGCTGGAACAACACAACGGGCTATTGGCGACGAAATTAATATAAAAATAGTAAAATTAATTTTTAATTGTCGTAAGGTGACACATTTATTACAAGATCATTCCCTGTCAACGAAGAAATAAAAAAAAATGTTTGACACATTAAAACCAGCTTATATTGGCCAAATATGACTCGCTACGAAATAAAACACAACCAAAAACATGTTGAAAGGTATTTTCTTGCAATCTTAAATAGGCGGTAGTGTATCTAAGATGATATTTTACTGCATGTGCTCTGAACATGACGTCCCTTGGATTGCTTTTCGAATTTTGTAGGTCGGTAGGTATTTAATTAACGTCACACTGGCGCAGAACAACGGGTTATTGGCGACGGTCCGGGTATTTGGTAATTTAGTATTTTAATTAACATCGCACTGGAGCAACACAAAGTGATATTGGCGACGGACCGGGATCAAACCCGAGGGGAAAGATCCCAGGACAACACCTCAAAATTTTGAACCACTTTTTTGAATAAGATTTAATTTATTTGACAATAAAAATGGGATCGCTGTTCTTGGTATGCCTACTGCTTTAGCAACCTTCGAGTTGTATGCGGCGCATGTTCGATTCATGCAAGGTGCATTCCTCCCTGGGTGTATTTCTCTTTTCTGTGGCAGTTAAATTTTCATTGTGTGTCTATTACTTGATATTGCTTATCGTGTCTGGCGCAGCATGGCCAAATATGGCTCTTGCGCCATAAAACCCCAACAAACCAATAAAAATTCACTTTGGCGTGTGTGGAAATTTGAAGAGTGGGCTGCCAGCTCAGATGTTAATCTTGTCAGCTGATAGTAATTCAAAATGAAGAGTTGCTGCCCTAAGATATTTCCCTTGGGTAATGATAATGGTAATGGTAAGGAGAGTGGGGTGCCAGCTCAGGTGCGACCTCGTCATTTGATCGTGGTACAAAATTACGATGTCGTCCTCGGATTTTTCCCTTCGAGGGTTGATTTCGGACCGTCGCCAATAGCCCGTTGTGTTGCTCCAGTGCGACCTTAAATAAAATACCTACCTACCAATTTGCTTAAACGACAAACGCTGCGAAACGGCGATAAACTATATTTTTAGGTATTTACAATGCGAGACCATTTTTACAGAAGTACAATTTGTGCATTTTGTCTGGTTTGTTCCTTGACACTGCCCTCTCATATACATACACTATATGGGCAAAAGTATTTGGACACTGCTTGTTCTACAGAAAAGGTGCTTTAGTCTTCTATTTAGTAACGGGTAGGCCATTCCTTTTGCTTGTATTGCAGCTTCAACACTTCGAGGCATATTTCCCACAAGTTCTCTATAAAGTTGGGCAAGAATAGCTCCCAATGCCTCTTCTAAGGTTGTGAGAAGAGATTGCTGCGAAGATGGACGAGCGTGACGGTGTCGTACCCGTCGTTCCAGTTCGTCTCACAAGTATTCGATCGGATTGAGATCTTGACTCTGAGCAGGCCAGTCAAGCAAATTCACCTCATATTCAGGAAACCAGTCCAGCACACGTTTTTTAGTATGACATGTTCAATCCTGTTGGAAGAAACAACCATCATCGCCGTAGTATTGCCATAGCGTAGGCAAGGCCGAATTATCCAGAAGGTCGAGGTACACGTCAGCGTTCATGGTACCAGGTACATAAAACAATGGGCCGAGTCCTAACCAGGAAGAACAACCCCTCACTAAGATGGTTCATCCGATTTTCTGCAGTGTCCAAATACTTTTGTACGTATAGTGTATAAGAGCATCATTCCCACTGCCTACTACTGTTGAACAGAGTTGAAGAAATTGAACTCACGGAACACAAACAGGATCCGCGTTGGCAACGATCCACAGCGTTCTGCGAACTCTTGAATAAAGAAAATTGTGATTCTCCTTTTTGTCTTATTCTCAAAAACGTAACTCCCTTTCCTTCCCGAAAAATTTCATAAACCGTCACATCTGCTGCGAGATTGCCTCCTAAAAGAATTTCCGGTTTGAGAGGCTTGCTCTGAAATAGAACTCCTTCGGATGCCGAGCCGCGGTTGGAAGAATAACGGATTAGCAACCGGAAGGTTGCGAGTTCGAATCCGACCAAAGACCGTCGTGTACAAAGGGGGCTGGTGAGGTTAAATCTGTCGTGACCTCAAATGTTCTCACGTTGTGATGGTGCAGAAGTTTGGAGAGTGGGGTGCCAGTTCAGCTGTTGCCTCGTCATTTGATCGTGTTTCAAAATTACGTGATGTTGTCCTTGGCCTTTCACCTTCGGTATTGATCCCGTACCGTCGTCAATAGCCCGTTGTGTTGCTCCAGTGCGGCGTTAATTAAAAGACCTACCTACCAGAATTGGTGACAGGCAGATAGATAGTTGAATTAACGTCGCACTGAAGCAGCACAACGGGCCATTGACGACGGTCCGGGATCAATCCCGAAGTAAGGTGAAAGACCCGAGAACAACTTGTAATTTTGAATCACGGTTAGATGACGAGGTCAACACATGAGCTGGTATCCCACTCTCCGAACCCATCCCACACCACGCCAACGAATTGGGTGACAGATTGAAACATATTTCTGCACAAGAAACTGGGCAGTGCAGGGCAGTTTGCGAAGCGGAAATGGGACACTAGGAGGATGTATTTAAACTTACAGTTGGAAATAGGTTTCTGGTAATAAAACTGTATCAGGAACTTTTGTGCTACAAATATCCTAACTAGCCCTCCATGAGGTTTCCATGAGATGTCTCGTTCAATATCTGACCAATTCTGCTAATGACGAGTCATTTCGTCTGCAAGATATCGCCGATTGTCTTGACAATTACGAGAGTTTCATTTATTGATGAAGGCGAGATCAAGCATCAGTTTTTCTAAAGACGAGATATCTCGTCCATCGTGATCTGGTCGGTTTTCCTAATGACGAGATACCTCGTTGAGACAATCGCCAGGAGGGTTAAGCCTCCGTGCCTAAACAAAGAAGGAAAAACAAACAAGAATTTCAATCAACACAAATTTTCTCTAAGTAGGTATTTTAATTAACGTCACACTGGAGCAACACAACGGGCTATTGGTGAAAGTCCGGGATCAATCCCGAAGGTGAAAGATCGAGGACAACACCACGTAATTTTAAACCACGGTCAGATGACGAAGCAACACCTGAGCTGGCACCCCACTCTCCAAACATCCTCACCACGCCAACGTGAAGCCGCTACAGATATAACGCGTACCATTCCCCTTGCTAATCCCTACTCTTCGGAAAGAAAAAATCCCTTCAAAGCACCACCACAATCCGAGGTAGGTAGTTAGGTGTTTAATTAACGTCACACTGAAACAACACAACGGGTTATTGGCGACGGTCCGGGTAGGGTAGTTAATTAACTTCGCACTGGAGCAACACAATGGAATATTTGTGACGGTCCGGGATCAATCCCTAATGGTAAGATACAAGGACAACGCACCCCACTTTCTAATGGCATCCCCACTATCCAAACTTCCACGCCAATGTGAAGCCTCTATATATATAACGTGTACCAGCCCCCTTGTACACGACGGTTTTTGTCAGGAGCGAGTTTCGAGCTCAAACCCTACGGTTGCTAATCCCTTACTCTTCCAATCGGGCCAAAGAAAGTTCTTAAAGAACCACCACAATCCGAAAAGCCGGATCAAATCTCTTCAACTGTGGTTCCCTTTGTACTTATTAATCGGCGGCTTTGTCAATCGCAGCCGGAGGGGAGCGTTGACTTTCAAGTCCGGCCACGGGGTAAGGGGGATTCCGGGAGCATGCGCCGGCAGTCCGGGCCAGAAACCGCGAAACTTCCGAAGGAAGAAGAGAGCTTGTTGCGGTGAATGTGGGACAGGATCGCGAAGCCAGCGCCCCCTGGCCCCCAACATCAAGGGACGGACTTCTCCGCTGTCATTCTCGACCTTACGCACGTAGTGTCCGGGATCTGTCCGGACCTCGTTCAAAGTCCGGGACTTTTTTGTTTTGTCCCATTTGGGACGAGTGGTGGAAAAAGTTGCGGATTTGATGCGACGGGATTTTTTCCCCTGTTCAGAAATCAACACGTGGTTGGATGTCTGTTCAGAATAATTATTCAGTTTAAATTGAACATAGAGTTAAAATTGGTGAATTTTGAGTCGAAATAACTTCTCTGGATACCGAAAAGTTTTGGATTTTCCGGAAGTGTATCTTAATTTTCTTGTGTTGAGTTTGTATTATTATATTGAAGCGAGAACGAGGAATATATTAATTTGTGTAAAAGAAAGTACTACTTCTGATTACCCCTAACAGAAATATATATAAGGATCGGAAAGATTTCGGAAATTAAATTTGCTATGCGTTGTTCTGTTAGCGAAGAAATCTACGAAAATTAGCAACTTGTAGAAAATAAACAGGCTAATATATCCAGATAATAATACTGCATTTGTGAGTTTGGCTGATTATTTTATGGAATGATGGCCAGATCTGGGAAAGCTGCGCCAAGCAGTGGTTCTTGAGTTTGTAAAGTGATGGAAACAAGTTGGAACAATTAATAATCCTTGGAATTTTGGAAATAATATTCTTAATTGATTAGAAAATTGAAGGGACACTTTTCAGTTGGAATATACCAAAAATATCCTTCGTTTGGATATCGCTTCTGGGGCAAAAGAAAATGTTGCGGTAAGAAATTTGAATCGTATTACGAGAAACTAAGATGTTTTCTTGGAAAAAGTCTTAACTTCTGAGTGACGTGAAAGTTAAAAGAATTATAGGAGCGTAGATATCTATTTTGTCCCGTATATAATCGTGCAAAGTGATCTTTCAATTCAACTGTGACAGGAATTTTGACAGTAATATTCCATCGTCTAGTGAATTCGGTTATTTAAAAGTTGAAAAGCACCTTAATATCTAAAGATATTCAAGGTTGACATTGAAGTTCGCTTCTGATTTTGCGGATCTATCGGTGAAACTTGGCGGAACAGCCTTCCAGAAATTTCGAGTTGGTTCCGAGATTGTAAACTTGACCTTTCGTAATGGAGGATTTCACGGTGATCGTGGAGCAAACAAATAACAGTGATGTGCTAGAGGATATATCTGAGGGCCTTTTGGCGGAGAATCCCTTTATAGGTGTGCCGACAGCTGTGATTCTCAGTTTGTTGTGCCTGTTGACATTTTTCGGAAATGCTGTGGTGCTCCACGCTATAAGAACTGAAAGGAGGCTACAGACGGTAAGTGGGATTTTATGTTCCTAAAAAATGTCTATTTAAATTTTGTATGTAATTTAATTTAAAGATTCGTTAGACTTTCTTATCTTTATATGTTCTTCAATAATTGTAAAAGTGCAAAACGTTTTTGCGACTGGAGTAAATAATATTGACCTTACGAAATTAAATTTATGTATTTAAAAATGTTAAGTAAATATTTTTTTTTATTATTATTATTTTTTTTTATTATTTCAATTAACGTCACACTGGAGCAACACAATGGGCTATTGGTGACGGTCCGGGATCAATCCCAAAGGGAAAGATCCGAGGACAACACCACGTAATTTTGAACCACGGTCAGATGACGAGGCAACACCTGAGCTGGCACCCCACTCTCCAAACTTCCACACCACGCCAACGTGAGGACAAGTAAATATTTTAACCCTCCAGGTGGTTTTCTCGACAGATACCTTGTCATAGGAAGACAACAGACCAGATCTTGATCTCTTCATAAAAAAATTTGCAACATCTTAACGAAATATCTCGTAACTGGAAAAATTTGTCAGATCTTGATGGACGAGATATCTCGTAGAAACCACTTTTACCACCATTGGTTAAAGTCATAGGGATAAAATGTCATGTTTCATTGATCAATTACTTTTCACAATATTAATTATCGATAACAATTCATTGTTACAATTAACCCTCCAAGTGGTTTCGACGAGATATCTCGTCCATCAAGATCTGACCAATTTTGTTAACGAGGTATCTCATCCATCAAGATATTGTCAATTTTTTATGATGACAAGATCGAGATCTGGTCTGTTTTTCTAATAACGAGATATCTCGTCCATCAAGATCTCGTCAGTTTTGATAATGATGAGATATATCGTAGTCCTGAACAACCACCAGGAGAGTTTGAATGTAGATCCCAATTATGTATAAATAAAGTTAGCTATATTGAATTTACATTCACATACAACTTCAAGAATAACCGGACAGAAGTCAATTTTTACCAACCCTGATTAATCTCGTCAGCTTAAAGCACTATTAATCGTTTAGATCATTTTCAAACCAAGTAATAGTACCTACATCTTGTATCAAATCATAATCAAAGTCAGCCGCTATCATTGGAATAAGAAATTTTATGAAACTTATTCCTAAAGCTCTAAGTTAAACTTACGGTTTTTAATTTAATTTCAAGTTTAATGCACGAAACCAGAACAATACATCATGTCCGTGGACTGATAAGTTTTCCATAAATTACTCCAAATTGCAGTTAAACTGTATTTGTCGAAGAATCAACAATCAGGCTACCACTTTACTCAGAAATAAAGAAACGGATATTTTATTTGTTTTATGCCCGGTTCACTTAAAAAGTTTTTACTTTAATACGTTGTGTAAATATCGGGTTGCTCCACGACTGTATGCAATTTTCAAATGACCAGGTAATATTATAAGTAATTTTTAATAGTGTAAATGGGCTTTATATATATTTTCTCAACTTCGGTATAATTTCAGAGGTACCTGTTTTTATACGTCAAAATAGTAATTTTGTCTCGTCCATGAACCAAATATCGTAATACCATTTTCGAGCAAAATATTGTACTGTACTGGAAGCTTCCTACGCTCTCATGGGATAGGATTGTAAAAATTTTATATGCTATAAGAAAACCCTTTAATAAACCAAAATTTGTTAAAAAATCATCAAATAAATTATTTATTTGCTTTTATCCTTTTTGTCACGTTCATAAACTAAATCGGTACGACCAATAACGTAATTTTTTTCGATTGAGTAAACTTTAAAAAAGACATGTTGATCTGAAACCAAATGTTGCTCAATGTACCATAATTATCTGAAAAATAAATGTTTCATAATTTGTTTGAAAAAAATTTAGAAAAATCAATTTTTCTGAGGATGATTCAAGTATATTTATTTATACATAAAGTTTTGTGAAACACGTATTTTTCTTTTAAATGACTTTCTAGTGATTATATCTATACAAAACCACAATAAAATGCAACCAAATATGGAATACTAGAATATTCTTTACCATTTGATTAAATTTTATAATTTTTACATTTGTTCTTAAAGTTTCAATAGATCATAATTGTAGAACTACAGAGTTGAAACATCTAAAAAACTTTCTCTTAAGGGAAAACAAAAACTGAATTCACACAATTTTACTTTATAGTATTATCTTTTGACAAAGTATCGTTTGATTCAGCACTAGAATAAAAACGAATTTACAACCTATAAGTATCAATCTAGCCCTGAACTATTATTGTTTGATTTATGCTTGTGGCATTACTATTATCAACCAATAGAGTAAGAATAAATTGATTATATGAGGAATCTTTCCCTTTGGGATTGATCCCGGACCGTTACCAATAACCCGTTGTGTTGCTCCAGTGTGACGTTAATTAAAATACCTACCATTATATGAGGGAATAGCTTTTGACGAACAAAGCTAACGCTAGAAAATTTCTCAATTTAACTCGTAAAACTTTTACAAGTTAATATGGAATCGTAATTAACAATTTTTTTTTATATAATAAAAATAAGCAGATAAGCTAGATAAAAATATATTAGCTCCATGAATGAAAAGCAAAATAGGTACAGCTTTGATAGCAGACTTAGGGGGCAATGCTTTAGGCGCGATTTTTGTGTGCTTTTGTAGCGAGTTGAGGAAGGTAAAGGTAACCCCGCTTTAATAAGATTATGGCAACCTCGAGATTATTTGAATCTTAAATTTATGTAAATCGTACTTTTTTATTTTACCATGCCTAAATATAACGTTAGTTTGCTAGAATTAATGTCATAATCATATATAGTTTTTTTTTTATTCCATTAGACTCAAAACTAATATATTTAACTTGAAAAACTTCTATAATATTCTAGAAAAAGTAAATATTTTTTCATAAAAGTAAATACTTAGTAGAAGTCAGAATAATCAGTTCTGAGAATTCTTTTTTTATTTTTAAAAATCTTTTCGTTAATTTCTTAATTATTTTCCGCTAAGCCTAAAACGGTGTTTTTTTTTCTAAGGTAATCCTTGACGACTTAAAAAGCACGCCAAAAGCGTTGCCACAAAAAGTCTATATTAAAACTGCACCCAAAATTAAATTATAAATATTTATTTTTAACCTTTCCTGTTTCCATGGAATCTATTTCTTAGTAAGTTCAAAACATTTTTTATTACCATTTAGTTTTATGTTATAGCTGAATTTTAAAATGTATCATAAGAAAATTGTTAAAGTAGGAAAGAATCATTTATTAAGTCCGTAGCTTGAGCAGAAGTTCAGGCACTTTCTAAACTTATAAATGTGTTTTCAACTTTACTTTTATTCAATAACTAGCATTTTAAAGTCCGATTTTCGGCACTGAAAATTCTATCTGCAGATGAAAGAAACTTGAAAAGTTAGCTGTTTTTGAACGTTTCATTTTATCTTATAATTTTAAAATATGGTTTCGATTAAATGGGTTTTGAAATTTTTTATGATTCTGTCATTAAAAACCAATGTAAGAGAGCGTTAAGTTTCCTGGTTATTACCTCGACAAGTTGTCATTAACAAAAACTGACCACACCATGATGGATGCGATATCTCGTCCTTAGAAGGAAACACTGACTAGACCTGAAACTTAACCTCGTCATCATCCCAAAACCGCCAACTTCTTGATTACTTGATATCGTTATAAATTGGGGGTATTTCAATTAACGTCACACCGGAGCAACACAACGGGCTATTGGTGACGGTCCGGGATCAATCCCAAAGGGAAAGATCCGAGGACAACGCCACGTAATTTTAAACCACGGTCAGATGACGAGGCAACACCTGAGCTGGCACCCCACTCTCCAAATTCCACACCACGCCAACGTGAGGACATATGAGGCCACGACAGATTTAACGTGCACCAGCCCCCTTTGTACACGACGTTTGGCTGGATGATTCGAACTCGCAACCCTTCGGTTGCTAGTCCGTTAACTCTTCCAACCGGGCCACCGCGGTTCCGTTATTAATTGGTCAGCTCTGAATAGATGAGATATCGTTGAAACCTCTTAAAGCAGGAGCGATAAATGCAAATATTTCCAATTTTGGAATGAGTTTAGAAATTTCTCAAAAGCTGGTAAATACTAAAAAACACAAGGGCTACACTCCCAAAGAAATCCTCATTGCTTCAGAGCGAGTACCAATGAGGATTATATCCTATTATCCAAATAGGGGCCGGTGGAAGAGTAACGGACTAGCAAGAAGGGTTGCGAGTTCGAATCCAGCCAAACACCGTCGTGTACAAAGCGGGCTGGTGCACGTTAAATCTGCTGTGGCCTCAAATGTCCTCACGTTGGCGTGGTGTGGAAGTTTGGAGAGTGGGGTGCCAGCTCAGATGTTGCCTCGTCATCTGACCGTGGTTCAAAATTACGTGGTCTTGTCCTCGGATCTTTACCTTTGGGATTGACCCCGGACAGTCACCAATAGCCCGTTGTGTTGCTCCAGTGTGACGTTAATTGAAATACCCCCATCATCAAAATGTTTGGTGGGCCGCGGTGGCCCGGTTGGAAGAGTAACGAACTAGCAACCGAAGGGTTGCGAGTTCGAATCCAGCCAAACACCGTCGTGTACAAAGGGGGCTGGTGCACGTTAAATCTGTCGTGGCCTCAAATGTCCTCACGTTGGCGTGGTGTGGAAGTTTGGAGAGTGGGGTGCCAGCTCAGGTGTTGCCTCGTCATCTGACCGTGGTTCAAAATTACGTGGTGTTGTCCTCGGATCTTTCCCTTTGGGATTGATCCCGGACCGTCACCAATAGCCCATTGTGTTGCTCCAGTGTGACGTTAATTGAAATACCCAAATACCCAAAATGTTTGGCAAATATTTAGATAAAGAAAAATATCAATTTAAAAAGTGTAATTCAATTAAGTGAGGAAAGAAACTGCCATTTGCTAAAGAATAGCCCGTTGTGTTGCTCCAGTGTTACGTTAATTAAAATACCTACCTATTTGCTAGATTTCACTGTAAGTACTTTAACGTCGCACTGAAATAACACAACGGGCTATTGGCGAGAAGGTCCGTGATCAAACCCAAAGGGATTCGATTAAATATTTCAAGATATTGGTTATGTATCCAGAAAAAAATTTGGTGCGCATTCAATCTGTCGTGACTTCCAATATCCTTGCGTTGACGTAGTGTAGAAATTTGGAGAGTGGGCTGCCATCTCAGGTGTTGACCTCGTCATCAGACCGTGATTCAAAATGACGAGGCGTCCATGGATCCTTCCTAACGGGATCGATCCCGGGCCGTCGTCAACAGCCCCTTGTCCAGTACGACGTTAACAACCAACCTACAATGATGGCTCATTGGGTTTGACCTTCGGGTCTTTCCCTTCGGCTTTGATCCCGGACCGTAGTCAATAGCCCGCTGTGTTGCTCGAGTGCGACGTTAATTGAAATGCCCACCTACCAGCGGGTTTGACCACTAAGGTAGCAACCTGCTTGTTGTAGGCAGCGCAGGTTCGATTCCTGCTTGGGTGTACTGCTCTCCGGTGTTAGAAAAGTGACCTTGTGTATGTATATTGTTTGATACTGTTTCTTTCTTGGCGTGGTTTGGCCACCTATAGCCATTGTGCTGTGATACCCAATCAATCTAATAATACATTTAGTCTCCTAGAAATATTGTCGGTAACCGACTTGAGCGTGTGTTTTGGACTTCTCATAACATTTTTATTAGGTTTTATTATTGACTTTGACGATTTAAAAGTACATAATGGCTTTTATATGTAACATCAAAAAGGTAGTTTCCACTTTTTCAAAAAGTAGAAAAAAAATCCAGTAACTACATTCATTTTATGTAATGCGTAAGTGATAAACTTTGACGATAGTTAAGTGATAACTGCAGATGACAGAATTTACAGCGAATATTTTTATTTCAATATCATTAAAGTGTTCTGGCGTTGACACATTTTTTGTACTCAAATTACAAGTTGAAACATCTAGTTAAACGTCAAAAAAATGTTCGTCAAGAAAAAAGCTGAATTTAACTAATATTTATTCCATGTTTTTTCGTAGTAACAAGCCCAAACTACTTTCTAAAAAAGAAATTCAAATTCAATCCAGACATTGAACAAGCGTGAAGGCACTGAATCAATAAAATTCTTCAGAATTTGAGAAATAAAGCAATGGACTGGAATAGCAAAAACTGTAAAAACAAGAGCTAGAAAAAAACCGCTACGTTTGAATTGCTCAACGTTATACAGTTGTCAGTATCAGCGAACAGATCCTTTTCGTTCGCTGCATTTTTTAAGCTGATTGTCAGTAGTTCAGTTTGCGACGACGAGCGAAAAAACTATCAGCTGCAGCTCCGACACGAAATCAGATATGCGAACTCGACAGATGTTCGTCTTAGTGAGAACACAACAAAACAACTTCAATTCCGAATTTCACATTCGTCATGCCATGGGTTTTCAAAAAAGGTGTATAAAAGAATTTTCGGGAAGCTTGATAATAATGGCGTAGGGTGAAGTCGATTGCTTTTTCTTTCAGAGTAAACTTGAAGTACTTTAAGAAAAAGGGTGTAATTTTAGTCTGCTTCTAAAAGTACTTGGATTCTTAGTAATTAAGTTTGAAAGTAAGACGAAATCCGGGTAAAAGCATGTTTGAAAGCTTTTAAACTACACTTAACTTTTGTTACTTTGGGCAACAAAGTTTGAATCCGAAATCCATTTATTTTCTTTTATAGATACGGAAATAGCTAATATTTAAATATTGCGATTATGTCTACCCCTACCTATTTTACTAGAAAATTAAAAACATTTTTCTCTAGCATTTCAGTAGGATGTATAAAGTACAGTATCCCTGTAACATGTCATTCTTTTGGCAGTATCGTTCTATTTTAAGTGGTGTCTCAACGTATTTTCGAGGGCTGCGTTAGCACAGTTGGAAGCGCAATGTATTAGCGACTGGGGGTTGCGAGAACGAAACTCGGCCCAGACAAAGACCATCATATACACGGGGGCTGGTGCACATTAAACCTGTTGTGGCCTAAAATCTCCTCACGTTGGCGTGGTGTGTAAGTTTGGAGAGTGGGGTGTCAGCTCAGTTGTTATCGTCATCTGAACGTGATTCAAAATTACAAAGGTTTGTCCTCGAATCTTTCTGCTAGGGATTAATCCCGGAACGTTGCCAACTTCCACCATAAAACCAAACATCCATCCCGGAACGTTGCCAATAGCCCGTTGTGTTGCTCCAGTGTGAGGTTAATTAACAACCTACATCCACAACGTATTTTCGTTTTGCGAAGGAAATCTCAATCTATTTCTTTACAATTGAGAAGTCAAAGCCACTTATTTCAAGCAGGTAAGGTGATTAATTAACGTCACACTGGAGCAACGCAACGGGCTATTGGCGACAGTCCGGGATCAACCCCAAAGGGAAAGAACCAATAACACGTAATTTTCTACCATCGTCAGATGACCAGGTCAACATCTGAGCTCGATTAGCAAACGCTTTGGAGTGGTGTGCCAGCTCAGGTGTTGACCTCGTCATATGACCATGGTTCAAAATTACATGGTGTTGTCTTCGAATCTATCCCTTCGGGAATGATCCCGAAACGACGCCAATAGCTCTCTCTCTCTCTCTCTCTCTCTCTCATGTGTTGCTCCAGTGCAACGTTACTTAACCACCTACTGACCGATCAGCAAACGGAGGGACACGAATTCCAAACTCGATCTACCACCTTTTACGCGGAAGCCAGAGCACGTTATATTTGTCACAGCTTTAAATTTCCTGACGTTAGCGTGGTGTGAAAGTTTGGAGAGAGGGGTACCCGCTTAGGTTTTGACCTCGGCATATGATCGTGGTTGAAAATGACGAGGTGTTTTTATCGGATCTTTGAAATTGATCCTGGAGCGTCACCAATAGTCTGGTGTGTTGCTCCAACGCTAAGTAAATTCAACGACCTACCTACGGCAATTTTTTTATCTAGTCATACCAGGATGTGACGCTATAAAATGCCAGTCCAGTGCACTGCTTTACGTAGATGACAAAAACGCATAGACATGAATATTAAATTCACCCCAGGAAAGCGCCATCCATTGTTGAAATTTCGCTTCTGCTCGATGTCCAGAAAAAATAATGAAAAATCACGTCGCAGACGTAACTCACGTGAATCATATTCTGTAAAAAGGTATCTCATTTTGCATAGTGCGATTTTGTTACAACGCGGCCACTTCGTGCGCTTCAGCGGTTTAGTGCAGTAACACAGTGGAAGCAGCGATTTAGTGAGGTAACTCTGCAAGGCACAAGTCCGCTATGCGTGCAAGGACAGGTGAGTCATAAATAAAGTAATCTCAAATAAAGGGATTTTATTCCCGTATATGGGGAATTACTTTTTAGGTAAAATAATGAAAGTGCCGGTAGTGTGTTGGCGATGATTTAGTAGTTTCACACGAGTTGAATAGATTTTATGCAACGATGTCACGTTTTGCCGATTTCTGAAAGATGATTTAATGCGCTATAAAATGTCAAGTAGGGAATATAATTTTTGTTTTTAGTTAGACAGTGTGATTGGTATAGGTAGGTAAGAAGTTAATTTTAACGTTACACTGGAGCAAGACAACGGGCTATTGGCTACTGTCCCGGATCGATTCCGAAGGGAAAGATCCTGGGATTACACCACGTAATTTTGAACCACAGTCGGATGAGAGGTCAACACCTGAGTTGACACACCCCTCTCCAAGCTTCCACACCCCGCCAACATTTGACATTTGAGGACATTTGAGGCATGATAGATTTAACAGTCCCTGTGAACACGACGGACTTTGGCTGGATCTAGTTTCGAATTCGGAACAAGCCGGTTGCTAATCCGTTCTTCTAAGTGGGCCCTGTGCCTCTGTTCGAGGTAGGAGCTGAATCAACGTCGCCCTGGGGCAACACATCGGGCTATTGCCGACGGTCCGGGATCAATCACGAATGTTAAGATCCAAGGAGAACACCGCGTTATTTTGAACGACGGTCGGATGACGAGGTCATCACTGTTGAGCCTGCACCCCACTCTAAATTTCATCACCACGGAAGATTTGACGTCGTGCACCAGCCCCGTGTGCATGACGGTCTTTGAATCGAGTTTCGAAATCGCAACCCTCGGACTGCTAATCTGTCGCTCTTCCAACTAGGCTATGGCTTCCCCATCGTGTGATTGGAAGCCGGTAAGTTAAAAATTAGAGTAGCGACGTGGGTTTTGGAAAGAGGTAGTTGAAGCTATCACCACTAGATGGCAGCAATTTCCAAGTGTCACGCGGCAATCGATGTGCGCGAAAGCAAAACGAGAAGCAGGTGTTGCAAGATGACGATGCCTCTCAACGAGTCTACCATTATCGAACTGCGCCCCATTATGCTATTTTTCTTGTTAAAAAGGTCTGGCAGCAAAGGAGACCCACAAAGAAATGCGGTCCTTGCAATGTGAGCACAGGCTGTCGTCTCAAGCTGCTTATAATTGGGCGCATAAGATCTCTGAAGGACGAACACGTATGGAAGGTGAATACCGAGTCATTCAGCTGGTGAAGAGTCAGAGATGGGCTGTTACTCCGATAGCGGTTTTAAAATAACAGTTAGCAACTGTTGTCGAA
Source organism: Meta bourneti (assembly GCA_933210815.1). Lineage (NCBI taxonomy): Eukaryota > Metazoa > Arthropoda > Arachnida > Araneae > Tetragnathidae > Meta > Meta bourneti. The sequence goes on from OW119929.1 coordinate 21,605,906, forward strand.
AATATTAACAGTCCTCGATCAGAAAATCAACTTTTAATTGCTAAACGTTTTAAAAAATTACAAGTTTTGAAAAAATATTCATTAAAAATTTTATAATTAATAATTGTTAACGGTAATTGGTATAGTTAATAATTGGTAATAGTTGCCACGTTCTGATATTAATGCACTCAACATGTAAATTCGTGAGTCACCTACCATAATAAAAGATCTGTTTATGTATTTCTGTAACGTTCAAGGCAAAGAAATCTACATTATTTGTATAATTGATAATTAGCAACACCAAACCAAACACTACGGGAATTATTCACCAATTTTACCGCTTAGTTCAAAGATGTTTGATTTGAGCTATGGAGCTGGGAGCGGTAGCCCGTCTTTCCCTTCGGGATTGATCTCGGACCGTCTCCAATACGATGTTAATAAAATACCTACCGATTGCAAATCCGCTACTCTTTCAACCGGACTACCGCGGCCCTGCTGATCTAACGGAATCACAGGAACAATTCGTTAGAAAGGTTCTGTTGTCAGTCAGTTGCGTGAGTTATAACTCGAGTAATCGAATGTTCTTTCATCCACCGAAACCTGCGAACCACTTTTCTTGCGTTGTTCCCTGACACCTTCGTCTGACTGGCCCGAGAAATCACTTACTCTGGAAGAAATATCCGTTTCCGATTTATTATCAAATCAGCAGAGAATCCATCGGCGTTAAGAATGCCAACAGTACTCAGCGGCAATGTGGGATGTTTGGTTTCATTTTCCAGTTTATCTCTATTTTGATGGATATCGGAGAGGAAATATTTATACTAAAGTGAATTATAAACATGATTTTCCTTTGGGAAAATCGGATGTTTTTTTACAGACATTTCTCTCAAGTAACGTTTTAGTACATAATTTCACAGAAAGTTTTATATCTTGAAAATTGTAGCTATCAGATCGTGCGTAAGAATGAGACGTGATCAGATCTAAAACAAAACCCGATTTATTGATGATGGTTCACGTTTATATATGAACCCAATATAAACACAGTTACAGTGTGTATACTGATTTGCATACACTACACTCTACAATTAAGAGGATATCAATATTAAATTAACAAACTAAAATCATCTTTAAAAACAATCATACAAAATATACTATATACAGGTCTATGTATAGGTAAGTCTATCTGGTGGTCGGCGAATCCTCTGCGATCTCCTTAACACAGGAACCTCCGTACGTGATTCTTCATCTGGAGGGTTAGGTGGAGACTCTTCACCCCACTTAGGCAGGATCTCGCTATTAGTGGACTCTGTGGGACCACTTAGGCAGGATCTCGCTATTAGTGGACTCTGTGGGACCACTTAGGCAGGATCTCGCTATTAGTGGACTCTGTGGGACCACTTAGGCAGGATCTCGCTATTAGTGGACTCTGTGGGACCACTTAGGCAGGATCTCGCTATTAGTGGACTCTGTGGGACCACTTAGGCAGGATCTCGCTATTAGTGGACTCTGTGGGACCACTTAGGCAGGATCTCGCTATTAGTGGACTCTGTGGGACCACTTAGGCAGGATCTCGCTATTAGTGGACTCTGTGGGACCACTTAGGCAGGATCTCGCTATTAGTGGACTCTGTGGGACCACTTAGGCAGGATCTCGCTATTAGTGGACTCTGTGGGACCACTTAGGCAGGATCTCGCTATTAGTGGACTCTGTGGGACCACTTAGGCAGGATCTCGCTATTAGTGGACTCTGTGGGACCACTTAGGCAGGATCTCGCTATTAGTGGACTCTGTGGGACCACTTAGGCAGGATCTCGCTATTAGTGGACTCTGTGGGACCACTTAGGCAGGATCTCGCTATTAGTGGACTCTGTGGGACCACTTGGCGATGATGGTGGTTGAGTCTTGGTGTTACTCGATTCCACACGATGCTTGGTTGAACTGGTTCATACTGCTTTTGAGGGCTCGTGTGTATACTGATTTGCTTACAGTGTGTATACTGATTGTATATTTACAGTGTGTACACTGATTTGCATACACTACAGGAAGTAAGAATTGTCAATAACCCCCTTGATGGTTGTCTTGATGAGGTATCTCACCATTATAAAAAGGACTTGATCAGGTCTTGATCTCGTGTCATACATAAACAATCGGTAATATCTCGTCGAAACCATTCGGAGGGTTACAATTATAATGCGATTATTATCAAAACTTGCCATGTAAAAAAGATGTACAGCGTTTTACTGCATGAGATCCTTAATCCTCCTGGTAGTTTTCTCGACGAGGTATCTTGTCATTAGAAAAAAATTGACCATATCTTGATGGACGAGATATCTCTTCAACAGGAAACACATACCAGATTTGGATCTCGTCATTATAAAAATGTCTTGACAGCAAGATATCTCGTCTTAAGCAAAATTGATGGATGAGATACCTCGTCGAATACACTTGGATGTTTAAATTTATCTTGCGATTATTATCAAAATCTGTCTTGTATAAAGGTGTGCAGTTTTTTGCAGAATGTGATTCTTTACCCTCCTTACCTTAACCACTTAACGCATTTACCCGTGTTTGACACGGGCAAAAGTTACCGGCAAATTTGCACATGCCCGTGTCCCACACGGTCGCTCTCATGTCTCGCGTTATTTTATTTCTAATGCGCGTCTGAGATCCGTTCTAGTAAAAATAGATAGGCTAGATTAAACTTATACCAAAGATGGCCATGAACTTATTTATCATAGATGACTTACCACTTATTTATAGATGCATATTAAACTTATTTACCGTAGATGGCACCACTATGCACCATTTTTCTTGTGTAAACCAAGTGGTGCATTTTGATGATTAGCTATAAGTTTGTTAGGAATTCTTTGTTATAAAGCAGTTGTTTGGTGTGGAAAAGGTAATATATCCATTTTTATTACGTTAAATATCATAAAAGTAAACAGTTAACCATAAATTAATTTTTACTAAGTGTGTTTGTAACTTGTTTAGAAAAAGTTATCTGATAATGAACGACTCTGACGATTTTGAATATGCCAATTTATCAGAAAGTTTCAGCGATGAAAGTGATGATCTCTTGAGTGATGGAAGTGAATCTGAAGTTAATATTTTATTATTATTAATATTTTGAAATTCAAAATAAACATGTAATCAAATGGGTTACACTTTGTATAATAATTTTTTTTATAACTTTTACCCCAACCCCGCAACTGAAATTGCAAAAAATAACTTACACTATACCTATATATATATTCATTTTCTGTCAAAAATAAACCTCGATCATTTTTTACCAGTTTTTCCGAAAAAAACTCGTGCTTTAAATGGTTAATGGAATTACGGAGCATAAATTTCATTTGAGAAACACCGAAATAAATTTAAGATTGCCCACTAAACCGTTAATGACCAGAAGAACAATTATTGCAAGGAAAATGGATGACATCGGGAAACTGAAATACATTCCAAATGAACATCTGCCCTTTTGACAAACTCGTCGAAACCACGAGGATCTTCAAGTGACCCTCAAGTTGAGGAATAAAATCCATTATTACCATTTTTTATTCATTTTTTGTTTTAAATCTGAATTTTACTTAAAAACGAATAACTTTTTAATTTTATTTTATTTGAATTTACTTACAAATAAATAAATTTTGAATTTTATTTGAGTTTTATTGATATTCCTGGCTTTATCATCATTTCTCCCCTGAAATTCCGCAAGGTTTATACTGTTTGATGTTAAAAGGGGACTTCTACAAAATTTAAAATTGAATACTTCCAAAGTAAATACTTTAAATATTTTTTGGCACTCGTCAATAGGTTCATTTTTTACTGTGAAATACATTAGAGGTATCTTGGACCCTAATTTGGATGATGTTTATAACCCGTTGCTTTTTTCTCCCCTGTAAAATTTAATTTCAAAATTGTCAATAGTCCCCTTTTAAAATCAATGCATATGTTTATTTTTCAATAAATAAATTATCTTGCAATAGAAGTAATTTCCTAAATAAAGAAATGGAAACACATTTTTTCAAGGGGATGCGAGAACTTATTTTTAGATTCAAGGGGTGCCGATTACTAAAAAAGGTTAAGAACCACAGAGTTAGAGTATTAAAAAAAGTTTATTTTCGGGTAAATTGAAGATTATTTTATGCACAACATCCGATTCACACTAAAATTCTCAAAATATTCAACATAGCCATGAATGCATAGCATGGGCACATCATTAGATGTGTACGAGCTTCACGAACCTGGGGTACTCTAGGGATCTTTTCTTTTCCCATGAGGTTTGCTGTCGTCTGTAAACACGGGTGTCGCGCTCCCGCGATGTTCAACCGATCTTTTCCTGTTTACATCCCACTACTCTTCCTTAAACCCTCTCTTCCTTTCAGGAATCTGACATTTTGTACAACGAATTACTTGTGTGTATTAATTGTTTTGTGTTTGGCTCAGCTTGGCCAAATATGGCCCTTTGCGCCATGAAACCCCAAAACAACCAGCCAACGAAGTCATGACGAAAACTCTGTTCTGACACCATGCTTATTTTAGCTCATATTATACACTCATGTCCAAATTTATCTTTACATACCCAAAAATAATGATATTCCATGACATATCCTATCGATGTAATCCACTTTTGTAGGGAATGTGTGAAAGACAAGCCTAATAAGATTTATTCAATCAAAAGTGATCAAACGGTTTCTGATATGCAAATCAAGGCTTTACGTCATCCGACGGTGAATCAAGCGCTTTGCGCAAAGTGAATATCTGAGTGAATTTCTGCAATACAGCGTTTAATTTCAGTGTGTAAGGACTCAAAATGGTTTGCTATGGCTCCGAAGTATCATTTGGAAGAATCTGCGGAGTGGCGAATTATCGGCCGTTTAGAAGCAGGGCAGACAATCATGGAAGCAGCGAGATGTGTGAATATTTCAAGACAGACAGTCTCTACGCTATGGAAACAATTTCAGAACTCTGGAACTGTTAGGAGGGACTGGAGAAGGTCATAAACGAATAACAACTGCTTCTCAAGATCGATATCTGGAAATAACTGCCCGTCGTAACAGGAAGTCTACCGCTTGGCAGTTAAGTTCAGAGGTTGCAGTCGACACTGAAACTGTTGCATCACGGCAAACTGTATACAGAAGGCTTAATATAAAAGGCCTTTATGCCAGAAAGCCAAGGGTATGCGTTTCACTGTCTTCACAACAAAAGAGGAATCGCTTAAATTGGTGCAAAGAACATCAGAACTGGAGTACTGGAACAATGGACCCATGTTCTCTGTACTGATGAGTCGAGGTTTAGATTAACATCTGATTCTAAACGTGTTTGCATCTGGAGGGAGTCAGGAACGCGAAATCTTCCTTCGAACATTGGGGAACGTGACCGTTTCGGTAGTGCAGGTGTGATGGTATGGGGAGGAATAATGATCGATGGACGTACGCCCCTACACGTTTTCAACAGCGGGTCTGTGACCGGCCAGAGATATTGGGACGAGGTCTTAGAACCTTATGTAAGATTTTTCAGAGGTGCATATGGATATGACTTTTTATTTATGGATGATAATGCTCGTCCACATCGAGCAAACCTCGTTGACGAATTCTTTGAAAGTGAAGCCATTGAGCGAATACCGTGGCCAGCAAAATCTCCTGATCTGAACCCGATAGAGAACTTATGGGACTACCTTGGAAAAGTAGTTGCACGGAGACATCCACCTCCAGATATAAATGCCCTGAAGACCGCATTGCGGGAGGAGTGGAACCTAATTCCCCAAACTGGTTAACAACATTATTGCCAGCATTAAAACACGTTGTGATATGTGCGTACTTGTCAGGGGAGATCACATTCCATATTCAATTCATAAGCCTTAATTTTTTTGAATTCTTTTTTTTTCTGAACTCCTTGTCACATATTATTGCCATTTTTATTGTTTCATGCTACAGTTTTGTATCATACTAGCTGAATTACCCGGCGTTGCTCGAGTCGAAATGGTTAAATGTTGCTTGAAAAGTGAATTAGAATAATCACTTTTCTTTCACAGAAAATGCAATTATTTAAGTTGTACGAAAAATACGTTTTAACTTTTTCGTAGCTTCTGCACTATACTTCGGACGCTAATATATACATTTAATTCCTGAATATATTACAATATGTAAAAGATTAAGACATAAATAAAAACGGAAACGAAATTCCGACGAAAAAATGCAGAATTCTAACAAACGAAAGATGCGCAAAGTGTCGACTGCCTGAGTGTATTCTGAAATAGAGCAATTCGAAAACAGACATTTGAAAAATATTGATACAGACGATAATGATTTATGAAATTTAGTAATGCTCAAATATGACTGCAACATTTCGCTGTGTTAACTCAAGTAGACAAACACGGGATTCGAAATCAAATTTATAAAATAATAAGACATTAATTCTGGTTTGCCAAATCAAAAATAACAAAATTACGCTTTTATGATTAATGAGCTGAAGTTTTTCGTGTTCCATTACAAAATGTAAATTTTGAAAAATGAAATTTTTTAAATATCCTTTTTTTATCAATCAATTATTCATAATATTCATGTAAAAATATAAAACTCATCGTAGAAATAAAATAATAATAATGAACTTTAATTCAATAATGCACATTACACCTGTCAAATAAAGTAGGAAATACTTATACAATCAATTAAAATTTAGCTTTAGTAATGTTCAAACATGACCGAAACATGGCTTTGCCCGGGTATTTATCCCAATCATCTATTAGACAGGAAAATGAATCAAATCAATCTATAGTGTAAAATCAAAGTAATTACATTAACAGGTTTTTCAAAGTATAAGGACAGTACGTACATCATGAAGTAAAATATTTTACAAATTCACTGTAGTATAAATGTAACACAAAACTTAATTATGCACAATATTTTTAGTTTCACCTCCAGGAGCAAGAATAACAAAATGCACATTACACCTGTCAAATGAACATTAATTCTGGTGATGCCAGATACCGAGTAGCAAAATTACGCTTTTATGATCAATTAGTTTTTCGTTTGTGCTTTTCGGAATAACGGTGCTTGGGTTAGAAATAAATGTAATCGGTGTAGACAAATTAAACTGAATAGATAAAATTTTTTCTAAAAGCAGAAGGTCGATTTTACAGAAATTTAAGAAAGAAAATCACTGCTTTCAACGGAGTATTCACATGTATCTATTCCGGACATTTTAAAATAAGTTACACGCCTTACCTAAAAAGTTTATGAAACAGAATTCTACAAATCATTACGTATTCAATAAATTATTTAAGGAAAGTTGGTCCATATATACACCAACTTTCCTTGAAAATCATCCTTGAACTTGTAGGGTCAACATGTAGAGGTTTCGTCCGGTACCTCTAGATTACCGCGTAGTGTGTGTTGGCGCGTGTTCAATAACACTGACTATTACTAATAGGAATAACATTTATTAAACTTAACATAACATAACTGAACAAGCAAACCGTTCTCATCACTGGGCTAAGTTCCCACTGCTTCCTTCCTGGACTGGACATATCACTTACGGAGCGCCTGCTGTAAACAGCTTATCTCCCCATCTTAATGTGTGCATAATAATAGAAATACATAGTTTATTCAAATCAAAAGCTGTGCGGCAGAAAGATGATCAGCTTTTCAAATATAGGGGGCGCTCCTAACAGCGGATAGACAGGTCGGTCGGTTTATCCTTCCTTGTGCCTTCCAACTGTCGATTGGAGCGAGCATTTGATGGTCCGTGCAGCTGGCAGGCGGTTCACCTATCAGTCTGCTTATGAAGTCAAACTAAAAAAGAGAATTTAAGACATGATTAAAATATTTTGTTTAAAGAACGTAGTGAAAGGAATTAAAAGAAAAACTAGTTGATGTTTTTGTGATATAATTAAGGGTCCAGTCGAGGCTTAGTGCTCGACATTACGAGTGACAACTGTCGCGGTCCATTCAAGTTGGATATTGCAATTGATTTGCAGGGTGGGTGGGATTAATGGAACAAGTCGAAGGCCTCAGGGTCCAAACGAAAAACTCCTCCGCGCGAGCGAGAGATTTTATATCTAAGCGAAAAACGTCACGGTTCACCTTCGTCTCATTGGACGACGTAGAAGACGACCGCAGCGCCGCTCGCTGAATTAGAGGAGAGATTGGATTGATTCACTACAAACTCCTGGAAACCTTTCCTTGAATTCTCTTGCAAAAATAAATATTTTAAAATATTCTTTCTTCAATAAAATATCTATAATTTATTTACATCATGGGAAGAACTGAAAAGTTAGTTCAATCATAAATATTGTAATTTAATTTGTTTCGGAAAAAAATTATTTTTCGATCAACACTGTTAAAGCAACCATAGCTGCCTAAAGCAATCAATCTATGCACAATGTTATTTTTATGATGATTTCGAAAAGCTTTTAGCCCCCTAGGGTCAATAGAACGGGGGTTACGAGTTAGCCTATGCTGACCGCAGTGTTCTAAAGTATAAGTGTCCCAAATTTGCCTATCTTTTTCAAATTATATAAAATTTAAATAAAAAATAAATCCAAAAAATGAAAAATGAAATAAGGAATACGTGCTTCGTATTTTTTATACATATTTTTTATTGAAACAAAAAAAACCGGGTGGTTAAAAAAATAAATGTTGTCCATTGAACTTGAAATAGTTCGAAAATGAATTTAATGATTCAAAACTTCTGTGTAGACGATGTTTTTTGTAAAAACTCTTTACTTTAATCTCTTAACTTTTCATAGTTTGCTAAATGCCCTTGACCGTTATATTCTGAAATATAAAATCTCAAACCATCGAATGATCGAACTCTACTTGCTGCGACGTACAATTGACCATTTGTAAAAACTGGCTGCCTCAATAAAATTCCAATTTTTTCGAATGTTTGTCCTTGAGACTTATTTATTGTCATCGCAAATGCAGGTATAATTGGAAATTGAGTTCTTTGGAAGTTAAATGGTAAAATAGTTCCGGAATATGTTAAATTTATACGTGGAATCAAAATTCTCTTATTGCGTGCGGTTCCAGTTAAAACTTCGCAATCAATAGTATTACGATGCATAAATTTGATGCGCATTCTTGTTCCATTGACTAATGCTTCCTTTGTATTTAAGTTTCTGATCAGCAAAACGATGCAACTAACTTTCAATACTAACTTATGTGGTAGCACATTATGCCAAATCTCATACTCCTCCGTTCGCGCAATGTGCTTAAAAAGGGGTACAAAGTTTTTTCTTCACGTATTAATATATAGATTACAGTATATAAACGTAAACAATGAATGTTTTATTTTGTTTAATTTAATATATTTGTAACGCATATTATACATTAATTTTATCTTTCTGCACTCCTTCTCCATACGAACTTTAATTATGCCAAATCTCATACTCCTCCGTGCGCGCAATGTGCTTAAAAAGGGGTACAAAATTTTTTCTTCACGTATTAATATATAGATATATTTGTAACGCATATTATACATTAATTTTATCTTTCTGCACTCCTTCTCCATACGAACTTTAATTATGCCAAATCTCATACTCCTTCGTGCGCGCAATGTGCTTAAAAAGGGGTACAAAGTTTTTTCTTCACGTATTAATATATAGATTTCACACAAATTCATAAAATTAAAGTTCACAATTTCTGAGAAATCCGTGATTTTATGCATGTAAATATAATTTTGGACATGAGTGTATTTTTTTAGTTGCGTCTAATCGTACGGCATCTCATAATTTTAAAATTTACCCATGTCGAAACTTCTGACAATGATCCCGAATGTTATAGGCAGATTATTATGTTCCATCTCGCTCGAAGATGAAAACATCTCCGTCTTACATCATAAATAACGTAACATAACTTATCTGTTTGCCCATGCTCCAAGGAAAAGAAACAATCATAATGCACAACTGAAACGGAAATATGGAAATGCAATTTTCTCGGGAAAATGACGTGCGATTTTGGATAGGGGGATTTTTCTACATTTTCTACTATGAGGGAATGATCAATTTCTATACGTCCGTAATGGGAAACAGGCTTCAAGAATAAATTATTCTCTTTCCACTCCAATGATTTAAATAATTTCGTCGAAACTTGATAGGTAATAGTTTTCCTGGAAGCAACTTTCGATAATACGAAGTGATGTTCCTACAAAGCGATATCAATCCTTTGATTTGAAACTCTAGTGAAATTTTGTGAAGAATATATTCAAGTATCATTTGTTTTCTTTCTTTTAAAGTGATGATTATTTTGGATGGATTATACAGAAATGATATATTTCGATGTTATATGATTTATTGTAGTTTGGTCTTCTGTTGCAAATTTCAGCTATAAGAAATATTATTCAGTAATAAAAAATATTATATGCAGTCCTGTTTCTTTCAGTGAAATCTGAGTAAACTGTTCAAACATTTAATGGAATGTACTAAATTTTTACTGTTGAAATGAAACCGAATAAAATAGTTATTTATAAACTTAAAAATATCAGTTTTCCATTTTCATCCAAGTGAAAAATCATTATTTTTATCTAAAACGTCACAATACTTTCTAAAATTTTAAGAATTTAGTATTGGAAAGGAATTGTTTGGAAAAATGAATTTTCTTATTTGTAAAACCCTTTTTACTGGAAAGGGCAAAGTAACTTTTAATTTTAGGTGAAACCTCAATTTTCTACTCTGAAAATAAAATAGCAGTTAAGTACTTTCCCCAGAATATCATGAGTTTCCAGGATACCATTTGACGCCATGCGTTGCTGTGAGGTGCAGCGTGAAAAGGAGACTGGATAGTGACGAAGAATGAAGCCATGCCTTTTTCTAGGGCTTCAGCCATTCAACAACAGATCGTTGTGAACGTGGGGACTGGTGCACGTTAAATCTGTAGTGGCCTCATGTTCTCACGCTGGTGTTGTGTGGAAGTTTGGTTAGTGGAGTGCCAGCTTAGGTGTGACCTCGTCATCTGACTGTCATTTAAAATGACGAGTTGGCCTCGTATTTTTGGTTTCGAGATTGATCCTGGACCGTCGCCAATAGCCCTTTGTGTTGCTCCAATGCATCATTACTCGTAATCTGGAATGTGTCAAAAACAACATATAGCTGTTATGTCTTGAAAGTGCCGCTATTTATCACAGGTATTATCAATGTATCAGAGTGGAGACATACACTTCAGCTTCATTCCACCAAAAGTACTTTATGATTGTGATCGATTGCACTGCTACTACAAATCTATACTATTATATAGTAACATAATTTTTTAAAGAGTTGGCTAAATTCTTAACAGCATTCCCATTCTAGAGTATAAGTGTAATTTTGCATGCGTGGTCATGCAAAGCATTCCTGCCGTTTGGTTTAGCAGCGTCATGCGTTCTAGTAGCCAAATAAGAACAGAAAACAGTGTAACGAAGAGTGAAGCAGTTGTAGGAGAAGGGTGCGCAGTCTTATGGCTTGGCTCCAGGCGATTGTTGAAATTGACAGGCATCGCATTGGCAATTCAACTGTTCATCTTGGGCCTTCCATCAAATCATGGATTTGTTTGAAAATGCGTGTGTTCATCACGTCTACATGTCACCAATATAGCAGAGCGGAAAGTTCAGTGCGACTGCATTAAAATAGAAAATATTTTGTGATTGAAATTCCTGGCAATGCTATGTATATTTTCATACTGTCAGTTTTTGTAGTGGCGACTAATTTATCACACTTTAAAACAAAAACCACCACGAATTGATCCGCAAGTTTCCTATAAAATATATTCCACTGCACATAAATAAACCTTAATTCACAGTATTAAACCTCCAAGTGATTTTGACGAGATATCTCGTTCAAGATCCGACCAATTTTGCTATTGGAGAGATATCGTCTTTAAGGTATTGCCGATTTTTCTTATGGCGAGATCAAGATCTGGTCAGTATTTCTTGACGAGATATCTCGTCCATCAAGACATGATTAGTCTTGCTAATGACATACCTCGTCAAGACCATCATCAGGAGGGTTTTAAATATCAACCACGTTATTTTTAAAACAATTATACTTTCCAAACTTTTGCTCCAATGATAAAATTTCGAATCCAGCGTTACTGAAATATCCGAAGGACAACACCACAAAATTTTGACACACAGTCAGAAGATGAGGCAACACCTGAGCTGGCACCCCACTCTCCAAATTTCCACACCATGCCAATGTAAGGACATTTGAGGCCACGACAGATTTAATGTGCATCAGGTCCCTTATGGCTGGACCGTGTTTCGAACTCGCAACGCCCGGTTGCTAATCCAATGCTCTTCGAACTGGACTAGCGTGGGCCTCCAGCGTTAACTAAGACTTAACATGAACAGAAAAGAATACACAAACCCTAATTTAGTCTTCCACTTATTGGAATGCACCGATACTGCCACAGTTCAAAAACACGTGGTGGGAACAAACAGCACTTCCGGTATGCAATCAGAAACGCATCCGCTTGAAATAATCCCCCATTTTAATTACTCTAATTGTTAAACTCAACAATGGGATATGATTTTCACCACGTGCTCATTAGCGCCGAGATTTTTCTTCAAAGAACCCCGAAAACACCAGTCGTCGACACAAATTTCGATTTTTCACGGCTCGCTTTCTTGAACGCTAAAATCATTAGACGAGGGCTCAATAATTAATGGCGCTTTTGCTGCACCCTTTTTGGCAACTTTTCACGCCTCCGGGAGTTTTGGGAACTTTCTCTCCTCTTCCCTGCGTCCTCCCTTCTTTCCCTCGTCCCCGGGGTGACTTTGGAGCCTGCAGTTAATTTTAATTTGCTTTTCCCGGACGCCTTCTTTGAAAGGATGGTTGGATCTTTTGCTCCCTGTGCAGGTGACCGAATGCCACGAATTGAATGCCTCGTGCTTTTTATCTTCTGTACATTAAGGAAATTCTGTTGTGGTGTCTACTCAATCTAAGAATACTTGTAAGTAAAGACAGCAACCCAATCATGGCCTTTTTGCGTTTTCTGGGTTCTTTAGAAGGATAACTCAATTTACAGTGAGTTCAGGCTAAGTGGATGAAAAAAATTAAATACTTTTGATGTCCCGTACGTTTACGAAATTTTGACGTGGCATTTTTGATCAACCTAAGACTTCTGGTTAGTACATTGTCAGCCAGATCTACCAGCAGTAAAAACAGAAGCCCTACCAATAGTTAAACCAATAGTCCTACCCCTACCAGCAGTAAAAACAACAGCCCTGCCAGTAGTAAAAACAACCCTACCAGCAGTAAAAACAACAGCCCTGCCAGTAGTAAAAACAACCCTACCAGCAGTAAAAACAACAGCCCTACCAATAGTAAAAACATCCCTACCAGCAGTAAAAACAACAGCCCTACCAGTAGTAAAAGCAGCCATACCTTTAGTAAAAACATCCCCACTAGTAGTAAAGACAACAGCTCAGTCTTTGCCTGTTTTTCCTGGGCTTTGGAAGGGGACGCAAGGATGACTGGATGGCACAAATTGAATTCTTCAGATGCTTTTGGATTTGATCTTCTGTACATTAACGAAATTCTGATGTGGCGTCTGCTTAATCTAAGACCACTGGTAAGTAAAGACAACATCCCAGTAATGGCCTTTTTTGCATTTTCTGCACGCCTTCTTTAGAAAGGTTGACTCAATTTACTACAGTGTAGGATGAGTGTGGATGACCAAAATTAAATACTTTGGATGTCTTGTAGTAGTACTTACTTAATTTTGACTTGACTCTTGATCAACCTAAAACTATGACAGCTGATCTATCAGTTATAAAAACAGCCTTACCAGCTATAAAAGCAGCATCCCCTACCATTTATAAGAACAACAGACCTATCATTTATAAGAACAACAGACCTACCATTTATAAAAACAATAGGCCTACAAGTTATAAAAACAGCTCTACCAGTAGTAAAGATAACAGCCCTGCCAGTAGTAATAGTAGTAATACAGTATATTATGCATTACTTAAAAAATAATTGATAGAACAGAATTTCGATAAATGCTATCCCTCTAAACACACGTCTCTTTACCACAAACATTTTAACTTTACACTAAGTTTTCTCGTTTTCAAAAGCTTTGAAACGTTTATACTTTGCTTTAGAGCTTACGCGTATATTCTTTTTCTATACTTCGGAAGAGTAAACGGTGGTAACGCAAAACATGTCTGTTATGAAAAGTGAAGACGCTGTTTGAAAAAAGACCGCTAGTTTTCCTCAAAGCGAGATTTATGTGTCTGGATAGGTGAGTAAAAAAATGAAGATGTGAGGTTTACATGAACTTACAGAACTTTCCTTCCTTTAGATGGATAATAAAGTTCTATATAGCATTTATAAATAAAATAAACAAAATCTGGGACACCGTATTTTCTTTTTGCTTTTGGTCGTTTCTTACAATTACACATTCTGTAAGGAAATTTCAATCTCTTGTTTTGAATCCAACTATGAAATTTAACCATAATGTGCTGTCCAAGTTGTAGACTTAATTCTGCAAGTCTTCACAAGGTGTTTTTAAACGGTATAGTTACGTGGTATAAATGGTATAGTTACGTGGTATAAATGGTATAGTTACGTGGTTGCACGGTACATAAAATAGTGTGTTCCAAATGGATAGTTGCATAGTTGTATGGTACATGGAAGTGCTTTCCTTTCCTTAGATGAATAGGAGCTGCGGTAACCCATTTGGAAGAGCATCGGATTTGCAGACAGAGGGTTGCGAGTTCGAAACTCGGTCCAGACAAAGACCGTCGTGTACACGGGGGCTGGTGCACGCTCAATCTGTCGTGGCCTCAAATGTCCTCACGCTGGAGTGGTGTGAAAGTTCGGAGATTGGGGTGCTAGCTCAGGCGTTCTCGTCATTCAACCGTGATTCAAAATTACAGGGCATTGTCCTTGATCTTTCCCTTCGGGATTGATGCCGGACCGTCGTCAATAGACCGTTGTGTTCCATTCCAAAGTCAATTAACTACCTATATCTCCAGTTCTATGACCAGTCATACCAAAATGATTAAATATACAATAAGTGTGGACAAAACAATTCAATTGGCAAGTTAGTCTGGCAAAGAGCGCGATGGCTTCACATGCCACGTCGGTCTGTCTACTGTTGCCACATTAGGCCTAATCATCGATTAAATGCTTAATTCATTTTAATCATTGATAGCTTTATGCTAGGATAATCGAGCTTTCTCTCTGGTCTACCAGTCCTAAACGAACCAATCCTAAACCCTTAAGAGTCCTACGAGAGGTACTCTTAACCACTGGGCCAGCTGAAATTAAAGACGACGGGTAATATCGTTACCACCGAGATAACAAGGCCAGACCGCTCTGACGTTTCAATCACGTGACTCGCTAATTAGTAGTCATAACAAACATCGCCGCATGGCCGGCTACTAATGGATTGTCTTTAATGTAGCGTAAGAAATTAGTTTTTTTTATACTATTTTACCGGAAAGTAAGTGCAGTTGCAATTAAATATTCTTATATAACATTTGTGGAACATTACAGTGTCAAAGTGTTAAAGGCTTTCGTCAAACAACACTTTCAAAGTGTGTCCAGACTGATTTCTTTAGGCTCTTAACCACGAGGCTATCCAAAATACCTTTTAGATGTTGTGTACCTACTTGCTCTGGAAATTATAGATATGGTGATGCACCAAAAGTGGCAGTTTTCTCCTTTCCAGAGGATAAAAATATTAGAAAAAGATGGCTCAGGGCGATTCCACGAGCCGACTTTACACCATCAAAACGCAGCAAAGTCTGCGAACTTCATTTTCAAAACGATGATATCGTCCGGAATGTATCGAAATTCAACAAAAAAACTGGTGAGTGTTCTACCTTTTCCATGAAACGTCTCCGTTTAAAAGTTGGTGCTATACCAAGTATATTTCCATATTGCCGTAAATATCTCTCGAAAACTTGTCCCACCGTTCGTAAAAGCTGGGAAGATAAAATTCGTGAAACTGAGGAATCCAATTTATTGAGAGCTATCAACGAAAGCAAATATGAGTTCATTGCTCATCATGAATCTATTTCTTTTCAAAATTTTAATAGGCTACTAGAAATTCTGGATTCATTACCCCATAAACAAAATTGGTTTAAACTAATTGAGGAGTCAAAAGTTACTTTTTTCAAAATTTATTTTAATCTAGGACCTGCAACAAATTAGACTGTTGTAATACATTCAAATCTGAAAATGGAAACATTTATGTGGCCAAGAAATTTCTGTAGATAACAATCAAATAAAAACACCCTGTCACGTTAATAATTTGGAAGTTATTGAAAATTGTTTGAATTTTATAAATGAAATATCAATGAAAAATTCTTCAGCCAACTATGATAATAATCGCTTCAGTTGCTTTTACAGTTCAATTGCTTTGATTTCCCATTTTTACAGATTTAATGATGAAGAAAACATTAATTCGATTTCTTTAGACTATGAGAAAGGGTTTTCTTTTCGATTTATGGTCGCATTTGAGAAACTATGATATTGGGCGGTATTAAGCTTGATTGACGTGTGTATTTTAATTAATAAAAGTAATAAGCGAGTTTTTCGCTATATTTTAATTGAATTTACGATATAATTTTGGCTGGTTTTTTAATAAGTTATTGCTTTTACTATTTACGCACACTCTCTGTTATCGTTAGTAAATAAGGAAGAAAGACGCGAGGGTGTGGAAGTTTCATTCTGAGATTATCATAGTTTTGACTAGGGAAAAACCATATTTACAAACTGCTATAATAATTTGCAATAACGTATAACAATATTTTCCTGTGGTCTCGACGTATATAGAATATATTATGTATCGTTGTAGACAGATTTCACTGTATTAGGCTTTGAATATTCCAATACGGCGGTGGTCGTTCGTATCGCACGTATGACTACTAGGGAAACGCCATGACGGCAGCGGTCAGGCCTTGTTATCTCGGTGGTAACGGTAATATCGTTACCACCGAGATAACAAGGCCAGACCGCTCTGACGTTTCAATCACGTGACTCGCTAATTAGTAGTCATAACAAACATCGCCGCATGGCCGGCTACTAATGGATTGTCTTTAATGTAGCGTAAGAAATTAGTTTTTTTTATACTATTTTACCGGAAAGTAAGTGCAGTTGCAATTAAATATTCTTATATAACATTTGTGGAACATTACAGTGTCAAAGTGTTAAAGGCTTTCGTCAAACAACACTTTCAACGTGTGTCCAGACTGATTTCTTTAGGCTCTTAACCACGAGGCTATCCAAAATACCTTTTAGATGTTGTGTACCTTCTTGATCTGGAAATTATGGATAGGGTGATGCACCAAAAGTGGCGGTTTTCTCCTTTCCAGAGGATGAAAATATTACAAAATGATGGCTCAGGGCGATTCCACAAGCCGACTTTACACCATCAAATGGCAGCAAAGTCTGCGAACTTCATTTTCAAAACGATGGTTAAGCCTAAAGAAATCGGTCTGGACACGTTAAAAGTGTTGTTTGACGAAAGCCTTTAACACCTGGATACTGTAATATTCCACAAATGTTATAACAATATTTAACTGCAACTGCACTTACTTTCCGGTAAAATAGTATAAAAAACCTAATTTCTTACGCTACATTAAAGACAATCCATTAGTAGCCGGCCATGCGGCGATGTTTATGTCTACTAATTAGCGAGTCACGTGATTGAAACGTCAGAGCGGTCTGGCCTTGTTATCTCAGTGGTAACGGTATATCGGAAAAATTCTGCGCCAAGGGCGATATTTTCAGTTTCGCTTTTGGGGTTGTTACAAAAGAAATTAAGTCGGCTCACTTTGTAAATTTTATAATCATTTGTCTCTAAGCAGTTAAATTGTCCTACGGGATACGGTGTCTATTGAACGTTGCTTTTGTTCATTATTCGTATTTGTTCTGTATGAACCTAATGTATTTTAATTGTCCAATTAGGCTAAAGAACCTTACGAATATCCCCCTACCGTCTCTGGAGTATCCTTACACCGTCTGGGTAGGAGAGCCGCAGTAGACTGATTGGAAGTGTAACGGATTAGCAACAGGAGGGTTACGAATTCTAACCATACACTGTCATGTACAAAGGAGGCAGGTGCACTTTAAATCTGCCGTGACCTCAAATGTCCTCACATTGGCATGGTGTGGCAGTTCGGAGGTTGGAGTCTCAGGCGTGACCTCGTCATCTGACTGGCTCAAATTTACGTGATGTCGTCCTCGGGTCTTTTTCTTTGAGTTTGATTCCGAACCGTCGCCAATATCCCATTGTGTTGCTCCAGTCCGACGTTAATTAAAATACCTCCTGACTGCCTCTCGTGTAGCCTTACAATCTATGGGTAGACCGAGTGGTCTACCCATAGTCTTAAAAATGTAGAAAAGTAAGCAAATCCCTCGTACTTTTGGAGGTTTGTGAGGCGGTGAAAATTCTCAGTTTTCGAGGTAGAGAAGAAAATAAGGAATTGCACATACATCTTGGGTAAACAGTGTGCAATTGGTGAAACATGCCAAGCCATTATAAACACACGAGGCAGAGAAGATAGGTTGATTTAATTCTTTCTCCTGCCATGAATAACACTCCCTTCAGCTATGCTAGTATAAGCTGTCACCAGCCTGATCGGGAACATCACTTTGAAGTTTCTCTGGGAACGACATCCTTGCCCTCTGGACTTCGAAGAAGGATTTTTCCGATTTTATTATTCATGCGTTGCTTACATTCCTCATAGGTCTTGAGTAAAAGAAAACACTCCTGGGCTTCCGTCCCTTAATATTTAAAGCAAACACTCAAAACTGGGATTTTTATTTCTCTACGCCAGTTTTATCCCAGGAAAGATGACGGAAGAATGTTTCATTTCTCTTTCGGCAGTGAGAGGAAGGAGGTGGAATTTGTGTGCGAGATACAAGATATTTCCAGAGGACGTGTCCTCACTATAGCTCGAAAGAGTCTTCAATTATTCAGGTTGGAAATGGACAGTAAACCGCAAGTTTCTGAGAAAACAAGAATTGCGACTACTGCTCATCGATTGGGTTTTGACTGCAGTTGGGAATTGGACTTCGATCGGATCTGTCTGATTTTTGGATCGAAAGGAAGTTATTTTAACGTTGCACTGGAAGAAACGCAACGGGCTATTGGCGGCAGTCCGGGATCGATCGAGAGTGGTAAGACCGATAGCAGCACCACGTAATTTTGAACACGGTCAGCTGATGAGGTTAAAACCTGAGCTGGAACCCCACTCTCCAAAATTGTAAACATGAGGACTTTTGAGGCAAGGACAGATTCAACGTACACCAGCCGTCACGTTCACGACGGTGTTTGGCTGGACAGTTTAGAACTCGCTACCCTCCTCTTAATCGGGGCTGTGGTAGCTCAATTGGAAGAGTATCGGATTAGCAACCCGAGGGTTGCGATTTCGAAACTCGGTGGAACCCAAACCATCATGTAAACGTTGGCTGATGCACGTTAAATTCTCGTGGCCTCATCTTGGCGTGGCGTAGAAGCTTGGAGAGTGGAGTGCCAGCTCAGGTGTTCTCGTTATTTGACCGAAGTTCAAGATAACGAGGTGTTGTCCTTGATCTTTCCCTTCGGGATTGATAACGGACCATAGCCAATACCCGGTAGTGTTGCTCCAGCGCGACGTTAATTTACCACCTACCTACAGGTTGCTAATCCGTTGCTCTTCCAACTGGGTTACCCTATTCAGGTTCTAAATGGTCAATAAATCGCAAGTTTCTCAGCGAACAAAAATTGTGACCACTGGTCATCGATTGGATGTTGACTACCGTTGGGAATTCGATCGGTCTGTAGTGCTGTCTGATTTTTTTTATTTTCGGGCAGGAGGAAGTGTTTAGAGGAGGGCATGCTTGTTTCTTGTGGAGTGGTCTGACTTCAGCGGGATTGAAACTCTTTCAAAGAGGAAGGGGAATTCGTTGGAGGGGTTTGAGTCAGCGGAAAGTTAAGCCCCTGTAATGAGGCCTGTTTTGTCTGGTTTTATTCTTCTCTCCTTTATCGATGTTAATCGGTACGAGTATTGCTTGTCGAAGAAAATTTGAAGAGAAGTAAAATGACGACAAGAAGCTCAAAAATGAGTGGATTTGTTTCATTTCTTAGGAAAAAGTAGTTTAGTTGAATGAGTTGAAACGCGAAACTTCCGTTACATTATGATGAAACTCGTATTTCATAATACCAATAAAATGGCAGAAAATCATAAAAATTTAACTGTTGGAAGTATGAGCTTTTCCTTATTGTCTTACCATGTATTTCTTCACTTGATATTTATTTCAACAATATTTTTCATTGAAGTGAACATCGTTTAATTTATTAAATATAGATTATTAAATAAAATCCTTTATCTGTTTATATAAAATTTTAAGTTAGGAATTATTTATACACTATAATTTTTAAGAATATATTGTGCTCAATCCTCCTGGTGGTTGTCTCGACGAGGTCTGTCTCACTAGCAAAACTGACCAGATCTTAACATTATATCTCGTCATTGGCAAAATTGGTCAGACCTTGATGGACGAGATATCGCGTCAAAGTAACCACCAGGAGAGTTAAATCCTTTTCTTTTCTATCTTTTGTACAAATGGGACAACTATTTCGGAACAAAATTTAAGTGTTAAATAACACTTATTTTGTGACAGGGAAGACTAAATAATTTAAGCTGAATAAGAATACAAAATTTGTGTTCATGACACATATGCGCTGATCTTAAACGCGTTTAAATTTAATATTCATAACTAAATAACTTCTTATTTATAACTTCAATATTTGTAGCAATTAAAGTACAATTTATTGCTTAGAATACTGAATACAAAACATTTAAAAGAATTAAGACTTTATAATTGTAAAGATGGGATAAAAGTAAATGACTTTTTCATTTTTTTAGTCAAAGAGAAAGCCTATTTGCTTTTCGAACTTGTCTCATCCTACTTAATGTAAAATGTCAGGACCTTCGCAATTCTGAAAGAAATAATGAATGTATTTTTAGCCAACTGATAGGTTGTCACAATGAGCTATCTCGTCATTATCGAAACCATCGGTCAGATCTTGATGAACGAGATATATCTTCATTAGAAGAAAACTTACCAAGTAATGTGATCTTGTCATAAAAATATCGGCAATATCATGGTAACGAGATGAATCGTCATTAGCAAAATTGATCAGATCTTGATGGACGAGATATCTCGTCATCAGCAAAATTGGTCAGATCTCGATGGACGAGATATCTCATAGGATCTCACTTGGAAGGTTAAAACATTGAGAAAAGTGTTACTAGAATTGTATATGCTTCATATGTTTGCGCAGGTAAAGAGAAACAGTACGATCATTCAAGTGTTGGGATTGTTAGTCAATTTAGATTTTATTCAGGGTGATTTGGAACTCATGAGACAAACTTCAAGGCGCAAACTAAAATAGTAATTTTTTGTATAGTAATGTATAGGCGCAAGTGACGCGTTTAGGCGCAAACACAAGAAATTGCGCAGGAAATGAAACAAAACGTTTATTTACGTCATTGTTTTACAATTACGTATTTACAATGACTTTCAATAACTGCTCAAAAGTGCCACCACCAACATTCATGCAAGCTTGGTAGCGTGGCAAGCTTGTGAAATCCGACTTTCAACTGACGGGCTCCTGCAAAGAAACTGTTCAATCGCGCCAAACCAAACACAGTGTAGTCTAGCGGTGTAAAAGTCCGCCAATCCAAGCATCGACGCTGCTAAATTTGCATTTATGTTGGTGGCACTTTTGAGCAGTTGTAAAAAATCATTGTCATTAAGTTATTGTTAAATAATGATGTAAATAAATATTTTGTCTCATTTCCTGTCACTTGCGCCCCTACATTATGTTCGTATATTGCAAATAAGGAATAATTATATAACTGAAAAAAGAATTCAAGTTTATTATGAACACAAAACAAACACAACCCGATCGGAATCACTGGTGAATGAAGAAAAAATAAGAGCTTTATAAAATTTACACATACATATTGCCATTCAAGGAGAAAGAAACTAACTAGGAACAGAAAAATAAATCTTCCTTACGGTACAAATAATACGGAATGCGATACCGATTGATCTACTATTCCAATAATGAAGTCAGTTAAAGAATTCTTAAAACGAAATGTCATGAATAAGAACACAAATTCTGAAAATCAACACATTACTACATAAAAATGGTTGTTTTTGTATGCTCTAACACCTCTTGAGGTTTGTCCCATAAGTTACGGAACAACCTGTAGTGCAAGGTCCAAAATAGAAGCTACTCCGTCAAATGCCTAGGTGTCGCTCCTATCTCATCGCTACCCTTCCCCTATAATATCATCCTTCCAAACGTTGCGTGGGCGAATACAACAATGTCACCCTTCCATCAATACCACATGGTAATGGAACCTCTGGTACCCATCCCAACAACGCCGTCGGGTAATGCACTAAAGTCACCACCATCGGGGGTCGAGGCTTCTTGGTGGCAAAATTATGGATCGAACCATCGCAAGGCATATTTTCCGATTGCCTGCTCTGTAACGGCGGCGGGGAGGCAGTTATGGCTTAATGCGGAAACCCGAATTAGGCGACCATTTCCAAATTTCCACGACATTTAGTGACACGGTTCCATCGTCCTAAGTAATGAATCCCCGAGCGCAGGTCGTTAATAACGCTGCCCGGCCAGTACTGTTGAAGGTATGTCATCGCGGATTGTTTGCGATACGCGACGCGGTGATGGTCTGGTACAGGTGGAGTTGGCTGTTAGTGCTTCTGGTCACCTGTGGTTCGGATTCGTTAATCAGGGGTGGAATGTCGGTGAGGGTCGTTAGGCGATTGGCGCGTGAGGAATTGCTTGCAGTGGATTTGGCACGGAAGGACTCGAATCTGTTCTGAAGTGTTGGTGTTCAAAATTATGTGGTGTTCTGGGATTTTTCCTCTTCGGGTTGGATTCCGGACCGTCGCCAAGAGCCCGTTATGTTGCTCTAGTGCGATGTTAATGCAATTAACTTACCTGAAGAGTTGGTGACTTTTGGTTGGAAAACAGGATCTGCTAAGTCCCCCGTGTATTTAGAGGGCGCTATATGAGCACGTGGCTTTCAGGCATTAGACACCGGAGAGAGGTGCTCTTTTAGACCTGACGAGTCTGAGTCTTCCTTAGCCCGAACGAGAGCGAGGCTTACTTAGCCCTAATGCGAAAGTGATCCTTCCACAACCTTGTTATATTTGCTGTCAATAAAAATGTTTTTATTACAACGAGCTGCGTTAATTGGAATACAGTTCACTAATCGGGCTATCGGAACAACAGTATCAAAAAAGTAATGAAGACAATATACAAAATCGGTCCAAAAATATTTTCAACGTAGCTATTTTCGAAATAATACTTGCTTCCGATTCACTACTTTTTAAAACCCTTCTGGTGGTTGCCTTTACGAGGTATTTCGCCATTAGCAAAATTAGTCAGATCTTGGTGAATGAGATATCGCGTCATTAGAGAAAAACTGGCTATATTTGGATTTCGTCATTTAAAATCAGCAATATCTTGATAGAGTCCGATATCTTGATAGAGACGAGATACCTCGTCGTCAGCAAAATTGATCAGATCGTGATGAACGATCTCGTCGAAAGCATTTGGTTGGTTTTGGGGTTTTATGGCACAATTTTTCACCATATTTGGCCATGCTGTGCCAGACACAATACCATATCAAGTAATTGACACAGGACATACAATATCAAGTACTTGACACACACATGAAAACATTTGGAGAGTTCATTATTTTTTATGATTGAGTGTCCTCTAGGAATATCTAGTATCCGTATTTGGTCTGCGCGGCGGGGTAAGCCTGTCCGGAGGGCCGTATCTGGTTGGCAGACCGGTTGAACATTCCAAAGAAGTTTATAAGGTCTGTTGGCGGATTAACCTATTCGGAGGGCCGCATTTGGTCTACCGGCTTGATAAAAATATTAGGAGGGCCGTAACTGGCTTTAGCGTCGAATGTACTTATAAGGAGGAGGCCATCTGCTCAACGGGTCTGATAAAAATATTTGTTTGGCCGTATCGTGTTTTCGGGCTAGGTAAACCTATCCAGTGGGACGTGTTTGGCCTGCGAGCCGGTTGATCCTGTATCAGGGCCCGTGATCTGGCCCTCTATCCAATGAGATTAATCTATTGCTTAAAACTTATTTATTTTACGAGTACGGATTTATTTTGTGGATTGACTGGTTAAACCTGATCCCGAAGAGAACAACATATATTTTTAAATTAACCAATAACTTCTATATGAGAAGCTTTTTCTGTCCAGATAATTGGTAGGTAGTGGTAGTGATGAGGTAAAACGCCTTTCCTGTAAGTATCCAAACTTGTCGTCACTCTAGCTCTTTTTTCGAATACGATTTCAGCACTTCGCTAATAAAAACTCCAAAGAACGAATTCCGAATTGATATACGATAGTTGATTGGGGTCTACGTCAATTACACTGCTGGCCACCCAAATTGCAACACCAAGAAAGACAAGAGATATCACAAAAAAATTTATTTTGTAGATAACATGTTGACCAAGTATCAAATGATTAAATTTATAGACTTCTGTGAAGTGTGGTTCCTGCCAAAATCAGTAGCCAGAGTAGCCGCCATTGTTGGAGATCACCGCTGCCACACGCCTCGGCATTGATTCAAAGAGACTTTGGATGTGTTCTTGGGGTACAGCAGACCAAGCAGCTTCCACACGTTGCCAAAGTTGATCTGGTGTGGCAGCTGGGGATGTATTCTGGGTCAATCGTTGAGCAACCATGGACCACATGTTTTCTATCGGCGAAAGATCCGGAGAGCGAGCTGGCCAGGGAAGCAATTCAATCTGGCGATTGACGAAAAACCCTTGGACAATGCGTGCCACGTGTGGTCGCGCATTATCCTGTTGAAATATGGCTGTGGGCAAGTCCTGAAGGTAAGGAAGGACAACTGGCTCCAACACCTCGGAGATGTAGCGCTGGCTGTTTAAAGTACCGGCAATGCGTACTAGAGGAGTGCGAGAGTGATATCCAATACCGCCCCATACCATAATACCCGGTGCAGGACCAGTGTGGCGGTGCATAACGCAGCTGTTCAGCATCCTCTCTCCACGGTGTCTCCAGACTCGAATCCGACCATCGTGGTGTTGCAGACAGAAGCGTGACTCGTCAGTAAAGACAATTTCATTCCATTCTGCCGTCCACATCCTTCTTTCATCGCACCATTGGCGGCGGAAACGTCTGTGGTTCTGCGTCAAGGGTAGACGAAGCAATGGACGTCTTGCGGACAGACCACTCTGCTGTAAACGGCGTCGAATGGTACGCGCAGACACTGGATGATGCGGTACAGACTGAATGTGCTGTGCTATGGTTCGTGATGTGGCTGAGCGATCCGTCACTGCCATACGCACAATATGCCTGTCATCACGTGAAGTGGTGCACTGAGGTGGATGCGATCGAACACGTCGGTCCGTCGTACCCTCCTGCATCCAACGATCACATATCCGCATTACAGTTGTTTGGTTTCGTCCAACACGACTACCGATTTCCCTGAAAGATAATCCACAATCTCGGTAGGCCACTATCCTTCCTCTGTCGAACTCGGATACTTGTTCAAAAGATGATCGCTGTTTTCTACGAGGCATAATTGATCGTTTTTTTGAAAAAACCACAAGAAAAACACAATTGCCGTACTTGAAATCGTCGAAATCTCCAAGCCTTAAATAGCGCTTTGAAGTGGCGCCACAGGCGCGCGTGATGTGCGTCTGCGCTGAAATTCTAATCATTTGCATATCTCACCTCCGTTAATGCATGTTGTAAATTTCATATTATTTGCATGCTTCCTTCAGGGTGTTGCATTTACGGTGGCCAGCAGTGTAGATTAAATGCCAAGTGTCACCCAAACGGTGAGAAACTACATTTTAAGGTAACCCCGATATGACACTATCATTGACTTTAAAATGAAATAGACGGAGCACGTGCCCGCAGCTTAATGTTATTTCTTCCAGTTGTTCAGTTTGAATATCTGTCACGTGGTTGTGGGTAAAAGCATGGATCTTAAATTGATTGGTTAAAGTGATTATCCTCCGTGACCACTTGTCTGCTCTTCCACAGCCAAACGGTTAAGTCGATTTATGATTTACCCTTCAGAAATCATACCACAGCGACTCCGCCCACATGATCAGTCTATTTCATTAGAAGGTGGGTGGGTATTATGTGGAACATTTGTGTAGAACAAGTAAAATCAGGTTCGTCCGGTTTGTTTGCACTGATAATCCCTCATACTAATCGATATTTTTATCAAAACATTTTCAATCTGTAAAATAGCACACGCAAAATTATTACAAAACTGAACAATTTTAATATTTTTCAAGAGGCTTTTTTATTTATTGTCAGTTATTTTTAATTTTAATTTGAGTATTCAATGTTTTTTAAGGTTTCTAATATTTTGATTATTTTGAAATTTATCAATAATTTTCATTGTTTTTACTTTTTGTTTGAATATTTTAACTGTTGCGATTATTATGGCAAAACCTTTCGCGTTATATCAATAAACACTTTAGCTTGGATTACTTAACTTCAGAGTAACGAATGCAAGTCCTTGAATATATTCTTATATACATGTTAGTAATATTTTTCCAATTAGAGGGCAGCGGTACCCCGGTTGGAAGAATAATGGACTAGCAACCGGATTGTTGCGAGTTTGAATCCAACCAAAGACCGTCGTGTTCAAAGGGGGCTGGTGCACGTTAAATCTGTCGTGGCCCCAAATATCCCCACGTTGGCATGGTGTGGAAGTTTGGAGAGTGGAGTGCCAGTTCAGGTGTTGCCTGGTCATCTGACCGGTGTTCAAAATTACGTGGTGTCCTGGGATCTTTCCCTTCGGGATTGATCCCAGACCGTCGTCAATAGCCCGTTGTGTTGCTCTAGTGCGAAGTTAATTAATTACCATTATCAATTAGAAATAAAAGAGGCAACGGTAGTCCAGTTGGAAGAGTAACGGATTTGCGGAGGACTGCGAGTTTGAAACTCGGTCCAACCAAAGACCAGAGTGTATGGGGAGAGGGACTGGTGCACGTTAAATGTGGCGTGGCCTCAAATATTCTCACGTTGGCGTGGTGTGGAAGTTTGGAGGAAGGGTTGCGAGTCATGATCAGATGACAAAGTGTTGAACTCGTCTTCTGATCGTGGTTCAAAATTAAGTGGTTGTCCTCTGTCTTTCCCTTCGGAATTGATCCCGGATCGTCGTCGGTAGCCCGTCGTGCTGCTCCAGTGTGAAGTTAATTAACTACCTGCCTGTTGAGACCATGAGCATTTTGGCAAAGTATGTCAACCTCGAATCAGAATGCGATATTCCCCTTCAGGTAACCAGAGTAATTAGTGTCGAATGAACATTTAGAATGAGACGGGGAGTGGGTATGTAAAAGGGAGTCAATTCTGCCCCTCCGATGTGTGCTTTGATTAGAGGTGGTCTCGTGGTGTAATTATTCGCTTAGATCAATACGGGAACGTGATAAGGGAGTTCTGATGAAGTCTTTCAATTTAGTGTTTCCAAGTGTTAAGTCACCTAAATTTATCAACGTAGAACCAATGTGCTTATCCACCGCCGCTATGTCGGAGGGGCCCAAGTGTCCTACAGATTTCTAAAGTGGAGTGTATTCTTGATGGTGGATTTAGAAGCTGTACAGGAATTTAAAACAGCAAGAAAAGACTTTTTAAATTGCATATTTACGTGGCGTCTACCGTTGAACTTTGTTCTAAAACTAATTTTAATGCTCTTCCAACAATCAGAAGGGGCCGTCGTGGCTCAGTGGGTATGCCCACTGCGCTAGCAACCTTCGAGATGCAGGTGGGGCAGGTTCGATCCTGGTTGTATGTATCTCTAATGTGTCAGTAAAACTTACATTGTGTGTTTGTCTTTAAATTGATATTGTATGTCTTATGTCTTGCACAGCATGGCCAAATATGGCCCTTGCGCCATAAAAACCCAACAAAACAAAACCAATCCAGCAATCAGAATTCCATATTACGTTTAAAGTTAAAATTGAAATACCGAAATATTTGGGCTGGAAAAGTTGCACGCGCAATAGATATTAACGAAGAAAATAAGAAGAAATAAAAATAAAACTAGTAATTCTCCAACCGTGTTTTTAAGGCAAATGTTTATTGAAACAAATGCTTCGAGTGTGGCCAACACGTCGACATGTCTGCTCTGAAAAATTGACTTGGTTGACCGATTTGGCATTTTATCGTCTCATTTGGCAATATAACATCTTATGGTAGGGTAGATGTGTAAATACGCGTTCCTACAGTGTAGACAAAAATGATGAAATCGCCTAAGTCTACTAATATGTCATGCGGACCAATCATGATGAAGCAATGGATGGGCGTCTTTTCCCCTCCCGTGGACCAATTAGATGAAGAATGTTCGTTTCAACCCCGCACACGAAAGAGTGTAAGGGTTACTACTAGTTTTGGTCACATCCTGGGCACATAAAAAGATTACCATTGCTCACTCTACTTTTATATTTCCTCTATGGGGTGTCATTGACTTCGTGGTTGTCTTCATCCTCGTTTTAAGTGACGTTGAAATCATTTCTGTAATATCATTTCCATCTATATGATTTCGTGGTAGATAGGATTATTTTCTGTTCCCAATTCACTGATACCAGTCTAAGTCCTGATATACAGTTTAACTTTTTAAAAGTTCAATGCATGTTGGATGGGACAAATTCATAAACAATGATAGATATTTCTCCAGTCATCTAATGGCTAAGAGAGGGAATCGTTCTCTTGGCTTTGACGTCATCACTGTACTGCCCACTGAACTATTTTGTAAATATAGTGCATACCCACAGCATTATTTAACCGGACAGTAGATTAGTTTCAAGTGCTAGTGTCCGACTTGAACGCTTCAAATAATTACTAAAACACGTATTACCAGCTTCCATTGATAGAAACATACTACTGATATAGTGAAATTAGAAAATCAACAATTAATATAGTATGCTATGTAAGTAATTTATGATGATAATACTTACACTGAAATGAGTAACACATGTTAATGTTTTTCTAACGTTTGAAGTTTTTAGTTTATTGTGAATATTCAACAAGTTATGTATAGGGGTTTGAACGATTAAAGCGTAGTTTGTTATTAATATTGAAGGCCTGAAATGGCAGCGTAGTTCGGTGCCTTTCTAATGACAGCACTTTACTTAGTACTCATTCCACTCTATACACTGGTCCAGAGCTCGCCCAGCACTATAGAATTTCGACACTTGCGGATCCCCCCCTCCCTCAGTGCGCCTACGCACTCAGTTCGAAGTTCATGTCAAGTACGGACATCGTTTGTCAACACGACGCTAGTTATCTTGAAGATGTTTCTTCTAGTTATATGAAATGACCAGACAAACTGTTGTAACGGTTTTTTTTGTAGCGCTCGACTATTCATGCATTGCCCCATTACTGTTCCGATTTTAAAGACATATTCACGTCAAAAAAGCACGTGCAATCATTCGAATTGACTAGTTAAAAAAATAGCTGTACAATTTAAACTTGTATACTATTTAAATTTTGATCCATGTTCTTCAAATTATTTTATTTGTTGAATCCTACGAAAAACTTGCATCGAACGCAGCTTATCTCAATAGCTGCTGAAAATCTTCCAAGAAGTAATTTAAATCTTGAATAAGTTACGTTGAAATTTTTTACAAGAATGAACACGAAAAACAAAATGAAACAACGTGGGTGAAAATTTATTTTTGAACCATAGAAATAAAGTTTAAAATATACAAACCTTCCAATTCAAACAAAAATATAAATAAAAGCAGACAAAAGAAGTTAAAACGGCGAGAAGAATCCGTAGTACTGAATAATAGTTTTATAGATGCAAAATTACGTTCCATCTAAAATTACGTTGGGTTCACTAGAGAATAAAATTTTTTTGTTAAAGTAAAAAAACTCTTCAGTGTAATATATTCCAATTTTTTATGTCCCACAGAAATTTTCTTAATGAATGTATTTTCTAAGGCGAAAAATTTATGTACTTTGAATTTTTCAGAAGCAGTCTGCAGTTATTTTATTAGCATACGTATGGCTTCAAAAATATTAAATTTTAAATCACTTGAGAATTTTATCGTTCCTTATGTTGATATTTCAAGCATTTTTCCAAACCAGACAATTTTTTCGTCATTTTCAGTGCGTGAATAAGCAATAAAAACATCGCATCTACAATTGAAATTTGTAGATCTTGTCTTTGGAGGATTTTGTCTGGATATTGGAAAATTGGAAGTTCTGATGTAAATAAATAACAAGAGCAAAATAAGAGGAATAATTAAACAGGAGCAAAATACTTGTAATAATAACAGGAATGAAATACTTCTTTATTTTGATGAACACATTACGATTTCACAAATAATAAGGTGACAATTAATTCATTTTCTACGTATCAGATTTGAAAGCTCAATAAATTAGGTCACACAGTATTTTAAATATTTGTAAAATAAAGGATCCAATTTAGTTGGCAGATTAATATTTCATCTTCTGTAAGTTCATAACGGAGTACTATTCCGAAATGCCGATTAACAGCAATTTTATAAAATATGAACTTGTTTAGCCTATTAAAATAACAACTATTCAAACAATTTAAAATATGATAATTTATCAAATAACAGAACGCGTATAACTGGTAATTATGGTATTAAATATACTCAATTTCATTGCGTTAGCGGTGCTAAAATTAATTTCGTTGATTTATGTAATAGATGTTTCATCGGGTTACTACTCTGAAACGAAAAGGTGGATGTAAATTTTTAACCCTTTATAAGACCAATTTTGAACTTGACCAAACGAATCTTTTCTAAGCTGCTTTCTGGCGAAGTTTGATCTTTTTTAGGACCATGCTCCATGAGATCACACTCACCAACGAACTTAAGATTCTTTCAAACATTAGATGCGGTCATTTAGTCATTATGTGTGGAACGTACGGTTAAAGCAGTACTACACAACTCGAAAATCCCGAGACGCTCAAAGGGTAAAAGCTAGGTATATGTCATCGACCTTCCAATGAAATAGACAGAGAACGGAGTCGTAGAATTGCCGTAACATCTCAGAAGGCTGTCACGTGGGTTTACGAATAGACTTGGTCCGATTGGCTATCGAAGCGCAGACTGCTGCTTTCAATCACTGCAAACTCACTTTAACCAATTAATAATTTGTCCCACATCAATAATGTGGGACAAATTATTCGGACAATCTGTGCGCCCATAGACCGTCTAATTCGTTAAAAGGTCGATGAGGTACATAAGTATATTGAGGCTCTTATATTACTATAGGTATATTATGGCTGCTACGGAATTTGCATATTCTCTCATTTTATACTCACGTTAGAGTTGTGTGGAAGTTTTGAGAGTGGGGTGCCATCTCAGGTGGCCGAGATTCAAAATGACGAGGTGTCTTCGGTCTTTCCCTTCGGGATTGGTCCCTGACCGTCGCCAATAGCCCATTTCTCGAGTGCGACACTAATTCATCTAACTACCTCATTTGATTTTTTGTTGTCAAGAAGCTCTCTAGATGAGGGGAGGCTCAGCAGGGTCCACTCCATCCTTTTAACCCTCCAAGTGGTTTCGACGAGATATCTCGCTCATAAAAATCTTTGAAAATTTGCTAATGATAAGCTATCTTGTTAATCAAGATCTGACCAAGCTTACAAATGACGAGATAACTCGTTCATCAAGATATTGCCGATCTTTTGTTGAGATCAAGATCTGGTCAGTTTTGCTAATGTCGAGATACCACGTCGAGGCAACCCCCAGGAGGTTTAAAAACTAAATCTTTGCCGTCTGTAAAATATATCGATATAAGGTGATGGGTCTACATCCATAAAGTTTTCATTTTTCAAAACACACGAAGCACCGCTATAAATTACTTTGTGTTGAAATTTTGAGACTTAGCGACACACTGCGAAAGATCGATTCTAGTAAAACTTCAGGGTTATGGAGTTAACGAGAAACTACCATTTTTTCCTTTAGTTTTTCGATAAAAATAGCAAACCATTCAAGACGAGGGAATATCCGGTTCATATATTCCTACTCTAGTTTTCTTACACTTTCTGCTTAACCTTCTTTTCTTGTGGTATTTTTAGACTGTCTTTTTGCGTTCTCTTTCTTACTATTTTTATATCAGAAAAATGTGAACTGCATTGATATTTTAAGTAAAAATATAGACTGCGATATTATCGAGGAAACTTTGAGCGTAATATTACGATATTTTTATTTCAAACACCAATACTTTACTTTCGTTTTTTTAATTCAATCGATATATACCGACGTCATGTTTTGCATAATTTTCCTTATGCAGATTCAATAAGAAGCAACATTATTAAAATATATTAATTTATTCTCATGCGGGGGCCATGGAAACCCGGTTCAAAGAGTCGCGGATCAGGAACTGGAGGGTTACGATTTCGAAACTCGATCCAACCATAGACCGTCGTGTTCGGGTGGGGGTACGTTAAACATATCGTAGTTTCAATTGTCCTCATGTTGGCTTGGTGTGGAAGTTTGGATAATGAGTGCCATCTCAGGTGCTGGTCTCATCCTCTCACCGTAGTTCAAAATGGCGAGGCGAACTTGGTATGGGTGCAAATTTCAACTTAGACAAACCATAAGTTACCGAAATGGATCCAATGCTCTCGCTTGGTACATAACGGAGTTACCTTGAAATGTAGCCAAGAAACGTCACTTCCAAAGTATGTACAGCAAATACATTATGCCCCAAAATAAATAGCACCATCTACATTTGACTTTACACAAAAAGCCTCTTGTCTTCGGAGCCGCGGTAGCCCAGTAGGAAGAGCAACGGATTAGCAACCTTGAGAGTTCGAAGCACGGTCCAACCCAAGACCGTCATGTACACTGGGGCTGGTGCAGGTTAAATCTGTCGTGGCCTTAAATTTCCTGACGTCGGTGCGGTGTGGAAGTTTTAAAAGTGGGATGTAATCCAGGCTTTAATCTCGTCAGTAGACCGTGGCTCAAAATGACGATGTGTTGTCCTCGGATCCTTTCCTTCTGGATCGATCCCAGTCCGTTGCCAATTGCCATAGCAACAGTATTGCTCCAGTGCAATGTTAATTCAACTACCTACATTCATACTCTCTCATTGGATGGGGGATATAAATATTTTCACTCAAAGAAAAGGGACAAAAAAACTTATGTTTCTTATTCCTTAAAGTTAAACCATAAATAAGAACTCAAATGTGCATACGAATTGTGAATGCGAGTAATCAACTAATTGGACCTATTTCTGCGTTTGTTCTGAAATGCTATATGAATAATCCGAAAGCTGATTTGTGGGCTCAGAAATGGAACACTGGAAAACAGAATGAATTGAACAGCCTTTACGGTACATTGAGTTAAAATAACACTACGAGATACGAGCTGAAGATTCAGTACTAAAAGTTAATGTAGCATAATAAACTTTTATTTCGGTCGATCGCGTTAAACCTTAAATTAATTTATTATATTTATCCTTCAGTCGGACTCAGAACTGTCCATTCAAATCTATATGCAAATTTATGTATCAGATAAAAGCTGATTGGTTAACCGATCTTCAATATAGTATTTAAGCTGAATTTAAACGTAACTTTTTCTTGCCTGTTTTCTTACTTATTATTGACTTCTTGCTTGATATTGCCTCTGGATTGTTATGTGATTGCTATTGATTGTGATGTTCCAAGTTGGAATTGATGTTAAATAAACTCCATGTTGATATTTAGAGTCGTGTTTCATTCAGTGCTAGCAATTAAGAATTACTTTGGCGAAGGATGGATCACCTCCAACACACCTGTTACAATTGAGATGCGACTGCTTTTTCTCGCTCCAGCAAACAAGACCCCGTAGCGTCACCCTTCCGCAATACCCCCTCAGGTGGTTGGGAAGGAAAAGTTTCGGATCGGAATTTCTGCTTGATTTTGTTCTTGTTGGTGTATTGTTCGAAATTCTTTCCCCGAAGTCTCCCTATCATTATTCACCTCTTAGCAGGTTGCGTGGTTATTGTTTAAAATGAAGTCTTTCAACTGAGCAACGTCAAATTTAAGTTCGTATTCCATTAAAACAAGAAATGTATTGTGATAATACCTGCTTGATACAAATGATGAGACGAATGATGAAAAATTGAAATCGATTAATCGAGAGAGAAAGAATTCAATGACTAATCGTGGTGCAAGAGTGCTGAATTTCGTTTTGTTTACCCTATATGCATAAAAATAAAAATAACTGTTTTTCTCCCATTAGTTTAACAGGGGTCTTAGAGCCTGCAAGTCACCAACAAATTGCATTGTATAAAACCCATCATTCATCAGTGGCCAGTGTCTCCAATGCGGTGGACGTAAGTCAAACTGACCCACATTCACATTGGACACACATGAATCACCCATCGTCATCTTTTACTAGGGAGAGCAAACCCATTTGCAACCCATGCTCTACTTCATTTTTTGTTTATCACATTTTAATTGTCTGTCCTATTTTTAATCATCAACTTATCAAATTTTTTAAAATCCCAATTTTAAATCTGCAAGTTTTGATTGGGTAAAATCCCAATTTTAAATCTGCAAGTTTTGATTGGGTAAAATCCCTATTCAAACCTTTTCGCGTTTTTACAATCAGTTGGTTTTTTAAACTCATCTAATTTTTTCCATCTTCTAAATTTCCCACTCAAAATTTTATACATGTAAATTAAGTTCTTCAGTTTCATTAGTTACGCTGCAGACGATGATCTTGTTTTATCATCTGACTTTTTGAATATTTCTAATCTCATCTATTCATTTTAATGCTTTAAATCTACCTTTTATCTTTGTCTTAGACTATTAATTTTTAAATATTTTAGACTTTATTGGGTCATTATGTTTTTGGCGCAGCTTCTCCGATTTTGGCTCCGCTTTGCGCTATAAAACCCCAACATCCATCCCATTAGTTTAACGTATGACAATTTGCTACAAATCGATGTAGTTAAGGCCTCTGAGCTTCGTCAGATTTTAGAGTAGTAAAGTACTGCATTTAACCCAGAGCACATTTAATGGCTAAATAACCACATCTATTGGGTGAAAGACATTGATTCTTCAACCTTTATATAGATTCTATTGTTCCTTTCCGTGGAATAGAATCTTTTTGAAATACTCTATTTCTCATTTACTTAGAATAGAATCCTTTGGGATGAGTATCCAATCGATCTCTTCTGTCCCACAGGGTTTACTGCTTTGGTAAACACGGGAATCATGCTCCTAGGATACCCAAGCCATCTTTTTCTGCTTTTCATCTCACTCATTCCCCAATCCCTCTTTTTACCTTTCGTAACGATTTTTACTTGACGTTGTCTTGCGTTTGGCACATCTTGACCAAATATCGCCTTTGCGCCATAAAATGTCAAAACAACCAATCAACCAACCTTTGGAAATATTCTATAGCTCCTCAACTTAGAATAAAATCCTTTGGAAATATTCTATTGGTCCTTTCCTTAGAATAGAACACCTTAGAAAGATTATTTTGCTCATTTCTTTGGAAAATAATCCTTAAGATTCTATTCATTCGAGTAGAATCCTTTGGAATGGTTCTATTCGTCAAGAAGGTAAAAATTGGTTGAAAGTCATGAAAGGAAGACTAAGTTACAAGGTGGAATTATCCGTGGAACCATTGAAAGGGTTAAAGGATCATAACTAAATTTAAACTAAAGAATAGATATATATACTATGAGTATTATAAAAATAGAAGCCATGTTTTATTCTTGAAATGCGAAACCAAAATAAAGTGATTACAAAATTATATTATTCATTCTATATTTTATTAATATTCCTGCGATTTTATAAAAAAAATATTTTACTACCATTAGTTCCCTTATTTCCAACGTCTTCATTTCCTTCAAAGAGAAGAAAAAAATTGATTGTTTAAATTGAAAGTCTAGCTATACGGAATCTACTTTAGAACATGAAGTAACAATAGCTTAAAGTGAAATAAATGACTCTGAACTTGAATTATAATAATAAACGTTTTTCTGGGGAACCGAAAGTAAAATACCAGTAATATGTGCATGTAGAACTTTTTTACTTCTTTCACCGTGAAATGTTTGCCACGTGACTTATATGGAAAGTCTGATTAATGATGCTTGATAACCCTAAACTAGAATTGGAATATTTTCAGCATTTGTTTGGATAAAAGTATAAGCTCATTCTATTTTTACAGTTCTTTAAGAAAGCTTCTTTTTAACTTGCGTGCCTATTTAGTTTCGGAAATTAATTTATATTATTAAAACTATATTTATTATTAAACTTTATGACTCTTTCGAGCTATAAAGTTTATTTTCATCATGATCTAAGATTTATCATGGCTATCATTGTTGTATACTTTTTAATTTATGAAATGAATTATATTATTTGTGACCGTTAGATCAATGACATCTAACTACGTGAGTACATTTTTTAAATTATGTATATATAAATTTACTATACGCGAATATTTGATATTTTACATTTTTATGTGATAAACGTTCGGTGTAGTTGATTTAATCCGTACTTATCGTCTATAGCATGTTCGGGGCCGTAGTGGCTCAGTGGGTATGCCCACTGCGCTAGCAACCTTCGAGTTGCAGGTGGCGCAGGTTCGATTCCTGTCAGTTGCATTCCCCTTAGGTGTATTTCTATCTTCCGTAAACTCCTCAGTAAAACTCAGGGTGTGTCTATTACTTGATATTATGTCTTGTGTAGCATGGCCAAATATGGCCTTTGCGGCATAAAACCCCAAAACCAACGATTTTATATTCTATAATTTTTCTTAGATATATGAATGCTTTTTATTTGGTTTCATCTTAGATTAACCAGTTCAGGTAATTGTAGAATTAAAAGTACCAAAATAGTTATAAAAGAGAAAGTATATATTATAAATACAAATGCGTAAATGTAACTAGCAGAATTTCTCGGGTGTTGCTCGGTTTGAATTAGTTGTACTTGATCGTAATATTAATTAATGTCATTTCTATGTGAATTTCGAATTGTTTTTAGCCCCATTCACAGACCCAGGACAAATCGAATGGAGATTAATATGTAGCCTGTTTCCCGCAGGATTCTAAAGCATAACTGCCAAATTTGGTGTGATTCCGTCGGTGTTTGTAGTGATATTCAATGTTCTTATGAAGTTTTTTAATTGTTTTTAACCCCCTCTGCAAAACCAGAGAAAATTCCCGAGCGTGGATTAATATATACCTTAAATTCGCGATTCAAAAACTCCTGGTTCTTCCTGGACTAATAGACCGTGACTCTTGCGATGAGGTCAGTTTCGGAGTCAATGGATGTCTTGTACACGCGATACATTTTAGGTATCTCCAGAGTAAGAAATCAATGCATGATAAATCGGGTGATTGGGGTGGCTAAGCGCAAAGTCCACCCAAGCTCCAAACGTGCCCTTGCGAATGTACATCTCCATTTAAATACACTTTAATTTTGTGTCCCACCTCTCCTTCAAGTTTGAACAGGAAAAAATAGACACATTCTGTATTTTTCAAACTATTTGATAGAAAAATAACTGAATTGGTATGGTATAAATATTAGTAATTAAAAGTACCAAAATAGTTATAAAAAAGATTATATATAGGGGGTATAAATACATGAGTACATATAATGATTGTAGAGTAAAAGGTAGAAATAACGGCTACATATATACCTGTTCCTACTTAGACAAACTGGAGTCCCTATGGGTGTTCCCAAGTTGAAATTTCAACGTATCTTTAAATTATGGAGTGACTACTAAATATAAATTTAGTCTCTAGATTCTAGTTCAAAGAATTTATCAAGAAATTATTTAATTCTAGTTCTAGAATTTATCTGCAGATAAGTAACCATAATTATAACTAAAGAAGTAAAAGAATGCGGCAAGAAGTATCCCCAGAAGCTTAAAAACAGGCAAAGAACAATAAAATATATCAAGTGAAGAATCGTTAATGTCAACAAAGATCCTTTTGCAACCACGGGGATGAATCCTACGCAAACTTGAAATCGAAACTTTTCCAATTGAATCACCAACAGCTGATAGGATTTTGTCATCCAATCTCTTTTTCTGCAAGGGCGAGAAAAAATCTTCGATTCGTGGATCAGTTCTTGTAGCCATTCATTTCCTTAGACGGTTGTCTTCCAGTTCTACTATAACTTAAGTTCATTGGATATTGTGTTTCTGAGACTGCTTCTTTAGTGTCTGAGACTTCCTTATTCTTAGGACCGCGGTAACCCAGTTGGTAAAGCAACGGATTGGCAGCCGGATGGGGTTGCGAGTTCGAAACTCAGTCAACTCAGGTAGGTAGGAAGTTAACATCGCACTGGTGCAACACAACGAGGTATTGTTCCAACCAGACCGCCGTGTGCATGGGGGCTGGTACACGTTAAATAGGTGGTTACCTCAAATGTCCTCACGTCGGCATGGTGTGGAACTTTGGAGCTCAGTGGGGTGCCGAATTAAGTGCTGATCTCGGTCATCCGACCGAGATTCAAAATTATGAGGCGTTGACCTTCGCTCTTTGCCTTTGGGATTGATCCTGAATCGCCGTCAATGGCCCATTGTGTTGCTCTAGTGCGACGTTAATTAAATACCTACCTACTTTGTGCGTAAAATTCATATTGAGTTTAAAAAAACACTTCTAAGTTGATCTCTATTTGACGATACGGCCTTGAGCTTGGCTTTAGTTTTTCGTCGCCAAGGTGGTGAGAAGTGGGCGCGAAGTTTTAACGCTCTTGCCGACATGATTCATTATATCCAGTCAACTCTAAGGGGGATATATTTACCAGTCAACTCTAAGGGGGAAAAGCGTTGTTCCAAACGCGGCTTAAACATATAAAAACACCGAATCGCCTTTGAAAAAGTGTTTGGGAATTGACATGGACTTCCTCTTGATTTAATTGTGGTGACATGACAGATGCCTGCTTGTAACATGCACTTAATTTTAAATATAAATTAACCCTCTGAGGGATTGCACGCATTATTTTACCATGCAACCTGCACTTTTCTCTGAATCGCTTCAAATTAGCTTTAGACTTTGACTAATATAATCATTTATAGGGTTCTTTCCATCAATAGATGGGGACCTCAGTAGCCCAATTGGTAGTATCGGATTAGTAACTGGAGGTTTACGAGTTCGAAATTCGATGGAATCAAAGACGTGTACGTGGAGCAAGTTAAATCTGTCATGCCCTTAAATGTCCTCACGGTGGCGTGGTGGGGAAGTCTGCAGGTAGGTAGCCATCTCAGGGTTTGACCTCGTGATTTGACGGAGGTT
Organism: Meta bourneti; assembly: GCA_933210815.1. Lineage (NCBI taxonomy): Eukaryota > Metazoa > Arthropoda > Arachnida > Araneae > Tetragnathidae > Meta > Meta bourneti. The sequence goes on from OW119929.1 coordinate 21,645,136, forward strand.
CAAAATTTCGAGGTGCTGTCCTCGGATATTTTCCTCCGGGATTGATCCCGGACCGTCGCCAGTAGCCCAAGTGTGACACCAACTCACCTACCTACCTTACCCTATAGATGTAGCCATCTAGACATTATGTGTGTTCTAGAGTAGAAATAAACGTATAGAAATCGGAAATCTCGTGACGCTCAGGTAAACACCAGTAAAAAGTGCTTTGAAATGCTGTTTACATTTCAATCAATTTCCTTTAATTTGAAAGAATGCATATCTATGTCTACATCCATTATAAATAGATTTCAATAAGGTAAGAAATATACGTAACGACATTGCCATCAATATGTATAAGCAATAAGATACTCTGCGCTGATGTCATACATCGGTCTGATCTATGAAAGATTCATACTATTAGTAACATCAGCATACAGTACGAGTAAGAACTAAAGCCATGCGACTACCTCTTACCTCCAAAAGGAGAATACATTATTGCTAGACATTACAATCGATCTTATACTGTCTGCATAAGATATATTATAATGGCTCTGAGCGATAAAACATTATATTGGATCGTAAATAAAATTTCAACTCCATGAACCTGAAATATCCAGTAACTGAACACCGTACAGTCGCCATTTTACTTTTCCTGCAACCCAACGGATTTGGGAGCACGATACTCAATTACCAGTGCCGTTGCCAACAACCAAGAAGAAACTAAACGAGCGTGAAACAAAATCAAATGCATCGAAACATCGCGGAATAGATAAAATCGCATTTGAAAAATTTATCATCTCCAACGAAGCATCGAGGGAAAAAAATGTCGCCACCACCCCATCTATTTCACTTTTTAATATTCCGTTGACGTTATAATCTATCACTTTCCGAGCCAACGTTGGCGATAATGACAGCATTATAAAAGAGGGACAGATCTTGATAACACGTCGATAACGCCAGAGGGCCCGGATTTAATAGAAATGGGTGGAATATGCATTTTATGTCCTCTTTGTTTTGGGTAGGTAACAGATTCCCTTTTAGGGGACATTATTGGGGCAGCTGTTTTGATGGAAAGAAACAATTGTCGCATGATTTTTTGATGACGTGGGGACATCCATCATTTAGCGAGAAGGAATGCATTAAGTCCCGGGGCACGGTGTTTTCTTTTTAAATGTGTTTAGAAGACGCTGTTCCTTGACTTATGGCGTCAATCGTTGAAGCATGTTTTCATTCGGAGGAAAGTGAATGCGAGGCTATGATTTAAAACTGCATACGTCGGGGCAGAATATCGTTTCCTTTTTGGTTACAGCAGCCTGCCCAACGGCTTAACAGGGGGCTTACTGAAACCGGCCGAAACGACCTTTAGAATGCTTTCCCCCAGGAGGATAAGGAATATATGTTGTCCCATTATTTCCTAATGGGCCGGTTTCTATTGTCGGGTCGTGGGTATGCCTAGAAGGGACAGATTCTTCCCCGGAAAACTGGAAGGGCGGCGATGACTTTTTAAGTATCTATTTTCATTTACTCACAACCTCTCGCACAGACTAAATGGTCGAGGATAAACAATTTGCGAGGCTCCTCGTCGATACCTGACATCTTTGTCAACGGGGAAATAAGGCAATTCCCGCGCGGGTCTCTTTGTAGCACAGAAAACAGGGGATGGAAATCGTAATGGACTTCGGAGATTCTTCAGGAGTTTGAGGTCTGAAAGAATCCGAGCCTTTCGGAACAAGGGGACTCGAAATTTTCGGCCGGTTAGGCCGGTCCCCGTATGCAGTGGGTTAAAATCCTCGCATGTCAGAAGACAGGATTTTTTATGGGATCAAAAAGTATAGAAACGCAAGAAATGCGATAATAAATATTTACGAATCCATCCAATATTTTGAAAGCAGTTCATGCTTAATTATGTTTCTTTGTAGAAAAAGGGTCAATATACAAATTCGCTGATTTCGAGTCATGCCCATAAATCAGTACAAGATATTGAATGGTAATAATAGTGCCATTGCAGCGCTGTATTAAAAATTAAAGGTTCGATATCTCCCTGGGTGTATTGGGCAGCGGTAGCTCGATTGGAATTGCAACGGATTAGCAACCGGAGTGTTGTAGTATATCGGTTACCCTTGTTACTGGGACCGTCGTGTATAACGGGAGCTGAACAAAAGACTAGCCCGGTGTGTTGCTCCAGTGCGACTTTAATTAAATTATCTACATGCCTACCTCGAAAGTCGGTCCACCCAAAGACTGTTGTGTAAACGGGGGTTGGTGCAAGTCAGATATATCGCTACCTCAAATGTCCTCACGTTGGCGTTGGGTGGAAGTTTAGAGAGCGGGGTGCCAGTTCAGTGGTGACCTCATCATATGACCGTGGTTAAAAGTACGTGGTGTTGTGTGTGCGTGTGCGTGTGCGCGTGCGCGTGCGCGTGTCTTTACCATAGGGATTGATCTCGGACCGTCGCCAATAACTCATTGCGTTCCACCAGTGCGACGTTAATTAATAACCTACCTACCATGCATAATTCTGTACTTTGAGACAAAAAAAACGGGCTACTGTTCAAATTTGCTTATTTGGAGTAAATCCCATAAATCAATTCAAGGTATTGAATGTAGTAATAGAAAAAGTGCCACTGTTGTCCTTTCAATACACCATGGGGAAACGATCAAAACATTGGAAAGTATATTTTTGTATACTATTAAAAATTAAAGGGTCGATTCTCTCTCTCCTCCCTTGAGCGTATTTCTCTCGTCTGTGTTAGTAAAAATTTCCTTGTGTATGTCTTACATATTTCTTGATGTTGTCTATATTGTGTTTGGCGCAGCATGGTAAAATATGGCCCTTGTGCCATTAAACCCAACCACCCTCTCCTGCAATGTTTTGAAATATATCTTCATGTAAATAAAAGAATTGAAGGATCAAACATTAAGAAAGCATGAGGTTTGTTGCCGAAAACAAATACGAGCCCGATATTAGAGGGGGGAGGTGCTTACATATACACCGTTGCTCCACACACTAACGCAAGATTTCATGACAATAGATTCCGACTCACATTATCTAGTGGTTTCCTTGAGAATTAACTAGGTATTGATGCATATCTATACTATTAATCGATCGTCGCATATCTATACTATCTATACTATTAATCGATGAATCTCATTTTCGAAAAATTTGCTCATAGACTGATATTTGACCGAATGCTTCAATAGTATAAAAATAACCTAAAAATGTGAAACAAAATTACCCCGGAATTTAATTACTATACTTATATATGAGCAAAACATTTCTATTGCATATCAATGGTCTACATAAAATATATTTTTGCATTCACACATAGATATATGCATTAAAAATCGCACGCCCTTTAACCCACCAAGTGGTTACGACGATATATTTCTTCCGACCAAATCTGACCAATTTTGTTTATCAAGAGATATCTCGTCATCAAGATATTACCGATTTTTATGATGGTGAGTTCAAGATATTGTCAGTTTTCTTCTAATGAAGACGAAAACTTGAACGAGATATCTCGTTCATCAAGATCTGGTCAGTTTTACTAATGACGAGATACCTCGTCAAGACCACCACCAGGAGGGTTAGACATAAAAGTCAATGTTCCTCACGCTAATTTGGATACCTTCGACAACCGAATTATAAATTTGATAGCTCCAAAATGTAGGTTTCAGAGCAGCGTTGCGAGTTATGTAAGAAATTTGAGTACTTACTAAACAGTGACCTACACTTAGGAACTCAAATATAAATTTTATAGCCTGAAAGTGTATGTTTCGGAGCAGCGTTGCGTGAATTTCAAAAGCAACACCACTTCAATTAATCTGTATACCACATCTTGGTAAACGTCTCTTTGGGTTTTTGTATTGTTTGATGGATTGAATTCGGCATTCTTCACGTTTCGATTAACTCGAAGATCCAAAAGCAAAATGCGATCTTTCGTTTCATTCTATCGAGAGAAGAGACCCTCACTTGCCCAAATCCTCTTTCCGGTGTCGAATGTTCACCTGATATAAAAAAGCATAGAAATGTTTTTTCTTTGAAGCTTGGATGAACTCTTTTGGCGTCAGAAGTTGGCAGATAAGTCATTTGTAACGTTTTGTATATAAAAAAATGAATCTTTGGATGATAGATTACGGGTTAGGAATGTTTCAAAAAATATTTGCATATTAAATAATATATAAATTCTAAGTACCCGTAAAAAATATATACTATCTATACTCAAAATAAAACTAAAGTACCGAAAACTCAAGAGTGGCTCTGTGGGTATGTTCACTGCCCTAGCAACCTGCGAGTTGTAGTCGGTGCAGGTTCAATTCCTCCCTAGGTGTATTCCTTTCTTCTGTGTTAGTAAAACATTCCTTGTGTGTATACCCATGATTTGATGTTGTCTATCATGTGTTTGGCGCGGCATCACCAAATATGGTCCTTGCGCCATAAAACCAGAAAACAACTAACCAACCCATTGGGTTTACTGTCTTTAGTAAACATGGGTGTCGCCAAGCAATCTTTTTCAACTTTCATCCCCGTTATTCTGTTCCCAACCCTTCTTTTTTCCCCTTTCCGACATTTTTTGTTTGAAGTTGTCTGGCTCTTGTTTGGCGCCGCTTGACCAAATATTACGCTTGCGCCACAAAACACCAACCACAAACCGAAAATTAGTGATGCAACCATTGTAAAGTAAAAAGAAAGCACAAGTTACTTTATCCGGCAAAGGGTAGAAGTTTGAAGAACCTGAAGCACTTTAGTAAATCTCAATTCTTTGCTGTGATTCGATCCTTTGATTCCAGGGCCTCTTGAAAGCAACTCTCGTCAACTTTTATTAAAGACAAATAACGATGGAAGTGAAACGAATGGAAGGAAACGAAAGAGGGAGAAAGATAAATAATCCAGTGTGTGTTCCTGTCGTTACCAAAGTAAAAAAGAAATATCAAACATGTATCATGGTGTAGTTACTCAGCAAAAGCAATAAATTAATTGAAACTGGAGTGATGCGTTGTAGCCGAAATAATAGAAACCCTAACAGAAAAACGCCATCTTATGTTGCAAAATGATATCGGTACAATAAACATGCTCTTTTTCGTTGCCCAATGTATCGGACTGTAATATTGCTTCAACAATTGCAACAAAAGTTTTCTTGGTGGTACAAAGATATGTTTGAGACATGGCTCATAAAGCAAACTAGACTTATAAACAAAAACGCAAACCTTTACTATAATTGTTTCTATGGCGGATATAAGTGGTACAAAACAATTATAACGAAATCGTTGGTTTTATATATATATGTGTGTTTTTTGGTTTTGTTCTTAACATGCAATTCTCTACAAAACCAACCCTCCTGGTGGTTGTCTCGACGAGATATCTCGTCATTAGGAAAACTGACCAAATCTTGATGGACGAGATATCTCGTCATCGGAAGAAAACTGATCAGATCTTGATCTCGTCGTCATATCAAAATCGGCAATATCTTGATATATATCGTGATACCGTTTATGGCAAAATTAGTCAGATTTTGATGGACGAGATATCTCGTCGAAACCACTTGGAGTGATTGGAATAATTAAATATGCAAGTCGTCTAAGTTATACGTTTTGAAAAACAATGTAGCAAATCCCTTATTATAAAACTGTTAATGATGTAAAGTTTTATACGTGTAAACTAAACATGCTTTTTCGTAAACTGCAAACACTGAATGAATTATACTGAACAATAATTGAATAGTTTCATCTTACGTATGCTTATGTAAGACTAATGAAGTATAAGAGACTCCTGTTTCCGAAAACTAAACATACTGTCTAGTTTCCTTAAGTGTATCAGGACCATCGTGACTCAGAGGGTTTGCCCACTGCGCTAGCAACTTACGAACGAATTGTAGGCGGCGCAAGTTCGATTCCTCCCTGGGTTTATTTCTCTCTTCTCACGAGCAGATACACACACAAGCAAAGTAAGACTTTGCTTGTGTGTGTATCTGCTCGTGTTCGTATATCGCAAATACGGTATAATTCTATAACTTTGAAAATATAATTCAAGTTTGCGAATATTATGAACACAAAACAAACAACTCGATCGGAATCACCGATGCATGAAGAAAAAAGAACAACTTTTAAAATTTACACATACATATACAGGGTGTCCCAAATAGGTTCCGCAATTTATCTTTTTACCATTTGGAGATAGGTAGGCAATGTAAATTGCAAAAGTACACCAAATAAGGTAAGTAATTAAGATATGTGAATAAAATTATCAAGTGATAACAATTTAAGCGGATACAGTTTTTAATTTTTATACGACCCCTCTAGATAAAAATCCGAGATAGCAGAAATGTTCCTTACCTGCATCCCTATCGTTAGCGTAGAACTGCATTTCTGTAGGTTGAACAGTAACTGAGGTATAATGACGCAAAAAAGTTGACTTTACCGCTTGTGCACAGCTGTTCAAGCAGTCAGATTAGGGACCGTACACACAATGCTAAAAAGCATTTTTTTCGGTCAGGAAGTGCAACATTGAGCAAAGTAATGTAGTATTGCAACTGCAGATGAAAATCGCACTGAATAATAGTAGACGATGTAATCTTCAATAAAAATATTGTAGAAAAATGGTTTAAATAAAAACAAAAGGAAATTTACAACGCATGTTCAAAATGTTTTCCATCTGCAGCAACGCAGAACTTCGCTCTTCATTTTTGGCCATCGTTCTAAATTAGATACGGCCCCCTTAAAATGGAAACTCTTGTATCTCCGTTACTATTCAACCTACAGAAATATGGTTTTTACTAACGATAGGGATACAGGTAAGGAACATTTCTGTTATCTCGGATTTTTATCTAGAGGGGTTGTATAAAAATTAAAAACTGTATCCGCTTAAATTGTTATCACGTGAAAATTTTATTCACATGTCTTAATTACTTACCTTATTTGGTGCACTTTTGCAATTTACATTGCCTACGTATCTCCAAATGGTAAAAAGATAAATCGCGGAACAACCTTTTTGGGACATCCTGTATATTGCCATTCAGGAAGAAAGACACAAACTAGAAACGTAAACATAAATCTCCCTTGCGGCACAAATAATACGGAATGCGATACCGATTGATCTAGTCCAATAATAAAGTCAGCTACTGAATTCTTGATACGAACTTTTCTGAATGCGAACACAACTTCTAAAAACCAACAATATCCAATATTTGATGTTGTTTGTCTTATGTTTGGTGCAGAATGGCCAAAAATGGCCCAAGAGCTTAGTAAAAAAGTTAACTTAATATAGGAGTCTATTTGTTAAAGAGGGAATAACTTTTAATGCCATCTGATAATCCGAGTATATATCGCATTTTTATAAGATTTAGATCGCTAAAAATCTCTACAACGTTAACTACATTAAATATCTATAAACAACACACACTCCAATATTTAAGTCAGTTTTCTGAATTTCATTTTTATGGTTTATTTTTGATACCTTACTGAAGCTATTAGCTCATGAAGAGCTGCTCAAAAATTATACCGTGAACGTTTCCCCAAAAGGATCGAATTAAACATTTGAACGTTATTACTACCATCTGTTTAAAAACGGAAACTTTCCTTTCACAGGCATGATGCGGGTTGACCGAAGAGTTCAAGGAATAGAAGAAGGCAATGTACGCGAAGTTTGGAGGCGCGTACAATATTTGGGTTCGCGGTACGATATTTGAGTAGTTGTTCCGTTTGCATTGACAGCTCCATACGTTTGATTCCTGTCAGCTATCTCAGAATTCGTGTAATTATTCGTGTAGCACGCCCGAAATCAGCCAATAGCGAAGTTCTAAACACTTGGTTGTATCGAGGACACAAACCGTAGTTTTGACGTGTTGGGGGTTGATGTTGGATTGTGGAATGGTTGGTTGGTTTTGGGGTTTTATGGCGCAAGGGCCATGCTGCGCCAGATATGCAATACCAAGTAATAGACATACACACACAATGCAAGTTTTTACTGTCACAGAAGAGAGAAATACACCCAGGGAGGAATGCACCTGACAGGAACCGAGCCTGCGCCGCCTACAACTTGAAGGTTGCTAGCGCAGTGGGCATACGCACTGAGGATTGTGGAATGAATGAAGCAGACATAGGAAGTTTGACCGATTGTTTATTGTGAATATTCCACAATTAATTTACTGTCTGAACGATTACAGCGCAGTTTGATATTGAAGGATAATTTTATTAATTTACAGGTATTTGATTGTAGAGTAGTTCGGTAGATTTCTAATGATACCACTTACGCACTCCACTCAAATCAAAGTTACACTGGTCCAAATCTCGTCCAGCACCGTAGAATTTCGACTTATTGTGGAGTCCCAGGCGTTCAGTTAGCTTGCACACTCAGTTCGAAGGTCATGTCAGGTGGAATCCTTTGTCTACACGACGTTATATTTATCTACTGGAAGTTTCTTGTTCTGAAATCAAAACGGAATACTCTTAACGCTCGACTTTTATGCATGCCTTCCCAGTAATGTTTCGATTATAAGGATGTATTCACATCGATGAAAACTATTTGCAAACTCGTTAAACAACGCTATCTGGAACCTACGCGCAACACTTGCAGACATACATTCTTTGACAATTTTTTGAAATTTTAGTTCACTCCAACCAATCTTTAGTCAAGGACTTTCGAAACACCCTCTATAATATCACTTAGAATCTGTAGGTCAACAATTTTGTTGACAGTTTCGTATTCCAAAGAGAAAATTTTCCTATAGCTTTCCCATGAAATGTCCAATCAGAATCGGGGCTCAACTAACAAAGAATTTTGTTTTCAAATAACTTTCCTTGAAACTACTCACCGACGTGTCTTCACTGATTCAGATTATTCATAATCGATAAATAGCAATTAGATTTCTTCACAACCAGTAAATGAAGGTTTAGGTAACCGACTAAATAAATGCAGGTAACCGACTAAATAAATCGATTATCCCAAATTCCAATATCGATTGTAATTTTTTCTCTTGCAGTTAAGCTGTATTGCAGAAATGCCATTTAATTGACTTTAATTCCTCAACAATCTGCAACATATACGTATTCCATTCGCTTTCCTAAAGTCGATTTGCTTCATAATTGAAATTCATTTTAAATCTAAGCATAGACGTTGAAGAGTTCGGGTAAACACGGTTTCTATTTCTAATTTCCTTAGGATTAGAATCATTTGGAAGTATTCGATTCTTCATTTTAAAATTTTATCCTTTGAAAAGATTTTGTTGCTAATTTCCTCAGAATATAATCCTTTGGAAAAATTATATAGCTAATTACCTTATAATATAATCCTTTGGAAGGATTATATTGGTCAAGAAGGTTAAAATTGGTTAGTAATAATGCAGGAGACTTCAGGTTTCAAGATCGAATTATCTGCGCATACTGCTCAGAAGGTTAAAATGAAACTAGAAAAAGTTGCACAGTCCGTCCAAAAAGTACCCATAAACCTCTTATTCACTTTCCAGGAATAGCATATTCATATCAAAAGTGTCATTAGACTTGGAATAATAGCAACTATAAATGTGCATATTATTTACATAGGGCAGGGATGAACAAACCGCGGGTCGCATATGGTCTGCGGGCCATGGTTTGTGGCGCCCTTCGTTGATTTGCCGGCGGCCCGCCTCACCATGTTATTTTAACTTCCACAAATCACGATTAATAATTTAGATTAAAACTTCGTTGTTAGATGATGCACGAAAATGCGCGAGGCATTTTGGGTCAACATATATCTGAACGAACCTTTCCAGACATGAATAGTGACTACCCGAAAAAAGGAACCGATTGAGTAATGAAAATTTAGAATCAATTTCTGGCGATTGTCTACTACAAAAATCGAACCAAATATTGAAACAATTGTTAAACTAATGCAATATCACGCATCAAATTAAATTATATATTTACTTTATATAATCTTTCTTTTTTCGTAACAATATAACATAAATGATAAATATCAATAAAATAAATAATATATGATAGATAACTTTCATAGTTTTTTGGACGGCCCTTCCATAAGTCAGTGAATCTATGTGGCCCTTGTCTTAACAAGTCTGCATCCCTGACAGGGGGGTCCGCCTTCATATTTTTAAAGCATATATTTTATTGGCCGGGGAAACCGCTCCATCTTGCCAGCATTTTGCCAAGAACATCTCTCCATAAATCATTTTTACTTGTACATATCTTAGACATTTTTATCGACGATTTTTTTTAAAACCTCATCACCAATTTTATCAGACTTGTTGGGTCACCCTCCGTATTTTTACCTTATTCATCACTCGGGATTTTTATCACATTTACAGTCCTCTTTTAATCACACTTGATATTTAATTTTAGTCAAGACAAGGGATTTCTCTTAATCTTAATCTCAATTTTTCTCGAATTACATTTTTAGTCTCCATGGGTGTTCCATGAAAACATATTTGTTCTTTTCCACATACACCCATTGCGTCACTTAAACCATATCCATACCATTTCTTCTCTAAACGCGTTTTCTAAATCTAATTTTCATAGTTGGTTACTTTTTTTAACCTTTTAACTGTTTCCAGTGGCTCGGAGAATATCTTGTGTATGGTGCAGTTTGTCCGTTTTTAGATTTTGCGCCGTAAAACCCAAACCAACCATCTTCATATTTATAATGGTTCGATTCCTGTCAGATGCATTCCTCCATAGGTCCACTTCTGTCTTCTGTGTCAGGGAAACTTTCATTGTGTGTGTCTATTACTTGCTGCGCCAGACAAGATATACAATATCATGTACCATAAAACCCTTAAACCAACTAACCATCTTCATATCTATTTAGATATTTCCAAAATTTTGAATAGCAACACCCACTTTTATCATTAAATGATTTCTCAAATGATAAATACGCTAAACTAAACGATGTTTATCACGAAAGTTAAACCTGTAAAGTTGTATTTGTATCTACAATACTTGTATAATTCAATTTAAATTATCGTTTCCGATGTCGAATTCATGTTTGTAGAGTTCTTTATAAGCAAAACGGGAAGACAGTAAATAATTACATGATCTATCGAAGTTTTAGAATGAAAATGTTTCCACGTATGTTTCCAATATTATGCCTGTTTCATTTCTCTATAACGGCTTTTTAGTTCCAGGTTTTTATTAACACATTTATTTAAAGTTGTAATGTGATTAATGATATTTTATTTTTGAAAAAGAAATTATGAGCATCTTTCAAGTGTGTGCTCCTGATGTTATTGCCGTCTTGAGAATTGGCAAGATCATAAACTTGTCCAACGAGCCATAATCTCAGAAGTAAGAAGGCTATTAAATGTTTGCTTCTGTCATTTATTAAAAAAGGTTGCAAAGTCTAATCTTACTTCTGATTAACTTTTCTTTCCCAACGGTGAAGGGGAAAAATTTACACCATGACATGAGAGTGCCTTTGGGGAAACTTATGAAGCCTTGAGATGAATGACTTGCAACATGTTTTTAAGAAATTCACTGCTGTTTATGAGAAAGATTTCTACTAATTGCTAAACTATGCTCAAGGGCTAACTGCCTGGTTTCGTGAATCCCACAATAAAGTAATATTTTTAAAATGTAGGCGTGAAAAATATCTTTTTTGATAAAAATGACCTTCTTAAACCACTTTGTATACATTCCATTCTCAAATATACGCATTTATTTTGTTGGTGGAAAATAGCTTGATTTTAATATCGCACCCTAAACACCTATTTATCTTACATGCATATTTATATCTGATAAAAAATATGACATTTGAGAGGATATATCAGAGCCAATATCTCAATAAATAGTATTTAAATTTCAGCCACAGAAAGAATCGCTCATTTTATTTCCATATTTGGCAGTCAAGATGAATATTTAATGAAGTAGTTCATTTTTAGACTTTTCTATTTTAATGTTAAGAATAAAACTTTATTTTAAATCTTGTTTTACTCTTCTGATTGTCAGTAATACTGGTATGTTGCGTGAAAAACATCTATGGATATGAACGTTGCTAATTCTCATAACCTATATGAAGGTGTTGGCTGATTCAAGGAATGCCGAAAGAGGTAGAAACAGTAATTTTAATAAACATTATCAAACATTAAATAAACATAATATGCCGATTAGTCTACCTGCATAACGTCTTGTAACCAGCTGTAACGTGACTGATTAGCAACCTGCCAAGTAGACTTGCAGCTTGATCAGCATCTTGTTATTACAATCGCAATCTTTTTATATCACTGCGTGGAAGCCCGGTTGAAAAAGTAACGCACTAGCAATCTAGGGTTGCGAGTATGAATCCAAAGACCGTCGTGTGCAAAGGGGGATGGTGCACGTTAAATCTGTCGTGGCCTCAAATGTCCTCACTTTGGCGTGGAGTGGAAGTTTGGAGAGTGGAGTGCCAGCTCAGGTGTGACTTCATCATCTGACCGTGTGTAATCCACGGTTCTTTCTCTTCGGGAGTTGATTGCGGACCGTCACCAATAGCCCGTTGTGTTGCTCAAGAGCGACGTTTGTTAACAATTCCTTTATTTATATCACTGCGAGCAAAACAATATTCGCATGCGCGGCGAAACTGAAAGTAAACGATAATTTAAATTTAGTCGTTTTAACGTTGCCAGAGCCACACGAGTTATTTTCATGCTTGGACTGATGCCACCATACATCTTTCGTTATTTACACGAAAAAGATATTTTTCCCACACAGCCCCAAACTACGCAGTTTTCTGAAGACATCCCTGTACATTGTCTACTAAACGTAGTGCTCTATAGATGTTTGAAGAAATCGGCCAATGTCATTTTTAGAAGAATGTGCAATCTAATTGCAGCACTTGTAATTTAACAGTACTTTTAAGAACTTTTAAACATAGTTTGTTTACAGATAGATTAAATTGGTTGTTCCAAATTTAATAAAAGTTATCATAAAAGCTTACTGAAACTACCATTTAAAAGTTATGTTTCAAAATTTCAGCCATAATGTAATTTAATGCAATTATAAATGTATTTTTCATCCTTTCCGAATTCCGTACGAGACATGCTCGTATGACCTTAATTATTTAAAATGTTTCATTGTAATGCATTCGTAATATTTTATTACCTTTAATTAAATTGTAACACATGTTAGAATTTATGCGAAATGTAACTGATTTGTATGAATCGATATTCAAGATTGTAATATTTACTAAAGGACCATATAAAGACGCAAGCTTATACATTATTGAACATCTTTTTCAAATCATTAGATGAATCTACATAAATAAGAATAGAGTGCTTGTTTGTACATTAAATATTTTCGACTCATTACAAGTTTTCTATCCGTTTTGGACCCTTCTGGTGCTAAATCCGTCTCTTGATTGTTTCGTGTCTGCTTGTAGCCCGTGCTACGTCCAAACGGATGAATATATTTTCATGAAACTTTGCATACTGTGAGTTCTTACATTCATTTAGTGACTTAACTTGGTTGCGTAAGTCTGTCTGTCCGTCTTCCGGATCTATGTTTGATTTTGTGTCTGCGTTTGTACAAATATCACATAAGATTTATTCAAAACATTTTAATGCAGTGCCCTATATTTGATAAACCATATTTTAGTGTTGTGAATGCATTATTTTATATTCCTTTGCTTACCTATTTAAGAAAGTTTCATGTTAAAACATCTAAGTAAATCTACTTAAATCAACTATAATTTTGTAGTTTTGGAGAAGCTGGAATGCAAATTGATCATTGTAATTTACTTAAATTGTTTTAACAGTACTGCTGGGAAATCAATTATTTTTTTTAAAACTATTTTACAGAATTTAAATTCAAATGCTTTTTTTATTTTGAGCCTTATTTATTTTCTTTGCAGAATATTAATTATTTCCGAACATTTGGGACAGACGATATTTTGCAACAAAACAGAGACTCGTGTTCGTTTGCCACGCAGTGATATTTTTTCGCTCCGAATTAATTTCGTATTTTTAAATTCTACCTAATTTTTAGTTGTAAGTTGTGGCAGCTGCGAGATCAAGAGATAAAAAAGAATCATGAATTTATAACTTTAGAACTTTTTCCCGCCTACTTTTATTTTGCTTTAATTTCTGCTTTAAATATTTATTATTTTTATGAATTGTAATTCCTTTTCACCACACGCAACACCACCGCAAAGTGTTCTGTTTAGAGCGGCAGGTAAGTTAGAATAAAGTAAATTTAAAATGGAATTTTGCCATTATTGAAAGAACGTTAATGTTGAAAATATGCGAACTGGGACTTTTGAAATATTACAAATTCTTTGTCATAGCGACAGATGGCCAAGGTGGCTTATTTTACGAATTGAAGCTATATTTAAGCAAGTTATATAGGAAAATTTTAAAACAATGATTTTCTTTAGGAGAAAAGCTGTCAAATTTGTTTACCATTTAAAAAATGGTAACAAGTTACCTTTGCTTTATCACTACTGAAGATATTAAATTTTAAAATAAGTTCTTTTATTATTGCACGTGATACGAAACGGAATGTTCAAGAAAAACTTATTCGCTTTTAAAACAAACTTAGTGATAAATATCTTATCAAATTAGTCATATTTCCCTTAATGGTAGCGAGAGAAATTCGAAATGAGTGCCACAAATAAAAAAATATTGGCAGGTAAATTATGTGAGAGTATCCGCTGTATATTCCTCATTTTTACGAATTGAGTTGAGAAATTTTACAGGAATAGAACTAAATAAAGGGGATTATTAATCCTCCCTCAAAGTCGACTTTTGAAACAGTTACCTTTCGCCAATTTGTATCTTTAACAGGGCTGCGATATATATGATATGTATTACATGGATGGATTTACATGTATAGAATTTGTGTTCAAAGTAGAAATTATAAAACTGTCGAAAAGGTGTTAAAAAATTATTTTACTCATACTTAAATGGTTTGCCATTTTTCTACGAAAGAGAAAAGTGATTATTTTCTGAACACTTTCAATCTATAGTTAACCAATTCAACTCAAGTGAGGTCGGCAATTGTGCTAGTGTATAATAAAAATGATTCATAATATGAATTTATAAGAAAAATATGTCATGACTGTATAAGAAATATGAGTCATGAATGTATAAGGGAAATTATTTACTGTCTTCTATACCTATTGACTTACAATTTAGTAAGATAAAAGGCCTTGAGAATACCAGGCATTTTAAAAGTTATTTACCCAAAGGAAGTTCATTATTGATGGTCAATACAAACAAGATTTCTATTCCCATTTCGATTTATAAATGGTCCTTAAAGATAATACACGAAGTATAGAAAAGCATTTGGTAATCATGAAGAAAAAGATGTTTCACATTTAAATATTTTTACTCGGAAATTGAAGAAAAGAGGGCCACAGAGGAGGTAAAAATAAATTTGAAAAATGGCTTGCAACTTTTGATTATATTAAGCCTATAATAGATTGAATATTCCAAAGGAAAGAACTTCAATACTGATAACATAACATAACTGAGGTATTCTATTTTTCATTATTAAGGGGACAAAATGCCCTTTGAACATTTTCATATTCACAACAAAATGTTTTAGTGCGCCTTATTCCAATACACATTAAATATATATTACAAAAGAAAAAAATTAGTTTTACATTCACAATAATTAAAAAATTCAATTTTTATAAAAATAATTCCATATTTTAAAATTCCTACTCCGTCTGCTAATTTTAATTCTCCTCAAATATTTTTTTTATTTACCTACCATGAAGTGCTTCCCCACAATTGTGTGCGTTGGATTACATATACCAGTGTTATTTATTTTTTTACAAATATTTTAACACATTGAAAAACAGCAAAAAAGTCATAGTTGATTTCATTAATTTTTGAAAACAACTATTTTTCCATATCTTTATATTCCAAACACAAAGTTATCATATATATAATAAACTACCACAAAAAATGTCAAATCTCTACCTCAATTATAAAAAAAGCCTTGCATTTTAAATACAACCTAGTCATGACAAATAAAAAGCTGAGAAAAAGCATTTTGAAGTCTTACATGACTTCAGTTTCGGTCCTTATATCAGATAGAAAAACTTTAATAACTCGCTAAATAATGTAGCTACAGCTATACAATTTTGCACACATATTTCTTTAAAGTTGTATAATGAATAGAAGATTATTTGTACGTATACACTAGAAGGCTTTTAATTTTGACTTTAAAAATTAAGCAGTTTTTTTACAATAGGTCATTGGTTTGTGCTTAAAATTTCTATGTAAAAAAAATCAGATTACCCTGATAATATATAATTTAGATGTAATTAGCTAATTAGCATTTTTTTAACAGTGATCTCAAATTCTAATTTGTTCAGAAAGAATTCCTGTTGGAAATTATTCGTAGTATTCCTTATGTTTTGACTTTCCATCAAGTTGCTAGATGGAATAGGCTTTTTCTTGCATTTTTTTCACCAAGGAAGTATAAAAACCGAGATTTTTTTTCAGGAATTTTTTAACATTTAAAAATGAAATAAGAATTCATTTTTTAACATTCTCAACATTAACTGTCATTCATTAACTCTGTCTAAAGGCCAAAACACATCTACTGTATTATATACATTACTAGATGAATTTAACTGGCGTTCCTCGGGTTTAATTGGTTAAACGTCGATTGAAATTGATCCAAAAAATCACTTTTCTCATAGAAAATGCAAGTATGTATAGAGAAAAATAAGCGAGTACAAAATAATTTTTATAGCTTCTATAATTTACTTTAGATCCATTTCACATAAATGTTTTTTTATTTGTAGCTCCTTCCACCAGGAATGCGAATTTGGGAATTCTGCCATCATTATTAAAGGCTGATAAAACATATTAATACGATATCATGATCAACGTTTCAAGCAATTACACTTTATGCTCGAAAATTCCATGCCGTATTTTACAGACAAGATACATAAACAATATGATACTGTGCGATTTTCAGCGCAACCGACCCATCTGCGATTACATTATACTCTAAGATTCTAAAAAAACTCCAAGGTCATCTTGAGAGTCGACTCCTGTAGATGTTAACTCTGACGTCATCTGTACAGCCAGACCAGGAGAGAGCGCCCCCTAGCAATACTCAATGCTATTCCTATGGGGATATAGAATTGTTTTTAGCCCCCTACGACAGATAGAAAGGGGGTTAATATGTAGCCTACGTTACCCGTAGGGTTCTAAAGTATGTGCACCAAGTTTGTGTACCAATTAAAGTGTACCAAATTTGGTGTGGATTGGTCAAACGGTGTAGATTTGTATAGAGAACATGCAGACAGACAGACGCCAATTTTGCTTTATATATATAGATAATGACAAAAAATATATATAATATATCAATTCATTGTTGAGTTATCACTGTTTGAACAAAGCATCATATTGCAAAATCTCAGTTCTTCAGGAATTGAGTTTAGTAAACATGTTTGTTCTCATGGTGACAGCACCTAACAAAAACCCATGTAACTAGAAAAATATTTCGAATATTTTCAAGATATTGGTATTGCTGGAAAGTTAAGGAGTTGTTTTTAGGGTAGTGTCCCTTTAAAATCACGAAGAATTACGAAATTATTTTTTTTAATCTTGAGAGACTGAAAAATTATTACTATTATTCTTATCTGCCTCAGCAACGAATGCGTTTGTTATTGCTAACTTCTACCTGATGAGTTCTATTATTATCATCACGGTAAATCACGGAATTAATTTCAAAATCCTTAGGACAAAAAATATTTCTTCGGATTCTCCTTTCAACAGATAATTCACAAAAAATATCATGGGACGCGATAAAAAGAAATAAAATTCAATTATCAACAAAAATCTATTAAAATGAAGTGCCTCAAAAAATTGCCGAAAAAATTACTCTTAGTTTTGAAGGGGCAAAGCCGAATTCGTTGTTACATCATGTTTACAAGTATTCTATTGTTACTTTAATTATCTAGATTTAATTCATTTTTCGATGTTAAAATGATGAATGTGTAAGTCTTATCAAATCCTAGGTTTTAGAAATAATTCAATTTGCGTTTATTTTTATTTTTGTAATCATTTTAAAGCAAAAGGAAGTTATTTTTATGTTACCTCAATGCAGTTTTTCGAGGTAATTGGATAAATTAATAACGTTTTGTTAAATGTAATAACTAAATAAAATAATTAGAATACGATTTAATGTTTTCACTGTTGACAACAATAGAATAAATATCACGATAAAATTACATACAAATTAACAATAAACCGAAAAAAATCATTCTCCACGCAATTACTGTACTTTAAATTTTTTTTTATTTAGGCAATTGCTGGTAAAAGTTTTATTTATTTGTATTGTAATGCATTTCATTCCTATTCTATCCTTATTAAAATTAAAATATATTGAAGAAACAGTTTTGCACAAACGCTAATTGAATCTTAACACACAAGGGAAATTGAATTTTATCAATATATATATATATATATATATATATATATATATTTGTATTGTATTGTTTTTACAATCACAAAAGCAAACTATGATTTATTTAAAAAAAAAAAGAATTCTGACACTTGTTATGTTTATAAAACAAAATTACATATTTTATCGTGTTTTACCAAGAGGATCGATTCACTTGTGATAGTATGCTACTTCTAACTTATTTGTTTTTTAAAGGTATCAACTCTTTTGATTTCTTAAAACTTAGAAGTATATTTTATTTTTTCCTTAAAACAATTTTGTAAAAATCAAACTTCTTGAAAACGTATATCTTTTCCTTAAACTTATTTTTGAACCCAAGAATTCTGAAAACATAATTTTTGAAGAATCCCAGAAGTCAAGTAGGTATCTGACGCTAACTTTATCTTTACGATATATTTCCAAAATGGATGGAAACTCAAAGGCATATTATATCATTCAACATGAAAGAACGTCTGTTTTATATCGGACTGCTTTTAAATTTAAGAAACCATCTGAAAATCTAATTTATAGGAAAGGTAGCTCGGTTGGAATAGTAACGGATTAGCAACCTGAGGGTTGCCAGTTAGAATCCAACTAAAGATTCGTGAAATGTGGGATGGTGCACGTTAAATCTGACTTGGCCTCAAATGTCCTCATGGTGGTGTGGAAGTTTGGACAGTGGGAGCCAGCTCAGGTGTGAACTCGTCATCTGACAATGGTTCAATCTTACGCGGTGTTGTCCTCGGATCTTTCCCTTCGGGTTTTATCCCGGATCGTCTCCAATAGCTCTTTGTGTTCCTCCAGTTAGACGTTAATTAAAATACCTACCTACAGAAAATATTTTTATCACAATCTGGAAAGTAAATTTATGCAGAAGTCCTTCCTCTATTTTAAATCACATTTACTCAGAACTAAAAGTATTTTCCTCATCATTTTAATTGAGTTTCATTATGCATCGTTTTTAACATTCAATTTTTTATGTAGTTTTAAATTGAAATTCACATTTTTATATGCAAAACTTATCGAACTAAACTAAATAACTAATCATACTAAATCCTAAAAACTCATCACAAACTTTAATCATTTAAACTATTAGTCAATGTAAAACGCTACTGCCAGACGTTTCAGAGATGATATAAATGAAAAAATAATTTTTATAAATTTACTTAAGCGTTCACAATTTTTGCCCTAAGAGTTCTGATCAATTTTAATCCTCTAGGACAGTTAGTAAAGCCATTTATCTCGTCCGAAAAATTGAATTTTAGGAGTTTCCTAAACGATGTGAATACTATTAGTTTATATAGGGCATCAGACGAAGAACTGTAAGTCTAATTTGAATATTTAATCTTACATATCAGCCACGTTGCTATCAGCCTCGCACAACTTTTAGAACCCATCTACTGATTGGATAACATTCTAAGAGCAGATCTCACTCAAGCGTAAGGTAATCAGTGGAATTGTTCTGTAATGGGAAGATACCAAAAATGGGCTTCATAAGACAGTATTTTAACTAATTAATAACGGGGCTACACCCCTGCGCGTTATCGCTAGCCAACCCCCGAATATTGCTAAACAATCCTCATTAATCTTATTATTTCAGGGTGAAAAACAAATTACACTAAGTCATTGAGCGTGCAAAAAAGTTTTGGGACAATGGCAGATGGGTCCTTAAAACTGTATTCATGCATGTCTCCAATGCAATTCAGGATATGTGAGGAAGAGGCTGGTAACAAGCTGCACTTTATACAGGTGGGAAAGGATTTCTCATCAAAGAATATCATCTTTTTCAAATGGCCAGATTGGAGGCTGGCAAGCATAGAAAGTTTTCCGGGGCAAATTGAAGACAAGCAGCTATCCTGATGTTTTACTGAGGTACCAGTGATGAAAAGGTACTGGAGATGATCTGCGCAATTGCTTTTTAAGTACGGACAGGTGGTCGTCCTATTGCACAAGTCCATGACATGGGTAGAGTGCGTCTGCTATTGATCATAAGATCTGGCAGCCATCTCTGTAGCAGTCCGACTTAGCCTTCCTATATTAGCCTGGTAAAGCAACACAGCCTTGACGCCTTGGGTGGCCCTACAAGGTGTATATACTCCCGAGTACTTCGCCTGTGCTACTCGTTTCGATGAGGCCACAGGATAGGACTGAGAGAGATCTTCATTAGTTCTCTGCAAGAACCATGCTTGCTCTCAATGCGCTCTTAGAGATTTTTACTGCTTTCATCTCAATATTCTATTCCCGATGCTCATATTTCCCGGGGCCGCGGCGGCCCAGTGGGAAGAGTAACGGATTAGCAATCGGAGGGTTGGGAGTTCAAAACTAGATCCAACCAAAGACCGTGGAGTACACAGGGACTCGTGCACGTCAAATCCATTGCGGCCTCAAATGTCCTCACGTTGCGGTGGTGTGGAAGTTTGGAGAGTGGGGTGCCAACTCAAGTGTGATCTCGTCATCTGACCATGGTTCAAAATTAGGTGGTGTTGCCCTCGGGGATTTTTCCTTTGGAATTGATCCCGAACCGTCGCTAGTAGCTCGATGTGTTGCTTCAGTGCACGTTAATTAAAATACTTACCTACCCAAGAGAAACCCAGCACCGTCGTGGCTCAGTGGGTATGTCCAATGCGCTAGCAACCTGGGAGTAGTAAATGGCGCAGGTTCGATTCCTCTCTGGGTGTATTTCGCTCTTCTGTGTCAGTAAAACCACAGCACAGTCAAATATGGCCCTTGTGCCATAAAACCCGAAAAACCAACCAAGAGAACCCCGTGGAGGTAAAAATTTTTACAATGTACAGTTCCTGGAACTGTTCAAAAGGTTTTTAAAAATTGATGATCAACTAATTGAAATTCATTAAAACATCAACATAATCCAATTATACCAGAAGTGTAAACCCTCATAGTGGTTGTCTCTAGGAGGTATTACGTCATTAGAAAAACTGACGAGATGATCTTATTGGACGAAATATCTCGTCATTAGAAGACACGATCATTAAAAGCAAACTGATCAGAACTTGATCTCATCATTATAAAAAAAATCGACAATATCTCTAATGACATATCTCGTCATTAACCATATTGGTCAGTGGACTACATATCTGTTGAGATCACTTGAAGGGTTAATTAATTTTAGTTTCTTTCAACTTCACATCTACTGTGTAAGGCAGAGATTTTCAACCGGTGTGCCAAGGCACAGTACTGCATTGGAATGATGGCACTGATGTGCCTTACTGCTGGTGAAATGGCTATTGTGTAAGAATTATTTCATTTCGACAGTTTCGATTTTAACTTTTGAGCATTGAGATCACGAGCAATTTCAAATAAAAGACTTCTAAGTAATTTTGAGTATTATTTTTTATTACAAAGTATCATTAATGAATTGTTTCAGAAAGATCTTTTAAAATTTCAGGTTGGGGTAAAAGAGTGTGTAATTACTATTGTTTTTTACTCAAATCGATCGAAATTATGCATATTTTTTGTCAGATAAGCAAAAGATATAATATATTTCCTACTCCAAGAAGTCATTTGTTAGATTATACTTTTGTTCGTTGTAATTTTAATTTATTAAATAATTTTTTTTAATTAAAATTCAAAACTACTCAATATTTATTTTGTTTTAGAACGAGTAAAATGTTTTTCTGTATTTTTCGTTATCTCATTTGGGTCGCGAGCAGAATCTCTTGATGCTCGGTTAACCTTCCACTTGGTTTCGACGAGATATCTCGTCCATCAAGTTTTGACCAATTTTACTAATGACGAGATATCTCGTCCATCAAGATCTGACCAATTTTATTAATGCCGAGATATTTTGTCCATCAAGATAGATCCGATTTTTTTACGATGAAGTGATCCATATGTTGTCAATTTCCTTCTCATAACGACGAGAATTTGATGGACGAGATATCTCGTTCATCAAGATCTGGTCAGTTTTGCTTATGATGAGATACCTCGTCGTGCCAACAACAGAGGGTTAAGTCTTTCACATACAACTCATAGAAATGTTGCCTTATCTACTCCATGCAAGAGAAAATATAGGGATTTAACCACATCCAACATTCTACAATTTCTTCCGAAGAACATTTGAAAACGCTTCAGTTATGATTTCAATTTAGATGTCACGTTAATAATGCTTATCAGCACAAAATTCAGGGCCTTGGTAGCCCGGTTGGAAGAGTAATGGACTAGTAATTGGAGGGTTGCGAGTTCAGCCACAGACCGTCGTGTACAAAGGGGGCTGGTGCACGTTAAATCCGTCATGACCTCAAAAACCCTCACATTGGCATGATGTGGAAGTATGGAGAGCGGGATGCCAGCTCAGGTGTGACCGTGTCATCTGACCGTGGTTCAAAATTACGTGGTGTTGTCCTCGGATCTTTAAATACTGGACCGTCGTGAATAGCCCGTTGTGTAAATCCAGTGCGACGTTAATTAAAATTCCAACCTACCTACCAAAAAATTCATATTTGAATATTGCTAATCTTGACAACGCAAGTCACATAATTTTAAGAGCATAAATTGAAAATTGTAGGTCCGGGCTGAATGCGCCCTCGTATAGAAAGCGAGCACGGTATGACAAACTCAAAACCATATTTTGAATTATACCCCAATGTGAATCAAAGATTAACTGATTTTATGAAATGAAATATATATATATAAAATTAGCAGTTTATGTAAAAATATATCTATAGGTTTTTCCCAAGCCAGAACTGGGACATGGTAGTCCTATTTGAAGAGTAGCGGATTAGCAACCGGAGGGGAACCCACAAGTAGTCTGACACGGATTCGCCTGATTAAAACGAATCGAGAAATTTTTCGGGCTGTCGTACGAAGATAAGCGAAGAAGCGATTGTAGTTGAATACAAACATCGGCATTTCGCTCCGCTTACACCGTATTTGGTGACGGTCGAAAATTTATGTTGTTGAGTAGGAGTCTAAAGAAAGAACAGATAGAGAGAAGTACTCTCAGGGTTTACCAAGGTCGCGAGAACCCAGTTGATAGTCCCGGATTAGAAACCGAAGGCGAGTTCGAAACTCAATCCAACCGAAAGACAGGCCTGTACGGGGGTGGTGCACGTTAAGTTTGTCGTGGCCTCAAATATAGTAACGCTGGCGTGGTGTGGTATTTTGTAGAGTGGAGTGCCAGTTTCGGTGTTGATCTTCGTCAACTGACCGTGGTTCAAAATGGCAAGGTGATGTCCTTGGTTCTTTCCCTTCGAGATTAATCCCGAACCGTAGACAATAGCCCGTTGTGTTGCTCCAATGCTACTTTACTTCAAATGCCTACCCAAACCAGAGCAGCTTATATAAGAGCTTAAAACTTGAACAGTAGGTACAAAAATAAGTCTTGTTTTGTATACAAAAGCTTACAAGATAAAAATGGGTACATTACATATTGTCTGAGCTCTGAAGCAAAAATGAAAGTAACATTAAAAATTTTAAAAATCTCGTTTTAAAATAATGGCATAAACATTTTATAAACTTGAAAACATTTAAATAAACACAATTATTTGCAAACGCAATGTCTAGCTGGTTGCAATTGTTTGCAAAATGTAATTGAACGCTTATCTTGCATGTATATTATGTTTATCTTTTTAATATTTTCAGTACAAAAATTCTACATCATTTACTGTCGAAGTACTACTATACAATAGATAAAGATAAAAATTTCCTTTTAGAATTTATTAGAAAATATTTTATTAATGCGCCATTGTAAAGAACACTAAAAACATTGTCTACAAAATTTATTTTACCATTTCGTTCTTATTACACGAACTATATCAAGTGCTTATTGTGCCGAAAAGATGTATGCAGACATTGAATGGATTATTTTAAAGAAAGGAAGCAGTGACAATTTAACAAAATTTCCATGGATTTTCCCGTCTCTTTTCGTTCGGTATCCTAAGAAAAAAAAATAATGTATCGCGAAGACAGACACTGAGGAAAAAAATAAAGTATTTAAAAAAATCTCCATATTCCCAATAAGTCATCCAGAAAAAGGAAAAAATTTAAGAGGATCATCTAAACTTCTGAAGGGAAATATTTAAAAGCAGAGTCGAATAAAAAAATATCCGCTTTGGGTAAGGAGGACACAAAGCAACATTATTAAAATTCCCGTTCAGAAGTTCTTTTCGTTTCGTTCTCATTTAATATCTGGAATAAATTATCTTTGGGTTCGAGAGTAGTCGGAATCAATTGAGATGTTTCTGCGGCTAGTTTAAAAAAATCTGCAAGTGCTTTGTATTCCGCATTGTTCAAATTGACACATTTGCATGAATGAGTATACTCGTATTTTTCAGAAAGGAATGGAGAGGAATTCTATGTGTATCCAGTTGTCGAATGCGTTTGAGTGTACGAGACTTCAGAAAATAAAAATTGAGTTCCGTGAAATTAAGGTATGATAAAAAGTTTTTCTGTACAATACAAGTAGTTTCTTTATAACAAGCATTTTTTCACGAGCGATTAGATTGTTACGTAACCATTTCTTACTGAGACTTATTCCACAAAGTATGTATGTATGGACGCTAGAATACTTTATACTTTCAAGATTTCCACCATTTTAAATTTAATTTTTTAAATCTTTACATCAGTGGTCCTTTTTAGTGATTGGCACCCCCTTAAATCAAAAAATAAGTTCTCGCACCACCCCCTTGAAAATGTGTTTATTTCTTTATTTAGGAAATTACTTCTATTACACGATAATTTATTGAAAAATAGACATACGTTTACATATACATACAAAACAATATCTCAATTTCTAAAGACTACGCTGTTTATTCATAATAATACTTTTGAAGCGAGGATCCCTTTTGAAAGAGCCACGCGTAAGTCTTCACTTGCATTGAAGCGATTTCTGGTTTTTGTTTTTATGTGCAAAAGTGATGAAAATCCCATTTGACAAAGGTAGGCGGTGGCAAATGGTAAATGTCTGCAATGCTGCTTTTACCAGCTGTGGATAAGGTTAACTGTACACTAGAATTGTTCCAAGTCCACTTTTTCAAATTCCATTTGAATATGTGCATCGGATCGTATTTCAATAAGATCGTCTTTTATTAAATCGCTGTTGTCCATCGAAACTTCTCGCGAAGCCCTGGAAATACTTTCTCGCACCCCCAGGTACCACACACCTCGGAGAGGGTGCCTCGACCTTTTAGAGCCTTGTTCTAAGACATCTGCGAGAACAATATTTTGTATTGTTAAGGGAGATTATGGAGAATAATAAACCTTTTCATAATTGGTCTCTGGGTATATTTCTTTCATTTATCTGTGTTAATGAAACTTTCCTTTCTTGTGTATGTTCATAACTTGATGGTGTTTGTCTTGTGTTTGGCGCAGCTTGGCAAAATATGGCCCTTAGCCTTCGAAATCTCAAAAGGCAACCAACCATATCATTGCATTAGGCTAAACATGGTGTTACCCCACAGGTCTGGTATTGCCATTTAAATGAATGTTTCGAATTTTTCTACATATAAAGCACTTGTAGGAGAACACAAGTGTTTTTCTTCTCTCCTCTACAATCGGTAATAGCCCGTTGTGTTGCTCCAGTGTGAAGTTAGTTAAAATACCTACCTCTACAATCAGAACTAGGAACCGTTTATCAGCTGTTTTCAAGGACGCATGTTCGTGCTCTTTCTGCGCATGTGCCCCGTTTGAAAGTGCTAGCGTCTGCTGTTAAGTGAGAGTGCAATCGTTCTGTGGTCCGTTTGAAGATGTGTACCGTTTTCGTTTTTTGTGTGAATAAATGTTGTGTCTCGTCGTGAGATTTTATTTGATTCTTATATAAGCTGGCCTGATAAGTTGCTGTGCACTCTAATTTAAGATGAATTTTTTTAAAGTTTTAAGCGGAATAATTATACCGGTGGCTTAACAAGTGGTGAAGTAATCGATGTCAAAATTTTCAAATATGAATTGTTCAGTTTTCCTAAATCAGGGAAAGTGATGTTTTATAGACTAGTGAAGTTCAATAAGGCAATTTTTCTTTGCATGAAGTTTAGATTTCTTTTTGAGAAACAAGAAAACGCCCTTGAGAAATCCATAAAAATAAATGATTATTTATTATAATTCCATTTATAAATTGCTAAGTAATATACACACATAACACATAATCATAATGAAAGTATTCTTTTAGAAATAATTGATAAACTGAGCACTTCAGAGTGTGACAAATAATAGTTAAAATGATAAAATTACAATTTTCGCATCAATTGAAAAATATAATTTTTTCCTTTTCAATTTCTCTGAACTGTTCTTTGACTCGGTGCATTGCTCTTGAAAGTCGATGGTATTTTCACGATTTAATAAGATATTAACCTGAAGATTTTTGCGTAAACATGAATTTAAAAAATGACGTGTACGTGTGAATGCCTACACTTTCTACTTTTTTGAATGTTTATTTTTGCAGATTTAACTTTGAAAAAAAAAATTTTCGTTCTGACGATTATGATTATTGCGATGTTTTTGCACCCGCTAATGCCTTCTTTGGAAAATGTGCTATTCAAGTGAAAATCGTTTGACTTCCAAATATCGACTTTTTTCTCACTCCATCCAGTAAAAAACGCATTGCTGCAAAGTTGATTTATACTTTTTTCGCACTTTCGTTTCTTCCAAGTGAACTTTTGTTTTACTTTACTTGTGCGATTAAAATACATCAATTGTTTTGTTATTACTTTGCCGTCCCAACACAAAAGATCTTTTGTTCCTGTTTCTTCACCCCCTGGCATTCAAGTCGCTAGTTTAACGGTAAATCATTTATCGGCTTAGAGGACCTAATCTGATACAGACTCTTTCCAGATGGAGGACATTAAATTGACTCAGAAGAATCTCTAATAGCTTAAGAGCTTTCCAGAAGGGGATCAGGATTCCACAGAAAGTCCTTTAACCTTATAACTAACGAGCTCCTGTTTTTATCGGGCTTTTTTTCTGCTGTTCATAAAATACAGATTTAATTGTCTTGAGCAGGCTTATGCACCCAATGGTGACTTTAAACAAGTGATATTTATACCGAAACACTTAAACTTACAAAGCGGTGTTTCTTGGACTTTTGTATTTTGAAAATATCTATGAGGACCGACTACGTTGTTTTTGAAACAGTTCTATATTCTTTGCTGGCTATAGGCTACATTTAACCCTCTGACTATAGAGTAGTTTTGCTTTTATCCTACATCACACATTTGACCCAGTGAGCTTCAAGAGATTTACAAGTAGTGTAGTGACTAGTAAAGGTCAAAACTGGTCCTACGATCTTACATCACACAATTAACCCTCTGAGCGTCATGAGATTTATAAGTAGTGTAGTGACTAGTAGAAAGTCAAAACTGGTCCTACAATCTTGCATCATATAATTCCCTCTGGGCTTCATGAGATTTCGAAGTAGTGTCGTAACTAGTTGAAGGTCGAAACTGATTAGAAGTCATTCAGAAAAGACAGCAGGTTACAAAAAGGATGCATGCGAGTGAACCCCTCAGGGTTAAGGACTAAATAAACATATCTATCGGTTCAAGGACTACTAGGAAAGATTCTATTGGACAAGAAGGTCAAAAAACTGGTTAGAAGTCATGCGGAATAGACTACAGGTTGCAGAACCGATATATGCGTATGAAACCCCCAGAGGTTTAAGGAATACTAGGATAGATTATTTTGAATAAGGTCAAAAGTGGTTAAAAGTTATTCAGAAAAGACTAGGTTACAGAACTGATATGTGTGTGAATTCCTGAGTGGTTTTATGACGAAATAACCAGGGATTTTGGTGGAAAGGATGCTAGAAAAAATTCTATTGAACAAAAAGCTCAAAACTGGTTAGTAGTCATTCCGAAAATACTAGGTTGTAGAATGTATATATACGTGTTAGCCCCTCGCTAGGTAAAGACAATTATGTGCGACCTAAACTATGTGTCCCCCGTTGAAGTTTGCCAACAGCTGAGGAAGTTCAAATGTTTCTCTAGACCTGAGGATTGAAGGTTTGCTTGTTTGAAGTTCATCTTCGGCTGAGTCGCTAGAGACAAGGTGTGTCTCGAAAGTGTAAATAGGCAGGAATTTCTATTTTCAAGAAATATTTATCATAGCTTGAAGTCTAGAACTACTGTTGGCGTCATTTCTACACTACAGCACGTTTTTCGATTTCTTCCTTTCGCATTTTTTGTCGAATTCCGACAATTTCTTGTGACTTTTAATCAATTTACTTGATAAGCACACAGTAGAATTATTAGTGTAACTCAATTTTGGAAAAATTCTGCAACTAAATTTACCCAGAACCGTCTCCATGCGTATTTTCGATATCTCTAGCACCTTTTCCGATCTAAGTAGCTTTCGTTCAGCAAAAAATTACCATAGAACAGCAATCCCAAGCAGATCGCTAACCACAATTTGATTGCGCTTTTTTATTAGTTTATTTGACCTTGAATAGATTAGCATCCCTTTCAAAGGCGTGTTTACGTCCAAGTTTGTGCATCGTTTGTAATTATTCCAAATACAATGTTATTCAAAGATTATTTATTCGGCACAGCTTTGAATAACTCTTGTGGAAACACGTTTGGGCGTGTTTTTTGTTGCGAGTTATGGAAGGCAAACCAACTTTATTAGGATTATGGCAACCTGCCGATTATTTCAATGAATTTTTGTATATCATTATCTTTTTTTATTTTGACATGCCTAAATAACTCTAGTTTGATAGAATCAATGTGGTCTTTTACAACATTCACTATATATAGCAGGATTCCATTAGAGTTTAAACTTGGACAAACTTCTCACAATATTTTAGAAAAAGCAAATTTTTTACGTTAAAGTAAATACTTATCTTGCAGTAAGTACTAAGAATAATCAATTGTGTAGACATTTTTCTATTTTTAAAATTATTTTCGTTTACCTTTTAATTGTTTCGAAGCCAAAAATGGTGTTTTCTCTAAGAAATTCTTCCTTGGCGATATAAAAAGCACGCCAAAAGTGTTGCCACAAAAGTCTATAAAAGACACCTTTTTTCACTTATCAGACACAAAAACGAGGTTTTGTAGGAAAGGTTTTGAAGGAATTTGAAATATGTTGCGAGAACTATCTGAAAATTAATCAGATGGTGTTGAGCTCCTGAATTTAGATTCAGATAAAGAAACCTGATTACTCGACAACAAATGTGAAGAAAGTGACACAAATGGTGCTGACAATATCTATAATAATTTGGATTTATATCACTCGGAAGACGGGCACAGAGTGAAAAATATATAATGTGTGAATGATTACTTGGCTGTTTCCAATATTTTACATGGAAGTAAAGGTCCTATTAATTTTACCAAGCAAAACGCCAACAAGTTCGTCCTGAGGTCTGGCGCAGCTTCTCCGCTTTTGACCCTTTCCCTATAAAACTCCACAATCCAATTCAATCCGTCCTGCGGTCAAGTCAATGGGTAAAAGCACCAAAATAATAAATCAAAGACTGAAGAATTTGTCCGGTAGGTAGGTACTTTAATTAACGTCACACTGGAGCAACACAACAGGCTATTGGCGACGGTCCAGGATCAAACCGGAAGGGAAAGTCTGGGGACAACTTTACATACTTTTGAACCAAGGTCAGATGACTGAGGAACTTGTATGATAAGCAGGAAATGGGGTTAAATAATAAGCGTAATTTCTATGCAATCAATGCGCACACAAAATATGTTCACTTAGTAAATGAAGTGCGGAAACTGCCGAAAAAATTGTTTATCACTGAATCAATTGTAAATGAGATATGTATATAACATATATTTGATAACTGAATGGTAAAGTCTACATAAATACTGAGTTTCCAAGAAAATAACACCGTAATATGTTGCTTTATGCGTATTCTTCGAGTTTGACAGTTCATTTAATTTTTTGTCGTAAATAATTATACTCTTGTGAAAATATTTTAAACTAAACTTAAACTTAGCTAAAATGTAAAAAATATGTTTCATTTAGATATTAAATTTTTACGCAATTTATGTATTGGATATCGAAACGGCGCCGTCAGTTATTTAAGCATTAAAAGGCCATCGATTTTGTGTTTTTAACATAAAATTTGATGAGGGAAAAACCCGTAATTTAATGATTTGTGCGGCCAAATTCTTTCGTCATTTATCCGTATATCTCTAAGATCGAATTGTAGGGGCTTAGAGAAGAAACATAAACAAACATTTTTTTGGAGACAGCTTATTTACATGACGAGAAATAAATTGTCATATTTTAATCTATTTGAAAAAATATATATATCGCGTATTTGAGCAAAACAGTACAAGTCACAAATTGTTCAAATTGAGATTAGTAAACTTGTACATGAAAAAAAAAATATTTCATTTGATCAAATTGGTATAAGTCAAACATGAATAAAAGCTGGCTAAAATGATCAAATTGATTTGTAATGGACATGCAAAAAAAGCATTCTTTTAACACTCTTGACGAATTCGTTTTTTGGACTTATACCGGTTTGCTCTATATATAACTCTATCATATATAATTCTTATAATTTTAATTTTTTTATCTAAAAATTTATATTTGGTCTTTAATTGTTGAAATTCTGTTAAATTTGTTAATATGTGAGTTAATGAGTTTCTGCTCTGGCTTGATGTGGAGGTTTCGAGAGTGGGGAGGCAGCTCAGGCGTGACCTCGTCATCTGACCGTAGCTCAAAATGATATTGTATTGTCCTCAAATCTTCCCTTAGGGTTTGATCCCGGGCCATCGCCAATAGCCCGTTGTGTTGCTCAAGTGCGACGTTAATTAAAAAACATAATAAAATTTCATGGAATATTAGCAATTCTATTCAAAAGACTTGATATTTTCCTTTTAAACCAGATTTTTCGATCATGATGTTAACATTTATTAAAATTTATAACGTTGATCCACTTCGTTATTTTTGAAGAAACTAAAACGACTATTGACTGATATTCCTAGTCTTCATTTTTTATTTGAAATAATAATTGCAAAGGATCATAAGATATAATCCGGTATTAAAAGACTGCTATCTTTTGTGTACTTTTAATTCCATTATAAACTGCATGCACTTCTCCATCCAGACTTTCCTCAAAAATTCCAAACCGAGTTTTAAAATTAAAAAAGAACTTCCGGTTATTGCTGTATAGGAGGCTTTTTTAAATTTATTCTTCACTATTTCTTCCTTTAACTTTTTGTATTTACGAAACGAGGGGACATTATTTTCGTTTTTTTTTTAGAATAAAATGTTCGAAACTAGTGAGACTTTATATATTATTTTACTCCTTACGCTTTTAAAGCGTTCTTTCTTATCTTTTTTCATAGGAGTAATCTAAATTTTTACTTTCATTTTTATTCCAAAACTTTGTTCGCAAGGCTTAGAAAGAATTTCTTTTGTTTACAAAAATTCTGTATTCCGTCCTTGAGTCACGCTGTAAGAACTTTTTTCCAGAACATTGAAAATACAACGCCAAGCGTATAAACAAAACGGCATACATTCTATTTATAGTTTTCTGCTCGGAATATTCTTTGGTAATCATTTTCCTTGAAGCCTAAATTCAGCTTCTGCTTCAGTGATGGAATATTCCTTGCAGAGACTGCGTTTCCTTCTTTTTTCCCCGTTTACTAGAGACGATCTTTGCATAAGCCTCTTATCGTTGCGTTATATTTCCCCTTTCGAAGTTCGTATTGTACGTAAACTGTACATCGTCGCTAGTTTCAACATACGGTGAAGGATTACCAGATTTGCTGGAGATTTATAAAATCCATTTTCAGACCTCGAATACAAGTTCTTGTTGAACTGTGAAAATTGTCTGAAGACGAGTTCAATAGGTAAGATATAAAAAAATGATCCCATAAAATGTTTAAATTCGAAAACCGTTTAGCAAGGAATTTTTTCCAAAATGGCGTCCGAAATGTTTTCGATCCACAAAACTATTAAAAAAAATTCCACATTCCGTCTTAAAGAAGAATTTCTATTTCAAATTTTCATATTCCTTCCTTTAAAAGAATTTCTATTTAAAAAATTCCATATTCGTCCTCAAAAACAATTTGTATTGCTTAAAAAATTCTATATTCGTCCAGAAAAAGAATATGGTTTAAAAATTACATATTCCGTCCTTACAAAGAATTTATTTTTAAATAAATTCCATACTATATGACGTGGTAGCCCGGTTTAAAGAGTAACGGATTAGCAACCGGAGGGTTGCGAGTTCAAATCCAATCAAAGACCGTCGAGTACAGGGGGGCTGGTGCACGTTAAATCTGTCGTGACCTCAAATGTCCTCACGTTGGCGTAGTGTGGAATTATGGAGACTGGGGTGCCAGCTCAGGTGTGACCTCGTCATCTGACCGTGGTTTAAAATTCCGTGGTGTGCTCGGAACTTTCCCTTTGGGTTTGATCCCGGACCGTTGCCAATAGCCCGTTGTATTGCTCTGGTGAGGCGTTAATTAAATACCTACCTACTTTACTAAGTCTTCTAGTCAGTCTGTAAGAACATTTTTAGAACATTGAAAATAGCGCTAAGTATATAAAGTAAAAAGCATCAATTCTATTCACATCATTTTCTTCATAATAATTAATAGCCCGTTATGTTTGCTCCACTGCGAAGTAAATTAAAATACCCAACTCCCTCTTCATAATAATCATTGACAATAAATGTCCTTCATGAAATATTCATATTCTAGGAATAACAAACGAAGATCACTTTTGGAGCATTGAAAATAACATCGCAGAATGCATAATACTGCATATATTCTATTCAATCGTTTGCTCACAATATTCTCTGGTGATCATTTTCCTTCAAGCCGAAACTCATGTTTTGCTTTGGTGATATATTATTTCTATTAAAGTCATCGCTTTCGCCGTATTTTCCATTAAAAGATAATCTTTACATAATCCTCTTATCACTACGTGATATTTCTCCATTCGCATTTGGTATTGTATGGAAACTGTTCATCGACTTTGGTTTCATAGTACGGCAAAGGGATAACCGAGAACATATTTTATGTAGATTAAAAATTCTATTTCCAGTTGTCGAGAAGTGTTTGTTGAATTTTGGAAGTACAAAATGAGACTTCAACTGGAAAATATAAAAAAAAGACAAATAAGATTATTTTAAATTAAGAAAACTTATGACTGTTTAGGAAAGACTGTGCGACCACTATTGTCAAGGCCAAAACTACATAAAAGGGGATATCCAAAATCCCAAAATAGTTTATACATACCGGGAAATCAGAAATGCGATCGCACAGTTAACTTCTAAGTTCAAACAATTTACACCGGCCTCTTAGCCTAGTGGTTAGCGATCAAACCTTCGGTGGTTCATAGCCTCTATTTGCCTAGGGTAACTGAATGTATTGTGTCCGGTTTCGGTCAAATTAGCTCTAGTGAGCCAAAAAACTACCAAACTGCGATAAACCAAAATATCCAAAGATTCGACTCCCCAAAATTCTTGAATTCGATGCTGCGACTTCGTCATTTGACTGGTTCCAAACCATGATATGTTTTCCTCGGATTTTTCCTTCGGGATTGATCCCGGGCGTCGCCAATGGCCCGTTGTTATTCTCCAATGTGACTTTAATTCAACTACCCTACCCTACATGTCGTGACTACAACAATTGAAAAGGTGAAGTCCTAATGTAAAGTTAAAATGATAGGTACTTTAGGTAGGGATTTTAATTAACGTAGCTCTGGAGCAAAACAACGGGCTATTGGCGTCGGTCCGGGATCAATCCCGAAGGCAAAGATTCGAGGACACCACGTAATTTTGAACCACGGTCAGATGACGAGGTCACCTACGCTGGAACGTGGTCTCCAAACTTTCACACCACGCCAACGTGAGGAATTTGAGGACACGACAGATTTAACGTGTACCAGAACCCCATGTACACGACGGTCGGTTAGATTCGAACTCGCAACCCTCCGTTTGACAATCCGCTACTCTACCAACCGGTCTACCGCGGCCCTATAGTTAAAATGGAAACACTGACTGACAAAAATTATATTTATAGTCTAACCAACAAGGAAGTGAGAAGTTTAAGCGCTGGAGTTTATATGTGCCATAAATCACTCGGACATTGACAAATCATGGTTGCAAAGAAGTAAGTTACAAATGCGCATCTGCTACAAAAGGGATTGACAGACATGCTATTTTTCATTTTAATGGAACTATCGGTCAGTAGATAAGGAGCTTGCACGCAACGGGCAGTCTTTTAACCTCCATTCCAGCTGTTAATGGTATTGCCATTCCAAAGTCCAGACTTATCTCTATCAAAGATTACGGAATACGGTTATGGTCCCCATGGAACGGTCTTTAGGCAATGCATAGTCTCGCTAGCTAGTAAAAACCATCACAGTGTTATATCACGATAAGGGGATAAAGCCCACATTGTTTATTTAACAAAAAAATCCACGGATTCCTCAAGTGCCAGACGCGACTGTTCGAACTTCTCTAAAAATCAAAGGCGAGATTCTATTTTTATTTCCCAAGGAGAGAAACACTGTACGTTTCCACTTGCTTATCTTGGCTTTAGTTCCTGGTGTAATCGCTCCCTGCTTCTGTGGGACCCCGGGACCCAGGATTTAACGTCCCGGTCGTTAAGATCTCTCGCCCACTGGGGCCCATTAAAGAGTCACAAAAAATCTCGACCGCAGACAGCGAGAATGCTGTTTTATTTTTACTCACCCTGACCCGGTTAGCGGGAATGGAAAAAAAAAAGCAAAAATCGCCATTACGCGATAAGCTCTCGCGAAATCACGCGAGGAACGGGATATCGCGAAATACGTTCATTTAATGCTCTCGCGCAGTTTTAAGGCTTTTGATTTTTTGCTGTTGCTTTTTATCGCGGCAGCAGCTGGTCCTCGTGTGACAAGATTAGCGATTTTTATAACAACTCATTATAACGCTCAACTATCTGAAATCAATTCTCGGGACGTCAGGTTTCTGTGAAAGCGAAGATCTCGATAAGTGCGAGCTATAATGGATAATGATAAAACAAATGATAAACAACGAACGCTGTATTTTATTTCAATTTATTCGCATCCCCTCATAACGTAACATTGCATTTAAGGCGGCTGTAATGGGAGACGGAATTCGATTCTTTTCCTTACATTAATGATATTCATTAAAGGAGAGGTAGTCGTTTGGGTGGGTGATTACGACTTGATGAATCTTGGAGAACGGAGTGCATTTTATAGGGATGAGACCGTAGCAGCCGGGTTACATTTTTAGATTTTTTCATTTTCAGAACGCAATGACTTCGTTGGGGTCTTAAGATATAAAAGTTGATCATGACACGTAATATGTTTGGGGTTTACTGTATTTAACTATACTATTATTACTATATTAACTAAAACCCACGAAATGGAGTTTGTACGAAAAATCTATTAAACTCCCCAGACCAAATCATATAGCAATTTATGGTATGGCTGTTCTTTTAGCGCTCATTATATTGTAATGCAGTAAAAATAAATATCACTAGAATTACCAAATTATGGTTTTCTATATGGAGAGTTTTTAATATTGTAAGATCTTTGCACTATATGTTTTACTGCTTTTATATCGTGTAAAGGCCAAACTGCACCAAACACGATCTACCCAACATTAAGTAATGGACATACACACATAAAGAAAATTTTTACTGACACAGGGGAAGATAAATTCACCCAAGGTAAGTAAGAATCGAACTACGCAGATTACAACTCGCAATTGCACAGTATGAAATATTAAAAAACTCAGATTTCTTAAATCAATGTATCAAGTCAATCATACTATGTAATTTCCTTAACTAAATATTACATAAACTGGTAACACAATTGAGAAAATCTAGCATTTGCATTAGTACCGTTTAATGACAATCGTTCCTTGAATACCATCTAATTGTGTATAGTTATCATGGGGATAGTATATGTCACACCAAAGTTTCTAGAAGATATGAGTGTCAAAAAATGCATAAAATCAAAATATGGAACAAGCTTTGTAAAATTTAAGTTATGATGACTAGCTTTAAGGCTTAAATTTACTCTAATTTTACGATAGTACTAAGATCATCATTTATAATTGTCAAGAGATTGAAAGAAGACAGTAAACCAGAACAAAAATCTTTTAAAGGAATCAAATAAAAATAGAATGCGTGTTTTAAGATTTAAAGCACTTCAGCTCCCTTGTTCAAGTTGTAAGTTTATTTGTTTTTAGTTGGTTCACTGTTCTTGGTAATAGCAAACAGCTCAAGCAGTCAACAGGAAATAAACATCAGTATAAAATTAACAGTGCTAGCAGTTTTATTAGAGTATATCCAACTATTCCAAAATTACTAGTTATCAAATAATATTTTGATTAAATAAAAATGCACTATTCATGAATAAGAAAGTATTCCATTTAAAATTAATATAATAGAATCTGCTTACGATATTCAATGAATTCAAATAATAAAGATATTTTTCGTATTTTAAAAATTATGATAAACTAGATAGACCCTCGCAGAGTATTTGCTCTAAACTTTCTTAATTGCTTATATCTATTTATTGATTGCCAGGTGTCTTTACTCACATTTGGTACCTTATTGCAATCCATTTATAATGAACTAGCTGAATTTACCTGGCGTTGCTCGGGTTTAATTGGTTAAACATCGATTGAAAGTGATCCAAAAAAAAATCACTTTTCTGGCATAGAAAATGCAAATATAGAGAAAAATAAGGGAGTGCAAAATAATTTTTAAAACTGAGATTTTTGTAACTTCTACAATTTACTTTAAATCCATTCCACATACTATATGTAAGACAAACCTACGAAAATTGATACTGAGATGACTATATACAAAAGTCAATTTTGAGTTTTGGAGTGACTATGAATGCCCTTTAAGTTTATTTTCCAAAAAAAATGACATGCATCGTATTATTGCAGTCAGGTTTTTTCTTATCTATATATTTTATTTGTAGCATCTTGCACCAGGAATGCGAATTTCGGAATTCCACCATCATTAAGAAAATCTGACAAATCATTAATACGATATCGTGATCAACGTTTCAAGCAATTATACTTTATGCTTGAAAATTCATCCCGCATTGTACAGTCGGGATACATAAATGATACGATACTGAGCGATTTTCTGCGATTGCATCATACTCAAAGATTCTAGAAAACCTCCAAGGTCATTCTGAGAGGCGATTCCTGCAGTTCTGACGTCATCTGCACACCCAAGACAAATAGAACGGTGGTTAATATGTAGCCTACGTTACCCGCAGGGTTCCAAAAAATAAGTGTACCAAATTTCGTGTAGATTAGTGGAACGGTGTAGATTTGTATAGAGAACAGACAGATGCCAACTCTGTTTAATATGTATAGATATAACATCCATTTCACACATGAATGGATTTCGTAGCTCTAAATGAAATAAATTGATCCATACATATGTAACAGCATTTCGTCTACTTTTATTGGAATTAATATTTATTTCCAATAAAATGCACAGCAAAAAGCACACACCCAGTCATGTTACGTTAATCAGATTCTGAACGTCAACTTGAATTGTATCCATTTCCATCAGACGATTCGGCATTTTTGGTCGCTAAACCTATTTTGGCTCATACTTTCTTTTCTGTGTTGTTTTATATCTCCGAGATTTCTCATTGCTTTCTTTAACGAGACTGCTGAAGAATTTCATTAGAGAGGCAAGAGCTGTTCTGAGTAGTTTTAGTAATATTATGGAGCTCCATTGCTCAAGTCAAGCATAGTTAAGCTAAGCGGCAAATTTGGAGAATGAATCCTGCAACGATCGATTTTATATTATTGTTTATATCCGTTGATGCCATTCGACAAACAAATAACGTCGATTTCTGTTCCACATACGTTAGTGCGGTAGTGATAGTTACGTTTTATACAATAAATGTATGTGAAACAATATTCTAACTTTCCGCATGAAAAATAACGTTCATCCATTTCAAGTGTATCAAGACAATTTTACAACACGAGATAGTGAGCGGTCGATATGCAATTCAAGAGCAAACGTTTCGATTATTTTAACCAGAACTAGAATATCAAACATTCTGTATTATGAATATACTAAATACCCAAATGTTAAATCAGCATTTTAGTATCTTTTTTATTCCCATCAACTAGGTACAAAAGACAACTGAAGACCTTCAAAACATAGACAATAAAATCAAAAAATGTCAAAAATATTATCTATGAATTCCATCGGTGCTTTGTCTCCCAATACCTTTCCCACAGTCAAGTAGAGTGGAGGGCAGGAGAGAGAGCAAGGCAGGCCGCATCTATCTCCTTCCATGGATCGTAAATCTTGTAGGAGCCAATATTCTCAAGGTTAATAATATTTTGGTGTTTAGAGAGGCAATTGTAACACGTGATTGGACGTAGATCAGTGGGTTTGCCCATTTAGATAGCAACCTGAAAGCTGATGGCGGCGCAGGTTCGAATCCTATCGGGTTCGATTCTTACATTCATGTATTTCTTTTCCTGTGTGAGTAAATGCTTACCTTGTGTGTGTGTCTGTATCTCCATTAATTTGATGTTGTTTTGTAAATAGGGCCCTTGAGCCAAATGTGGCCGTCGTGGTTCAATGGGTTTGTCCACTGCTAAAATCCTGTGACGTTTGTCAACCTGTGAGTTGCACGTGGTGCAGATTTCCTTCCTCGGATGTATTTCTCTATTCTGTGTCAGTAAAACTTGCATTTTGTGTGTTTGCCCATTACTTGGCGCTCTGTGTTTGGAGCAGCTTGTCCAAATATGGCACGGAGCCAGGTTGGAAGAGTAGCAGATTGGCAAACTTAGGGTTTCGAGATCAATACTCGATCCAACCAAAGACCATTCGGTACGTAGGGGCTGATGCACGTTAAATCTGGTCTAACATGTCCTGGCGTTGGCGTGAGGACATGTGAGTTTGGAGAGTTGGGCGCCAGATGAGATGTTGACCTCGTAGTCTGACCGCGGTTTGAAATTAATTACGAGGTGTCATGAGATTTCCCCTTTAGGATGTATCCTGGACCATCAATAGCCCATTGTGTTGCTCCATTCCGACGTTTATTCAACTACCAACCATTTCTCACAATTAATTTAACGGAGTTTAAGGGGATTCCAAAAGACACAGAAAATCGCTGCTCCTTTTTTTGCCAAGAAATGACACGGAATAGATAATAAAATAAGAAACTAAAAGTATTATATATAAGAGAAGGACCTCCGCTTTTACAAATCCTAATAACATCCCCTTCCACACCAACCATCCTCCTTCCTACACACAACCCACAACCTTAAAAACGTCCCCCTTCCCATTTGTAATCTACTCTCCTATCGCCGCTGAAAGAAGCTGTAGAAAATCTTCCTTCCCATTCAACCCAGCAAAGGACGTCCACGCGTGAAAAGTATTTCGATTGCCTCTCCAAGCTCTATGATGTCGGCGGATACCATTTAAAGCCTTGTATCCAATAAAAGGAAGCTATTCGGAGCAGATATTCAATGTGACTGAAGCCCTTATAAGTTTCTTTTATATATGACCCGATTCTCCCGGAATGGTATTTCCATTTTTCCCGATCTCGGTAAGTCTCGGATGCCGGGGGAAAAATAGTTTTATTCTTCCAAGCACAAAACTAACCGAGACATGCGCAGAGATGGTAGCGGAGAAAGTATATCCTGTCCTTAACGTCTCGCACCGCTGAGAGCCGGAAGTCTCCTTTATGCGATAGGAATGGCCACGGTGGTGTTGCCAGTCTTGAGGGACAAATGTATGGTGAGAATGGAAGGGGATTTTTCCGCCGAGTAACCATGAAGGGAGAGTTGGGTGGATGTTATTTTTTTTCCTTCGAATAACAATGTGTCTTTTCGTATCCCGCTACCCGCTGAATTTTAGAAAATGCGTTGGAATTTAAGTCGGATTGTATTCGGAATCACTTGTCAATTTTGTCGAAATACTGTTCTAGTTTTAGCTTATTAATTTGCTAATATATAGTATGGTCCAATATTTTAGTGCTCCCGTGCGACGTTAACTACATACCTACCAATTTTTTGCTGCCCTCAGGAGCACATCTTTAGGTTTGTACGGGCTTCACGAATCCGAGGCACTCTAGTGATCATTTCTTTTCCCATGGTGTTTACTGTCGTTAGTAAACAAGGGGTAGCGCTCCCGGGAATCTCCCGAGTGATATTTTCCTGCTTTCATCCCACTTCTCTGTTCAAAAATTCCTCTTTGTTCCCCTTTCACAACATTTTTTACATGACGTTGTCTTGTATTTGGCGTTGATTTTTCAAATACCGCCCTTGCGTCATAAAGCCCCAAACCAACCAATATTTTTATTTATATTGGATCATTAATTAAGGTAGGCAAGTAGGTGAATTAACGTCGAACTGGAGCAACACAACGGGATATTAAAGACGATCCGGGATCAAACCGGAATGGAAATATCCAAGGACAACAGCTCGGCATTCGAATCCAGGGTCAGATGACGGCGTCAACACCTGAGCTGTCACCCAATTCTCCAAAGATCCAAACCACGCCAACGTGAGGACATTTGCGGCCACAAAAAATTTAACTTGCACCAGGCCATATAATAGGGAATATAGGAGTTTCATAAATTCCCGTACAAACTTTAAAATCGATGGTAATGGCAATTAATTAACGTCGCACTGGAGTAACACGACGGGTTATTGGCGACGATCCGGGATGGATCCTAAAGGGGAAGATTCGAGGACGACGCCACGTAATTTTGACCAAGGTCAGATGACGAGGTCAACACTTGAGGTGGCACCCCATTCTCCAAACTTTCTACACCAAGCAAACGTGAGGACATTTGAGGGCACGACATATTTAACGTGCACCCTGTCGTATAATAGGGCCTAGGCCAAAATGCCTCTAATGTTTGGTTAAAAAATATTAAGTAATTCGGAAGTTAATACATAAAACGTGGTAAAAAGTTTTGATACATCAGTAAAACTTGATAGGTCCCATGCGCATCAACTTTTTATATGTATTATCAAATAAAAATTCACATAATAGTTTGTATACACATAAATCAAATTAACTCTATTTGGTAAGTGTATTCAAATGTAAGGCAAAACAAATTCTACTAAAAGAACTAAAATTTTGCAAAAAAAAAGGCAATGATTGGAAGCATGATGATTTTCTCTCATTTGCACTTAGATATGTACAATAGACTTCAAGGATTATTTCCAAAATAAATTTCATCATCATCTGACCGTGGTTCAAAATTACGTGGTGTTGTCCTCGGATCTCTCCCTTTGGGATTGATCCCGGACCGTCACCAATAGCCCGTTGTGTTGCTCCAGTGTGAAGTTAATTGAAAAATACCAATATATACCAAAATAAATTTCAAGTAAATCAATTAAAACCATACGCGCATGGAGCATTTTGAAATCAGAAGAATGTCAAAAAATCCCAATCGCAGAAAAAAATTTTTTTTAGCAGACTTACTGTAGTTATCTACTATACCTTTGACATTGTATACGTAACTTCATCAAAAATGTTTCCACACGGGAACTTATGTGTACGGGCTTCACATTTATTATCTTTATGTGTCTACGGCCTTCACAAACTAGTGGTAACCTAGTGATATATTCATTTCAAATGTGGCTTATTGCCTCTGGAAAACGTAGAGATCGCTACCAAGGATGCCGAAGGGGTCTTTCTCTTCTCCAGAGACCCTCAGGAGCACATATTTAGATGTGTACTGCCATCGCAATTCCGAGGTACCCAAGTGATCTGTCCTCCCTTCTATTTTATCTGTCCTACTCTTCCACTTTTTGCTTTTCCTACCTCGTTCTTGTCTTGTGTTTTGCACAGCTTTACCAAATATAGTCCTTTCGCCATCAAACCCAAAACTAACCAACCGTATTTTCCTTTCGCAATTACTTGACGTTGTCTGTCTGGTGTTTGGCGCAACTTGGCCAAATATGACCCCTTTTGCTATAAAACCACACATTAACCAACCGACTCAAAAATTGACGTGATTCAGAATTCTTTTTGCTATCCACAGGATTCAATATCAATTTATATTTGACGATAAAATTAAAAAATTGATTTTTCGATCGCTTTTGGTGATTTTGAAAGTCGTGTCCCACCTAAGATTTGTGCAGAAAATTTTGAAACACCCTATACAAAAATGGGGAACTCCATGGCTCAGTGGATATGCTCACATCCCTAGCAACCTGTGAGTTGTAGACGACGAAAGTTCAATTCCTTTCAGGTTTGATACCTCCCTGCGTGAGTTTCTCTCTTCTGCGTTAGTTAAACATTCCTAGTGTGCGTATGTCCATTATTTGATTTGTGTCTTCTGTTTGGTACATGTCCAAACTTTGTCCTTGCGCCATAAAAAAAAACCAAGCACCAAACCTCTAGCACCACCTATTACCAAGAGTAAATATTTTATTATTTTAGACAGCTGGATATGGTGTGATATTTTAACTAACGTCGCACTGGAGCAACAACGGGCTATTGGCGACGGTTCGCGATCTCTCCCCCAAGGGAGAGATCCGAGGACAAGACCACGTAATTTTTAACCACGGTTAGATACCGAGATAACACTTGATCTGGCACCCCACTCCAAATTTTCATTCCATGCCAACGTGGAGACATTTGAGGACTCGAAATATTTAACGTCCACCAACCCCTTTGTACACGACGATCTTTGGTTGGATTCGAACTCGCAACCCTCCGGTTGCTAATCCGTTACTCTTCCAACCGGGCTACCGTGGTCCTAGACAACTGTGAATTTAGTCCCCTGAACAAGTTTCTTATTTTAACATTTCCCTTTCATATGTTCGCTTTTGGACCTTGCGCCATAAAACCCCAACATCCAATTAAATCCCTTTCCTGATTTTCTTCGTAATTAGAAAACCAACTGTCTGCAATATTGAAAACAGCAAAATAAACATCAAGCTACATCCCAATCACGAGGAAAGCAAAACAAGAGATTTAAATAAGCGAAGTGAGGTATTTGCTCATTTCATGAACAATTTATTTTCCCCGTTCCTATAGGAAAATATCTCTTTTTTTTGTGCTAAGTAATAAACGCCGTATGATCTTAAGCGTACATTGTAAAAATGTGCTTCGTAAGCTATTCTTTCTCCTTTTTTCTCGAGCTTTTG
Source organism: Meta bourneti (assembly GCA_933210815.1). Classification (NCBI taxonomy): domain Eukaryota; kingdom Metazoa; phylum Arthropoda; class Arachnida; order Araneae; family Tetragnathidae; genus Meta; species Meta bourneti. The sequence goes on from OW119929.1 coordinate 21,688,523, forward strand.
TTCATAGCATCATTCTCTGTTAATGAACTATTCGAGGATGCCATTCTTCGAATACTTTCTTTTAAATTTATGGGCAGGGGAGGTACGAAATTGTGTTTCTATCCGTGTTTTAGTAGTTATCTTCTTTTCTGGAAGCGTCACATTTTTCTCTGCCATTTTGCTCGGCATTAATTCCAACTGGATTTCTGATGATCAAGAAAATTAAACAAGACGCCGCGAAGTGGCGAATAATGAATCGTATTGGCACAGCTCTTGAAAATGTGCTTGCGACTTCCTTTCGAGTGTCCGCGCTGCACTTTCGGAGGCTTTGTTCCTTCTGCCTTTGTTCAATTCAATATTTCAATGCGACTTCCATTATAGAGATCGTCGAAGAAAGGCGTTGGGTATATTGCACCACTCTACTGATTTGTCGTTTTGACGTGAACGTCTTTAAAATTGGTACAGTATTGGAGGTGTAACGTCCCTAAAAACAGCTCGGTATCAGGTGAACACCACTGACCCTCGGCCGAAAATACCCGAAACATCTTTCGGGGTGGTCTTCGATGGTGGTCTAATTGCCGTCCAGATTGTTTTTAGGGATGCACGACGCCCCCTGGGATTAAACTGTTCAACAACGAAATCTGGTGACATAGAAAGAACTGTTGGAGAGCTCGAGCTGAGCGGAGGTGTTTTTTGTGGTGCTCGTTTGGGGCCACGGCCGTTGAGGAAATCCATTTTTGCCTGTTTTTCAGCGTCCACGACCAAGGGATAGAAATCCCTGATTGTAAGGTATTGTATATATCGTATTGAAATAAACGATAGCTTATTGTAATTTAGGCAGTGTCGTGCTCATTGGCACACCACTCGCCCCACTACCTTTCACAGGGCATGCATGAAAAGTAACGCTTTTTTGTAGAGCTCGATAACTATTTTGTTTAAATCTGTCGTGACCTCAAGCATCCACACGTTGGCGTGGAAGTGTGGACAGTGGTTTGCCAGCTCAGGTGTTGACCTCGTCATCTGACCGTGGTTCAAAATGGCAAGGTGTTGTCTCTTGTTGAGGTCTAGAGCGAGGTTGATTCAACTACCAACCAACCCAAGTAATGCGGTTTGGATGCTTACAGAGGTAGTCGTGACACGTGATAAGACGAGGATCATTGGGTTTTACCTATGCGCCATAAAACCTCTGCGTTAGTAACCTGAGAGCTATTGGCGGAGACGCCGGTTCGATTCCCCTGGACGTATTTCTCTCTTCTGCGTGAGTAAAAGCTCACGTTGTGTGTGCCTGTATGTACATTTACTTGGTGTTGTTTGGCAAACAGGGTCCTTATGCATATGGGACCGTCGTGGCTCAGTGGCTTTGTCCACTGCGATAGCAACCTATGATTTTTGCCAACCTGTGATTTTGTGGGCGGTGCAGGTTCGATTCTTCCATGGGTATATTTCTCTCTTTTGCGTGAGTAAAACTTTCATTGAGTCTATATGTCCATTTACTTGGCATAGTTTGGCGCAACTTGGCCAAATATGGCCCTTACTTCATAAAATTTAATGCCACCGACCTATGCGCCATAAAACCCAAACTGAGGGGAGCTGAAGGAGTCTTTGTTCCTTCTACCTTTGTTTGAATCAATATTTCAATGTGAGTTGGAATATAGAGAAGATAGAAGAAAGGCGCCGGGTACATTGAACCACTCTACTGATTTGTCTCTTGAATGTGAATTCGTTTTAAAAATCGCAACAGTATTGCAGCGCATGCATGAAAAGTCGACCGCTACAAAAAGAGTTACAAATACCTTATTTAAATCTTTCGTGACCTCAAATGTCCTCATGTTGGCGTAGTGTGGAAGTTTGAAGAGTGAGGTGCAAGCTCAGGTGCTTGACTCCGTCATCTGCTTCAAAATTACGAAGTGTTATCCTTGAAACGTGAAACTGAACGGAACTATAAACATGAAACTATGCACATGCTCCTTTTAATTCATTAGAAGGTCGATGTTTCGCATATGACTCCGTAATATGATTGTTTACTCGCTATCGGGCTATTACATCAATGAATTGTGGGGTCCTATGATTATTGACCAATTTATTCCATGGTCACTTATATATGTACGTATATCGCATAATCCCATTGTCAAAAAATGGAAACGTCAAAAAACCATTTCCTCTGTGAAAAGGAAGGCCACGGTAGCACGGTTGGAAGAGTAACGGATTAGCAACCCGAGTGTTGCTATTCGTATCCAACCAACGACCGTCGTGTACAAAGGAGGTTGGTGTACGTTAAATCTGTCATGGCCTCAAATGTCCTCGCGTTGGCGTGGTGTCGAAGTTTGGACAGTAGGGTGTCAGCTCAGGTGTGACCTCGTCATCCGACCGTGGTTCAAAATTACGTGTTTTCCTCGGTTCTTTCCCTTCGGTTTAGATCCCGGACAGCAGGCAATAGCCCGTTGTGTTTCTCCTGTGCGACGTTAATTATAATACCAGCCTACCACTGAAAGTGGCCAATGCCCACGACAGCCAATGCCCTGCCAACTTGCGAGGTGTAGGCGGAACAGGTTCGATTCCTGTCAGGTGTAGGTGTCCTGGGTCTATTTCTTCGGCGTCAGTAAAACTTTCAATGTGTGCGTATGTCTATTGATATTGTAGTCTATTACTTGACTTGAGTCTGGCGTAGTATGGCCTAATATGGCCCTTGTACCATAAAATCCCAACAAACCAAATCAACCAACCATCCTCTACGAAAATCCTCATTATGGGAAGAAATTCATGATATCGATAGTAATCGAATAGAAAGGCATGCACTATTACAATCTAAGAACTGCTTTACAAATATTTTATTCCAAATCCCAGGAAGGTGACAAACAAGGCAGACAAAAGAGACAAAACACAAATAAAAATTTCTCAAATAAGTACAATACTTGTACGATCTCCGAGTTCTATATTGAAAAGATCAAGTATTTGATTTGACGCAATTCAGTTCAGGTTGGCTTCTGTATACTTTCTTAACGAGATATCTTAACAAGTTTCCGAAGAAATTCGTGAATACGAATTTAAATGCTATTTTAGGAAATCCAGGAAAATGTGAGGTTGTTTGCGTACTAATCATTTTGAAAGCATCCTAACAGAGGTTTAAAAATCTTCTAGTTCCTTAAATTATCCCGTTTTGTTAAATGAGGTATTCTATACCGTTGCAATTCGTTTGAATCTACGAGATTTCTGCAAATTGGAAAATTGCCTTTTCTATCGAATTTTGTGATTATACAGCTGATAGAAGGCTCCTTAGGATTCATATTTATTCAATCTACGGGGTGTTCGTGGTCGGGTGGTTCAATGAGTATGCCCACTGCCCTATAGCAACCTTCGAGTTGTAGGCGGCGCAGTTTCGATTCCTGATCAATTCCTCCTTTCGTGTATTCCTCTCTCCTTTGTCAGTAAAACTTTCATTGTATGAATGTCTTTTGCTTGATATTGCATGGTCTTGTGTCTGGCGCAGCATGGCCAAATATGGCCATAAAATCCCCAAAAACAACCAACAGGGTGCTTCCACATTTTATGTACAAACTTTAATGTGAGCTGGGGTACTCAAAAGTAAACCATATTCCGACAGCTAAATGCGCCATACAAGTGCCGGTGAGATATGCAAAATGAAGGCGCCCAAATGGACTACAACAAATATCTCAGCAACATTTTTACTAGCCCTAGTTCTACAGCTGGCAATATTTTTTACAACATCCCATAAAATGCTCAATTTCAGTCTTACATCTCAGCCTTCGAGAAATGGTACATGTTACCTGTAAAGTCTGCGTTAAAAATTACGTTAATCCAAACTGGTCAACTGTCTATTAACCCTCCAAGTTCATTCAGTTCAGGTTTCGTCGTCCATCAAGATATGACCAAATTTTGCTAATGCCGAGATATCTCGTCAAGATATTGCTAATATTTTTGTCATGACGACATCACGAACTAGTATTTTTTTCTAATTACGATATAACTCGTCTGGAGAGCCACTGGGAGGATTAAATACAAGTGACGCTTGCAGACCTACATCCTTTGTGAATGCGGTTTAATTCTATGTTCCCACCTCCCCTTAAAGTTTGTTCAAGAAATGCTAAAACATCTTGTATAAACAAAAGTAGATTCATGTGACACATTTATTTCTAATATACCTGAACGTCAATCAGAACAATGCTATAAAACAACCCGTAAAGGATATTAAAAACAATAATAGACGATGGCCTTTTGGTGGATCTACGAGCCTACCATAGTCAGAATGAAAATAAAATGAGATTTAGGTGTGAAAAATGACCTTTGACTATTTTTGTTTTTAATACCCTTAATGGGTATTTTTATGAAGCTTTCTTTGAAACTACTACAATGTGGGTTACAGGAAGATTGAACTTTCAATCAAACTCTTGCAGTTATTATCCGATGATCGTTATAAAATTTAAGCAGACTGTTTTCTACAATCCCGTACATAAATTTTGATTTAAAAATATTATGGTACACGGGAGCTGGTGCACGATAAATGTGTCGTGGCCTCAAATGTCCTCACGCTTGTGTGATGTGGAAGTTTGGAAAGTGGGGTGCCAGCTCAGGTGTTGACCTAGCCATCTGACCGTGGTTCAAAATTGCGAGGCGCTGTCCTTGGATCTTTCGTCTGGGATTGATCAGGGACAATAGCCCGTTGTGTTGCTACAATGCGACGCTAATTAACTACCCACCTACAAAACATATATCGTGTGCAATGTATATAAACGTGGTCAAAGAGTTTTATAAGTTAGCAAAAATTTATAGGCTCATGCGCATTAATTTTCCATATACTCTCAAAATTCACTTTATAGTTTATATAAATAAAAATAACTCCATTTGGCAAGTGTATCACTCAATTATAAAGCAAAAAATTGTATTGAAACACCTAAATATTAGACAAAGCATAGGTTAAGCAACATTTCAAACCAAACTTCAAAATTTGGAAGCACGATGAACTTATCCTTTGCACTTAGATATACAGAGAAGATTCCAAAGGTTATCTAAAAAAGTTTCAAATAAATTAATTTAAACCTAATGCACAGGGAATATTTTGAAATTTGAAGAATGTTAAAAAATCTCAATCTGAGAAAAACACGTTTTTGTATTCGGCTTAATATACTTATTTACTATATACTTTTTCTGTTGCAAACGTAACTCCCTCAAAAATTATCGTAATAAAAAAAATAATTTTGCAATGCCCATAATTTGATCTCAACTAACTTTTAACGCTAAAATTAAAAAATAGATTGTTGGATCGATTTTGGAAGTTTTGAAGTACTGTCCCCTTAAAATTTTTATTTTTATTCACTGCAGTCTTGTTACTTGGCTGCTAAATATGATTGCATAAATTCCAATCGACTCAAGAAAAATAGAAGATACGTAATTATGTTAATGATCGTTCGCTCGATATGTCCAAGTTGATTTTATTACCAATGGATTCATAGTACTATAGAAAATAAGCTTCAATTAGAAATAAAATTGGGTCCTATGAAAATCCAATCAGATAAAAGCCAATCTGAGAAAAATGAGAACGAAACATTTTTTAAATTACTAATTTTTTTCTACGTATCGTATCAAATGTAAAAGTTAAACTGAGGACGAATAAACAAACTGAAAATAATGCATTTATTAGATTAAACGTTCGTTAATGGTTTGTTAGTCTGGTTGAGGTTATGCTGAAAATGGTCTTAGCTGAAAACAGTTAGTCTTTTCTTCATTTGATTAATGTTACTACACAGTATTTATGATTTGGATATTCAATTTTTGCTATTCCTTGCGAGGGACTGCAAGGGGAAAGGTAAAGGATTAGCAAACCGAGGGTTACGAGTTCAAAACTGCAACCAAAGACCATCGTGTACACGGACTGATGCACGTTAAATCTTTCGTGGCCTCAAATGTCCTCACGTTGGAATGACGTGGGCGTTTGGATGATGGAGTGCCAAATTATGTGTTCACCTTGTCATCTGACCGTGATTCAAAATTACGAGGTGTTGTCCTATGATCTTTCCCTTTGGGATTGATCCCGGACCGTCTCCAATAGACCGTTGTGTTGCTCCAGAGCGACGTTAATTAACACCTTATTACTTGCTACTATAACTCAACACTATTACTTGTTACCATTAATCAAATCTCCATGTACGCCCTTTCCAAATATATACCATTCAACAGATCCTTTCCAGTAGTCAAACTTCAATTCGTTTATTTTTTTTTTTTTTGGTTTTAGTGAAAACAATAAAACCTCCGGCTTTTTCATGCTAAAGTTGCATGCAAAACCGATATAAAATAAAAAGGTCGATTAACCAAAGCAGTACTGATGTAAAACAGAAAAATAATCTTTCGAGAAAAAGGATCCCCTCAGATAACTTCCCAGTGTAAAAGTAGTGGATATGTCATTTTCGATAGAGAAAAAAATTTTGATCGGAAGCCAAACTGCTCGGACAAATGTAGCTAAAGGTAATTTAAAAAACTAGTAAAAACGCTTAGATCGCAGCGATCCGTTACTATTGGTTAAAAAGAGCAGCGAACGATCCATCATTTGACGTCATTTGGGCCTCATAAAAATTACGAATTGAAATATAAGAACTACTAGTTGCTATTTCTTTTTCTGTTACAACTACTTTCAGAAATAAGTACTCTGTCTAGTGGAAAATAAAAAACGAAGAGTCCGTGAATGATCTACAGCCAGCGTCATAAAAAAGACGCGAATCCTTGTTCCCCTAGATCAGTACATTCGCGTATTGATTTTGCATTATGCAGGAAATGTTTTGTATTATTTTAACATTTTCAATAATATGCTTGTTCAACGCGAACGCTAATTGATGTTGGTTTTTCAAATTATATGGAATATTTAATTACAAATAAAAATTAGCGCTAATAACTGTTAAAGGTAAAAATATTCTGACTACATTACATGATATTAAAAATTATTTTAAATTGTATAATCTAGAATAAGATGTCATAAATTTTGTGAGTTGTGTCGTTATATGTCGTTGAAACTTAAAAAAACATAAAGGGTTCTTTAAAAACGTTGATTCCGAACCTTCTTAAAAAAGGTGACACGACTCAAAAGTTAATTTTATAGATAGGTAAGTAAATAGATTTACTTCGCACTGGAGCAACACAACTGGTTATTGGCGACAGTCCTGGGATCAATCAAGATGAGAAAGAGCCAAGAACTATTTGTCACTTCGAACCACGGTCAGATGACGAGGTCAACACCTGAACTGGTACCCCACTCTCCAAATTTTCACACCACACTAACGTGAGGACATTTAAGGCCACGAAAAATTAACTTGCACCAGACTCCACGTACTCCATGGCCTCAAATGTCCTCACGATGGTGTGGAAGTTTGGAGAGTGGGGTGCCAGCTCAGATGTGACGTCGTCATCTGACCGTGGTTCAAAATTACGTGGATCCTCGGATCTTCCCTTCGGGAGTTAATCCCGGATCGTAGCCAATAGCCCGTTGTGTTGCTCCAGTGAGACGTTAATTAAAATACCTACCTGCCCCACGTACTCTACGGACTTTGTTGTACCGAGTTTCGAACTCGCAACCCAACCCAAAAGAGGAATTCGAGTCTTGATATTTATTAAAATCTAATAAGTAAATTCTATGACAACTACGATTTGTTTTAAACCTGTCTCTAATTTTGGATAAATGTTGATATATTAAGCTAAATATTATAATTAACCATAAGAGGTCGCATAGGTTTTCTTTCTGTATCTCGGTACTTTCTTTTGATGTATTGAGCATTGGAAGGACCAAAATAATTTGAAGCTTTCATTTTGTTTTGAAAGTTAACAGAATTTGTATTTGGTAAAATAAAATCTATTTTGAGTATTGTTTTTCTCGAAAAGGTACGATGTATTCCTGTAGAACTGGGAATGCAAAATATTGTCCAATTTCAAACGCCGAAACTTCGTCATTTTGTATCCCATAGAACATATGGATGCTATTCGGCAAACGGATCAACTCATTAAATTATGAACAGGCAAACTCGGGGTATTTGCGCAGTAATTCTGCGCAAATACCTGACTTCCCTTCCCCATGAACCCCATGCTCAGTAATTCTGTAAAAGTTGTTTTTCCGCTAATACAGTATTCGTGCAGTGAAGCCAAACTGACTCTCATTTCTCTATTGTCTAAAGCAATTTGTTTACAATTTCTGTATAACTACTGAACTAGAAATTTTGCAGTGAAACCAGTCACTAGTAAAGCAGAATACTCAAGCATTTCTTTTTTTACAATTGAACAGTGCATCTATATAAAGCTTTTTTGATATTAACATACTAGATTTTGTGTTTCATTTGGTTCGGTAAATTCAACGCCTAGATTTTCCAATCCCTTTTAAGATCCAATAACACAGTATCCTTCTAAGAGAGATAATTATTTTTCTTTTATATTTACTACAAAATCCTATTCAATATACATGAATAATACAAAATTCAAAATTTCAAACTTTTATTAATTTTCTTACTTCTATAATTTTAACTGTTTCTTTTTTTTCTAGTTTTTCCGAAAGAGTTCCATACATTTTTATGCATGGATTTGCTTGTAATATTATTACTTGTTTTACAATGTTTTCCCTCAGACACCATAAAAACAACACACTTTTTTTTTGAGCGACTAACTTTTAAACTTTAGTCTTTTTCAGCTTTCTATTTTTCTTGACTGCCATGCATTTAAAACACTATGGGTTTTCTGTAATTAATACAGGGGTCTGAAACTTTTATGTTTTTTATGATGTATTTCATAACGTTGTGCATGGATACGTCTGAAAGAAATGTTATTTTAAAAAATTATAAAACTAAATTATGGCCTCACTTACATTGTGCTTGAAAGAAACGAAATTGTTAAAAATCAAAATAAAAAAATATATGCCAAGCTAAACACAAAAAATCAAAATAAAAAATATATATGCAAAGCTAAACACAAAAAATAGTGGAAAGCAAATGAAAAACGGAAAAAGGTTTAAAAAAATCGAAATTTCCAGACGGGGAATTTAAAAACATTGAAAAACCATGAAAAAAGTTAATTTATAAAAGAAATTGCTCTACTGTAAATGATTATTTCGCTCTTGAAAAAAATATTTCAGGTCTATTATAACAAAGTGCACCCAAACATTTCGTTGTAAATATAAAACAAAAATAATTTTTCAAAGGTTACCCTTCCCCTTTAACCATAAAATAATGTACGGGTAAAATCTAGAGTTTTCTTTGAAAACCTCTCGAAGAGTTAATGCCCATCCTGAACCATTTCCTCCCTCTAGTACTTAAATAAACATTCTTTGTAATCGAATCAAAGGAATTCATCACCACATTCGACATTCCATCAGATTAAAAACCTTCGCGCCGTCCCCAACAAAAGAAGGTAACGGTCTTTCAACAATAGACTGGTTTACCGAAACATCTGTAAATAAGGACCCTAATGCAACAGAAACGCTGCAAACTCAGTTAATGACCGAAACGCAGAATGATCGTAGTTCACTAATGTATTTAAACACGATCGCTCATTATATATACCGATGTTAGAGCAAGCTATTATCTTCCATTCAGACGGATTGGATGGTGAGTCTTCCACGAATTGCAGCACTCGTAGCAGAAGAACGCTTAATTACGTTGGGTGCAACAGATTATTTGGCGATGTATGGCGGCCGAACATTGTAAACACGTTGTTTAATAATACGAACAATCATAGAGATTGTTTTGTAATGGTTTCGAGAGGTTTTAATCTGTTTCCTGTTTTGAAAGTACTAATTACATAAATTGTTTTGTAGTGGTTCTAGTCTGTCTTGTGCTTAGAAAATAATTGCAGAAATTGTTTTGTAGTGGTTTTAGTGTCTTGATCTTAGAAAATAATTACGGGTTGGTTTTGGGTTTTATGACCAAGTTTGGCCCAGATGCACTTAATACAAGGAGATGGAGGTAAAAAAAAGCAAAAAAAAAAGAGTAGAAGAGAGACAGAAAAGAGGACAGATTACTTGAATACCTTGGTGTTCTGATGCCCGTACAATCCTAAAGATGTGCCCCTGAGGACAATAATTACAGGATGTTCAATGTGGACATATATCGATCCCAACATTACTTTTACCTTAATTATTGCAGGAAAACATTTTAAATAATATGTAAGGCAAACATTAGTATTGCAAGGGAACCATAAATTCAGCAAAAGTTGAATTTTTAAGCAAAAGTTGGATTTTTAGTATTTTTCTGCATATAACGGTAAAGATAGATCGTGAAGGGGTAGACATTATCAAGAATGGGTGATTTCATATATCAGAAGTGTATGAAGTGAAAATTGGACTTCATACAGGTTATTCCATAATTATAATTTTAGAAACGTAATCTTTAAATATCAATTTATGAAATGTTAAAATTTCCAAAAAGCGGTTTCTGCACAGAATTCTTCCGTCATTAGTCATCAACGCAATCTTTCAAACACGGCATTTGTTTGGAGGATTGGAGGTATTATATTTCGACTGTTTTGTTATGTTATATCTTATTTTATATGTTTTTGTTATATGGGTTATTAATTTTGAGTGGGGCTGTGGTAGCCCGGTTGGCAAATTAGTGCATTAGCAATCGTAGGGTTGCAAGTTCGAAATGTGGTCCAACCATAGACTCGTTTACGCGAGGGTTGGTCCATGTTAAATCTGTCGTGGTCTCAAATAACCTCACGTCGGCCTAATGTGGAAGTTTGGAGAGATGGGTGCCAGCTCAGGTGTTGACCTCGTCATCTGACCGTGGTTAAAAATTACATGGTGTTGTCCTTGGTTCTTTCCCTTCGGAATGGATCCCGGACGTATTGTTGCTCCAGTGCAACTTTAATTCAACTACCACCCTGCCTATTAGTTTTGAGCTAATATTAATATTAGTCCTGTCTTGCTAATTTTTTTTTCTAAAGGAGATTATAGTCAAAATTAGTAAAGGAATTTTATGCTATGTAATTATACGTGGAAAAAAGAATTCTGGCCGCTTCGGTGCTACGAAAAAAAGACATACCTAAGTCAAATATACCACTCCGAAGTGCAGTCGGGGACCGTCGTGACTCAGTGGGTATGCCAACTGCACTAGCAACCTGCGAGTTGTAGGCGTCGCAAGTCCGATTCCTGTCAGGTTCCATTCCTCCCCTGGGTGTCTCCCTCTCTTCCGTATTAGTAAAACTTCCCTTGCGTGTGTATGTCCATTACTCGATATTGTCTGTCTTGTGTTTGGTGTAGCTTGGGCAAATAAGGCCCTTGCAATTTAAGATCCAACTAACCACAGTGCAGTTGTCTCGTCATGGATTCTAATAAGCTTTAGACCTGTTCGCCCATCGGAAATTTCCCAGCATTATTTCAACCAATAGTTGTGGCTATTTAATCGCCAAATGTGCCGTAGGACAAAGGGGAGGGACCTTTCTATTGAAATCTTAGGGCGCTCAAAAAACTAGTTTATAAATAACAAATTACGTTCACGAAGTCGGCGACATTTTCTTTTGAAAGTAAACATTTACAAATAGAGAGTAAGGATGAAAAAGCTTAGTGTAATAAGTTAACTTAAGTCCAGAAAGGTAAAATTTTAAACGACTTTCCTGATATTCAATTCAAGTTTGCTCGGTGAAGGAATTTTTAAGCACGATCAGCATCACCCAAACAAAAAAAGCAGTTACAAGGTATCTTGTACACAGTCCATTCAGTCATAATGTGTAGAGTGCTTAACCCCCAAGTGGTTTCGACGAGATATCTCGTCCATAGAGATTAGTTTTACCAATTTTACCAATGACGAGATATGTCATCATTATAGTGACGAATTTTTTTTACGATGGCGACATTAAGATCTAGTCAGTTTATTTCTTCAAAGACGAAATATATCGTTCATCAAGATTTGGCCGGTTTTGCTAATGACTTGATACCTCGTTGAGAAAACCACAGGGAGGGTTATAAACTTCTTGTAGAAACGTTGAAGGGAGGAGAAGGTAGCGAACACAAAATGTAACTGTATTCGCATAGGGATGGATGGTCCGCAAGATCTACCCAGATGTGCTAGAGAATACATTAAGATACAGAAGTGAAGGACAGCAAGTATGTGAACACCTTAAGTTTTCTCAAATTTTACAGTTTGACAGCTGTACACTTGCAGTTTGACAGCTGTACACTTACAGTTTGACAGCTGTACACTTACAGTTTGACAGCTGTACACTTACATTTTGACAGCTGTTCACATACAATTTGACAGCTGTACACTTACATTTTGACAGCTGTTCACATACAATTTGACAGCTGTACACTTACAGTTTGACAGCTGTACACTTTCATTTTAACAGTAGGTGCTCAAAGTTGTGACCACCAACAGTAAACAGACCTGACAGAATTGAAAAATGGGTTGTTATGGCTCTTGCGCCATAGCGACCCAATTAACCACTATCGATGGGATCTAGTACAAACTGCCTTTGTAGTACCTCCTAAGGAAGAAACCAATACATTATAAATCTGGAGATCGCGGAAGCCGAGCGATGGACCCTTCCACGAAACCAAAAATAACCTTGCAGACAGACATCCCTGTGATTTTCGTTTTATTTTTGTATTCCTTACCTTCCATCGAATTAGTGCAGGAAGTTATAAAACACCTTGAATTTTATGCTTTTATACCTTCTAGTGTTAATAGGACTGGCAACTTTCATACTAACGATGCTTTCAAGTTCGGTTTTCGCACATACCTACCATAAACGAGTCGTTAACGTGACGTACCGTATGATAAACTAAATGACACTAAAACTTAATTACTCAGATCGACTCGAAACTTCCCTCCAACCTTAACTATTCCATTCTCCAATAAAAAATAGTTATCACCATAAAACATTACAACCCCTCGCCATCTCGGCAGCCGCAATGAAACACGACCCCCATTTCTGTTATCAAACCCTCCACCGAGATGGATCCGTATAAATAATAAACCCTTTCCACTTCTTCACTTTTACAACGCACTCCCAAAACAAATCATCGCCCAAAAAAACAAAATTCACCCATCCCAACCGCTCCCGTGGCTCTTTGACCGCGCAGAAAAGACGTCACTATGAAGGAGATCCATCCCCTCAAAGAAATCGAGAGCTTTTACGCGCACGCCGTAAAATGGCGTCGTAATTTAATGGCAGGGGAACGTCATGGCTCTGGAGCCCCCCGGGCTCACGGGCCATCCTTCGAGTTCTGGAATAGTGCTGTCACCATTCTGGGCCGATATGAGTAATCCCATTTGGTGCCAGGCTATTAAGAGCTTCCTTCGACTTTCCGAGGGAATTTACTCCCGTGAAAGCTTTGGTGCTCATAACGGCTGTTTTTATGAGTGGTGGAAATGTGTTTGGCTTTTGTGGCTACTGAATTATGCGAATTTGCATAATAGATGAGGGTTTTCTTGCGTTGGAAGTGTTGAGGATAGCAGGCTTGTTTGCTTCGTCTCTTATACGCAGGCCAAGGCATGCGATGCTATTTTTGAGTAATTTTTCCGGTTACCATTTCTACGAACCTTGTACGTTCAATATTTTTTCTGTATCGTGTGGTTCAAAATTGCGTGATGTTTTCTTTGCATCGTTACCCTCGGGATTGGTGCTGAATCGTCGCCAAGAGCCCGTTGTGTTGCTTCAGTGTGGTGTTAATTAAATACCTACCTACCCTCGATATGATTGGGTATGCCCCTTCTACGTCTCCCTCAGCAACAAAGGGCACATCTCTGCCGCGGTAGTCCGGTTCGAAGTGTTAGGGACTAGCAACTGAAGGGTTGCGAGCTCAGGTGTTGCCTCGTCTTCTGACCGCGGTTCAAAATTATGTGGGGTTGTCCTCGGTTCTTTCCCTTCAGGGATGATCCCGGACTGTCTCCAATAGCCCGTTGTGTTGCTCCAGTGCCGTGTTGATCAAATACCTACCTACCATCGGGTTTTTTGTAATTTAAAAGTGGTAGAAAGTGGTAGTTACTTGTAAAGTATTCACTTGTAACTAGAAAAGTATTCACTTGTAACTAGAAAAGTATTCACTTGTAACTAGAAACGTATTCACTTGTAACTAGAAAAGTATTTACTTGTAACTAGAAAAGTATACAATTGTAACACTTGTAACTAGAAAACTATACAATTGTAACACTTGTAACTAGAAAAATATTAACTTGTAACACTTGTAATTAGAAAGGTATTCACTTGTGACACTTGTAACTAAAAAAGTATTCACTCGTAACTAGAAAAATATTCACTTGTAACACTTGTAACTAGAAAAGTATTCATTTGTAACTAGAAAATTATTCCGAATATTTATTTGATCTTGGTATCTTTTAAAAGCAAAGAAATTGGGAAATATTTTGAAGTAATAAAAACAAAATCGAAATTCTAGTCAATTTTCCTGATTTATAGTGTTAACATACACCTTAAAAGAATCTTAAGAAAGCTTCTATTTGTCAGTACTCAAAAATGGTTGATAACCATACAGAAAATATTATACACTGCTGGCCACCCAAATTGCAACACCAAGAAAGACAAGAGATATCACAACAAAATTTATTTTGTAGATAACATGTTGACCAAGTATCAAATGATTAAATTTATAGACTTCTGTGAAGTGTGGTTCCTGCCAAAATCAGTAGCCAGAGTAGCCGCCATTGTTGGAGATCACCGCTGCCACACGCCTCGGCATTGATTCAAAGAGACTTTGGATGTGTTCTTGGGGTACAGCAGACCAAGCAGCTTCCACACGTTGCCAAAGTTGATCTGGTGTGGCAGCTGGGGATGTATTCTGGGTCAATCGTTGAGCAACCATGGACCACATGTTTTCTATCGGCGAAAGATCCGGAGAGCGAGCTGGCCAGGAAAGCAATTCAATCTTGCGATTGACGAAGAACCCTTGGACAATGCGTGCCACGTGTGGTCGCGCATTATCCTGTTGAAATATGGCTGTGGGTAAGCCCTGAAGGTAAGGAAGGACAACTGGCTCCAACACCTCGGAGATGTAGCGCTGGCTGTTTAAAATACCGGTAATGCGTACTAGAGGAGTGCGAGAGTGATATCCAATACCGCCCCATACCATAATACCCGGTGCAGGACCAGTGTGGCGGTGCATAACGCAGCTGTTCAGCATCCTCTCTCCACGGTGTCTCCAGACTCGAATCCGACCATCGTGGTGTTGAAGACAGAAGCGTGACTCGTCAGTAAAGACAATTTCATTCCATTCTGCCGTCCACATCCTTCTTTCGTCGCACCATTGGCGGCGGAAACGTCTGTGGTTCTGCGTCAAAAAACCACAAGAAAAACACAATTGCCGTACTTGAAATCGTCGAAATCTCCAAGCCTTAAATAGCGCTTTGAAGTGGCGCCACAGGCGCGCGTGATGTGCGTCTGCACTGAAATTCTAATCATTTGCATATCTCACCTCCGCTAATGCATGTTGTAAATTTCATATTATTTGCATGCTTCCTTCAGGGTGTTGCATTTACGGTGGCCAGCAGTGTATATTTCAGTACAGATATATACGTGTGAAACCCTCATAGGGATAATGACTAAATATGCATATCTATTGGCCATCAGGGGGACATCTGTAGGTGTGAAAAGGCTCCACGGACTAGAGAAACAAGTGATTTTTTTTCTTCCCATGGGATTTACTGTTTCAAGTAAACCCGTGGACACGCTCCCAGGATTCCCAAGCCATCTTTTCCTGTTTTCATACCACTCCTCTGTTCCCTAATCTCTATTTTTCCCTTTCTCGGCATTTTTACTTGACACTGTCTTGTGTATAGGAGCTGCCGTAGCACGGTTGGAAGAGTAACGGATTAGCAACCGGAGGGTTGCGAATTCGAATCCAACCTAAGACCGTCGTGTACAAAGCGAACTGGTGCACCTTAAAGCTGTCATGGCCTCAAATGTCTTCACATTGGCGTGGCGTGGAAGTTTGGAAGTGAGGTGCCAGTTGAGGTCTTACCTCGTCATCTGACCGTGGTTCAAAATTAAGTGGTGCTGTCCTCAGATCTTTCCCTTCGGGATGGATCAAGGACCATCGCCAATAGTCCGTTGCGTTGTTCCCCCTAAATACCTACCTACATTGACCAATTTTGCTAACCACGAGATACCTTGTCCATCTAAAACGGACCAGTTTTGCTAATCACGGGATACCTTGTCCATCAAAAACTGACCAATTTTACTAGTCCCGAGATACCTTGTCCATCAAAAACTGACCAATTTTGCTAATGACCAGATACCTCGTCATTAAGATATTGATTTTTTTATGACGAGATCAATGTCAGATTTCTTCTAAGGACGAGATATCTGGTCCATCAGGATCTGGTTAGTTCTAATGACGAGATATTCCGTCCATCAAGATATGGTGAGTTTTCCTAATGACGAGATATCTCGTCGAAACTTTCACCAGCAGGATCAATAGATTTTTTAGTCAATAAAATGCTCATAATGGATCCAGTCATCTGGCATAAGATGAAGAAACTTAATTCCAGAAAATATTTTTTTCTGATAAATAAGAATATAGACCACAAAGGGACTCAACAGTTTTATTATTTTCTCGTTATTTTTATTCTATAAGTTCCATATTCTAGAACTGTACGCTCGGAATAAATTAATTCGCACTTCAAGATATGGAAAAGTCGGCACAATTTCCAATCCATTTTATCGGCTGGCACCCCCACTTCCCCACGGGGGTAGACACAAAAGTTCCAAGAGTAGGAACATTAGCAGAAAAAAGCTCGGCTCACACGATGACGATGCAAATATTCTCCCTCCTCAAACACTGACCTTAAGCTCAGCCGTTGCCATTATCCGGAATGGAAAAAAAATATCGTTTGATTCCTTCAAGGCGAAAAAAGTTGCTTTGATCACACGAGACACCTGACGGCATACCGAGAGGGGTGGAGATAGAACGCGAAGGGGGGTGGGAAGGAGACGAAATGGAGCGGAAAATGTGAGGGGGACAGAAAGATCCTGTTGGCAACTACGGGAAAAGTCGGAGTCGCTGGGATATTCCCGGGATGGGGAAAACCGGAATACCGGAAAATATGATTTCTAACCGCGTCTGGAAATTACTTTGCTTCTGGAGTTTTGCTTTGCCAGTTGTGTACTGGAACTAGTAAATGTATATTTTGCCCTAGAAATTCTAATTCGAAATATTTAATCGTAGAGCAAGGTGAGACATCAAAGGTATTAAGAAATTAGGAGATTTATATATTGCTGTGTAAAAAAGATGGTGATTGCGTAAATGTCTGAGAGATTTGAATAAGTTTGCATTGTTGCAAAGGGGTAGGTACTTAATTAACGTCGCACTGGAGAAACGCGACGGTCTATTGGCGACTGTCCGGGATCAAACCCGAAAGGAAATATTCGAGGTTTCGTAATGGTCAGATGACGAGGTCACAACCACTCTCCAAACTTGCACACCACGCCAACGTGAGGATATTTGAGGCCACGACAGATTTAAATACACCAGCTCGATTGTACACGACGATCTTTGGTTGGATTCGAACTCGCAACCCTCCGGTTCTTGATCCGTTACTCTTCC
Organism: Meta bourneti; assembly: GCA_933210815.1. Lineage (NCBI taxonomy): Eukaryota > Metazoa > Arthropoda > Arachnida > Araneae > Tetragnathidae > Meta > Meta bourneti. The sequence continues at coordinate 21,706,041 of OW119929.1, forward strand.
AACCGGGCTACCGCTGCCTCCTGTTGCAAAAGGGAGAAAATCTGAATCAAAACACTCTAAAAGGATGTGGGATGAATCTAGACATTTTTTAGGGTTATGAGAATTTCGAATTGCGAAAATTCAAAGAGTACTTAATCTGAGCTTCAAGATTTCTGATCAGTGAAGTATTTGTTTTGTCTCACAGCACACATAATGATTACATCGCCAGATCTATTGATTAAGGTGTACATAATATATACCAGAAGAATTTTTGAAATTTTTATTTATTTTTTATTAATTTTTTTAATTTTTATTTTTAAAATTCGTTTTTTTCTAACAAGCCATTGGTTTTGCTTAAAATCATATCAGCGAGAAAAAATCAGATTAAGCTAATTATTAATTACTTAATATAGGTATAGTCAGCTAATTAGCATGTTTTTTTAACAGTGATATCTCAAATTCCAATTTGTTCAGAAAGACAATTTATGTTGGAAATTATTCCTATTATTTCTATTTTGACATACAATCAAGTTAAAGGTCACAAGTTATCTTTTATAATTGTTTTCCGTATCTTTCCCTTTGGGGCTGATCCCGGACCGTCACCAATAGCCCGTTGCGTTGCTCCAGAGTGACGTTACATCAGATAATCTGCAGATTACTTAGGTAATGTGCTGATTAACTACGCCGATCAGTCAAAGTGCATAAAATTGTTTCATTTCGCAAATTACCTAGGTAATCTGCAGATCACCTAGATGATCTGCACTTACCTACTGGGCACTCGTTAAAGTGAAAATAAGATCTTTCCTCGAACAGCAAAGTTTTTGTACGCGTAAATTAATACTCAGACAAACAAATCAGTAAGACTAGGTACTACTAATTGAAAATCACGCTATACTTTTATCCCATAAAGTTATAAGTAATTTCATATAATAATCAGCAGATGTGAATAAAAATATACTGACAATTGTTGAAACATAATGTTATTTATTTATTTTTCGATATCTAAAGAATCAAGTTGATAGAATTAATCAACAGAATAGTTATAGAATCAATCAATGAACACAGTATAATACAAAGAATCAATTAAATGTTTTAAAAGTATTATTACAATTAAAGTAATGAATTTGCAAAAACAGATAAAATTATACTTAGTGCAATCTTAAGATTGTTGACACTTTGAATTACATAGCAATTGATTCTTGCGACAAGCACACCTATTTGTGACACAATTTCATCACAATTCAATCAGGACACGAATTCACAGTCTAACAGGCAGAAACGAATTTGAACACGGAATTAGCTAGGCTAAGCTCTCGCAGCCGACGCAAATTATGAGAAAGTGAAAACAGCCGGCGACGGCAAGGAGCTACAGAAAGCGGAAAGAGAAGGAGGGAAAGTAAATTATAGAAATAAACTTTTGCACTTTAAACTTTTGCACGATTCGGAAGCCGTTAATGTGCACATTACCTAGGTAAAGTGCGGAAATCTCTTATTTTGTAGATGATTCCGTAGTTTAACGGAACAAATCAGATAATCTGCAGATTACCTAGGTAATGTGCGCATTAACGGCTTTCGAGCTTTAACAGTAACATATGCCTTAAACTAATTCTAAGGAAACTTCTATTGATCAGTTCTGAAAAACGGTTGAGTCATACAAGAAAGACTGCAGATTTCATTACAGGTATATACGTGGGAAACCCTCATTGGTAATGACTAAATATGCATATCTATCTACGTGTACAAAGGGGGCTGGTACACATTAAATCTGTCATGGCCTCAAATGTCACGTTGGCGTGGTGTGGAAGTTTGGAGAGTGGGGGTGACAGGTTGCCTCGTCATCTTACCGTGGTTCAAAATTACGTGGTGTTGTCTTCTGATATTTCCCTTTGGGGTTGATTACAGATCGTCACCACCAATACTCCGATGTGTTGCTCCAGTGTGACGTTAATGAAAAATACCTACATACCTACAAGGACCGTCGCAAATAGCCCGTTGTGTTGCTGCAGTGTGACGTTATTTAAATACCTACCTATCTACATCTTGTCTTTGGTGCACCTTGGCCAAATATGAATCTTGTACCTTAAAACGCCAAAACAACCATCCACATCATTGGTTGAAGGAATCCTGAAATTCTATTTGCCCAAGAAGATTAAAACTGTTCGTACCATATAGGAAATTCCTCAGGGTGCAGAACGGAAATATAATAACTCCTCAGAGTTAATAATTTAATAACCACATCTATTGGTTGACGGAATCCCAGGGATCATTCTATTGGTCAAGAGTTTAAAACGTATTAAAAGTCATGCAGGTAAGACTGCAGGCTGTAGAACGGATATATGCGTGCCATCCCCTCAGTTAAATCTACTTATATTCGCTATTCATTTCGCTATCAAATTCCCAGGAATATTCCTATCTGAAGCATGTCCCTCTGGACTCATCCCTAAATTTGCTGATTGTGCATCACTGCTTGCCGTTTCGCACGTGCTTTTCTCTTCCGAATTTCATCTCCACGCAATTCGTATGTGTCAGCCTTGGATCCACTATTCGTAATTCATGTCGTTAAATTGTGTTTCACTAGTTATTAAGTCTCATCTACTAGGACTGTAACAGCTTTGATTTAGTACGGCTTGTATTGCTGAAATATATTATGCAATTGTCCTATAAATAGAATTATTGATTGGCATTGAATAGAAATCTGATTTTACGTGACAGAGTTCATGAACTCTTGAGAGCGAATCAAATTTAAAGACAAACTCTTGGATACATTATCTTGCATACATGAATAGTAAGTGGATTAGTTTAGAATAGTTTTGAACCAGACCATGTAAAGTCTAGTACAATAGGGTTAACTGTTGCATACGAAACAAATTAGATTGAGAAGGAAGAATGAGGCATTAAACTTTATTCAAGTTTATTTTACAAGACTTATGCAAAGTCATTCAGCTCCATTAGACGGGAGAAACCATCAATTTTGTGAAAAGTATTTTCGTTCCAGCTCGTACATTTAAGTACCTGACTATGTTCCAAGATTCATTTCCTTAAAAAGCAGTAAAATGTTGGCAAATTTTCTTTATTCTTAGAATAATTTGTAGTTGGAACTACTAAAAATTACAAGAAAAGTTAAAATTCTGGTTTATGTTTTAAATTATTGATCGAAATATGTCAGAATGCACAAATTTATGTTTACTCTAAACCAGGTTTTTCAGAAAATATTCTATTTAGTTTTATAAAAATAATTACCCTAATAAAATACTAATCCACAGAATAAACTATATGCACATAGATTTTTACACTGAATTTATAAAATTCACCAATAGCAGAAACAATTGCAAAAACACGTTTATAGAATCAAGCTTTTCACATCTAAATATATGAATTTCGTTTAATGATTCGTAGTTTACAACTTCAATCCCTACTTTGAAAACACCCACCGAAAATTTCATAAATATTAGAGTAATATTTTTTTAAAACGTGTTTTTTAGACTGGCAAGAAACTAGAAAAATTTTGAGAAAAACAAACCAAAAAATCGTGATAGAAAACTAGTTAAACGTTTTTCCAAATGGCTCTAACTTCCGTTCCATTTACGGTGGAAAGAAAATACTTGAATGTTACGAAAGTTCTTAGGAACTAGGCTTTAATACTCAAAACAATTTTCAAATGAGATATTTTGTATCGAAAATACAATATTTTAAAAGCTCTCATATATGAAGATGCATTAATACAACATTTCTCATTTAGAACAAATTTAAATCTTACGAGATATCTATTCGACAAGTTTCGACACAACAAAACTGGCAATCAAACGATTTTTAGAGAAGGTTTCAACCTACCAATTTTTTTGCAATCCGCTAATCGAAAAAAACTATTTAAAATTTTTAAGTTTTATTTCCCTTCAGATTCATCAAATTATTTTCTAATCCAGATCTGCATCAAACTCTCTTCTGGTAGTCGTCTTAAAGAGGTATCTGGCCATTCGTAAACCTGGCCAGATCTTGATGGACGAGATATCTCGTCAATAGAACAAAACTGAGAGATGTTGATCTCATCATCATGAAAATTCCAGAATATCTTGATGACATGATATTTCGTCATTAGCAAAATTGGTAGTCTTGATGGACGAAATATCTCGTCTACAGAAAACTGACCAGATCTTGACTGACGATATATCTCGTTAATAGAAGAAAACTGACCAGATCCTGATCTTTTCATAAAAAAATCGGCAATATCTTTAGTATGAGATATCGTTTCATTAGCAAAATTAGTCAGATCTTGAAGGACGAGATTTCTCGTCGAAACCACTTCGAGGGTTAAAAATAACCTAAATCCACTCTGTCTTCCTGTCGCAAATCCTATCCAAAAGCAACTAGATCAAATGTGTTTAAAATATATTCTGACGTAGATGATTGATTGAGAATCATTAACGTAGAAGGCATATTGACAAGTTATTTTCATTCCTATTAATTTCGACTGCTAGGGGGAAATATGTCACATCAATTTCGAAAACCAACGTCAAATAGATATCGACATAAGGAAACCTGCAAAGTAAAATATTGATTATCGATACAACAGGAAAGGGGCGATCAAAAGTATCGATGATTTCAAAGTAACTATGTATAATATTCCAAACCCTGAGTGGAAGTAGTTTTAGATAGGGATTTGCATGGTTTCAGACAAAAATTTCTGTTTATGATTTATTACAGGCATTTTATTGGCTAAAAAATTATTAATCCTACTGGTGCTTGTCTCGACGAGGTATCTCGTCATTAAGAAATCTGACCATACCTTGACGGACGAAATATCTCGTCATTGGGAGGAAACTGACCAGATCTTGATCTCGTCATAGTACAAAATCATCAATATCTTGTTCTCGAGATATCTCGTCATTAGAAGAAAACTGACCAGATCTTGATGGATGAGATATCTCATCATTAGAAGAAAACTGACCAGATCTCGATGGACGAGATATCTCGTTCTTAGAAGAAATCTGACCTTGATCTCGTCATCATAAAAAATACGTCAATATCTTGATGACGAGATATCTCGTCATTAGCAAAATCTGTCAGATCTTGATGGTTGAGATATCTTGTCAGTAGAAGAAAACTGACCAAAGCTAGATCTCGTCATTATAAAAAAATAGGCACTAACTAGATGACAACATATCTCGTTATTAGCAAAATTGATCAAGGTAGGTAGCTATTTGGATTAAAGTTGTACTGGGGAGAACAACACAGAGGGCTATTGGCGACGGTTCGAGATCAATACCGAAGGGAAAGAACCAAAAACAACATCGTCAATTTTAACCACGGTCAGATGACGAGGTCAACAACTGAGCAGGTCCCCACTCTCCAAATTTCCACACCACTCCATCATGAGGACATTTCAGGCCACGAGAGATTTAGCGTGCACCATCCACATGTACACGACTATATTGGTTGGATCTAGTTTCGAACTATCAACCCTCTGGTTGCTAATCCGCTACTCTTCCAACCGGGCTACAGGGGCACAAAAGTGGTCAAATCTTGGACGTGATATCTCATTGAAATCAGTTGAAGGGATAATGTGGGATTCACAGGTTAATCGTATTCGAATTTAAACGTTCTATGTGGTCATTTTTTTTATATCTTACCTATTGAACTCGTCTTTGGACAATTTTCACAGTTCTCTCAACAAGAACTTGCACTCGAGGTATGAAAATGGATTTTATAAATCTCCAGCAAATCTTCGGTAATCCTTCCGTATGTTGAATTCGACGACGATGTACAGTTTACATACAGTACATACTTCGAAAGGGGAAATATCACGCAACGATAAGAGGCTTATGCAAAGATCGTATCAAGTAAACGGGGAAAAAGAAGGAAACGCAGTCTCTGCAAGGAATATTCCATCACTGAAACAAAAGCTGAGTTTAGGCTTCAAGGAAAATGATTACCAAAGAATATTCCGAGCAGAAAGCTGTAAATAGAATGTATGCCGTTTTGTTTATACACTTGGCGTTGTGTTTTCAATGTTCTGGAAAAAAGTTCTTACAGCGTGACCCAAGGAAGGAATAGAGAATTTTTGTAAACAAAAGAAATTCTTCCTAAGTCTTGCGAACAAAGTTTTGGAATAAAAATGAAAGTAAAAATTTAGATTACTTCTATGAAAAAAGATAAGGAAAAAACGCTTTAAAAGTGTGAGGTGTAAAATAATATATAAAGTCTCACTAGTTTCGAACTTTTTATTCTAAAAAAAACGAAAATAATATACCCCTCGTTTGGAAAATCCAAAAAGTTAGAGGAAGAAAGAAAAGTGAAGAATAAATTTAAAAAGGCCTCCTTGCAGCGATAGCCGGAAATTCTGCATATTTTAATTTTAAAACTCGTTTTGGAATTTTTGAGGAAAGTTTGTACGGAGAAGTGCATGCAGTTTATAATGGAATTAAAAGTACACAAAAGATAGCAGTCTTTTAATACCGGGTTATATCTTATGATCATTTTCCTTTGCTATTATTATTTCAAAGAAGAAATGAAGACTGGGAATATCAGTCAATAGTTGTTTTACTTTCTTCAAAAATAATTAATATCTGTGAATACCAGTATCTTGTTGGCTTAGAGAAGAAACTCATTAACTCACATGTTAACAAATTTAACAGAATTACAACAATTAAAGACCAAATATATTTTTTTTCAGGTATACGTTTACTAATCTCAAGTTGAATAATTTTATAGTTGTACTGTTTTGCTTAAATACGCGATACATTTTTTTCAAATAGATAACAATCTGACAGTTTATTTCTCATGAAAATAAGCTTAGTGTCTCCGAAAAAATGTTAGTTACCGTAAATCCAGTCCTACATCGATGAAACCTATTTACAAAAAGCCTTCCAAAATCTAAAAAATCCAGAGCCATTACAATTAATTAAATGAAGGTAACATTTAATCATTATTATTTAGAGTTATATTTATAATATAGTAAGAGTGTTTAGGTATCTAAACATTTCGTAAGAAACACGAAGTGTAACTTTTTAAACAATTACCTTCACTATCATTAGAATGGGTTGGAATTACAGTGGAATGACAAACATTTGACGCTTTTGATATCCATATAATACTCCCGAGTTCAAAATGTGTAAGGGTAAGAATAATTAATCCGCGATGCACTTGCATTTGTTTCTGTTGAGAGTATTGCGGGAAAAAATTGACGCTTGTCGATGATTCTGTCTTATCACAGCTGTCTAGGTTAATTGGTTGGGTATTATGACACAAAAAAGGCTATATTTGGCCTAGCTGTTCCAAACACAAGGCAGGCGATGTCACGGAAATGGACAAGACAAACAAGAAAGGTTTTTACTGGCATACAAGATAGAAGTGCACTTTGGGAGGATTCCAACCTTCGACACCAACAACTTGCAGTTATTCGCGCAGTGGGCGGACCCACTGAGTCCCAGCAACCCCTGCTGCCTAGGTAGGAAAATTTGTACCAAAGAACGGTGATTCGGGATTTTGGAGGCCCTTGTAGCCTTGTTGGCAGAATAACGGATTAGTAACCGAAGGGTTGCGATATCGAAAAAACCAAAGACCGTCGTGTACAAAGGGAGCTGGTGCACGTTAAATCTCGTATCCTCAAATGTCCTTACGTTGGTGTGGTGTGGAAGTTTAGAGAGTGGGGTGCCAGATCAGGTGTGACCTCGTCATCTGATTGTGGCTCAAAATTACGTGGTATTGTCCTCGGAATTTTCGCTTCAGGTTTGATCCCGGGACCGTCATCAATTGCCCGTTGTGTTGCTCCAGTGCGACGTTAATCAAATACCTACCTACTATCGGGGTTTTTTTGTTATTTAAAAGTGTATTAGTGGCAAAATCCATCGATGACTTTCAGCACAAATGTTAAAAAATATTTTGCAACATCGGAGTGTACGAATTGTTGATAAATTCACAAGTGGTCCCACTGAGGTTAAGACTGAAGAAGCCAGATTGAACCTATGACGAGATATCTCGCACATCAAGATCTGCTAATGGTTTTGCTAATGACGAGATATCTCGTCAAGACCAGGAGGTTAAAATTCCTATGTTACATGCACATGTGAAGGCTGGATTCCAACTGAGTTATTGGTTTCCCTTTTGTTCAAAGATTTTGCTTTGTTTTCTAGATTTGTTTACTCAAGAGGCAATAACGTGATATTGTTTTGATTCCTTTTGGCAAAGGTAGAAGCAAAATATAGAACTTGTTTTTAAAAATCGCAGACAAGTAATCTTCTGATCGTTGTTTGCGTTGTAATAACGAAAACTGGTGCAGAAAAATTTAGTTTTCATCGAAATACTTACAAAGGTTAAACCAAATGGATAAAAACAATTTATTCAGAAAACATCTTATCAAAATTCAAAAAGTATCTTTAAAACTGAAGTCAAGCATACCTACAAATAAAATAACTTTTTCTCAATAATAAAAACTGATAGTTTGAGGAAGCTCCAAATAAAGCTATCACGAATGCATGTATAAAGTAAACATTGAATTTTAACTGCGAATTAAATTACATTTTTATATTAAATCATATCTCCAATTTTTTTATCTGAATAAAGCTAGATTTTTGGTCTGAAAATAGTAAACTCTTCGATTAAAAGATTCACAAGTACTAACTTTGACTAAAAAGAAAATAAACTGTAAGAAAACTGGCACAGATGAGATCAAAAGAGAGGCAAAAGAAAATTTAAAATGTTATCTTAATTTTTTTCATTGTTTGAAAGAATTTTGTCAATAAAAGTCACTCTCTCTTGTTTTAAAGTACTTTTCTGTTAAATGAAGGTCAGTTTATTTACCAATTAGAGCTGACGTTCGAGCATCTTTTTAGTTTCCATACTACAAGCTCCGAGACATTTTTTTTTTTCAAATTTACAAGGTGTCCATAAAATACATCACTCCATGGAGGCATCTATAGCGAATAAACGGAATGGATCCAAATTTGGATTGAGACTTGAAGATAGAGTAATGTATTGCGCGAAGAAAACAGCTTAGAACTGAAAGTCGTTGAGAAATTTCGCACTCTTCAATTCGGAAACAGTCGAACATTTGCATTAAAGGCAGATAAATTAATATGAAGAAAAAGTTTCGTTTTTTCGAACACGACTTAAGCAGTTCACAAATAAAAATTCCACACAATAACTTCCGAATGCAAATGGTAGTTGATGAGTCAACGCCAAATAAATTAAAAGCCAAACGTTGGTAACCGTGTAGTAAATTGAAATATTAGCGCGTTTAAAGCATTCAGAACCATTGGCGTGTTCACAGCCAACTGAACTATTGGCGCAATGCTAACTACGCCAACCTTTCAACCTTTTCTTGGCACGATGTCAGTCTTCAAACTGATAACCCTTTTCTTCCTCGTAAGAGGAGTACTGTCGGTTCCTTCCAGGCGCGCGACTGCTCTGTGGTCCTTGTCTTACTAAATGTTTTCTCGTAATTTGAGCATTTGTAAATAAATTATGTTAATTTTAAATCCGAGATGACTTACTCCACTTAACTCCACTCACACATCTGTTACAAACTACATTTTACGGTAACCCCGTGTGTGTGTAACCCGTAGTGTTATATGAGTGAAGTTGAGTAGCGGAAGTAAAATCGCGTTCAGTCGTTTGGTTCGTTTTAATACTGAAAATCCCTCTCATGGGCAACACGGGTAGCCCAATTGGAAGAGTAACGAACTAGCAACCGGAGGGTTGCGAGTTCGAATCCAACCAAAGACCGTCGTGTATAGAGGGGGCTGGTGCGCATTAAATCTGTCGTAGCCTTAAAGGTCCTCACGTTGACGTAGTGTGGAAGTTGGGAGAGTAGGGTACCAGCTCAGGTGTGACCTCGTCATCTGACCGTGCTTCAAAATTACGTGGTATTGTTCTCACACTTCCCTTCGGGGTGTGGATCCTGGACCACGGCCAATAACCCGTTGTTTTGGTCCAGTGCTAGGTTAATGAAAATACCTATCTACCTACCTTATAGGCAACACTAAAGTTAAAAAGGGAACGGAGGAGAAGGTATTTTAGTTAACGTCTCACTGGAGCAACTCAAACGGGTTATTAGCGACGGTCTGGAATCAATCCCAAAGTGAAAGATCCAAGGACAACACCACGCAAGTTTGAACCACGGTCAGATGACGAGGCAACACCTGAACTGGCACCCCACTCTCCAAAATTCCACACCACGCCAACGTGAGGACATTTGATGCCACGACAGTTTTAATGTGTACCAGCATTGGATTCAAATTCGCAACCCTCCGATTGCTAATCCGTTACTCTTCCAACCGGACTACCGCGGTCCAAAAAAGGGAACGGTTGAATGTTTCTTGTTTACTAAAGAGTAATACCCTAGATAAAGTATTTCAAAGTGTAGGCAATTTTATTTTATCGAAATGAAAATAAAACATACAAGTCTGCGAAAACATGTGATCAGTCCAGAAGACATCTGACAGACAGAAATTGTTTCTTATTTTAGATTTTCAAAAGCTTCAGTTTTTGACTTTCTTTTAAAAAATCTGACATGGAAGAGCTTTAAAACACTTCTGAAGTTTAAGACGATAAAGAAGTGCACTTTATAAAATCAGACAGCTATCAAAAGCGTTTAATGGAAATAAGAAATATTTTAACAAATTTATCGTCTCTAAACTATTCAGATAAATATTTTGTTTGAAAAGGATAACTTATTGAATATAGATAAACATTGTTGTAATAGATTTGTTTAATGAAATGTCTAGATATGAAACACTTCATTTTTCAAATGAATTCATTGCTAACGAAAAATATTTGCTCTTTCCTAACACATTTCTTATTAAAGAATACTAAATCTAGTATAAGTTTAAGTTTTTTATAATTTAGAAGCAAAAGATTCCTAAATTAGTTTTCCTGAGAGAAAATAATATTTCACTTACTATTTCAAAGAAAAATAGTTCAGGCGATACTAAACTGATCTATTAAGAAATATAGCACTGTATAGGACGTTTTAACTAGTTTTAAGCTAATAGCAAAAGAGTACTAAAATACAGTATTGAAATTTAAACCTATTGGTAGTTCTTTGGACGAGATCTCGTCATTAGCAAAAGTAATCAGATCTTGATGGACGAGATATCTCGTCCATCTACTCTAGTCAGTTTTTCTAATGACGAATTACCTCGTCACGACAACCACCAAGAGTGGTTAATGAATCAGCTTTCTTTTAATTAGTTGTACCATGAACCACAAGGGCCGCACTAACCTAGTTGGAAGGGCAACGGTTTATCAAACGGAGGACTGCGAATTCGAAACTAAGTTCAGCCAAAAACCGTAGTGTACACGGGGCTGGTGAAGGTTAAAATTATCGTGGCCTCAATTATCCTCACGTTCACGTGGTGTGGAAATTTAGAGAATGGGTGTAAGCTCAGGTGCTGACCTCGTGATTACACCATGGTTCAAAATTACGAGGCGTAGGGCTCGGATCTTTCCCTTAGGCATTGATCCCGGATCGTCGTAAATAACCCCTTGTGTATCTCCGATGCGACGTTAATTCAACTACCTACCCATGGTCCACAAAAATGATTCGTTCAAGTACGACGTATGTAATTACAATAAGCAAAGTTAGTGAAACTATAAAGTGGAACTCTTATTGCTACATTATAAAAATTGAGTAATAAAGCAAGCAGAAATAAATCGAATTCAGAATTTCAGACCGTTCCAAATGAATTCGATACATCGCAACGCGTCACCCAAAACTACTGAATAACGTCGATCGAATATCGCTACAACGTTAGTAATGAGGGAAATATCGAATACGGAACACCGTAATGTGTCTTCCGCTCTTGAAAGACGAGAAACAATTAAGGTATTGAAATTTCGATATTTTTTCCCTATTACGTTTCAAGAGCGTTCGAAAATGAGATATATCTTATGCACCCAAGCGGATTCGAAAATCTCCACTGATCACCGCTTACGGAGCTCTCGAACAGGTAAAATGATTGTTCCAAGCTACACCATCCGAAGACCTGTTAGGAGAAAGAATAAATTACAGAGCGGAAATATCTCTCAAATTTATTGCAGCATCGGAAATGAGTAACAAGTATATCCGGTAACGGATGTACCTCGAATCGTGTAATAGGAGGCCATTTTTTATCGTGACAATCGTAGATGTTTTCGATCGACTCCGTGCGATTTACGAGGTATTTTCGTCGCGAGGGTGCTGCACTTAATGTCGCGTCAACGCCCTCTGATTCGGAAATAAATTGGGAACGACTTCTGATGGGATATGCGGTCTTTAACATGTGCGACCAGGTGTTTACCTAATGGCTATTGTTGTGCAGAATGATTGCGAATGGCGTTGCTGGTGAACGCATTGGGATTATTGGCTTGATATTTTGATTGCTTTTTGGGAAGTGGTGCATGAAAAGGTGTGTCCAGTTTGTTATAGGGTACTCGAAGATGACTATGGATGGGGTGTATAAAAGTTGTGGTGCTCGTTCTGGAGATGGAATATGTGACGGGAATTAAACGTTTGGATTTAGTATTATGGTGATGGCAACAATGCAGAAAAAGAGGTCCCTCATTGGAACATCTTTAGATGAGTACCGGCTTCACGGTTGGTTGGTTTGGGGGGTTTTATGGCTCAAGGGACATAATTGGCCATGGTGCGCCATACAATCCGAAGACAGATATCAAGTAATAGACACACACAATGAAAGTTTTATTGACATAGAAGAGAGAAATACACCAAGGGAGGAATGCACCTGACAGGAATCGAAGCTGCGCCGCCTACAACTCGAAAGGTGCTAGCGCAGTGGACATACCCACAGAACCGTGACAGCCCCACGGGCTTCATGGATCCGAGGTACTCTATCTTTTCTTTTCCCATGGGGCTTGTCTTCCGTAATCACGGGCATCGTGCTACCGGGATATCCCAGTTATTTTTTTTCTGCTTTCATCGCATTACTAGGGTCGGGGTAGCCCGGTTAGAATAGTAACGTATTAGCAACCAGAGGGTTGCGAGTTCGAATCAACCAAAGACCGTCGTGTACGAAGGGGGCTGGTACATACTATATCTGTCGGGACCTCAAATGTCCTCTCGTTGGCGTGGTGTGAAAGTTTGGAGAGTGGGGTGCCAGCTCAGGTGCGACGTCGTCATGTGACCGTGGTTTAGCATTACGTTGTGTTGTCCTCCGTTCTTTCCCTTGGGGGTTGATCGCGGACCGTCGCCAATAGCCCGTCGTGTTGCTCCAGTGCGACGTTAATTAAGTACCTAACTACCCCATACAGGACATTTTTACTTGACGTCTTGTGTTCGGCCCCCCTTTGCTTAGTATGGCCCTTAACATCATTAAATATCTTGCAAAGCGTTGCTATCCTTGAATATATACCCAGTGTGACTTCAACAAATCATTTTGAATCTGTACTAAATGTGGGTTAGCTCTCATTTCCACATCTCTCCTTTAGGTGTGAGCGGGCTTCACGGACCCGAGGTACTCTTGTGATCTATTCTTTTCCCATGGGGTTTATTGTATTTAGCAATTACGGCGGTCGGGCTGCAGGATACCCAAGCTATCATTTTCTTATTTCATCACACTACACTATTCCCAATATCTCTTTTCCCTTTCATGACATTTCTTGAAGTTGTGTTTGGCGCAGCTTGGCCAAATATGGCTCTTGCGCCATAAGACAAAAACAACCAATCAACGAATACAGAAAGAGATGATTGGTTATTCTTTATTGTGATGACATTCAACCAGTGTTTTGTTCAAGTACCCTCCCCCACAAGGCGTCGGCGGTACTTTGGTACCTTGTCCCTTCGAGTCGTGGAAAGGTAAATAGTACTTTGAATTGCAAGTACAAACTGTATTCTAAGAATTTAAACGTGACATCTTTTCACTGTAATTCTGATTTTTAAAAAATTGTGCAACAAGCGCATAATTAAAAAAGTAAAGCTTATGCTTTTTTAATTTTATGAAATGCTAATCCCCTTTTGAATTTAAAAGGAATTTACACACTTTAGGAATTGTAATGATATTCATTCAGTTTTGAATTTTAACAAATTTTTAAGCTTTTTGATTTAATGGACTAATGTTTTATTTTTAATAAAATATTAGTTAAAATTAAAAAATTTATTTTTAATAAAATATTAGTTAAAATTAGTTAAATTTTTTCACCTCTGAATTTTTATGAGCTTTTTCCATGTTTGAATTTTAATTTTAAAAAATTCACTTTTGAGTTTTAATGAAACTTAAACACTTTGTATTTTAATAAAATATTAATTTATCAAATACGTGGTAAAGCTAGTTTTAGAGTGATTAAATTCTTCTTTCGTGCAATAATATGTCGCCGAGGTTTAATTAAAGGATAAAGTATATAATTAAAATATTGCGCTTAATTTTCAATCTCTTTACTTTTGAGCAAAATATTGAATATTTTATAAGGGTTCTTTCTCACAGTATGGGTTTATGGCGCTCAATAATTCTTGAAAACATTCATTAAACATCAAATTAACAAAAGTGAGATTTTTCTCATAAGTAATCTTTTAAAACGTCATTAAAATTATACCGTTATGTAAACAAACTTTATTAAAATGATTTAATGTGGAGTAAAATTGATGCAGGATAGATTTCAATCACTATAAAATACGATTTATTCTTTTCCAAACATTTGCCGGATAGTAAAACGTGCCAAATAAACTAATATTACCAAATTTCTAAAACTATCACAAACTTCATCAATCTCGTGCAATAAATCATATCCCACTACGACACTTACAATCTTGCATACTAAGTGGCAATTAATCACATCCACCGAATTACCCATTTGTCTTCTTCCGATCACATGCATATATTTATAGGACAAAGTCTTATTAATTAAGTTCCACATCTCATTCGTTCGTGTAATGTGCACACCGATGCCCTTTGCGCAGCGGCAGGTTGTCTTCCCTGCCACTCCGTCCCTGGAGATACATTAATGAGCACTTTTTATGCTCTGGCAAAGCGAGGACCGATCGTTCTCCAGATCCGATGCGATGTGAAACGGAGAAAATAGAGAGGCCGCGAAACTAAACCGTGACTGTGATTGACGTAGCGTGATGCAGTCGGGACGTGGAGGGAAATTGAAAGTAATTTATTTCTGCCCCGTTCACAAATCATCGGGAGAGATCTATCATTTTCTTTTGACTCACGACGCTTTCTCTTTCACGTGAAGTTCGGGACGGGTCTATTAACTCTCCTGGGGGTTGAATCGATGAGGTATCTCATTAGCGAAATTTGAAGGACCTTGATGAACGAGGTATCTCGTCCTTGGGGAAAAACTGACCTGATCTTGATCTCGTCATCATCTAACAATCGGCAATATCGTGAAGAGATATCTCGTCGAAACCCCTATGTTGGTTGACTGGTTTTGGGGTATTATGGCGCAAGGGCCGTTTTTTACCAGGCTGCTCCAGACAAGAGACATACAATATCGGCAATATCGGGACGAGATATCTCGTTGAAACCACTGGATTTGTTGGTTTTGAGGGTTTATGCCGCCAGGGCCATATTTGGCCATGCTTCGCCAGACACGAGACGTTCAATATCAAGTAATAGACAGACAGACACAATGAGTTTTACTGACACAAGTGAGAAATTCACCCAAGAAGGAGTACACCAAACAGAAATCGGACCTGGGCCGCCTACAATTCGAAGGTTATAGAGCAGTGGGCATTCTTACTGAGCCACTACGGCCTCTTAAACCACTAGGATTAAGAAATAGGTAGACTGGAAGCGCTTGGTTAGGAGAATTTGAATACCGTATTTGTGGAAGTTGGATTGTTTGCATGAAGTTTCCACTTTTCTTCAAGACAACACGTTACTACTAACCACATTTCTCAAAGTCTAGTATGGCAGAATGACATCTCTCCCCAGTTCTCAGTGTGTGTGATGTGACAGCACCACCCATGGTGCTACAGTATAATATTGAGACTGCCATGCTCCCACTAACAAATGATTATGCGTCGATACGCTGGCATTAAAAAAACTTTAATGGTCTGGCCAGATCTTGATTTCATCATCATCTATAAATCCCGATGACGAGGTATCTCGCTATTGAAAAAATTGACCAGATCTTTATTGACGAGATATCTAGTCAAAACCTCTTGGAGATTCTCTCGCTCTTTAAGTCATCTCCAAGACGAGCATCTACTTCCTTTGTGAAAGCAAAATCCTTCATATTAACCCTCCAAGTGGTTTCGACGAGATATCTCGTCCTTCAAGATCATACAAATTTTTCAAATGGCGAGATATATCGTAATCAAGATACTGACGATTTTTTCCTATGACGAGATCAAGATTAGGTCAGTTTTTTTCTAATGACGAGATACCTCATGCATCAATATCTGAAGAGATACCTCGTCGAGACAACCACCAGAAGGGTGTCGATTTTTGCACCCATAATAATGTTTTACCTTTAACTTCTGAGTAAAATATCTGGTAATTGTATTAAATGAACCATAGGAAATCATTTTACAGAACAATATTCATTTGAAAGAAAATATTCTGATTTATATTTTACCAAACATTATTTTGTACTCATAAATCCAATAATCAATGCTAGTATGTATTGCAGAGTATGTTATTGCCATATATTCTAACTTATTAAGAGTTATTCACCATAAAGAAGAGTAGAAATCATAAAATTCGGAGAGCCTGGAGTACTTATATGGTTCCCTAGATATGTGGCCTTGTTCAAATATACGGATACCATATAATGTTAGACTTCCTTTTCTAAACTTGTGAGCGTGTACATCCGATCTCTATCCTTCTTGCAGGACAAAAGGTATTTCCAGTTTACCTAACATGTAACACTTAAAAAGACTCCCTTTGTCATCTTACCTGTGTTCTGGTCGTTGGAAGTCCTGATCTAGTGGAGAACATTTTGAGGGACTTTTGAAAGTGACGCTGAGTTCTAAGCTTTTCAGTAAAACAGGTCAGACAAACCCTCCTAAAAACTGATGGCACTTGAAAATAAAAGCATTCCTTTTTAGAGGGCACTTTTTTATAAAAGCGTTCTTCAATGGATATTCCTCGCAATGTTCCTTCCTCCCTGTATGCATTTGCCTCTTCTATGTCTGTAAAACTTTCCTTGTGTGCATTTGTGTCCATTTACTTGGCGTTGTTTGGAGCAGCCTGGCCAAATATGGCGATAGCATCATAAAACTCAACTCAACTTAACGATTCTCGCAATGCTTGAAAGACAGGTGAGATACTCAACTTTCGAAATTTTAAGTTACAAAAACATTTTACATCTCGAGAGTAAAGTAGGAAATAATAGAGGCTGTTCGGACATTTTTTGAACGAGTTTAATGGACTGAATATCAATTTTTTACATGATAATTTTGTGTCTTAAATGTTCTATTTGATAGCCCATATTGTTAACTATTTTATACACTTTAATTTCCATGATAATAATGACTTTTGTAGTATCTAGAGGTATTTTGTCCTATTCTTGTTCCACAGTTCTCCAAAGTGCTTGAATGGTATTCGGACGACGTTTTTGTTAATGCTCTTTTTAAAAGTCCAAAAGCACAAAAGTCCATTGGTGAGACATCTGGAGATTTAGCAGGAATATCAGTAAAAGGTATTTATTGACTTGATACCAGTTTCTCGTTCCATTTTTTCCAAGAATTTAATAGGGGATTTAGATGTGTGGCTGTTTGCTTTATCCTGATGCAGCTCTACTGATTGTTGGCACTGTGGGTAAAGATATGGTATTTCTTTCTTGAATATTGGGGATAAAATATGGTCTTGATAATATGTAGGAGTTGATTTTTACATTTTCCCACTCTCTACTTTTAATTTTCCATTATATGCAAAACGGGCAGCAATCATAAATCCCTTAGAGAAACTTTCCTTGGATTTCTCTGAACCACGTTGTAAGATTTTTTCTCCTCTTTTATGATAATAAATTGTTATTTTTTATTGCAATCATTTAAATGCACCCACGCCTCGTCTGTTGGCACATTTTTCCATCTTTCTCCAGCTCTTTCTTAATTATCACTGTTAATTATTTTATTTACAGTTGAAACAGAACATTTTAATGACTTTGCAAAAGTCCTTTGACTTGACGGATTCTCTTTTAAAATTTAAGATCTTACTTTACAAATATTTTCAGTTCTTTTCTTTTTTGTATACGTATTTGGAAGTATTTTTCCACTTTTACGTTTTTTCCTTTCTCCTTAATATTACTTATAGTAACTATAGATATCAAAAAACATTGACTCTTAGAGCGTTTTTGAATAATTGACTAAGCATAATTCTCTTTGGAAAGTGAGGAAACAGCCTTCCATCCATTGCTTATTTAAAAGTGCCATTTTGAAAGTAAACAAGACTCTAAATTAGCAGATACTTTAACTATTTAATTGCTGAGAAAATAAATTCTTTCGTATCATACAATTTTTTATAGCTCATCAAAGAAGCACCAAAATTCAAAAAATGGCCGAACAGCCTCTGTAGTATAAACTGAAATTAAAAACTTTAATTAAATTATTTCCCTTTGCTAAAATATCTTGAATTAGAAAGGGTAATGGGTAGTCCTGTTGGAAGGGTTGTGCAATAGTGGAACGCCAAAGTTCGAAACTCGATTCAACGCAAGACCATTGTGTACGTGGGGGGGGGGGGTGCACATTGAATCGTTCGTGGCCTCAAATCTCCTGACTTTGATGTGGTGCGGAAGTTTGGAGAGTAGGATGCCAGGTCAAGTGTGACCTCATCATCTGACAGTGGTTGAAAATGACGGGGTATTGTCCTCGAATCTTTCTGCTTTCGTGGTTGATCCCGGACCTTCACCAATAGCCTGTTGTGTTGCTCGAGTTCCACAGTACAGGGTGTCTTTTAATTAACCTACAGCTTTTAACTGAAATAACTTATCAGAGTGTCACTAGATGGCGCTACAAATGAGTGCAGTGAGAGAGGGTATAAAAGGGGGAAATTGTTTCGTGTCAGTTCCACGCCACTTTGAAAATGCCCCCAAAGTGTCTTATTCAACCGAAGATCGTATTTTTATTGTGAAAAATTGGTATTTATGTGGTGAAAATGCAACACTATTGCTACGGAAGTGGTCTGCAACATTCAGAAACCGACCTAAGCCTTCTAGAGCAATGGTAAGAGATCTGATAAGGAAATTTGAAAAGTTCGGTTAAGTGAAAGATGATCTGAAGGGAAAAGCTGGCGCAAAGGTAACTTTTAGAACAGCAAAAGTGATTGATACAGCAAGAGCAATCATAGAAGTTATTCTGGTGCATTGTATTGGCCACCTTATTCACCAGATATGTGATTTCTATCTTTAAGGTCATCTGAAAGATTTGGTTTACAAGAAGCAGCCGACAGACCTTATTAGCCTCAAAAGTCCATAACTGACTCATTTGCAAGCATTAAAAAAGAAACTCTTGAATATGTAACTGACAACTTTGTGACTAGGTTGCGCTATTGTATCACCTCTGAAGGTTATCACTTTGAAAACCTTATCCATTAAATTCCTTTTCCATGTTCTTTTCAATAAAAAATGTTTGTAGTGCTATCTGCAACGACTCAAGAGTTATTTTAGTTAAAAGTTGAAGGTTAATTAAAAGACACCCTGTATTTCAACTACCTATCTTGAACTAGGGAAATAAGTGTTTCCAGTTATTGAACTATAGTTATCTTTTACTTGATTACTTCCTAGATGATACACCTAACAATTAATTATAATACACATTACTCAAATCGAAAAACTTTGTTTTGAACACACATAATTTTCTCTTTTCTTTTCTCAAAAGAATGTTACATGATAAATGGCTCTCATTGACAAACAACACAGACTCCCAGGTTAATTAATAAAAAAACCCTAAACGATTATCACTTCAGCCAGTTCAATCAGTTTACCATAACAAAAAGCCATTTTCAGCGAAAAAAAGCAACATCTCGAAATAATGAACTGGACGGGTAGTACTTCCAAGGGAACGGGAAAACAAAAACAACCAAAATGAGTTCTGTCGCATTTTACGAAAACACGTCACGAAAACTCGTGACCACGCAAAGAATCTGGCAGCCTATGACTTACAGAGAAGAAACTCCCACCCTCACATCGACTTCCCACTACAGTTTTCCCAATTTTTCCCACAATCCATCAGGTAACGAGCTTCCAATTACATCTCCCTCCATTTACAGGTTCGTTAGCCTTTTTTTCTTGCGCGGCCCCTTCCGAAACGACACGCTTTCGATCGACTGCACCCTCTGACGTCATTTTTGAAGTCAGTAATTTGCACAAGATTCGCTAAAAGCTTCTTTTGCTTTTGGGGGTGGAAACGGGAAAAAAGGGAACGTGGAGAAAGATACGTAAGTGGGCAGCTGGAGAAACATTAACACCGGAATTTGTGTTTCACAGTTTCGGAATGACGTGTCGGTATTTATCATATCCCTGGAAAAGGCTCTTTTCTCTAGCATCCCATTAGCGCTCCTGAATTTTCCACTTGCTTTTGTTTCAAGACGGGCTGTTTTTCTGGTGCTTAAGCTTGAGGATGGATGTGTCTCGAGGTGTTTAAGGAAAGTGAAGGGTGAGCTTATGAGTTGAGAAAGGAATGATGCTAAATATGACGAAGATTAAGCTTGAGTGGAGTAAGAGATAAAACCCCTATCTTAACTTGTAATCCATAATTTAAAACATCCCGGGCATCGTCTAATAATGGTGGATGTTTGGCTCCACCTAAATAGCTCTGTCATGGCTCAGTGCACCCACTGCTCTAGCGAACTGTGAGTTGTTGGCTGCGCAGGTTCGATTCCTCCTTGGATGTATTTCTGCCTTCTGTGTCAGTAAATCTTTCCTTGTGTGTGTCCATTACTTAACGTTGTATATCTTGTGTTTGGCGCAGCTTGGCCCTGTACGACCCTTGCGCCATTTATACCCAACCAGCCTTACTCCAATCCTCTCAAGAGTGGGGGTCGTCGGGGCTCAGTGGTTTGGCGCAGCTTGGCCCTGTATGACCCTTGCGCCATTTATACCCAACCAGCCTTACTCCAATCCTCTCAAGAGTGGGGGTCGTCGGGGCTCAGTGGTTTGGCGCAGCTTGGCCCTGTATGACCCTTGTGCCATTTATACCCAACCAGCCTTACTCCAATCCTCTCAAGAGTGGGGGTCGTCGGGGCTCAGTGGTTTGGCGCAGCTTGGCCCTGTATGACCCTTGCGCCATCAAAACCCCGACCAAACTTACTTCAAGAATGGGGGTCGTGGCTCAGTAGTTCGGCCCTCTGCTCTGGCAAACTGCGAGCTGTAGGCGGCGCAGGTTCGATTTCTGTCAGGATCGATTCCTCTGGGTGTATTTTTCTCTTCTATGTTAGTGAAACGTTCCTTATGTGTGTATGTCCATTTTCTTGTTTGGCACTGCAATATGACCCTTGCGCTACGAAAACCCAATTGGACCAAAGTAGATATAGACCAGTTGCATCATCTCGTTCCTCTCAGCTCTATCGGTCATTTCTTGAAACTTCCTCCCCTTTCCATACCGCGATACTCCGACAAGCTGTTTGGCACATTGTTTGGAATGGATAGCAAACCGACTGGAGCACTCAAATGAACAATAAGCTCCTTGACATTCAGAGCGATATATCATTATGGATTCCCCATTCTCCTCGATATTACGATGTAATTTTGACTCGCCTGCACATTGGAAACACGCTTTACTCTCAGGCATCTTTTCTTAGGAGAGAATGCCTCTGTTTGAAGTTCCCTTTACCATTCAGCATATTTTAATCGATTGCCCCGTTTTCAATCGTCATCAGCTTCACTTTTAACTTTGCGAGAGTTGATTGGGGACAAACCCCCATCCAAATATAAACACCGTCGTTTGGAACCATGGTCAGATGACGAGGTCAACACCTGAGCTGGCACCCCACTCCCCAAACGTCCACACCATACCAAAGTGTGGTCACGACAGATTTAACTAGAAACATCCCCACATACACGTTGCTATTTGATTCGATCAAAGTTTCGAACTCACAACCCTCCGGTTGCTAATCCGCTACTCTACCAGCTAGGCTACCGCGGCCCCATGTTGAATTGATATAAGTAGACATTGATTGATACGGATTCAGAATTATCTTTAATGGATGGACATGTCTGTATTATGCATTGCTTACGAATCTCCATAACCTATGTAATTGCAATTTAATTATCTGTTCCCTACCTGTATTTAAACCTTTAATAGGAACACCCTGTATATTTCATTCTCATGGTCTCGGAAACTGAATCACCACTAACTTCCAAGATTCCGTCGTCTGGCATTTGGATAACGCGCCTCTTCCTCCAGATAGAGTAAATGCTGATGCATGCCTTCCCTCCCAACAAGAACGACCCCTCTGATGGATCCAGATTTCCGTTACAGAGCAAAACGGCGGCAATAATGTCCCATCATGAGAGCAGAAACAGGATCCCGTGTGATGAATTCTCATTTCCCAGTGAATAACACTGGACTGAATTTACTGTGGGAATCAGGGCTTTGGAATTATTCACAAAGGGATGTAATGCCTTGTGTTTAAGGCAGAAATCTATGCAAAAGCCTCGTAATCCGAAGTACACACGAGTCCTCAGCGTTAGTGTACCATCCACAAC